>QTSX02002139.1:0-600000 GCA_014839935.2 Entomophthora muscae
AAAGCCTTCTCCTGATTCACCAGAGTAACCCCTTAAGGGAGGGTTATATCAAGGGTCTGGATGTACAAGCATTCTGGCTACCACCAACCTACTTAACATCCAACCATTGCCCAATTTGGTGCCCTTCCAATATACCATTTAACATACCAAGAATGGTAACCAAGCAATATCACATGACAATCCAAGTATCCAGTGGCTTGAACCCATCCTGCACATGACCAACCCCTAGGTTCAATCCAACTAAATCTCTGCCACAGCCCAATCTGTATAAGTCTAAAATATTATCTAATAAAAGATACTTCTCTTCTCTCCCAAATTCATATTTGAAGCTTCCCCAAAAGGTGCTCCTTATCACTGGTGACACAATGTTTGCTAAGGAAATAGGCAAAGAGAGCAGCAGGTAAGTATAGATCCCAGTTGGCGGTGTCAGAATAAGTGAGCTTACTCATGATAGAAACCAGAGTTGAGTTTGCTTGCTCAACCTCCCCATTGGTGGAAGGATTATAGGGGCAGAGAAAGACTGGTGAGACCCCAAGGCTTCAACAACAGAGGTCACTAACTTGGCAGTAAGTTAGTCCCATTTTCAGACAACAACACTTGAGGGCAACTGTTGCAGAAGAATATATCTTGCAGCAGAAAGGCAGCGGTTGTCTTGGCAGTGATGTCTTTAGTAGGGCAAGCTTTGAACCACTTTCTAAAATGATCAACAACAATTAGGATAAAGCAGCAACCAGAGCAAGAGCAAGGGAGAGGTCCTACAGCGTCAATGCTGACAGTGTGAAATGTGTGTTGAGGGGGTACTAGCTTGAACTCATGAGCAGTGGCTTTAGGTTATTAGAGTTGGCAATCATGGCAACTAGCAATAACATCTGGGATCAGCAAGCAAAGATTTTCCCAGAAGTAATTCTTCTGGAGCCAGGCATGGGTCTTGGCAACGCCTCTGTGTCCTGTCTCTTTATGAGCTTGAAGCACCAACAAAAGGCAAAGACTAGGCCTTAGATAAGGCAAGTAGTGGTCTTGTACTTTATTGAAAAGCTGATTGTTGCAAATGAGGGTGTCTTCAGATACTTAGAAAGGGTAACTCAAACTTCTTCTGTCTTGTTCTCCCATGACAAAGGATATCCAATTAGTTCATACAACCTGTCAGCCTCAGCAGGGTATAGGGCAAGGATGGGTATTCTGGACAGTCCATCAGCATTCTGATGTTGAATCCTGGGGAAGTGCAGCACAGTGAAGTTGTAACCTTGCAGGCAGAGAGCCCATCTAGCTAGTTGTCCTTCTGGTTTTTTGAGTTGCTGTAGCCATTTGAGCAAAGCGTGGTCAGTAACCACAGTGAAATGGGTGCCATACACGTAATGGTGGAACTGCTTGATAGCATGCAGCATAGCAAGGCATTCCTTCTCAATCACACTGTAATTTTTCTCAGGCTTATTCAGGACACAAGAGGTATAAGTTACAGGGTGATCCACACCTTCATCATCTAATTGAGCCAAGATAGCCCCAATAGCCAGATCACTAGCATCACTATATAGGATGAATTCCTTATTGTAGTCAGTAAATACTAGGATGAGATCCTCTTTAAGTTTTTGTTTGAGGGTCTCAAAGGCTTGTTGTTGGCTGGCAGTCCATTCAAAAGGAACGTTATACAGCAGCTGGACCAAGGGTTTGCTAGTGTCAGAAAAATCAGGGATGAATTTTCTATAGTATCCCATCATACCCAGAAAGACTTGGACCTCTCACAGTTTGGTGGGAAGAAGCATTTTGTCAATGGCCTCAACTTTCTTTGTCATGGGGCAAATTCATATCTGATTCACCTCATGCCCCAAGAATTCAAGGCGTTCCTTGAAGAAGGCACACTTAGATGCTTTAACTTAAGTCCAGCTTCACAAATCTTTATGAACACTTCCTTAAGATAGGACAGGTGGTTGGTAAAGGTAGCACTGAAGAAAGTTATATAATCTAAGTACACTAAAACACACAAGAGCTTTAAATCATAGAGGATGGAGTCCATGGCTTGTTGAAAAGTGGCTGGAGCATTGCATAGCCCTTGCAGCATTTTTATAGGCTCAAACAATCCTTTGGAAGTGATGAGTGCAGCCTTCTGTCTATCCTCCAGGGAGAGATCAACTTTTCAGTAACCAGAGGCTAGATCCATACCAGAGAAGAAATTGGAGCCCTCGAGGCAGCAGAGAGCATAATCAATGCGTGGTAAGGGGTAGTAATCCTTTTTGGTTAGAGTTCAATTATTGGTAGTCCATCACAATACAATGACCTCCATCCTTTTTCAGTATGAGCAAGGCTGAGACCTATGGAATTTAGAAAGGAGCAAGCAGTCCAGAATCTAAAAGTTGCTTAAGCTCTTTAGACACCTGAGCATCTTCTACTTGACTGCAGCATTAGGGTTTAGCACAAAAGGGGGGAGCATCACCAGTATCAATCAGGTGAATGACACCTTTGGATAACCCATAATCCATTCTGTTCTTAGCAAAGATATCCAAAAACTGGTCCATTAGATTAAGCACCTCTTTCTGTTGAACAGGAGATAGCTGCAGGAAGTCTTGGGAGGTGAACAATGATAGGACTTGTGGCTCATCCTCAGGTAAGTTAAAGTCCTGGAACGTACCAAAGGGACAAAGAGATAGGACGTCAGGTTCATTCAATAACTTGTCATAGCCAACAACCTTCCCTCTAGACACATGTATGGGGAGAGCAGTCAAGTTTGCAATCAGCAGTTGAACAGGGTCTTTATAAGAGACATCCAAGATTCCTGGACAGAGATAGGGTTTGTTGTGTCCTAGCAAGGGAAGAGAGTACAACTCTATGAATGTACGCTTGGGCAGCTCATACAATATTTGGGAGTCTAGGAAAGCCTGAGACCCAGGAGGAATAGTCACAGAAGAATTGGCCAAGAGAGGAATCCCTTCAGACGCAGGACAAGACATAGGAGGGCACTTCATGTTAGAGGAATGGGTACAGTATTTTAAAGTGAAAATACCAGTGGGATATTCCAGGGCACATGTCTTGAAGAGTCTTGGAAGCTTTAACTGGCTCTTCAAAGATCAAAGGGACCTTGTATCCTAAGATACAGAACTAGCTGTCCTTTAAGTTGATGATCCCATTGTATTCCCTAAGTAATTGAGTACCAAATAAGAGTATCAGGACCCAGAATGGGCCAGACAAAACCCTATGTTGCATAGGTTCAACACCTGCAATTGAGCAATTGTGCAACCAAACAATTGCATTATCAATTACGCAGATTAACCCAAAAGAAACTTTAATCCCAAGTGGAGAATTAAACCTTGGTCAAGGCCAAGCCTGGGGGAAATTAGAAACTGTCCTAAAGCCAAGCAAAAAAGATTTTAATTGGCCCATACCCTCTGAAACCAAGGGATTAAAACTTGGGTTGCCAAATGGCCCAAAATTACCCTGCCAGCTTCCCCAGGGCAAAAATAATGAAAGTATCCATCTAACTGACAAATCAGGAGTCACCAATGGAACCAAGCTTGAGAATAATCCATTAACAACCAATAAGAAGTTGCCAGTAAGTCCAATTGCAGTTTCCCAGCAGGATATAGCTAGGAACACTGACATCCCTTTTCTTTGTTGACATCTTTGTCTAATAAACTTTGTTGGTTAATTCAAACTGAGCATTTATACTTTGCAGGGGTTTATTAAATTATCACAAATTTTATACTGCTGGTGCTTTTAAACAGGGAGTACCTCCAGTACCAACGCCAGTGCTGGGAAACAGAGCAACTTCTAGCTGCCTCCAACCAACCACCACCAGTCTTTACCCCATCTCCTAGAGTTCTGGACCAAGAAATAATTCCTGCTCCTGCACCGCATCCCTCCTTTCCTGGTGTTCCTCTGCTCCACTAAATTGCTCAGCCAAGCCTGATCATGAGCGCCGCCACAGGAGGACATCCTCTTGTTCCTTCTGCTTCATCATATGACTACAGTAAGCTTGGACTTGCCTATTTGACCATGCTGGGGCTCACTGAGCAAGTGATACCCCACATGGGAGTGTGGCGTCCTTGGGCTACTGCTGCCAATTATTGATGCAGATGGCCCCCATCATCTACTGGGCCTTTGCGGCTCAACCCTTCCCCTCAACCAAAGGTTCCCCTGGGAGTCACCCAGGCCATGACAGTATGTCAACCTTATCAAAACTTGTAAGCCTGAGCCCCTATATTCAATTGATAATAGGGGAACTTTGTATGTTTGTTTTTATGATTGCAGCTTACTACACCTACCAGTTTTACACCTGTTTCATAATTGCTCATGACAAACCTAGATCTGAATCCTGCCCAAGTACTGCAAAAGTACAGAACGCCAACATATCTACCTCAAAAAGAACGCCTACGCACCCACCAGTTTCCCTGACCTACCCAAGATGGAACTAGTCAGCTTTAAGAAAGGCATGGTCATTATTAATGCTCTGTTCAGGGCCCACCCTGAGAACTATTGTGACAACGCCCAAAAGGTGATGATGGTGGCATCACAGTTGAAAGACAACACTGGAGAGGGTTTTCTCAACTTTCTGGAGGAAGACCCAAATTGATCTTGTTGTATGAGGCCTTCCTGGAACGTAAGAATAGCGCCACCACCCCCGCAGGAGCAAAAGTACAAGCATAAATGGGCCTTCTTTGCCTGAGCCAAGGTAGACATGACCTGGAAGATTACGTTCAGAGATTCTTGAGACTTGCTGCAGCTGCTGAAGTACCTGAAAACATCTCTGGCCTGCACTTCAGAAATGGCCTGAATAATCACCACACCAACCTGATGCGCCATCCCCACTGCAACTTCCCCAAGGACAAACTCCTAGCCATTGCCCGCAGGATGGATTTCAGCCAGCCCCAACAGTATGGCCCCCCTAGAAACTACCAGCCACAAGGAAACCAAACTGCTGCACACCCTTGCCTGCACATGCCTCAGAAGAATACCAGCGCCATGTACAAGCAGGCTTATGCTTCTACTGCCATCAGAATGGCCACCTGTCCAAAGACTGCCCTATAAGAAGCTCCACTTCCCAGAACCCCACTATTTCTGCAATAAACAGCTCTTCTTAGTCTTACCCTATTATTCAAGCCACCTTGTATTCAGACCAGGAGTTGAAGATACCAGCTCTCATGGACAGTGGAGCCACCCACAATTATATCAAATAAGGCTTAGCTAAAAAATTGAGACTAGCATTAAAAGAAAACTCACCCTGGTCACCCTAGGAAACAAGTTCACTGACGCCTCCTTTGAGAGTAAAGGAAGTTGTTGTAAATTGCGCAATTAATGCTATTTTGATATGGCCTTCAAATTGTGATAGTTGTAAAGATTTGGCTGGGTTTGCGTTCAACTTTGGAAATTCCTTGCCTTCTGCAAGTGGGTCTGTTTCAATATCCACCCATTCTGGATTATTGTACCTGTCTGTGGTTGATCCTGGTATGACCTCATCCCAACGTGACCCCCTCAGCCACTATGTCTTCCTACTGAGTGATCACTGTCCCTTGCCTAATATTTAAAGTAGAATCATTTTTCCTAATAAAACCAAGTTTATCCACATTTGTGTTGGCATTTATAATCTTCAAGATTTTCCTGTCCTTTCTGCCAAAAGGACTTTTACATCTTGTTTTCCAGGAAATTAAGGTATGTGTCCTTAATTTCGCCCTGAAGGCTAACCCAAGGCTAGCTTTGAACCTCAAATCTTTTGTTATAAAGATTTCCTGCCGTGTCATCATTGATTTTGTCCCCAGGAGCTAAACACAACAAAATTGTGCTCACTACAGGGGCTGCAAGACCCTTGGTTACCCCATTTCTGCGCACATTCTCTGGTCCTTCTTCCTTTGTTTCTGAAGTACCCAATAAACCCAAAGTTTCTAGTCCCCCTCTAGAAGAAGACATCACCAATGCCCCCTCAAATCCTATAGTATTGGTTCTGTCTCCTGGGCCCGCGTGGCCCCCCCTTCCCGCTTTCTCTCTCAATTACAAGCAAGCTTGTGCTGCTGCCCACTCCCTTCTTTATTATGGCACGGTAGCCATGCACTCTATCCCTGGCCTCCATCTTGGGTACGTTTCTGAAGACCTGTACTCCTTCCTTTTGTACTTTGGTCTCCCCCTGTGTTGATAGAATCCATGGATACTATTGGTATGTTAGTTAGTTGGTTCATCCACCCTGCCCCAGCTCATCATCAACTTACCTTAGGATCCCAGAATCAACTATTAAATGCTGTAGCCACTGCCGTCTCAAATAACCATGCTCAAAATATGGCCTATCAAGAATGGTCCCACAGTCTCTTTGTGTGTATCTCTGACAACCAGTGCAAATCACTGGTGTCACAGAAGTACCTAACTGCCTCCCTAAACTCCCTTTGTTCCTTGCTCCCTGGATACATAAAGGATTGTCTATGCAAATTGGATAAACATCAGGGAGTGTGATGTGAGCAAATTGAGGCCTTTCTGCTAAACCATAGCCAGGATTTTGAGACTCTGGTTAATGAGCTTAATCAGTTCAGAGAGCATGTCAACTTGCAACTCAAATTGATAGGAGCTTATGTCAATACTTGGGGCCGCCATCTACAGCACCAGTACAGCCTGGATAAGGCTGCACTAGGCAACACTCTATACCAGGTGCAGATTATGTGGATGAAAGGGTAGCATCTATTGAGGTGACCCCTCCCACTTCTCTTGTTGAGACCCCATCTGATTTTGAAACCAAGGTATGGGAGGCAATTGCCAAACTCAAGGCTACCACTTGGCGTCAAGCTTCAGTGCAGAACCCCCCTCCAGTTGATCCAATGCCTGACCCTTGTATTGCCTCCCTCGCTGATCAGGTGGCTATCTTACAAGGAAAAATTAAGTACTTAAGACAGCACCTCTCCAACTCTGAGGATTTGTCATCTGAATCTGAAGAGAAAGGTGAAGTTGTTAATACTCCCGCTAATGGCAATCATGGTTGTTGCCCTGGTCTGGAAGATCAAACCCAGGTCAAATGTGCACGTGTACTAGAGCAACTTTCCAAAGTGACAAATGATGTAGCTGATAAGCAAGACAAGTTGGAAAGAGAGGTCCAAAACCTCTCCCCCTTTACCGAGACCCTAAATGGACAAGTTGGCCCATTGGTTTGCAGGCCACTTCTCTGGCTACTTGTGTCAATGGGATTGCATGCACCTTGGCAGTACAAAAAATCAAGATTGATAAGTTTGGGACTGCTGCCACCACTGCCAGAGATATTAGTGGACAGAACAGCTCTACCTTAGGCACTCTAGAGGAAAGCCTCCCTCTCCTCTGGGCTAGACAACCTGCTGCTGAGTCCAAGTTTGAAAGCAACCCGCATATTAACGTCCTCAATCCTGGTGAAAAAAGTCAGTCCTTGTCCTTGTCCATTAACCCAAACTACAAACCAACCTTCAAACAGATATTTGATCCAAAAACCTCTATCATTGCCACCTTTATAACCAATTACAAAACTGCAATGCAAAGAGCTACCAACAAGCTCAAGAAAGAACACATCCTCACCTGTCTCTATCCCACTTGCTAAGAAGTTGTGGTTCCAGAACTCCCCTCCATTGTCACTTGGGAAGACATGAAGCGCCTTCTTATTGAGGAGTTTAGAGGAGATCTCAGCTTGGAGGTCAAGAAAGATGCATTTATGCACATTGCCTTTAAGCCCAAGGAAACCCTGACTTAGTTTGCGGATTGTTTCTACATTGAAGGCCAACAGTTAATCACCAGTCACCAGTTAACTCCCCGGGAAGCCTACACGGCTTGCTCAAATGCGTTAAAGGTGAACCAGCTTTTATGCCTACACTTTAAAGCACAAAAGGCTTCACTCACTTCCATGAAGATTATTAAGACTCTCTTACAAGACATGCATTTGACCCATGAAGGAATGGTGGTACGCAAAAATAAGGCCAGCAATTCTGGAACTACCTCTCATACGCCGCGCATAATGACCCTGTGCTGGTGGACAGGCTGAGAGGCAGGGTTGTCATAACTGTGACCAGATTGGGCACCACTCACGCACTTGCACTAATCCTCAAGTGGAAGGTTGTGACCCCAAGGAACAGGCAGGAAAAGAGAGGTCAGCTTAAAAACGGAGACACTCTCTGATGACCAATATCCCCTGTCTCCCCCTGATGCTCTGTCTGATGAGGAAGCTCTGTCTTCCTCTGGCCCAACTATCCTTCATCTGTTTCAAAATCTCTCCAGTGATTCAGAGCCTGAATATTCTGATAATGAAAATTATGATGGTTATGGCTGTTCCGTCTTGGCTGTTCTAGAAACTATCTCTGTCCCATACAAGCTTTGCTCTGGAAAGACTACCACCACTTCCTGTGTGCCTGCAAGTGAATCAAAGTCTATGGTGGCTTGCCCTTACCTAGCTCAAGCCCATTGACCTCCCGTCTTGGTCAATTCCTCTGAAGAAGCTGCCAAACTAGCCAATGCTCTCTTTCAAAATGTGACTGTATCTCTTCCACTACAGACTGTATATAAGGAGACTCCTGTGTTACAGTGCATACTAGCTAAATGGAAAAAGGAGCTAGAGGCTGCTCAAGATGTGTTGGCAGTCTTGCCCCCCTTTGGGAAAGATACAACCCATGTGGAAGTATCAATCCAAAAGGTTAAAATCAAAGCCATCTTGGACACAGGTTCCCCAGTCAATGTGGTATCTTCCAAACTAATGAAGAAACTTAAGTTTGCTCCTGACCTCAACTACACACAGTCATATGGCACAGATGGTATAGCACAGAAACGGACCATTGGTGCCTATTCTGCTCTACCCATGAGGTTTGGGAAACTCCTTATTGCTTCCACCGCCGTAGTTCTTGAGAATGAAAGCTATGACCTCTTGGTTTGTATGCAATTCCTCTGAGAGTATAATGGGATTGTAAACTTACAAGATGGATACCTTTTGCTCTTGGGATATGAGGTTCCTTTGACTTTTGAGGAACCTCTGCACCTTCCAGGGAAACATCTTAAAACTTGTGTGCTTGAGTACCCTACGGGTATCTTCTCTCTCAAGTATAGGACTCACTCTTCCAATATGCGTACCCCTCCTCCTTCCTGCCCTGAGGAAGAAGGGGTACCTCTTCTAGCACCAGCAGCTATTACCATCCCCCTGGTCTCTCAAGTGGTGATTGATTCCCAGATTTATTATGATCTACCTGAAAAGTCATTCTTGGAACTATACTTACCTGATTCCTTAAGTCATACAGAGCCCCGTCTGTGTCCTGGGATTTTAGATTAAACCCACAAAGAGCCGTACAATTAATGCTTGCCAACCTGACGGCCCTACCCATGCAGGTGACCCAAGGCCAGGTTGTGGGACATGGTCATATACTGGAAGTAGAACAGGTGGCCTCCCTATACCCCTTTGGAACGTTCAATGATTTTAATCTACCTGAGGACAATCCTTAAGTTCTCTCCTTGTTCACTGCTGCTGATTTCCCCCAACTGTCTCCTATTCAGCAAAAAGACCTGATGGACTTACTCAATCAGTTCAGCAACATCTTTCCCTCTGGACCTATGGACTATGGCCTAGCTAAAGGAGTCATCCATCAGATTGATACAGAGGATGCACCCCTTTTTGTGCCAAACCATACTGCCGTAGTAGGGTGGAAGATGCTCAGGTGTCTAAAGAGCTCAAACAACTTCTGGACGCCAGGTTACTAGCTCCTTCCCAAAGTCCTTGGGCTTCCCTTTTACTGATTCTCAAGAAGAAAGATGGTGGACATCACATTGTAATGGGCTATTGCCATCTGAACTTGCTCACTAAAAAAGATTTGTACCCCTTGCCCAGAATTGATGATGCACTTAGACAGCTGGGTGGGTCCAAGTTTTTCTCAGCCATGGATCTAGCTTCTGAGTACTGGCAAGTTGACTTATCTCCTGAAGATTGAGAAAAGGCTGCGCTTATCACTTCAGAAGGCCTTTTTGAACCCACTCAAATGCCCCAGGGACTCTGCAATGCCCCTGCCACATTTCAACGGGCTATGGACTCCATTCTATGAGACCCAAAGCTCTCTTGTGTCCTTGTATACCTTGATGATATCACTGTGTTAAGCACTACCTTTACTAATCACTTGGAACACCTCAAGGCTGTCTTAATAAAAAATTGCAAAGCTGGATTGAAAATTTAACCCTCTAAGTGCCCCTTTTTCAAGGAACGTCTTGAGCTCTTAGGACATGAGGTCACTCAAACTGGAATCCGCCCCATGAATAATAAGGTGGAAGCCATTGACAAGATGCTAAATCCCACAAATCTTTGAGAGGTTCAAGTATTCCTTGGTATGATGGGCTACTACTGACAGTTCATATCTGACTTTGCTGAACTGAGTGAATCCCTTGTCCAACTGCTTCACAATGTTCCCTTTGAATGGACTGACAGCCAACAACAAGCATTCAAAGCGCTGAAGGCCAAGCTCAAGGAGGCTCCTATCCTAGTCTATTCTTATTATGATAAAGAGTTCATCTTGTACACTGACGCTAGTGGAGTAGCTGTGGGTGCCATCCTTGCCCAAGTTGACAATGGAGGCATAGATCAACCTGTAGCCTACTTGTCAAGGGTTCTCAGTAAGCATGAGAAGAACTACAGCATCACTGAGAAGGAATATTTGGCTATGCTGCATGCAGTGAAACAGTTTCAACATTAAATTTATGGGACCCACTTCACGGTAGTCACAGATCACTCCTCCCTCAAATGGCTGCAGCAGTTAAAGGAGCCTGAAGGTCAACTAGCATGTTGGGCTCTGCGTCTACAAGGGTAAAATTTCACTGTGATACACCGTCCTGAAGCCCAACATCAGAACGCTGATGGCCTGTCCAGAATGCCAATCCTAGCTATCCATCTTGCTGACGCTGATTGTCTATACAAGTTAATAGGGTATTCTGATTCTTGGACCACTGAGCCAGAAGATATCTGCTTAGCACTACAGACCCTATCCGAGGACACTTTTAATTTGAAATAGACAACTCTTCAAAAAGGTTAACAATGCCTACCTACCCTATGTTTGCCCTAGCATGAGGATAGCCATTATCCTCCAAGCTCACATTGACACTGGGCATGGGGGTATAGCAAAAACTGATGACTGATTATGCAAGAACTTCTACTGGGAGAACATGCGTCTCCTGATCCCTGATGTTCTTGCTTTCTGTCACTCCTGTCAACTCCAACGCTCTTGCCTGTCCCAACACCAGTTCAAACTCATCCCCCAAAGCATGCCTTCCACACTATGAGTATTGATGCTGTTGGGCCTTTTACTTGGTCTAGGTCTGGATGTCAATTCATCTTGGTTGCTGTAGACCACTTTAGCAAGTGGGTTGAAGCCAGAGCAACAAAAGATATAACTGCTAAGACCACGGCTACTTTCTTGCTGCAAGACATTTTCTATCAACATGGCTGGCCTCAAGTCCTGCTCTCTGACAATGGTACCAACTTTAATGCTTGTCTCATCACTTCTATTGTCAAAGCTATGGGAACTCACTAATTGTTCTCTGCGCCTTATAACCCCTTCACCAATGGAACTGTCAAATGAGAAAACTCCTTGCTGGTGTCCATAATTAGAAAGCTTGAGCTCTCTGACCCTGCCAATTGGGATATGTTCCTCCCTGCTGCCCTATTTGCTTACCAACTCAGTAGGCACCACATGACGAGCCAGTCACCTTTTGCCATGCTGTATGGACGTGAGGCAGCTACCCCCTCAATATGGGGACCCCCTTTGATCAAATTTGATACGTCTGCAAATCCTGAAGCCCATGTTAGAGACTAAATCAATTGTATCATTGACATCCAGGCAACTGCTTATTCTACTGCTTACAAGGTTAAGGCCCTGGAGCTCTCCCCATCCAATGCTGCTAGATCCCCCCTCCCTGAGTATCAAATAGGTGATCTAGTTCTCTGCTACCAGAATTGTACAGGTGGTAGAGCCCACAAGCTGGATTCCCTCTGGGTTGGGCCCTGTGAGGTCACCTTTTTGAAGGGTGTTGAGTATACAGTGAAACTTCTGTCTTCTGGACGTCCTTTTGCCCATGTTCATTCCAAGTTTCTTCGCAAATACCACCTCCCTGTGTCCAATCTTGAGGGGGGAGATGTTGTAAATTGCGCAACTAATGCTGTTTTGATATGGCCTTTGAATTGTGATAGTTGCAAAGATTTGGCTGGGTTTGCGTTCAACTTTGGAAATTCCTTGCCTTCTGCAAGTGGGTCTGTTTCAATATCCACCCATTCTGGATTATTGTACCTGTCTGTGGTTGATCCTGGTATGACCTCATCCCAAAGTGACCCCCTCAGCTACTCTGTTTTCCTAATGAGTGATCACTGTCCCTGGCCTACTATTTAAAGTAGAATCATTATTCCTAATAAAACCTAGTTTATCCATATTTTTGTTGGCGTTTATAATATTCAAGATTTTCCTGTCCTTTCTGCTAAAAGGACCTTTAAATCTAGTTTTCCAGAAAATTAAGGTATGTGCCCTTAATTTTGCCCTGAAGGCTAACCCAAGGATAGCTTTGAACCTCAAATCTTTTGTCAAAGATTTTCCGCCGTGTCCTCCAGGATGTTGTCCCCTGGAGCTGAACACAACAGAAGTGTTATTATGAAGCTGAGTCTTTCCCAGATCAAGGTCAAACTCTTGGTAATGGACAAGTTGCCTTGACTTTTGGTGTTGGGGTTTGATTGGTGGGTAGAGCATTAGTTTAATATTGACTATGCCAGCCAACAGGTGCAATTTGTATATGCAGGTACAACCTGAAAGCTACCCTATGTGATCACCTAAACATCTCCCCTATTGAACAACATGGTGGTGGCGCCTTGCAAAGGAGAAATGCCTGCCTGCTTAGAGAGATGGAAATAAGTGTTCTCTGAGACCATGACCACAGCCCTTCCCAAGAGACCAGGTACAACCACACTATTGAATTGATCCCTGGAACCCAGCCCAAACATGGCCCTGTATATGGATGCAACATGAAAGAGCAGGGGGCTCTCAGGGAATACCTAGACATCATGTTGAATAAAGGCTACATCTGTGTATCCAAATTGACTTGTTTGTCTCCCCTGCTGTTTGTTAAGAAAAAGGGTGGAGAATTGAGGCCTTGTGTAAACTACCAAAATGTCAACAAGATTGCTGTAAAGAACTGCTATCCTGTTCCAAACGCTGAAGACCTTTCAGATCAGCTCTCTGGAGCAAACATCTTTTCCAAAGTTGACTTAAGGGACGTCTTCAATAAGATACATATCAAGCCTGGAGACAAATGTAAAGCAGCCTTCAAAACAAGGAAAGGGCTATTTGAATACTTGGTTATGCCATTTGGCCTCTGTAATTCTCCTAGCACCTTCCAATTCATGGTAGACATAGTTCTTAATCACCTCAAGGACCAGTGCTGTGTAGCCTACCTAGACAACATCCTCATCTATAGCCAAACTCCCAAGGAATACACAAAACACCTACAAATGGTAATGCAGAGACTCCAAGATCATGGATTATTTGTAAAGCTATCCAAGTGTGAATTCTTTCAAGAAAAATTAGAATTCCTTGGCTACCATGTCCTGAAAGGAGGTTTTGCTATGTCACCAGACAAAATTAGGCCGTCACATCATGGCCAAGCCCACTAACTGTAAGAAAGTACAGAGCTTCTTGGGGCTGGCAAACTTTTGAAGAGAAATTGTCCAAATTTTTTCTTCCATCTGCCTTCCTTTGATCTGCCTGACCTCCAAAAAGCACGCCTTTGTATGGGACAATACAGCACACACAGCCTTCAATACACTCAAGGAAGCCTTTGTTTCTGCACTGGTCCTTGCTATGCCCAACTACACTAAACCCTTTGTGGTGGAAACTGATGCCTCAGACTTTGCCTTGGGGGGTGTTGCTTCAGGAGGGGCATGATAGTAAGCTTCACCCTGTAGCTTACTACTCCAGGAAGTTCACTGCACCAGAACTGAACTACCCAATATATGACAAAGAGATACTGGCAATTATTCAATCCCTGAAGCAATGGAGAAGATAGCTTTGTGACGCTGCCCATCCAGTAAAAATCATGACAGACCACAAGAATCTGACTTAATTCTTCAAACCACAACAACTCAACTAACGTCAGGCCAGATGGGCACTATTCCTAGACAATTACAACCTGAAGATCAATTAAAAACCTGGGAAGATAAACATTGTACCTGACGCCTTTAGTCAAAGAGCTGATTTCTTCCCCAGTTCCAAAGAGATAGAGGAGTTTAACACCCAATTACTACTATCTCCACACATGCTGGAACCCATGCTCTTATTCCTAGTCCTGGCTAGTAGGAAAAAAGAAATCCAACATGCTCAGACCCTGGACAAGCATGGTATTACTGTCATGAAAGACTTAGCTGCGAAAATTTACAGCAAATATTACAGAGAAGGTTATTTACTACACAGAAGATTCCTAAAACTAAATGGATGAACCTACATACCTAAGGTTCACTGAGATTAAAGATTCTGATGGAGTACCACAACTCCCCCATGGCTGGACACCCAGGCCACACCAAGACCTGAAAGGTTATCCAAAGAGCGTACATGTGGCCAAGAATGAAGCTGGAGATAGAGACATACATTAATGGTTGTGAAACATGTGGCCGCTCTAAACCAAGCAAGGAAAACCTTAAGGCCTGCTCCAACCCCTCTAAATTGCAGTAGGGCCTTGGAAGTCAGTATCTATGGACTATATAGTAGAGCTCCCAGAGTCAAAAGGCTACAGCGCCATACTTGTGATTTTTGAAAGATTCACAAAGATGGGTTAATTTATTCCTACCACCACTCATGTGACAGCCAAGGAGACCACCACCCTCTTTAGGGACCACATTTTCATGAATTATGGCTTACCCAAGGAAGTTATCTCTGACCGTGGCCCCCAGTTTACACCCAAGTTCTGGGCCCAAATCCTACAAGACCTGGGAATCAAGAGATCATTATCTGCAGTGTACCACTCCCAAAGTGACAGACAAACTGAAAGAGTTAACCAAGTATTAGAACAGTACCTTCAATGCTACATTAACGCAGAACAAGACAACTGGACCAAACACTTACCCATGGTGCAATTTTCATGCAATAATCAAGACCACAGATCTACAGTAATGTCTCCATTCAAGGTCAACTACAGATTTGACCCTACTTGGGACCACCTTCTCACAGAAGAGTCCAGCAACCCTGAAGGTCAAGATTGGGTGGCTAACATCCATACCACCCAAGAAGAGTATGCCCATAACCCAAAGCAAGCTAAAAAGACCTATAAAGATTTTGCCAACAAGAGGAGAAGCACCAGGCCATTGATAGAAGTTGGGGACATGATTTACCTCAGTGCCAGGAATATCAAAATTACAGAGCCATGTACAAGCCTCAGCCCTAGGAAAACAGGACCATACAAAGTTTTGCAACACATAGGAGAAGTAGCTTACAGGTTAGAGCTCCCATCTAACTGGAAGATCCATGACGTCTTTCACCAATTGCTATTGTCCAAGAAGAAAGGTACCTCACATTCTCATCAAGTTGTTTGCACTGCCCCTCCCCCGCTCAAAGTAGGAAGCTTTCTAGAGCATGAGGTTGAACAGATTCTAGACCACAAGATGAGATATTGACAACTACACTACTTGATCAAATAGAAAGGTTACTCACCCAAAGAGAATACCTGGGAACCTGAAGATAACCTTGCCAATGCTAGTGTCCTCCTGAATATTTACAAGACCAGGCATCCAGAGTTAAGCTGTAAGAGCTCAACTATGGTGGGAGATGACGTCAGGGCCCAGAATGGGCCAGACAAAACCCTATGTTGCATAGGTTCAACGCCTGCAATTGAGCAATTGCGCAACTGAACAATTGCGCTGTCAATTATGCAGATTAACCCAAAGGAAACTTTAATACAAAGTGGAAAATTGAACCTTGGTCAAGACCAAGCTTGGGGGAAATTGGAAACCGTCCTAAAGCCAATCAAAAAAGATTTTAATTGTTCCACACCCTCTGAAACCAAGGAATTGAAACTTGGGTTGCCAAATGGCCCAAAATTACCCTGCCAGCTTCCTCAGGGCAAAATTAATGAAATTATCCATCTAACTGACAAATCAGAAGTCACCAATGGAACCCAGCTTGAGAATAATCCATTGAAAATCAATAAGAAGTTGCCAGTAAGTCAAATTGCAGTTTCCCAGCAGGATATAGCTAGGAACACTGGCATCCCCTTTCTTTGTTGACATCTTTATCTAATAAACTTTGTTGGTTAATGCACACTGAGCATTTATACTTTTCAGTGGTTTATTACATTCTCACAAATTTTATACTGCTGGTGATTTTAAACAGAGAGTACCTCCAGTACCAATGCCAGTGCTGGGAAACAGAGCAACTTCTAGCTGCCTCCAACCAACCACCGCCAGCCTTTACCCCATCTCCTAGAGTGCTGGAACAAGAAATAATTCCTGCTCCTGAACTGCGCCTCTCCTTTACTGGTGTTCCTCTGCTCCAACAACTTGCCCAGCCAAGCCTGACCATGAGCGCCACCACAGGAGAACTTCCTCTTGTTCTTTCTGCTTCATCATATGACTACAGTAAGCTTGGGTTTGCCTATTTGACCATGCTGGGGCTCACTGAGCAAGTGATACCCCATATGGGAGTATGTTCTACTTGGGCTGCTGCTGCCAATTATGTGATGCAGATGGCCCCTGTCATCTATTGGGCCTTCCAGGCTTAACCCTTCCCCTTGACCAAAGGTTCCCCTGGGAGTCACCCAGGTCATGACAAAGAGGTCATAACTTATATTCTCTAAGACAACAGCAGGCGCGGCCAAGAGTAGCTTGCCAAACTGCACGGGAAGAAAAGAATAAGCTCCTAAAGCGTGAGTCATAGATAGCTGTGACTGTCCACATGTTTGGTGGTCTGTAGGTGGGACTAATGTTGACAAAGTGAAAGTTTGGTTTTTTATTGCAGTTAGAGGCCTAGTAAGAAATGATGACTACCAGGGGCGGTAAGGCCTAGCTAGTAGGTGTAAAGACTACTAGAGGCAGATTTTGTCTCCACCCAGTGTAATACCCAAGTATTGAGGGTAAAACTTTGGTAACATAAGATGGCAGGTTAGGCGGCTCAAAGCTGTTCAAGGAGTAGATAATTGTATAGAAGTTGACTACCTGACGGAAGGCTTTGGCAAGGATGTTGCATTGTCTAAGGCTGACAGCAAGGTACAGTAGCGTACCTGCAGGAATCACATAAGTAGCCAAGGTGGGAGTTGGGCAAGATGACGCCAGAGGTGTCCACGGGTTCAAAACCATTGATTTGAGATGAGTTGGCTCACTGTACAATATCCCTTTTGGTCCCTATGGTTTAGGACCAAACTGAGCATTGGTTGGCTGGTGGCCCCCTATCCCAAGGTAAGCTGTCAAGATAGCTGTGAAGATGATGTAGTTTATCTTCTGACTTGGGGAGGGGTAATGGGTTTAGTAAGGTTACTTGCTTAGCCTGGGTAAAGGATTGATTGATGTGATAATATTGAGGAGGATATTCACGCAATGATAGCACAAACTATCAGTGAGAGGTTTGTCTTTATTTATACTATTGGACCTGCAAGGCATGATTATTGGAAGGCATAGCATTAGGGAGCCAAGAGTCTGAGTTGCATCTGATATTCCTCTTTCTGGATTGGCTTGGGTGGCTGGCAATTGAGAAGGTTTGGCTGGATCCAAGTTTGCATTAGCATAGTGCAAGTTTGGTCTTCTTCATGCATCCAAATTCATTTACTAAATTTGGTGCATGATTTCCATTGTTGGATAGCCTACCAGTTCATTCCCCATTTGGTAAGCTCCCAAATTTGGCAGCAGTTCCTCCCAAGTTTGGCTTTGGGAAAAATGCTTTTCCTGATTTCCCAATCTGGCTATTTCCCAAAGGAGTTGATGGGGACTGGCCTGCTGGCATGGGAGGGCAAAGGCTGGCAGATGGCAGGCTGGCCCATGGGTGCCTGGTTTGAGGATGGCTTGCAGGTGGGGCTGGAAAGAGTGGTGGGCGCCTGTGCAGTAGCAGTGGGCATCTGCTTAATGGCAGCAAGCGTCTGCATGTTGGCAGCGGGCAATGGCTTGGTGGTGGTGGGCTTCTGCGTGGAGGCAGCAGGGGCCTGCTTGGTGACGGCGGGTGCCTACACATTGGCGGCAGGTGATGGTTTGATTGTGACAGGCTTCTGCGTGGTGGCGGTGGACATCTGCTTGATGGCAGCAGGGGCCTGCGCGGTAGCAGCAGACGTCTGATTGGTGGCAACGGGTGCCTGCAAGTTGACAGCAGACAACATCTTGGTTGTGACAGGATTCTGCGTGTGGCGGCAGGGGCCTGCACGGTAGAGGTGAAAATCTTCTTGATGGTAGCAGGTGCCTGAATGCTGACAGCAGATGATCACTTGATTGTGGGGAGTTCTGCATGGTGGCAGTGTGTATCTGCTTTATGGCGGCAGATGTCTGCATGTTGGTGGCTGACGTCTGCTTGGTGGCAGCAGGCGCCTTCACGTTGGCAGCAGGTGACTGTTTATTGATTACACAACTGTAAGTGTCAGGAATATTCCTGACACCCAGCAGAAGATATTGGCTGCTGTGGGCTAGAGGTCTTTGCCCATCAGGGAACTGTGGCTACTTGGGGTGAATAATGAGATAGCTCAGCAGGGAACTTTGTCTGTTTGGGGTGGGGAGTAATCCAGCCTGATGGGTAGTGTTTGCTTCTCAGGCTGCCAGGGAAGGGAAGAGCTTTGAGGGCTCTACATACCCTGATACGCTTACAGGAGGTCTCTGAGCAAGCATCCTACCTAACAGACTGGTAGGGTGTCCTAGTTTATGCCCCTATGGGAGCTTTAAGGGGAACCCAAAGTGAGCATTGGAGGGCATTGATTTGCTCAGAGATGTCATCAAGACTGTTTTCTTGGGGAAGCAGCTGCAGAACTTGGTTTGATCAGGCCTCTGGGAAGTAAAGCTGATTACTTTGAAACTGAAAGCCCAGATTTAATCATCTGGGTTAGTAAAAACAATGGCATAGATTTTGATGATCTATGGTTGAATGACCTAAGTGGATTACCACTTGCACGGGTCCAGTCAAACGCCAGTTAAATGTAGACTCATGCCTGGGTCTACAGGTTCTGGTAACAGGGACTGAGATAAAGAACCAAGGTGGTTCAGGATCAGTAGAGAAGACTAGTAAGAAGGACTGTATGATCACAGTGAAGACTAGTTGAGGGACTGTTGGTTCATATTAAATCTTGGAACCAAAAATAGTTTATTTTGCAGGTGGAACCAAGATGGTTCCTAGTGAGGATAAGTTGGAGGGCTCAGAGATCATGATGCAGAAGTAGCTGGTCATGATAAAGGAGTAGCCAAGGACTGATAAGCTGTTGAAAGACTGGAATGAGCTGTTTGTTGTCTAAGATGAACTGATTGCTGGTTAAGATAAAGATCTGGAATATGTGGTTGAAGATCATGATGCAGGATCAGCTGATCATGATACAGGAACTGGCTGAAGGATCAGAAGATGATGATGAAGAACCAGTGGTCTGGAGAAATGGGCCAAGATTTTGCCAAACTGATTTGCTGAGGTGGTAAAAAGTGGAATGTTTTGCCCTGGTTTAGTAGTAAACTCAAGAAGGAATGTGGATAGAAGTGTGGTTAAGAGATTTATTTATTAAGTTCCTAGGATAGATGAAGGTATGTTGCTATGAGAGCTGGATAAAAAGTTGTTTTGGTGGGACATTTTCCTTGATTTTTCAATATTTGTAAATATATGGGGAAACATTGAAGAGGTCTAAAAAGAACAGTTTAAATAGTATTCTACTATTTAATTTGGTTTAGGTTGAATCCAGGAAAGACTGGTGCCAGAATAATGGACCAGTTAAGCTTTGGTGCGCAAAGAGATGTCAATTTGAGCGGTGGGAGCAATGGAAATTGATTTCTTAGTTGGGTCCCAGTGGAACTTCAGAAATGGTCTATTTCTTTGCTCTGCATTCATTGGTTGAGTTCTGGAATGTTTCCTGATGAACATGATTGATTGGAAGCCAAAAGCTAAAAGTATAAGAGAGGAAATAGTGAATTAATAATTTAAGCTTTTAGGAAAGTAAGTATGTAAGCTTAAGTTATTAAAGAAAAAAGTGAGAGGCAATGGTTTAAGATTTTAAAGAAAGCCAATTTGAAGTCAGCACCGTTGGGAAAAGGACACTATAAGAAGGAAGCTGGCTGGAAAGTTATGGGGTCTTTTTGAAGTCTTTCCTGGTCTTTGACGGAGTTTTTTCTGGGTCTTTTAAGTTTCTGCCAAAAGGTTTTGGGAAGCCTTTTGATTGCCAGCAGGAGCTTGATTGGACTGGTAAAAGTGGAATAAAAAGGCCACTAGAGCTATAAAGAGAGCTAAAGCTCAAGATAACAGAGCAGGAGCCCAAGATTAAGGAGCTGGATCCTAAGTGCGGCACAAGAGTCTAATTCTAAGGCGCAGAAGTTCAAGTTTAAAGAGAAGAAGTCCAAGTCTAAGAAGCAGAAGTCCAAGACCAAGTACAAGGAGTCCAAGATGTTGTTGAAGGACTCCAAATATTGGCAAACCCATATTGTTTCTTTGACCCCCTGGGCCATATACCAGAAGGTTTCTAAGGGGATCTTCCTTCTGAGAGTGAATAAAAGCCCATTTTTGACCCCTATACATATTTCTGAGATACATTTTCCCTTACTAGAGAATGCAACCCCTTCCAGCTGTTCCCTGGATATGATCCAGGACACACTCTGGGGACTGGTGGACAGGAACCCCACAATAGCCCAGCTGTGCCATACAACTGATGATAGTTAAGGTTAGAGTTAGTTTGAGCTTCTTGACAAGCTTCAAGGAGACAACATTAACAGGAGACCCTGTGTCAAAGACAGCCTTAATTTTCACCTTTTGGATGGATATCTCCACACAAGTGGTAGTACAACCAAAGGGAGGGAGGACAGCCAGAATGTCTTGGGCTTCTTCTAGTTCTTTGTCCCACTTTTTGATCATGCATCTTAGGCCCAGGAACTCCTTATAGATTGTCTGTAGAGGGAGCAGGACGGAGACATTTTTGAACACAGCGTCAGAAACCTCAGAAGCTTCTTTGGAAGATTTGACAAGCACAGGAGATCTCCTGGCTTGAGTGAGGTAAGGGCAAGAGACAACCTCATTTGCTTCAGGCAGAGGCTTAGCAGTTGTTGTAGCTTTCCCAGAATGTAGCTTATAAGGGACTGCAATAGTTTCAGGGACAGCCAGGACAGAATACCCATAGGCGTTGGGATCTTCTATATTGGAATCATCCATGTCAGAGTCATCAGATATGTTGTGGAACAGTAGCGGAATAGGAGGAGCCTCAGTGTCAGAAAGCTCAGAGTCAGCAATGGAGGGTGGGATTGGAGGATACTGGGAAGAATTGTCAACCAAGAGCGCCTCTGCCTCTAGGTTGACTGTTCTTTTCCCGCCTGTTCCTTGGGATCAGCTCCTTCAACTCAAGTATTGATGCAGACTTGAGAATGGTGACCTATCTGTCAAAAGTTAAAGCAACCCTGTTGTTGAGGAGGATTCTGCAAGTTAATGGTAAGGATATGCAGACTACTTAAGACAAACCAGAGGTAGAGGCGGCAAAATTCTCCTGCATAACTGCCCCAGAATAGGTAAGGTGCATGTCCTGAAACAGTGTCTTTATGCTCTTCAAGGAGGAAAGTATAGCCTTATGGGCCTTGAAGTGAAGACACAGAAGTTGGTTAACCTTGAGGGCTTGAGAGCAAGCTTTGTAGGCTTCATGGGCTGTCAACTGTCTGCTAGTTATAAATTGCTGTCCTTCCATGTAGAATCTATCTGCAAATTCAGCTAGGGTCTCCTTTGTCTTGAAAGCAATGTGCATGAAGGCTTCCTTCTTCACTTCTAAACTAAGGTCACTCCCAAATTTGTCAATAATAAGTTGCTTTATATCTTCCCAGGTCTTGATGGCGGGAAGCTCTGGCACTACTACCTCTTGACAGGTTGAGTGTAGACAGGTTAGAATGTGTTCTTTCTTAACCTCATCTGAGGCTCTTCTCATGGCAGTTTTGTAGATAGTTAGAAAAGCTGCAATTTTCAAGAATTTTGGGGTTGAAGAATTGCTTAAAAGCTAGGCTTGAAGTGTTTTTCTGGAGTTGGACCGCCATTGTTGCTATCAAGTAAATTTATGTGTGGGGAGAATTCTGCTTTGGACTTGGTGGGGGGCTGTCTGGCCCACAGCTTGCAAACACTTTCCTCAAGAGTAATCAAGGTTTCAATGGTGCAGGTGCCTGTATTATTAGCTAGGGTGGTCTACTGCTCAGTAACATCCAGGCGCTGACCCTGTGCTGTTACTACCAAGGACAGTTCAGCCAGTTGGGAAGTAAGAGACAGACCCACCAAAAGGCAAGGGGCAAACCTGTCATTTACTTAATCATTTAACTCACTCATTTCCTGTACGTCTTTATCAATCTCAGAGTGGTCTTGTTTCAGATGGTCCACCTCATTAGCTAGAGCTATCAACTCTCTAGCACAGTGAATGCAGGGAGCTCCTGACAAGCCAGGGTAACAGCCATCTTCATCAAAAACCCTAGTTGAACTAGTAGCAGTTGCCATCATGCTGTGTAACGCAGCAACCTCTTGCTGTAAATCTGTAACTTGAGCTGTTAAAGCAAGCACTTGGGGATCTATCTGAGGTACTTTAGCAGAGCAACCTTGACTGCAAGTGGTTGCTTGCAGTTCTTGAATGTCATCTCATAGTCTCTGTTTTCTTTCCATCAAAGCATCAGAAGGAGGGGAAGGCAGGGCTCTGGCTTGAATGTAGACAATTTATTCACTTGAGTTGGGAGTTTGGCAATGACAGCGGCAGTGAAAACCCTTTTCTGGTCAAATCCTTCACTGAGCTTGCAGAGGCCCTTAGCAGCAAGGTCTGCCAATTGTTGTAGCTATTTGAAGGAGTAAACACTGAAATCATTGAGCTGTTGCACAGGTTGTTTGAAATTGGTAAGGTGGGCATTTAGGGTGAAATCTACTTGGGCTTACCAGGGTTGTTCTAGCTGATGGAACTCATGTAGACACTCCCTGACGTAATCAGGGATAGACTGGCACATTTATTTTAGGGGTTGACCAAGAGGGATTGGGAGGTGACAGAGTTGCACTGATTGTTGAATACTAAGGAAAACAGGGAGTGGATGCACTGCTGGTAGGCTGCAAACTAATCCCAGTGATGAGTGACAGCGGCTTGCAGCAATTAAATCTCCTGAACGTGGAGCCCTAATACCAAAGATGATGGGCTAAGGCGGGTTGTACAAAGGAGGACAATAAATGTTCATCAGAGCCAGCCGCTGAGAGGAGATGCTGTGGAAATTGTGGAGCTAAAATCAATTTTAGTATTCTGATTGACTGAAGTGAAGCTGAAGGCAAGGGATGGCTCCATCACGGGCTATCACAAGGGCTACTGCCATGACTTGTTCCAAGTCAGGGGTACCCAAATGGTAGGCCACTAGGCAGGGACCACTCCCAAGGTTAAGCACAGTAGGGACAATAGGTGGATCTGCAATGTCTTCCTCAATAGAAGAACTGGTAATTTCAGGTGAAGTTGGCTCTTGTATAGGAGGAGGTGAAGGACCTGAAAACGTTGTTGCAAAGGGGGTAACCAAAGGGATTATAGCCCATGTAGTGAGCACCATTTTTTTGCTATCTGAGGCGCAGCACAGAGTCACAACAGGAAAACCTAACCTTAAGATTGGATTTGTACTAAGTCTTGGTTAGAATGACGGGGAAGGCTATGTGATTACCTTGTGGCCCTGAATGAATAATATCTGCTAGACGTGGCTAGAGAGGCGCCAAAGTACTGAAGACACAAAGACAAAAATGTAAATAGAACTTAATTTTTATTGGGTATAGAAATTTGGATTATATACTGTGTAGCTTTACCACAAAACAGTACATGAACAGTAGAATCACTTGCCACAAGCATGAGTGGGCAAGTAAGTTGCACAGAATCAGAAAACCAAACAATTCATTTTTTCAATTTAGAGCCAGCCTCATTTTGAAGGGCAAAAGCAAAAGAGAGGGATTTTTCCTAAAAATAACCCAAAAAAGGCAGAATAAAGACATGTTAAATGGCGGCATTCACAACAAACCCACACCCAGTTGGTCAAGTTTGTGAGTGATATGCGCCAAGCCTCAAACCCCCTGGCCAAGAGCGTCACCACTATTGAAGACTTGGTCCTTTCCAATGACCTCAAGAAAACCAAGGATGGAGAGATGTTCCTTCTCCATGACAATGGTCAGGAAGTGGAGGATAGAGTCATTTCCTACGTCACAACCCAAAACCTGGAGCAGCTCAATACTGCTACCACCTGGCTGTGTGACGGCACATTCACAACCTGCCTAACATCTTCATGAAGCTTTGGGTCCAGCATGGTCAGTTCAATGACCAGGTCATCCCCCTTGTGTTCTTCCTCCTACCTGGTGCCAAGACAGAAGTATACACCAGAGCATTCAAAATTGTCCAGGATGTCTTGACCTCCCTTCCCATATACGCAACCAGAGTGAGCCCTTCCTCTGCTGAGAAGGATGAGTCCACCCTAGCTGCAGAGCAGCTAGCTCATGAGCGCTTACTTGGACCAAAGGTGATCATAATGGACTTTGAGCAAGATCAGTTCAGAGCCTAAGAGGCCACCTTCAATGGATAAGTACAGGGCTATTTCTTCCATTTTAGGCAGGCCCTCATCAAGAATCTCAAGAGTGAGAAGGTCCTCTTAAAGAAGTATCTCAAAAATGGCAAAGGGAAGTGCCGCTTTGCCATCACCCAGTTTGCTGCCTTGGCTTTTATGCGGCCAGAGCATACTGGGCTTGGCTTTGAGGCCCTACTGGAGGATGCTTACGTGAAGAAGCAGTCCACCATTTTCAAGGGTTACCTTGAGTACTTTGAGAAGCAAAGGGTAGGCAAGAAGGTGACTTACTGGAGAGGAAAGAGCAGGGCCACTGCCCCTTGGAATTGCCAGGGTGCCTGCCTCAAGGGGGAGAGAAAACCACCCACAGCCTTGAGGTTTGGCACAAGCACTTGAAGACAAAGTTTGGGTCCAACCCCAAATACAAAAAGTTCTTTGCTAAGCTATAGGAGGAGCAAGCCAGAAATGTCTCCAAGTTTTGCAGCCTGGCCAGCTGAGTGTCTCCCAAGAAGAAGAAGAGTAAAGATCAGGAGTACCAGGAGACATTGAAAAAGGTGGTGAAGAAGAAGTATAGGGTGACAGAAATAAAAAAATTATCTTGAAGATGTTGCAACTGCTCTTGCTGATGGGTTTAATTAGCCAAATAAACTTTGCTTTGCTTTGCCTGGTTTAATTTTACTTTTGGATCTTTATATTTTTTTAGTTTTTTATATAGTACTAAGTCTTTTAGGTATAAATAGTAAGTTTCAGATACAGTTTCAATGTGGTTTTATAAGAAATATCTTATATTTTGTTAATTTATCTTTAAGGCATGAGATTTTTTCAGTTGTACTAAAATAAAGTATAATAAATTAAAATTAGATTTTTCTTATATTTTGTAGTTATTATAATATATAAAATATATTTATTTTTGGTTCATTGGAATTTTAATTTTTATGGGAATAAAAAATAATTTTATAAAAAGAGTGTGTCAGAACTTTTGGTTCTGCTCTCAGACCTGGCAGTCTGATTACAATTTACTTTATTGAGTAATTGGGATATCTTGGTCATTGTGTTGATAGATGCTTGTATGGGGACAAGTGTTACTTGCAGCATCTGGTATTTCCTTGGCAAGGCAATGGCTAGCAATGTCCAAGGGAGGCAACTTCCAAGCGGCTTTCTATATGGGGGGCTTGCTAGTTCTTCAAGTACTGACAATGGTCTTTGAACTCGGATATCTTCTTCTACTGTGAAAAGGTTCTACAGTAAGATCCTGGTATTATTTTCTGCCTTCCATTAGTCCAATGGAAGGGTTTTATAGAGCCAGCGCTCTCTTGCAAGGATAAGATCATCTGGCGCATCTAACTCTTGCTTGGTAGTCTTTTCACCCACAGACTGCCAGCATCAACCCCCAGAGTTAGGCCTCCATGCAATGGATGGTATTCCATATCATAGCACCCTGCGCTGGGTACTGATTGCTGTAGAGTGATACATAATCTATTAGTGTGCCAGTGGTGGCAGCGCTAATTTATGACTCTATTTTTAGCGCATGCCACTTTGTTCTTAGGCAACCTTTCTTGCATTGATTTGCAATGGCACTGGCAGTTTTCTAGTGCAAATTGGACATGTTTCTTTTGATCCTTGGGGAAACCCATAATATCTAACCCAGTGATTTGCTAGAGTATTCCGGAATAACTCTAGCTAATTGGGAACCAGTTGTACTTGGAGTCTATAGTATTCCCAGTTGTTCTTGTAATAAGTGATCCAAATCTACTTCACAAAGGCTTCTCAGATCAATTAAACCTGCAAGTAATATTGGAAGCTTCTCCAATAGATGGCTTGGCAGGCTGCCAAGGTATCCAAGGTAGAACAAAGTCAGTATAAATTCCTGACATTTCCCCCAACTTGACTTAGTTAATGTATCAAGATAAGAATCAATAATCAACATGTCACAACCTTTGAATGCAAGCAATACCTCCGGGGTGACTGATGCACATAGCATAATTGCCGCTATTTTGGTCTCTGATTGGGCCTTGTTCCAAGCCATGTCCTATGAGGCCAAGAAGTCACATATTTGTGGGTTTTGGGACAGGGATACCAGTAAAATTTTTACTGGTATGGGTCATGAGAGCCTCCTCGTAAGCAGGCTTGCCAAGCACCCAAGTCCCCACCCAACCAGCCAGCTCAGGAAGATCCAACTTGGCAGGGCGCAGAAATGCCCTTGGCTAATTCAGAGGAGCAGCCCCTTGATACCTGGGCTTTAGTTCAGGGGTCTTTGGCCTTGCAGGCTCCAGTTGGCAACCTGCCAACTGTTCAGTATCAAATTGATCTGCCTGACTTCAATTGTGCTATCCTCTTTTCCAGGTATGAATTATGTTGCCAATTTCTCTTTGTAGTCCTTCAGTAGAGACCCTGGCAAGACCTAAAGGCATATATTTTGTCCTCAAGCTTTGGAGTCTTCTCCGTTGACAACAAGGTGTTGGTGGAGCCCCTGAGTCACAACCTTCTTGATCTTGTTGACGTCTCTTGCACTAGCAATCTTGTGGATGGGTTGGACCAAGGGTTTGTTATTTGAATTGCCAACCAGATTATCCAATCCTTATTCCAGCATCTTCCCCCATTCCTGTCTCTATATCAGAGGCTCCAGGTTGATAACTGCAACCAGCAGGACAGTTGTCTTGGAAAGGTGGTCTGCCGGTGTTGGGATGCCTTCCACAATGGCAGTTGAAAAGCCGCTTTACAGGTAATGGTGTTATGTGGGAACATAATGCTTACGCCTGACCTTTGCCTTCCCTAGGGTAGCTTTGCCAGGATGGCTGCGCACTGGGAGAAGCTCCGCAACACCATTGGTAATATTAAGGCAATACTCCCAGATGAGTATCTTTCCATTGATGATTTCATCATGGATTGCCTTATTCTGGGATGTGGATATTCCCTTGAGTGTGGCCTCTGGCAGGTTGACTGGGACTGAGTCCATTCCCCTGCCCCTGGTTACCTTCTTGCACCTTTCTCCTGCCCACAAGAAGTTGTAGTTGCGTGTGGCTGTCATCTTGTTTTTGGAAAGCCGGCACTTTCCTTTTGAACCTTTACCTCATTATGTGGCGCTTCTGGCTGGGGACCAAGAGCCTGAAATGTCAGTGGTGACACCCGGGCCTTGGCGCGCCAGCCCAGCCAACCAAAAAAAGACTCTGATGAGGACAAGGAGGAGACAGAAGACAAGGATGAAGAGGACAACAATGACAACTATCAGGAGGGCAATTTTTATCCTTGCCCTTTCACCATTCCCAATAAAATCAAGTTTAAAAAATCTTTATTTGTGTTCTCTTAAAATATAGGAAGCACTTAGGTGCCATTATTTGGCAAAGTGTGGAACGGTTTTAGGAAATTGTGTGGACTCTATTAATGAGTTGCCCATCCAAAATATCCTTGATGGTATAGGCGTCTTGGCCTGTTTGCTCAACAACTTTGAATGGGCATTTCCAGATGGTGTCAAGTTTGTGTGCTCTTCCTATTACTTTATTGTGATAGGAAACTTGAGTGCCACCTTGAACTCTGGAAGAGCGCATCAGTTGGAATTATATTACTGGCGTCCTTTTGTTCTGGTCAGTGTAGTCTCTGTAAAAGCTTCAGCCTGAAGCTTAGTCAACATATCTGCCAATCTTGTCATGTATTGGTTGTAGGTGATCTCCCCAGGGTTGCCCATTGCAGGGAACAGATTTGGCAAGATGCCCAGGTGTCAACCATACATGAACTGGAAGGGCAAGAACTTAGTTGTGCTATGTATAGAGATGTTATACAAAAACACAACTGCTGGCAGGAAAAGATACCACTTGGAAGTATGCTTATCTGCCAGTTTGCAAAGGATGTTCACCAAGGTGCTATTTGATCTTGCAATCATCCCATTTGTTTCCAGATGGTATGGAGTAGAGAGCACTCCCCTCATGCCCATGAGCTCATTAAGCTTTGGGATAACATTGGCTGTGAAATTAGTGCCATTGTCTGTGAGAATGAATTGTGGGCAGCCATGGCGGTGAATAATTTGCTCTAAGATGAACCTTGAAGTGGTCTCTGCGCTGATGTGCTGAAGAGCTTTTACCTCTACCCCTTTGGTGAGGTGATCTATGGCCACAATTATATATCTGAGCCAACCAACACAAATTGAAAGAGGGCCAACCACATCAATGCTGACAGTGTGCCAAGCAAATTTGGGCTTGACAGCCTTGTATTGATGCTTGGGTACAAATGGCTTTTTGTGTTGGCACTCTGTGCAGCAAGTTAGTGTTTCCTTAGTGTCAAATAGCAGAGATTCCCAATAGTAGTGGAGCTGTAATTAATGTACAGTCTTTTGGAGGACGCCATGGCCTACAGCCTTATGGGCAGCCATAATTAGGGACGCTCTTTCAAACAGGTGGGGGAAAACATACTTATTCCCTTGATGGCATTTGTATAGTTTACCATCTTCTACTCTGCAGTCCTTCATCAGTTCCCAGAGAATGGCCTGGATCTCATCAAGCTTGTCTTTGAACTGGCCAGTTAACATCTTATCATACAGTATATTGGCCTGTGATGATACAATATTAACAGTTGGGAGTCTGGATAGACAGTCAGTGTTTTGATGCTTTGCTCCTGGATGGTATACTATCTTATAGTCAAATGCCTGCAGTTTCAGAGCCCATTGTGCTAAGTGGCCTTCTGGTTCTCGTAGATTCTGAAGCCAACTTAGACTGGCGCAGTCCGTGACCACAGTGAATAGAACTCCATGGAGATACACCCAGAACTGTTTGTAGGCATATATTACTGCCAAACATTCATGTTCTGCCACCGTGTAATTTTGCTCATGAATATTTAAGGAGCAACTGACGTATGAAACTGGATGTTCTACTCCATCATTGTCATTATGGGGCAATACTGCTCCAATTGCTCTCAGGGAAGCATTGGTATGTACCACTGAAGGCTTAGTAAAGTTGGGATACATAAGCACTGGACTGCCAGACAGGCTGGTTTGTAGTGAGTTAAAAGCAGACTGACAGGCAGAGGTCCATGTAAAAGGTACTTCTTTTTAAGCAGATGAAAAAGAGGTTCACCTGTTTGCTAATTTTTTGGAATTAACCGGCAATAATAACCTACCATTCCTAGGAACACCTGGATATCCCTTTTGCTCTTGGGAGTCTCCATCTTGGTGATGGCCTCAATCTTGGCGGATGGTGGCTGTAGTCCTTTGGTGTCAATAAAAAAACCTAAGTATTTGAGCTAGTCCTTAAAGAACTGGCACTTCCTAGGTTTTAACTTCAAGTTGGTGTCTGCAAGTTGCTTAAAGACAGCTATTAAGTGCTCCAAATGATCTGTGAACGTCCTAGAGAAGACATTAATATCATCCAGATACACAAGGACACAGGACAACTTGAGATCTCCCAGGATGGTATTCATAGCTTGCTGGAACGTGGCCAGGGCGTTACACAATCTTTGAGGCATTTGAGTTGGTTGGAAGAGGGCTTGCAAAGTGATAATGGCACACTTCTCTTGTTCTTCTGGAGGAAGTTCAATCTGCCAAACCTGGAAATTAGATCCATGGCAGAGAAGAACTTTGCACCTCCCAGGCAGTCTAAGGTGTTGTCGATTCTTGGCAGCAGGTAGGAGTTCTTCTTTGTGATCAGGTTTAGGCGTCAGTAGTCTATGACTACTCAGTTACTTCCATCCTTCTTTTTTACTATAAGAATGGTCAACACTCAGGGACTCTTTGATGGGACCAAAATTCCCCTATCCAGAAGATGTTGTATTTCCTCATTGACAGTCTCCTCACTGACATTTGATTGTTGAATTGGGCAGAGTCAAATTGGTTTGTTGTCACCAGTGTCAATGTGATGGATGACGTCCGCTGCACAGCCCAAGTTGAAGTCATCCTCAGCAAAAATGCATCTGTAATTCTCAAACAAGGCACTTGCTCTTTCCTGTTGCTCCTGATTTAAAGAGGACAGGTCATCAGTGGGGTAGTCATGTAAGCACTGGCTTTGATCTGATCAGGTAGCCCCATTTCTGATAGGTCCTCAATACATTCAAAGCCAGCCAATTCCTCAATTGGCAGAAGATGCACAAATACTACTATCTGATATTTCTTTGCGTGGATGTTGTGATCCTGCAGATTGGCTAATAGGATGTGCACTTCTCCATGTCCTGGTATAATTATACCAGGCGCTACACAGGGTTTGAACCTTGATCTTCCCCAGGGCTGATGTATTTTGCCATATAAGCCTTTGAGGATTTCCAGGGTCAATCCTGTTGGTACAAAACACTGTGTACCAGACTTGAGAGTGAAGATTACAAGATAGTGCAGCGGAATACATTTATGCTCTTTTATCTGGATTGGCAATTTCTTGCTCTTTCTTCCCTTCTTCTCATATGGTACCACTACAATCTTGTCCTTGTAAGCCAAATTAATTGTCAGTTTCTCTTTGACACTGGTGGAGTCTTTGGTGTGGTATAGAGGGATGGTCTGCTTCAATATGGTGAAGGTGTCATTTTCCATATTAATCTTCATACCATATTTTTGCATGAAGGCAGTGCCAATCAAACATTGTAATTTTGACTGGGTAGGACAACAGCGGGAGACAAAACAGCTATAGATCCAAATCACATTGTAATAGCACTATATGCTCCTTTGGAATTGTGGTGTGTAAGCTGGTAGTGCCATAGACTCTACTGTGCGCAATATTAGGAGCCAATCCTAGTTTTTGGACCAGGCAGGTTGAAACTATATTAATAGGTGCTCCACTGTCAATCTTAGCTCTTACTTTCACCTTATTAACGGAAATGTTGGCATATGTACACTCAGAGTAAGTTTCAGAATGTAAGTTTAATAGGTGAATCCCAAGAAGTGCTGGGGTGTCAAATTATTGCTTGAGACTATGCCTAATTTTAGGGAAGTTGTTCTCAATAGTTTTGAGCAGCATTGCCAGTTGGACGCCTTTAAGGTTGGGAACATTGCTGGAGATATTTGGGCTCTCATTCAAGCAAGTTTCCTGTACTTGCGTGGCATAGGGTTTGGAGATTACCAAAAATGTGTTAGCAGTAGTCTTCCGGGGTCTACCTCTTCCGCAGGCAGGGATGGTGTACAGGTCATTGGCTACCAATCAGTGAACAGGATCTTCCTTGAAGTATTGACTAGGGGCAAAGTATTCAGGAGATCCTATCATCTGGGCGGCGCTTTTGGCGGGGTCATTGACGGTCTCAGTGGGCTCCTTGGCGGTCTGGGCGGTCTTGGTGGCAATCTTGGCAGGCTCCTCTAGTTTATCTCTGTTGGGTTCTTTTGGAATAGTCAAGGGAATGGTGGGTGCAGTATATTCTATTACTGGCCTGCCTTTGCTTTTACTTGATTCTTCTTGTTGGTTTCTACTACTACATTGACCCCAGGAGGTTTGCCTTTAGACTATTATTGACTTGCCCAGTGCCCCTTTTTGTTGCACTTTTGGCAGGTAATGTTGAAATTATAAGGCTTCACCTCTCCAGGGGTTTTGCGGTAGTATACTTCTCTCCTTCAGGTGGCTTGGCAGATCTGTCACAATCTTGGTTTCTTCCTCAATTCTCTGACCCATTGCGACTGGCCATTTCTTTGTTGGGAGCGTTGAATTGAGCCCAAGTTGACCAAGATAACTGGTAATTTTCTGGTTGTTGTTGGCCTGGTTGAGTACCAGGAACATCACATTGGAGAGTTCTCTATATGGCTGAGAAGCTCTACTTATTGTGATGTGGCAGTCCAAGTCAGTAAGTACTCCTGCCCCCAGGAGTACCTGTACTTTGTGATAGAAGCGGTCAGCAAAATCCTGTACACTCTCATATTTCTTGAAAGAGATATTACTGAATTTGGCCTTCCTTACTTGCAGTTTGGTTTCACTGCCAAAATCTTCAATCACTGCAATTTTTGCATCATCACAAGACCATTCTTCTGTTGGAAGTTGAGGCATGATCACGTCTACACTGGTGGGGTCTAAAGCATTAATCAGAGCCGTTGCCTTCATGTGGTCTGAAGCTCCACGCATTGACATTTTAAGGAGGAAAATAAAGGTTTTTATCTTACCCTTTTGGTCAAATGTCAGCAAGTTCAGAGGATTGAACTTATGATAAGGGATGGTTGTTTCCTCACAAGTTTCCACTACTGGTTTGACAAGGTAAAGACCAGTCAGTGGAGTGAGTAGCGGCAAGGCTTCAACTCCTATAGGACTGCGAAAGGTCCCTCTGCTATCATCTGTACCATGGTTGGAGGTAAAGTCAAAAAATTCCGGGGACAACACCTTCTGTTGCTCAGGGGAAGAGTTTGGGACAGGGCTCTGCTTATTCTCTACAGACAAGCTGTTATTGGATAGCATTGCCTGTTCCAATATACTGAGTCTTGCCAATATGTTAGCCTCAAAGTCCTTTCTGGCGGCCTCATTAGATTGTACTTGCTCTAAGAGACTGCTATGGTTTCCTTCTGTAAGCAGAATAGTTGAAGCTAGAAGATTTAAAAGTTTACTGTAAGCATACAGCTTGTGTTTAAGGGCAGCAACCTGAGCGCAGTTGTCTTCCAGGTCCTGGTATAGCTGGTTTTTCAGAGCACATACAGTCTCTATAGTTTCCCATAAGTTGTGCTTGTTGTTGGTATAAGCTTTGTGGTTGAGGCAGCAGGCGTGCTGGTCTTGAGTCTGATCCAATATTGAGGAGCCATCCAAAGAAGCTGGTTTTCCCTTCATTTTGTTCACTTTCTCAACCAGTTTGTTTACCTAGGCAATGATCTTGTTCTGGCGCTCCTTGTGGTGGGCGCTATCTTCTGAGACCATGCTGTGAAGCTTATCTTGTCAATCTTCTATCTCATCCACAGTAGACTGGTAGGCCAGGAAGCTTACCTTCTCAGCCAGGTTAACACTATGGCCGGTTATGTCTGAAGCCCATTGAAAGTCAGACCGCAGGAGTTGAGAATACCAGTCACCACTTGTACCACCTGGTTGTTGAACTGGGAAACTATCCCATCTACATGATAATATGCAAAAGAGGCAGCTTTGTTGATGATAACCACAGCCTGTTGTACTGTGTGAAATCTGGAGTTCAACTAGTGCACTAGGGCAGCATGGGCATGATGAATTTTGATCCTGAACTGGCCCATCTCCTCAAGGTCTAGGTTTTGGCGGGCCACAAAGCGCTGAACATGCTTGATAGCGGGGTGCACAAAGTATGACAAGACATTGGTTATTCTGTTGACTCCTTCTCTTTTCAGAAGTAGGCCAAGCTGTGTGGTGTTGGCCTCTTGATAGCTTCTGAAAGTTGACCACAAGTGTTCAGAGGATTGTGTGATGGTAAACAGGGTGTAATCACTATCCTTTTGTTTGTCACCAGTGGATTCATAGCCTTGTATCAAGGTGTTCATAAGTGACTGCACATCCTCAATGGTGTAATTCCTTGGTTAGTGTTGTACCATTTTACCACTGACGTCAAGGTTGATTTTGTCCACTGGCACTTCTGGTACCTGGTAGGGAGCAATCTCCAAGAGGAGGGATGCATCCTGTTCCGCATTGCTGGTTTCCATGTAGCCCCCATACTTATCAACAAAGCTGGGGTGGTGGGGAAAAGACTTGCCAACAACTGACAGTGCAGGTAACTCATTTTGTAAGTGAGCACCACTGTCAGAACTTTTGGTTCTGCTCTCAGACCTGGTGGTCCGTTTGCAATTTGCTTTATTGAGTAATTGGGATATCTTGATCATTGTGTTGATAGATGCTTGTATGGCAACAAGCGTTACTTGTGGCATCTGGTATTTCCTTGGCAAGACAACAGCTAGTAATGTCCAAGGGAGGCAACTTCCAAGTGGCTTTCTATATGGGCAGCTTTCTAGTTCTTCAAGTACTAACAATGGTCTTTGAACTCAGATATCTTCTTCTACTGTGAAAAGTTTATACAGTAGGATCCCAGTATTATTGTCTGCCTTCCATTAGTCCAATGGAAGGGCTTTTATAGAGCCAGCACTCTTGCCAGGATAAGATCACCTGGAGGATATAACTCTTGCTTGGTAGTCTTTTCACCCCCAGACTGCCAGCATCAACCCCCATAGTTAGGCATCCATGCAATGGCATGGGATTCCATATCATAGTACCCTGCACTGGGTACTAATTGCCGTAGAGTGATACATAATCTATTAGTGTGCCAGTGGTGGCAGCGCTAATTTATGACTCTATTTTTAGCGCATGACACTTTGTTCTTAGGCAACCTTTCTTGCATTGATTTGCAATGGCACTGGCGGTTTGCTAGTTCAAATTGGACATGTTCCTTTTGATCCTTGGGGAAACCCATAATATCTAACCCAGTGGTTTGAAAGAGTATTCCAGAATAACTCTAGCTAATTGGGAACCAGTTGTAGTTGGAGTCTATAGTATTCCCAGTTGTTCTTGTAATAAGTGATCCAAATCTACTTCACAAAGGCTTCTCAGATCAATTAAGCCTGCTAGTATTATTGGAAGCTTCTCTAATAGATGGCTTGACAGGCCGCCAAGGTATCCAGAGTAGAACAAAGTCAGTATAAATTCCTGACAGAGTGTAATTTACCTAGTAATTTGAAAAAATAGTTGCTTATATCTCCTTATTCCTATTTCTTATAGTGATTTTTATTGCATTTATGAATTTTCTGGGGTCATTTTAGTATAATACAGTATTTAAAAATATATTTTTTACATTAAAAATGTTCAGGGTAAAGTTTGCTGTTACTTAAAAAAGTGCTGACATCCAGGAGATACATTATGTAAAACCAGGTTGTCACTTTAATATAGGGTTGACATTAAAAGTGTTGACATGGCGCTGTGGTGACTGCTCTAACAGGTTGTTGGGCTTAAGCAGTCTTGGATATGTGAGCACCAGGCAAGGTGAATTACAACAGAATATCCCTTGCCAGCATAAAAATGAGGAGTTGTTGGCTATGGTCAATATATGAAGATTATAGTATTAACAACAGCAGAATAGGTTCAGGTGTTGGTTGGCAATAGAGCAACAGGATAGGATACAGAGTTGGTGTATAATAGTCAGTCAGATACCAGATATAAAATATATACTTTGGGAAGGATTCAGTTGTTGGTCAGCAAAAAGACATCAGAGTCAGAACAGGGCTGGCAGAGTAATGGGTGTATGTTAATCTGTTGGAATCCAGACAGACATTGGATACTGGGGAAGGGGAAAGAGAGGATTCAGAATTGATAAGCGGCATACAGCAGACTTATGATTCCTAGATTTCTCTATATTAACAGTGCTGAAAACACGAGCTCAACATCTGTTTATAGCTTACGGGAGCTATAATGGTTGTACAGACCCAAGGTCTGCACCTCTGCAATGCAGTTGACAAGTAACTTGTCCAAGTTAAAGGAGAAACAACAGTATTTGGTTGACAATAAAAGATCTCTAATTTATTACATAAGCCAAGTGAAGATTTTATAGGCATTTACAGATGATAGCCAACTGAAATGTTGATCAACAATATGGAATATTGATGATCAATCAAGTTAGCTGCTACATATTCATGTGGAGATTACAACTGACAAGAGTGGTTGTAAGTTAGATCATTAGCATCAGTTGGCAACTGGTTGTTACAAAGGCAATTGTGGGGAATTGAGCAAGATCTGGACAGATTATGCAACAGAAAGCTTAACAGATAACTTGTAATTCATCTGAGCAACAGATGTAACATGTTGAATAATCTGGCTGACATCTTTGATCCTTAGACTTTTCTGGCCAACAGACAAAGCCTTTAGCGTTGTATAGACAACAGTGTTGTAACTGTGCTGTTTTAGCAGAGTTACAAGGGGGAAAATATTTAGAAGCTAGATAATAATCTTTATTGGGAGATAGTGATTATATAGTTCATGTGAATCAATGGATAACAGGAACGTGATTGGTGATCACATGCTTGGATGGAAGAAGGGGGTGGCTTGATCCTGATAATGAGTCAAGCGCCAAAACAAGGTATCCACCATAGAGGATCATACTCTGTTCATGTTGTTGGATTTGGTAATTTGAGTTGACTTCCTAGTCTGGCTTTGAGTGACTGGATAATCAGATTGCAGGTCACAAACCTGCTTGCTTGGAACCTTGCTGGTGGGTCAAGCCTGCGGTTTTGACACCCCCCCCAACTGAAGGTTGGCCTCCTCTGGAGGCAGGTTGTCAGGGAGGTTGTCAGGAGCCCAGGCGCTGTATTGAATTAGTTGTTGTTCTGTAGCTGATAGGGCAGTCTCTCGTTGTTTCTGTCTTGCTTTGCAGAGTTGTAGGTGATCATGGTGTAAGGTTTTGTCTTGTTTACTTTTGCCAAGCCCTTGCACAAGGTAAGTGTTATTGTTGTTTACCTTTATAATAATTGCTGGCCCCACTTTTTCAGGTTGTAACTTGCTCTTGTCAACATTCATGACCCATACTTTGTCCCCAACTTCATGTCTATTGCAGATGGGGACAAATGTCTTTTGCAGATGTTCATTCTCTATGGCTTTTTGCTTGCAATTAGCCTGCATTACTTGAGGGTCCGAGCAAGGGAGGACTTCACTTGGAATTTCCAGTTTAGTTCCTGTCAATGCTTGAATGATATTTGGCTGCATGCTGTATACCAGTTCAAACAGGCTTTCCCCAGTGGATCTGTTCACTTGGGTTTGACACATGAGTAGTGCATTTGGTAACTGCTTATACCAGTCTTCAGGTCTCCTGGCAGTGAGTTTGGATAAGGCTTGCACAAGGCTACCATTAAGCTGCTCTACGTGTCCATTGGCCTGTGGGTGGTATTGTGTTGTCACAGTGTATTTGACCCCGTTTTTGGTGAGGTATACATTGGTGTTTTCAGGGGTCAATTCTTTCCCCCCATTGGTTATCAGGTTTTCTGGCTTTCAAAACTTGCTGATTATTTCTTTGCCAATAAACTGTCAAACGTCATTGCCGGCGTGCACCCTCACTACTTGGGCTACTGGCCATCTTGTTGCAAAGTCAATGGCAGTGATGATGTATTTCTTGTCATTTTGTTTCCCTGGCATGGGGCCAACAATGTCAAGAGCCCATACCTTGAAAGGTAGTTGTGTGCGGATGGGAAGTACTGACTTTGTAGGGGTTTCACTTTTGGAAAATAAATTTGTACACCTCACATTGGTCTAGGACTTCCTGGACATATTGGTATAAGGTTGGCCACTAGGCTTTATGTTTTAGGAACTCATATAGGAATCTGCTCTTGGTATGTCCAAGGTCTCTGTGATTGCAAAGGATAGTGTCAACTTGCTGATGTGCAGGGATGTAGGGAATGGTTGTGCTGTCAGTCATTTTCTGTGAAGTGTCCCATATACGTCAGCAAAGAGATGCTCATTCTTGATGACTGTTTCTTTGGTCATGTTGATGGTGCCAGGGGGGAACCCTTTGTCTTTTGTTTGTAACACCAGGAGAGGCCAGTCTGGGTTAAGCCCATTCTATCCTCTTGAAGCACAGACATACAGACAGGCCAGGGCGTCTGCCATGGCAAGCTTGGCCCCATGTTTGTACTGGATGATCATGTTAAATCTCTCCAATAGCTCCATCCACCAGGCTTGGCGGCGCAACAGATTCACTTGAGTTTTGAAATAGATGAGTATCTTGTGATTGGTTAATGCTGTGAATTCTTCCTGGTGTTATAGGTAGCAACGCCATTTGACTAGGCAGTGTACAATAGCCAGCAGTTCCTTGTCGTGGATAGGGTATTGACACTTGCCATCTGTCAATTTTTGCAATTTGTAGGCTATGGGCAGGAAGTCACCATCACTATTTTTGATTTGTAGTACTCCCCCAATGGATGCATCTGAGGCGTTGGTTTCCATCCGGTTTTCCCTGTCACGTTTGGGGTATTGCAGGATGGGAGCTGTTGTGAGCTTCTCTTTGAGGCATCTAAAACAGAGGTCACATTGGGGGGTCCACACAAACTTGGACTTGGCACCAGTTATGGCGGATAGGGGGGCAGTCAAAACGCCACAGTCAGGTATGAAACATTGTACATAGGCCACCATTCCCAAGAAGGTGTGGAGTTCCAACTTATCTTTGGGTGGTGGAATATTGCAGATGGCTTGTATCTTTTGACTTTTGGGTTTGATGCCTTCCTTTGAGACTATATGCCCCAGGAAGGGTAGTTGCTCATAGAAGAACTGGCACTTGGAGGGCTTGGCCAACAGTTTGTGTCGTGCCAAGGTTGCAAAGACTGCTTCCAGATCTTTGTGGTGCTGTTCCACTGAGGGGCTGTAGGCAATAATGTTACTAGGTACACTAGGGAGTGGTTGCCTATGTGGGGTGCTAACACTTTTTCCATGAAGGTTATGAAGGTTTCAGTGCATTGGTCATGCCAAAGTTGAGCACCACACATTTTTGGAGCTGTATTTAGTGTGGAAGGCTGTTTTGGGGATGTCTTCCTCCTTAATGCAAATCTGATTGTAGCCTGCCATTAGATCAATCTTGGAGAAGACTGTGGCTCTTCCCAAGGCATCAAAGAGGTTGTCAATCAGTGGCAGTGGATAACAATTCTTAATGGTAACTTTGTTTAGGGCGCAGTAGTCTGTGACCAGACATAAGGTACCATCCTTCTTGGCCACAAAGAATACAGCAGCCCCAAAGGGAGACTGTGAGGGGCATATAAGTCCTTTCTCCAATTCTTCCTTGAGGTAAGCATATAGGGTGTTGTCTTTGTTTGGGGTCACCCGGTAGATAGGACGCGCCTTAGGTACAGCTCCTTTGAGTTGGATGGAGTATTGGATGTGTTTCTCAGGGGGCAGTCCGGGTAGCGCTTCCTTGAAGATTTCTGGATGGCAGGCCACAATTTTGCAATCCTGAGGTGTGGAGGTATTCTGGTGATCTTTGAAGTGTATGATCTTGTACTGACAGGAGTCCCAGTCAATTGCCTTAAGGTTTTCCTTTTGTCCAGGGTCTCTGTGATGTGCACAAAGACATGGTTGTGTAGGAGTTGATCCACTGATTCAGGGTAGATCTGGTGTTTGACACCTTCACGCTTAATGGTCAACATCAAGGTTGCCCAGTCTACATGAGGATTGTTCTTTTGTAACCAATCTAACCCCAGTACAATATTGAACTTTGGGAAGTCAATGACAGGACCTTGGATGGTGGAGTGTAGGTTCTCAAGAATGATGAAGAAGGGGGTAGTTTCCATTGTCACAGCAATGTGATGTTCATCAGCCAAAACCATGTTTCTAACTGCAAAGGATTGGTGGCCAGCTTGAACTTTTCACAAAGCTACTGTTGACTAAGGTTTGATATGCGCCTGAGTCCAAGAGTGCTGAGCCTGTGTAACTGCAAAAGCAGAAAGGATAGAGAATCAATTTATTGGGATGTCTGGCAATGGTGTACAGTACTGGGTCCTCCAAGGGCACCTGGATCATTGGGCATTAGTCCACGTCCTTGGGTCAGTATTCATCTTTGGGAAAGTCAGGAGTTGCGTGGAGAGCTTGGCTTGCTTAGTCTCTCCCTGGGCTTTTCCCTCATCTTGGTTATCCTGCGCGGCAGTGACATGAAAATGAGTACAGTTTGACTGGCCATTGTTTCCATTTCCATGTCTGTTAGAACCCGTGGGCTTGTGATTGGTATTGTTACCGTTGCCTCCAGGGGGTGGTCAAGAGGAGCGCCTGCTTGGATTGGAATCCTTGGGTCTTTCCTGTTTCCCAGTTTGTGCCTTGTGCAGAGCGTTGGATGTCTGTTCTGCTTTTTAAGCTTCATGGTATAGGCTTTGTAGGTTGGTCACCTGATCCAGGTTTACATGTCTCATCATATGCAACTTGAGAGTGTCATAGTACATGAGGTGTGTGGCTGGGGTGTTGAAGGCCATATTGAATAGTGCACAAAGGAGGAGTTCCTTGTAGGCGCAGATGAGTTCTTTTAAAGTGCCTGTCTGGGTCAGGTTCTTTAATTGATGAATGATCATGAGCGCTGTGTCCTTTAGCACAAATCTTGCCAGGAAGTCTTGCTTAAAGGTATTCCAGTTCTTGTCTGTGTGCTCTTCATGCCACTTGTTACACCAGGTACCAGCGTCATAGTTCAGGCAAATGGAAATCTCTGCAATCCAAAATTGCTGTGGGAATTCCATCTGAGCTAGCTTGCTCTGGGCGGACTGGATCTATATGGCGGCATTGTTGTTGTTGGCCCTGGCAAAAGGTTCCAAGGCGGCGTGTTGTAGTCTTTGGGCTATATAGGCAGGCATGGTGGTTTTGTCAGCTGGTTGCAGCATTGCTGGCGGAGCTTAGAAGAAACCTTGTGCAGACATGGCGTTGAAGGCGGTAGCAGGATCACTGTGTTTTGGTATAGGACAACACTATCAGGTATTGTGGTATCAGGAGTGTACAGAGTCCAGTTGGGCAGGAGGCCAGACATAATTCTGTCGAGGATTTGTTGGCTGCCGCGTGTGCAGGCAACAGGCAGAATTTTTTAAGATAAGGTATAATGGAGAGCCTACCTGTGCTACCAATGTTGTAACTGTGCTTTTTAGCAGAGTTACAAAGGGAAAAATATTTAGAAGCTAGATAATAATCTTTATTGGGAGATAGTGATTATATAGTTCATGTGAATCAATGGATAACAGGAACATGATTGATGATCACACGGTTGGATGGAATAAGGGGGTGGCTTGACCCTGATAATGAATCAAGTGCCAAAACAAGGTATCCACCATAGAGGATCATACTCTGTTCATGTTGTTGGATTTGATAATTTGATTTTGACTCCTAGTCTGGCTTTGAGTGACCAGATAATTGGATTGCAGGTCACAAACCAGCTTGCTTGGAACCTTGCTGGTGGGTCAAGTCTGCGGTTTTGACAACAGGAAATGCCTATAGCATTTTATGGCCAACAGATAAGGCCTATAGACTCCTATGGCTGACAGGTATTGCCCATAAACTTCTATGGCCGACAGATAAAGCCTAAAGCTTTATATGGACAACAGATAAGGCTTATAGCCTAGTCTGGTTAATAGAAGCTGGTAAATAGCGTCATAGCTCTCTAGCTATTTCACTACAGGCACTGTTGCCCCACCAACAAGAGAATGAGGCTAAGCTCTGGAAGGAAGAGCTTCAATTAGCACAAATCAAGAACCCGGGAAAATCCTGGGGGTTGTAAATATGAGAGGTTCTACAAACCCACTTGATCCTTGCTCCCAATATCTCCTTGCAAAGAACCCCTGCAATTACAATGTTCATGATGTTGAAACTCTCAATGTCTTCCAGGTTCATAGCTTTGATCCTGTTCTCCAAGCAAGCCATTCTTCAAAAAGAGTAACCTGCTTGACCTACCCCTTCCTTTCCTTGGAAACACCCACAAATTTTTTATAGATACTGGGGCCAACCACAATATGGTTGACCAGTTGTTTGCTGACTCTCAACAACTAGATCAAGTACCCAGCTGCTTCAAGGCAGTACAAGTAGTTGACTCCCACAGAGTGCAATTACCCATGATATGATACCCTTCTCTGTGAGAATGGGAAACATACATGTGAAGTTCTCTGGGTTAATTATTGTAGGGCTCAGCCACAACATCATTGCTGGTCTTGAATGGCTGCATTTCATAAATTTCACCATTCAATGTGTTTTGATTTCTCCTACAATAGGTTATTTTGAGAACAAATCTCTCTCTTTTTCTTTTGCCCTTCAAAGTGAGCCTGGCTCCAAGTTGGGAGATCCAATTGTTCAGTTTCCTGATTCAGCGTAACTCACTTGCCCCACTCATGCTGGTGGCAAGTGATCCTACCGTCCATGTACTATTTTGTGGTAAATATACACAGTATATATTCCATTTCATTTTTATCAATAAAAATTAAGTTCTATTCACATTTTTGTCTTTAAGTCTTGACATACTTTGATGCCTCTCTAGCCATGTCTAGCAGATATTATTCAATCAGGGAACAATGTGACCATATAACAGCACTGTTAAGTATTTAGCCAAATAAATACTCCAAGATATGGAGTTGCTCTGTTTTTGTGTTTTTTTATGTAGATAGTTTTGGTTGGAATTCTTCAGACAAAGATTCCTGAGAACTTAGTATCTATATTCAATAAAAGAACAGAAGGCAAGATTGGCCAAATCAATCTTGGAGACTAGGCATCTCAAAAATAATTTAATTAACCAGGAAGATTAATTAATAGATATATGGGAATATAATTAATGATGATTTAATTATATTGGTTAATTGCCTTGACTGTGTCAAGAAGTTTGGTTAAGGTTAATCAAAATTAAACCCCCAATTTTTGGGTTAAAAGCGCCGCTTTGGCAAATTCATTAGGTTAGAAGTGCTGCCGCGCCGCCTAGTGAATTTTTCAGGTGCTGGGGCGCCAAGGCACTGCTTGGGGAAAATTCTGGGCGCTGTGGTGGCGCCTGGTTCAATTTTTGAATCATTTTAATGGGGTTTAAGGCAAAAACCATTAAATGCAAAGATAACTAAATAAAGGCAAGAATGCCTAGGGATTCAGGTTTAATCAGATGGTTCCCAGTTGGAACATTGATAGCTGAGTTTTGGGATGTATAATCTACAGGGTTTTGGTTTCAGGAGCTGGGGAAGCTCCATGCTGAGTTGATACATTGAGATGAATGGCGTCAGGTGACTTTTTCTCATTGTAGGTTAATTATCATAGGCTGAGGATTAAAAGAGATCTTTTGGATAAAGATCTAGGTTTGGATGACTTAAATTTCATAGACCTCATGATATGAATCATAGGTTGATTCAAGATCCAGAGGGTTTTTAGCCAAATATGCCCCAAATGGTATATAAGCAAAAACATCTAATTTTAAATAAAGATATATTGTTAATTTTATTGCTTTCCCCTCAACCTCTTTTTAATTATCATGTATTCTTTATTACTATTTGAAAGAGCAAAATTCAGAGTGCTTTGTGTCAAGGCCGCTGTTGCAAGAAAAAAGTTCCTACCAGCTTGCTTGAGGAGGCTTGGGCAAGTCTGGAGGTCTCTAATATTGCACCTGAGGAATCTTTGGTAGAAGTGAAAGCAGCTTTTGAAGAACTATACTCCAACTATTTTGCCAGAGAAGGAACCCTGGCACAAGGAAATTGAGTTTATGCATGGGACTTCTGGAACTTGCTGTTAGGATTTGATGAAATTTTGCAACAAATAAAGGACAGAACCTATTGTGAAGTTGAGGCGTTGAGAAACAGAGAGGAAAAGAGTATCAAAATTATGGCTCATTGGAGAGATGATAATAAAGTGTTGTCTCATAAAATTGCCTCCCTGGAGGAAAAGCTCCTCAAAGCTTTGTCACAGGAAGGTACCAGTAACAAGAGTTAAGGGCAAGATAACAGTAAGTTTGACTGGTTAGACCTGGATTTGTCACAGAGCCCAACACAGGGGCCAAAAAACCCATAGTGAAAGGAGTCCAGTCATGCTTGCCAAAATGGAACTGTTCTCTGGAAATCCAAAGGAAGGAAACACTTTACTGGAGGTTTTTTATTTGATCCTCTGGTCTGGACAATGCAAGAAACACCATTGGTTGGAAGTCCTTGCAGGTTCTGCCTGCTTTAAGTGGTTTGAAAGACGTAAAGGTGACAATTAGACCACATTGTTGGAGAAATTTTGAGCCAGTTACACGGTAACCCTCAGACCTGGTGATCCTCTGCAGAAAGCCTGAGACCTCACTCAAGCTGGCCATGAAACTGTGTCAATGTATCTTTCAATAATGGAAGAGTTCCAAGCTTTTGTGGATGTGAAACACAATCAGGATCTGGTTAAGGATGCTTTCTTCACTGGAATGTGGCCCAGTTTGAGAACTCAGGCTTCTATGCTGCGTTGTGAGAAGTTATCATGGTCAAAACTTGTACAATATGTCATTCAAATGGAATGGGATCTTGGTGGTCCTCCACACTGTTCTCTGCACTCAATAGTAGGAGCTCATGTGGCAGCAGGGTAAGGGTCTTCTGAGATAATCAGATGTCCTAGAAGTCCCTCAGATAAGGATCACATGTCTAGGTGTAAACAGGCGTGTAAGTTTCCCATGGCAAAGGGATGTTGGATCTGCGGCAAAGATGGCCATTTTGCTGGAAAATGTCCTGATTGTGCGGAATTTGACAAGGAACACCCAGACCTGATGTTTAAGAATTCAGGAAAAGGAAGGCAGGCTTAAGTGTCTCCCAACCTGAGCTCAGTAATCCGGAGAATAATAATAGGATAATGAGACTTCAATCTGGTAAGGCCTTGATGGAGTACAGGAAAAGCACCAGTAAACCAGTGGAGCCACATGTACAGGAAATCAATATCTCTTGTCCAACTCTGCCTGAGGGAAGTCCAAATGCCTCTCCAGATGAGTGGATATTGGATGTGCGCTTGGGTATGAAGGAAGACAGGGAAACTACTTGACAGCCTGTGCGGATCCAGTTAAGCATGAATTGGCTCAAAGAAGTGGAATGGCGTAAGAAGGTGGCCCAGAGCATGCCAGCATTATTGATTGCAAAATCTTTTGTTTGGGCATTGCAAGGGGTTATCATTCTGGATATTTCTCTTGATGGTATCCCAGCAAAGGCAGTATACAATCCAGGTTGTGCTAGGGTAGTGGTATCAAAGAACTTTGTCCATAAACACGGGATGGACCCATCAAGATTAGTCACACTGACTTTATATTCTGATGATGGGGTAATTACTATTGAACAAGATGTGTTTGATGAGGTGGTAATAAAATAGAAAAATACCATGGTCAAGACTCCTGCCATAGTTTTGCTGGGAGTAGGATTTGATGTTCTGCTTGGTATGACTTGGATTATTGAGGCCAAGGTGAGCCTGGATGCCATCAAGAATTTCTTGGTTCATGATGGAGTTAAATATGCTTATCAGCAGCTGACAATTCCGCCAGCTCCAAAAGATGTTCAGTCAGTGGTCATCTACGCCAAGAAACATTGCTCAATTCCACCAAATGGAATCACCTGGTTGAAACTGGTAGTTTTCAATTGTGGAACACAGGGAGGAGAAATTATCCCAGAGTTACCTTGTCATATATATTCAAATGTGGCAATATTTGAGAATGAGTCAAATGGCAAAGTTTCTTAAATCCTGGAAGTTGTTTAATACTGGCGCAGTTCCTGTCAGGATACCAAGAGTACCGTGGGGCTCCAGTAGGTGAGAGAGGAGTCAAAGCAGGTACTGGCATGGCCTCCAGATAATGGGACCTAACTTTAAAAGGTAAGAAAGGGCCTTCCCAGCCACAGCCCAAGGCCCAGCTGCTGGCAAGGCAGAGTCAATCAATCCTGTGAGCGCCAGGTAAAGCACCCCCAGGAATTAACTGTTCTTGCCAGTGGCGTCAGAGGTGGGTGGGGTAGAGATGGTTGGTTTGGGTGTCAGGGGTGGCTCCATGGGAACCAGATAGGAAGCAGGATTGTTGTACTTCCAATTGAAAATCAAAGGGTAGATGGTGATTGCTTTCCCATCCTGGACAATTTGATAGGGTTCCTTGGGTGCATTTGGGCAGGTGTACTACTGCAAGTCTTCCAAAGTCCAGGGTTTGTGGTCAGGGTTTGGGGGCTAACTCAGTGAAATGTACAGGACCAAATGGAGCGTTGGGCAGACAGTAGTAGTCAAAGCCTTCAGGTTTGTTAACTGAAGTCTGGCTATCTATCCCAGTGAATGAGTACTTACGCTTGGGTATATGCAGATGGAAGAGTATCAAAAATAAGTATGGGAACAGATTGGTGAACCAAAGGTTCATAACAACTTTTTATTTGGTAAGGATGACAATACAGAACTTTTTCAGGTGCTTCTGGTTTATATACTTACTCACATGCAAGTGCCTCTGGGCATTCTTCTGGTGCTATCTGTGTGGCAAAGCTTGGCATCTCAGGTTCTGCTGTTTGGTTGGCTACTTCATGGTCATTTTTGGGGTTTTCAGGAACAGTTGTTTGGATTTTTGGTGGTCCATCTTGGCTTGGCTGGCCATTGATTCTAAAAGGTTTGGCTTCTGGGGCTATGGGGGTTTTCCCAATTTGATCATGTTGTGAATACCGCTATTTTCCATGTTTTGACTTTGCCTTTGGTGGGCCATTTTGAAGACAAATCACTCACTTTTGCTTTTGCCTCTCAAAACAAGTTGATGAGTGAATCAGGAAGTTCAATTGTTTGGTTTCTTGATCCTGCGCAACTCACTTGCCTCACTCATGCTGGTGGTGAGTGATCTTACCGTCATGGTAGTGCTTTGTGGTATTTCTAATTACTATATATTTCATTTTGTATTAACCAATAAAAATTAAGTTCTATTCACATTTTTGTCTTTGTGTCTTCTGTACTTCTGCACCTCTCTCTAGCCACAACTAGTAGAGATTATTCTTCCAGGGCCGCAAGGTAAACACATTTGCCTTCCCTGTCATCTAACCAAGACTTAGTACAAATACAATCCTAAGGTTAGGATTTCCTGTTGTGTTTCTATGCTGCGCCTCAAAACACAACAAAATAAGGTGCTCACTACAGGGGCTGTAAGCCCCTTGGTTACCCCTTTCTCATCCACGTTTTCAGGTCCTTTACCTCTGCCTATACAAGAGTCAACTTCACCTGAAATAATCAGTCCTCCTATTGAGGAAAATATTACCAACCAGCCTATTACCCTTACTATACTGAACCTTGGGAATGGTCCATGCCTAGTTGCTTACCCCATGGGTACCCCTGACTTGGAGCAAGTCTTGTCAATATCCCTTGGGATAGCCTGTGAAGGAGCCATCCCTTGCCTTCAGTTGCAGTTCAGTTGGGCTGAATACTACAAATTAATTGTGGCTCCTCAATTTCCACAAAATCTCCTCTCAGCGGCTGGCTCTGCTGAGCACTTAATATTGCCCTTTGTGCAGCCTGATTTAGCCCACCATCAAATGGTGTTTGGACTTCATGTCCAAGAAATCTTGCCTCTGTAAGCAGCGGTTACTAATCACTGGGACCAGTTTGCTGTCTACCAAAAGTGGATTCATTCTCTGTTTTCTTTGGTATCTGACAACCAATGCAACTCTGTCACTTCCCAGACCTGTTTGGTCAATTCTATCAAACAAATGCGCCAGTCCATCCCCAAATATATGAGAGAACGCCTACACAAGTTTCACCAGCTAGAACAACCCTGGCAAACTCAAGTAGATTTTATCTTAAATGCTTATCTCACTGACTTTGAACAACTCGTGCAACAACTCAATGCATTAAGCATGTATTCCTTTGAGCAACTACAGCAGGTAGCAGAATTTGCTGCTAGCGGCCTTAATGAACTCAGTACAGCATTTGAACAAGAGAGAGCTGCCACTGCTGCTACTATTAATAAACTCCAGAGTCAAGTGAATGAGCTATCTACACCCAAGCCAGATGTTCTGCCCTCTCCCCCTTCTGATGACTTGATGGATAGAGAGCAGAGAATATGGGATGCTATTCACAAGCTACGTACAACTACCTGTAGTCAGGGATGTCCTGCTGAAGCCCCTTACCTGATCCCCAGGTGCTTGAATTAACTGCTCAATTTGAAGAGCTACAGCAAGAACTTGCCATCCTATGTGAAATGATGGTAACTGCTGCTAGTCCTGTGGGGTTGGCAATGAAGATGGTTGCTGTCCTGGCTTATTAGGAGCTCCTCAAATCCAATGCACTAGGGAACTAATTGCTCTAGCTAACAAACTGGATCCTTTGAAGCAGGACCATACTGAACTGGATAGAGACGTACAAGAGATGAAGGATGTGATTGACTCTGTGAATGATAGGTTTTCCCCAGGCCTCTCTGTGGGATCATCCCTTACTTTTTGGCTGGCTGAACTCTTCACAATAGTGACCACCCAAGGTCAACGCTTAGATACTACTGCACAACAAACTACTCAAGCTGTCAATATGGGTGCCCGCGCTGTTAAGATCCTTACTACCCTTGAAGAAAGTGTTTGTCAGCTATGGGCTAAACAGCCCCCCTCTGAATCCAAAGCAGAGTTTTCCCCGCGTATAAACGTACTCAATAGCAACAATGGTGCCCCAACCCTCAAAGCCCACTTCAATCCTACCTTTAAGCAAGTCTTTGATCCTAAAACCTCAACCATTGCAGCTTTCCTAACTATCTACAAAACTGCCATGAGAAGGGCTTCAGACAAAGTTAAGAAAGAACATATTCTGACCTGTCCATATCCCACTTGCCAGGAGGCAGTGATGCCTGAGCTGCCCTCCATTGAGACGTGGGAAGATATGAAGCAGCTTCTGATTGATGAGTTTGGTGGTGACCTTAGCCTGGAAGTAAAGAAGGACGCCTTCATGCATATTGCTTTCAAACCAAAGGAGACCCTAGCCAAGTTTACATACAGATTCTACATGGAAGGACAGCAACTGATCACAAGCAGACAGTTGACAGCCCATGAAGCCTACACAACTTGCGCTCAAGCACGTAAGGTTAACCAACTTCTGTGCCTTCACTTCAAAGCCCATAAGACTATGCTTTCCTCCATGAAGAGCATAAAGATGTTGTTGCAGGATATGCACCTTACCCACTCTGGCGCAGTTGTTAGGGAAGGTCAAGCTACTTCAACTCTGGTTCATCTTCCTGTGATCCTTGCATTCCCACCATGAACTCACGAAATCCTCCTCAACTTCAAGGTTGCCACAACTGTTGGCAGATAGGTCATCATTCTTGAGTCTGCACTAACCTGCGGGTTGAAGGAGCTGATCCAAAAGAGCAGGCAGGAAAAGAGCAGTCAACCTAGAGGCAGAGACGCTCTTGGTTGACAATTCTTCCCAGACTCTTTCAATCCCTCCTTCTTTAGCTGACTCCAAGCCTGCTGATAATGAGGCTCCTCCTATCCTCCTTTTGTTTCACAATATCTCTGATGACTCTGATACTGACGCCGCGGATGCATATGGGTACTCTGTTCTGGCTGTTCCCAAAACCATTACTGTCTCCTATAAGTCACGCTCAGGAAAGACTACAACTACTGCTAAGCCTTTGCCTGAAGCCAAAGAAATTGTCTTGTGCCCTTACCTCACTCAGGCCAAGAGGTCCCCCGTGCTAGTGGAGTTGTCAGAAGAGGCTGCCAAGGTTGCTGACGCTGTCTTCAAGAATGTATCCTTTTGCTCCCCCTCCAAACTGTTTATAAGGAGTTCCCAGGATTAAGATGAATGATTGAGAAGTGGGATAAGGAACTAGCAGAGGCTCAAGATATCCTGGCTGTCCTTCCCCCCTTTAGTTGCACTACCACTCAAGTAGAGATATCCATTCAAAAAGTGAAGATCAAGGCTTTTCTAGATACTGGCTTTCCAGTCAACAATGTCTCCTCCAATCTTGTGAAGAAACTCAAACTTGCCCCTGACCTTAATTATCACCAGTCATATGGCACAGCTGGGCTGTCTATGACCCGCTCCATAGGGGCTTACTCTGCTCTACCCATGCGGTTTGGCAAACTTCTTCTAGCTGCGCCAGAATTTGTCTTGAAAAATGAGAGTTATGATCTCTTAGTTGGCACCCAGTTCCTTAGGGAATATAATGGGATAATCAACTTAAAAGATGGTTACCTCTCTATTCTGGGATGTGAAGTCTCTCTGATATTTGAGGAGCCTGTTAAAGTTCACAGGAAACAGCTCAAGACATGTGCCTTGGAGTATCACACTGGGGTTTTCAATCTCAAATATTGCACCTACTCCTCAAACATGAAATTTACACCCATGGCTTGTCCTACATCTGAGGGGATCCCTCTCCTAGCCACGTCTGCTGTCACCATCCCATCTGGTTCCCAGGCTATCCTAGACTCCCAGATATCATATGAACTACCTGAACAGACCTTCTTGGAGTTGTACTCTCCCCCCTTTCTAGGACTCAACAAGCCTTATCTCTGTCCTGGAATCTTAGATTTCTCCCGTAAGGACCCTGTTTAATTGCTGGTAGCCAACCTGACTGCACTCCCCATGAATGTGTCTAGAGGGCAGGTTGTTGGATATGGCAAGTTGTTGAGTGCTCCTGATGTCCTGTCTCTTCATCCCTTTGGCATGTTTCAAGACTTTAACCTACCTGAGGATGAGCCTCAAGTCCTATACTTGTTCACTGCGCAAGACTTCCCACAACTGTCCCAGTTCAACAGAAAGAGGTGCTAGATTTACTAGACCAATTTTCCAACATTTTTGCTAAAGACAGTACCAATTATGGGTTATCCAAAGGTGTTATCATCAGATTGACACTGATAATGCCCCCTCTTCTGTGCTAAACTATATTGCCACAGTTGTGTAGAGGACGCCCAGGTATCTAAAGAGCTCAAAAAACTGTTAGATGCTGGGCTGCTGGCACCTTCCCAAAGTCCTTGGGCATCCCACTACTTATCTTGAAGAAGAAAGGTGGGGGTCATTGTATTGTGATGGACTATTGCTGATTGAACTCTTTGACCAAGAAAGACTTTTACCCCTTTCCTGCGTATTGATGATGCCCTCTGACAACTTGGAAGCTCCAAATTCTTCTCTGCAATGGATCTGGCATCTGGATACTGGCAAGTTGACCTATTTCCCAAGAATTGTCAGAAAGCCGCACTCATGACCTCTTAAGGGCTTTTTGAGCCTACTTGTATGCCACAGGGACTCTGCAACAACCCAGCTACCTTCAAAAGGGCCATGGACTCCATCCTCCGTGACTTGAAGTTGTTGTGCGTCCTAGTATACTTGGATAATATAACAGTTTTCAGTGCTACCTTCATCAATCACCTGGCTCATCTCAAAGAGGTGTTCATAAAGATTCAAGAAGCTGGCCTCAAACTGAAACCTTCCAAGTGCGCCTTCTTCAAAGAATGTCTTAAATTCTTAGGCCATGTAGTAACCCAGACCTGGATTCACCCAATGACTAAGAAGGTTAAGCCATCAACAAAACGCTCCTGCCCACCAACCTGCAAGAAGTACAAGTCTTTCTAGGGATGATGGGCTACTACAGACAGTTTATCCCTGACTTTTTCAATACTAGTGGACCTCTAGTCTAGCTATTACGTAATGTTCCTTTTGAATGGACCGCCAGTCAACAGCAAGCTTTTGAGACCCTTAAAAGAAAACTCAAAGAGGCACCAATTCTAGTGTATCCTGACTATGATAAGGAGTTCATCCTTTACACCAACACTAGTGATCTTGCTATTGGAGCTATTTTGGCCCAACTAGACAATGAGGGTGTAGAACATCCTGTGGCTTAAACATCCTGCGTGCTGAACAAACACAAGAAGAACTATAGTGTCACAGAGAAGGAGTGCCTTGCCGTGTTGTGTGCAGTCAAGCAGTTTTGTCACTATGTATATGGGAACCACTTCACAGTTGTCACTGACCACGCTTCTCTTAAGTGGTTACAACAGCTTAAGGAGCCTGAAGGGCGCCTAGCTAGATGGGCTCTAAGTCTGCAAGGATACAACTTCACTGTGCTCCATTGCCCTGGGATTTGACACCAGAATGCTGATGGGCTCTCCAGAATGCCCATTCTTGCTTTGCACCCTGCAGAGGCTGACCGGTTATATGAACTAATTGGGTACCTGTCTTCTTGGGAAAATGAGACAGAAGAGGTACATCTGGCCTTGTCCAAGCTATCCAAAGATACCCTCATACTTAACAATCAGCTCTTCAAGAAGGTACAAGACCAGTATCTACCTTATTTAAACCCAGTCTTTGCTTCTCATTGGTGTTGCAAGCTCATAAAGAGACTGGACATGGAGGCATTGCCAAGACCTTTGACTGTCTTCAAAATAATTACTTCTGGGAAAACCTTTGTCTACTAATCCCAGACGTCATAGCTAGCTGCCACAACTGCCAGCTGCAAAGGCCTTGAGCTGCTGCCCACGAGTTCAAATTAGTCCCCCTGCAACATGCCTTCCACACTGTCAGCATTGACGCGGTAGGTCTTCTCCCCTGCTCACTTTCTGGGTGTTGTTTAATCCTGATTGCTGTTGATCACTTCAGCAAGTGGTTAGAGGCTTTCCCTACAAAGGACATCACGGCTAAGACAACTGCTGCCTTCCTGTTGCAAGATGTTTTCTATTGTCATGGCTGTCCTCAAGTGTTGCTCTCCAATAATGGGACTAACTTTAATGCCAAGCTGGTAACCTCTGTTGTTGAAGCTTTAGGGTCCCACCAGTCCTTCTCTGCCCCCTACAATCCTTCTACCAATGAGGCAGTTGGTTGTGCAAATTTGACACTGGTCTCTATCATGAGGAAGCTCATCTACTCTGATGCTGCCAACTGGGACCTATACTTACCTGCTGCCCTCTTTGCATACCGCCATAGCAAACATTGTGTCACTGGATACTCCCCTTTTGCTATGTTTTATGGGCAAGAGGCAACTACCCCTTTGCTCTTGGGGGGCCCCTGCTTAATTCTGATAAAGCTATGAATCCTGACAACCACATAAAGGATCTGGTTAACCCATAATTGATATACAGGCCACTGCCTATACTTCTGCATATAAGACTAAGATGCTTGAGCTCTCTCCCAATAATGCTGGACACTCCCCTGCCTAATTCAATGTTGGTGACCATGTACTTTACTACCAACACAGAGTAGGTGGTTACACTCATAAGTTGGACTCTCTGTGGATTGGCCCTTTAGAAGTGACTTTTAAACAAGGGTCTAAGTACACTGATAAGCACTCTCCAGTGGCTGTCCTTTTGCTTGAGTGCACGCAAAATTCCTTTGTAAATACTACCCCCTAAGGCCAATCTAGGGGAGGGCAATGTTGTGAATACCTCTATTCATGATATTTTGATTTTGCCTTTGATGGTCTATTTTGAAGATAAATCACTCACTTTTTCTTTTGCCTCTCAAAATGAGTCTGGCTTCAAATTGGGAAATTTAATTGTTCAGTTTCCTGATTCTGCGCAACTCACTTGCACCACTCATGCTTGTGGCAAGTGATCCTAATGTCCTGGTAGTGTTTTGTGGTATTTCTAACTACTATATATTTCATTTTGTATTAACCAATAAAAATTAAGTTCTATTCACATTTTTGTCTTTGTGTCTTCTGTACTTCCGCGCCACTCTCTAGCAACTGTTAGAGATTATTCTTCCAGGGCCACAAGGTAAACACATTTTCCTTCCCTGTCATCTAACCAAGACTTAGTACAAATCCAATACTAAGGTTAGGATCTCTTGTTGTGTGTCTATGCTGCGCCTCAGAGCACAATAAATCACCTTATTTGGGCTGGCTTGACAGGCTTAACTGAGGCCAAGGAACTTGATTAAAAAGGGGTCCCCAATTGGGGACCCCAAATTACTTAATGGAGGGTGAGATTGATCTGGGGTTACTGGGCAGCTAAAAATAGCCTGCCCAGGCCCAGCCAAACCCACCAAGGCTTGGGAGTAGCTTTTGGAGCCCAGAATGGGCCCTGCAGCTACTGCCAGAGCAGTATTTGTTCATGCACCTGGATTTGCTTTAAAAGAAAAAATCCGGGTGCGGGCAAATCTCCCCGCCACTAGCCCTGCCTGATGGCTAGGAGCGGGTGTGATTCCTGCCTGGGGCATCAAACTTGTTACTTGTGTAACAGTTCCTTTGGATATTCAACAAGGCCAGTGTATTGGAGTTTGGATGCCTGTAGTTGGAGAAGTCACAACAAATAAACCTATTGTCTCTTATGTTTGTGTGCTCTTCAACAATTTAAACCATATAATATGTCCAAGTAAAGCACCAGATACCCTGTTGTATACTCTGGTGTGGAAATGACGTAGTTGTTTCTTGTTGGACAAATATGATGTGGGGAGAACTGGTCCACCCTATGTCATAAAAACGTTGGCTGGGAAACCATACAAAGGATATGTACCCCGTTGTAGTCCTGCTGCAGTTGCGGCAATTAGAGAAGAGGTGGAGAAAATGCAAAGGGCCAACCTGATTGAGTAAGCATCAGTCCTTAATCTGCTTCAATAGTTTGTGTCCCAAAGCCAGATATGAATATACACTTTTATATTGATTTCCAATTGATGAATAAGGATATTGTAAATTATTCCTACCCTCTGCACAGGATTGAAGACCAGCTGGACAACATGGCTGGATCTTCCTGGTTCACCACTTTGGATCTGACTAAGGGTTATCACCAATTGTTAATTGATGAGAATTCTAAGGAGGTTACAGCACTCTCTACACCTGACAGTCTGTATCAATGGAAATTTTTGCCATTGGGAATGAAGACAGTAGGCTCTGTGCTTTAGCATGTAATGGACCAGATTATGACAGAACTACAGCCTAGATGTGTTTTGGTATATAAAGACAACATTACTGTATATAGTCCTTCCTGGGAACAACATCTAGAGGATCTTGATCAAGTATTTTACCAGATTGAGAAAGCAAAGTTGAATATTAGTGTATCTAAGACTAAGCTTGCCTGTCAATAGGGCAAGGTGTTAGAGCATATTGTGAATCCTCAAGGGATTAAGCCAAGTCCTGAGAGAGTTACTCTGTTGTTAAGTATGAGGTTGCTGCAGTCAGTCCGAGAGGTTTGGGTTTTTATGGGGTCAGTGAATTTCTACCAGAGATTCATACCTAATTGCTCTGCACTTGGAGAGCCATTTTTTGCGTTAACAAGGAAGAATGCCCTATTTGTTTGGGGACAAGAGCAAGAGTCAAGCTTCTTAGAGCTAAAGAAACAACTCTCTGAGGCCCCATATTAAGATTCCCTGATTGGTTGAAGTTGTTCTACATTGAGACATATGCAAGTTCAACTGGTCTTGGTGCTATTCTTACTCAAGAAGGAGAGTTGAAGTTATCCTGACATCCTGTTGTGTATGGTTCTAAGACTTTGGGGACCACTCAAAGGAAATACTAGGCTACTGAACGTGAAGGATTGACAATAGTATGGGCAGTGGAACATTTTAGGATGTATATCCTAGAAATGCTGTTTATTATTGTCACTGACCACACAGCTTTGAGAGCAATATGGACTAAGGAAGACTTACAAGGCCAAATGCAATTGTATGCAGAGAAGATCTCTGGATATGATTATGATATCATCTACTGTCCAGGGTTGGAAAATCAGATTCCTGACTTGTTGTCCAGAGTACTGTTGGCCTGTGGAGAAATTGAGACGCAAGAAGCCCAGAAAGCTCAATCAAGGAATAGGATTTATGTAGAAAAAAACAAGCGTCTACAGGTGGTCAGAGATCTTCATGTGCAATGGGGAGGTCACCTTCAATATGAGAAGTTATGGCAAGCGGTGAAAGCTCATTACTGGTGGTCAGAGATGAGAGCTACAGTCTTTCAGATTTTGCAAGAATGTGATATTTGGTCTAAATTCTCAGTGGCAAAATCCATAGTGCAGCTCAAATCAGTGATGTCACATTATTTTTTGAGTTTGTCTCCATGAATACAGGTCATATTACGTTAGCAAGTGGTTGGAAAGAATAATTTGTGGTGGCCATTGATTCTTTTACAAAATGGGTAGAAGTTTGAGCACTGACCAAGTAAACAAGCATTGCAATTTCTAAGTTTCTCTGAGAAGAAATAATAGCACAGCATGGATGTACTGAGAAAGTTCTCATCAATAATTGACCGCCTTACGTAGGACCAATATTGACTAATGAATTCTTGAAATGAGGCATTTCTAAGTTAACCTCAGCTCAATATAATCCCAAGACAAATGGTTTAGCTGAAAGAACCATTGAAACCCTGAAGCGCATTATGGAGATGTTGGCTGACGGAGCCACAACCCATTAGAAAAATCACCTGGCAATGAGTGTCATGACATACTGTACAATGCCCCATGATGCTACTGGGTTTTCCATTTTGGATGTTGTATGGCCAGGAAACTACAATAAGCACTGAGGTTAGTCAATAAGAGTTTGTGGAAAAGAGTTCCTATGAAGCCACTATAGAAGAATATGCAGTTGAGATGCAGAAGTTATTTGCCAAGGCTAGGAGTAAAGAAGAGCAATTTTGAGAAAGAGGTGCCACCAAGTGGAACTCAAAGCCTGGAGTACTTCCCTGTGATCATTTCCAGGTTGGTGATCTGGTATGGTTTGATCAAAGAGGCTGAGAAAAACACCTGAGAAGAGGTCTTCAGCAATGGGTAGGTCCTATGAAGATTATCCTGATTATTCCAGGGCCAAACTACCTAGTTTGAGGAGTTGGAGCTGCCTTAGGAGGAGAATGGTCCTGTGTTCATCCTCAGTTCTTTAGCTGTTCCATGGTGAATTAGAGCTGATAAAGGTCCAAGAAGATGAGGCCGATTCCCCCAAAGAGAAGGAATGGGCCTTGTGACTGTACAACAGTCACTGTTAAGTATTTAGCCAAATAAATACATAAAGATATAAAGATGCTCTGTTTTTGCGGTTTGCTTTATGTAGATAGGTTTAGTTAGAATTCTTTAGATAAAGATTACTGAGAACTTAGCATCTATATTCAATAAAAGAACAGAATGCAAGATTGGCTGAATCAATCTTGGAGACTAGGCGTCTCAAATACAATCTAATTAAACGGTCAGATTAATTAATAGATATATGGGAATATTTTTAATGAGGATTTAATTATATTGGTTAATTGCCTTGACTGTGTCAAGGCCGCTGCTACAAGAAAAAAGTTCCTACCAGCTTTCTTGAGGAGGCTTAGGTAAGTCTGGAGGTCTCTAAGACTGCACCTGAGGAATCTTTGGTAGAAGTTAAAGCGGCTTTTGAAGAACTATACTCTAACTATTTTGCCAGGGAAGGAACCCTGACACAAGGAAATTGAGTTTATGCATGGGACTCCTGGAACTTGCTGTTAGGGTTTGATGAAATTTTGCAACAAGTAAAGGACAGAGCCTATTGTGAAGTTGAGGTGTTGAGAAACAGAGAGGAAAAGAGTGTCAAAATTATGGCTCATTGGAGAGATGATAATAAAGTGCTCTCACAAAATTGCCTCCCTTGAGGCAAAGCTCCTCAAAGCTTTGTCACAGGAAGGTAACAGTAACAAGAGTCAAAGGCAAGATAACGGTAAGTTTGACTGGTTAGACCTGGATCTGTCACACACAAGGTAATTTCATAGCCTTCCCTGCCATTCTAACCAAGACTTAGTACAAATCCAACTCTAAGGATAGGATTTCCCGTTGTGTATCTGTGCTGCGCCCCAGGTCACAACAAAAATGGTGCTCACTACAGGGGCTGTAAGCCCCTTGGTTACCCCCTTTGCAACCACGTTTTCAGGTCCTTCACCTCCACCTATAAAAGAGCCAACTTCCCCTGAAATCACCAGTCCTTTTATCAAGGAAGACATCACAGACCCATCTATTATCCCTGCTGTGCTGAACCTTGGGAATGGTCCCCCTAGTGAACTATCATTTTGGGTACCCCTGACTTGGAACAAGTCATGGTAGTAGCCCTTGGGATAGCTTGTGATGGAGCCATCCCTTGCCTCCAGCTTCAGATCAGCCAAGCAGAATACTACAAATTGATTGTAGATCCACAATTTCCACAGCATCTCCTCTCAGCAACTGGCTCTGCAGAGTCCTATTGTCTTCCTTCATACAACCTGCCTTAGCCCACCATTAAATGATGTTGGAGCTCCACATTCAGGAGATCTGTCCCTCCAAGAAGCTGTCACAAACCACTGGGATCAATTTGCTGCCTATCAACAATAGATCCACTCCCTGTTCACTTGATGTCAGAAAATTAGTTTGACTCTGTCACTTCTCAAACCTGCTTGGTCAATATCATTGAGCAAATGCGCCAGTCTATCCCTGAATACGTCAGGGAGTGTCTAAATGAGTTCCACCAGCTAGAACAACCCTGGTGAGCCCAAGTAGATTTCACCTTGAACGCCTACCCTACCAATTTTGAACAACTTGTGCAACAGCTCAATGAGTTCAGTGTTTACTCCTTCAAATAGCTAAAACAAGTGGCAGACCTTGCTGCTAAGGGCCTCTGCAAGCTCAGTAAAGGATTTGACCAGAAAAGGGTTTTCACTGCTGCTGTCATTGCCAAACTCCAGACTCAAGTGAATGAATTGTCTACGTTCAAGCCAGAGCCCTGCCTTCCCCTTCATCTGATTATTTGATGAAAAGAAAACAGAGACTATAGGATGCCATTCAAGAACTGCAAGCAACCACTTGCAGTCAAGGTTGCTCTGCCAAATTACCTCAGACAGATCCCCAAGTGCTTACTTTAACAGCTCAAGTTACAGATTTACAGCAAGAGGTTGCTGCGTTACGCGGCATGATGGCAACTGCTACTAGTTCAACTGGGATTGTTGATGAAGATGGCTGTTGCCCTGGCTTATCAGGAGCTCCCCGCATTCACTGTGCTAGAGAGTTGATAGCTCTAGCTAATGAGGTGGAACATCTGAAACAAGACCACTCTGAACTTGATAAAGACGTACAAAAAATGAGTGAGTTAATTGATTCAGTGAATGACAGATTTCTCCTTGCCTTTCAGCGGGTCTGTCTCTTACCTCCAGACTGGCTGAACTTTCCATGGTAGTAACAACACAGGGTCAGTGCCTAGACGTTACTGAGCAACAAATCACCTTAGCTAATAATACAAGTGCCCGCACTACTGAGACCTTGACTACTCTTGAAGAGAGTGTCTTCCAGTTGTGGACGCAACAACCCCCTCTGAATCTGAGGCTGAATTCTCCCTTTACATCAATGTGTTGGACAGCAATAATGGTGGCTCTAATCCTGAAGCACACCAAACCTACCTTAAAACAAGTCTTTGACCCTAAAACACCTACTATTGCAGCATTCCTGACCATCTAAAAACAGCCATATAAAGAGCCTTCAATGAGGTTACAAAGGAGCACATTCTAACCTGCTTGCACCCAGCCTATGAGGAGGTGGTAGTTTTTAGATTTCCATAATTGAGACTTGGGAAGAGATTAAATAGCTTCTAATCATTGAGTTTGATTGCAACCTTAGTTTGGAAATAAAAAAGGATGCTTTTATGCACATTGCTTTCAAACCCAAAGAGACTCTGGCCAAATTTGCAGAAAGGCTCTATATGAAAAGTACAACAATTGAAAACCAGCAGACAGCTGACAGTGCACAAAGCTTACATGGCTTGCGCTCAAGCTCTCAAAGTTAATTAACTTCTGTGTCTCCACTTTAAGGCTCACAAAGCCATGTATTCATCTATGAAGAGTATAAAAATGCTGCTAAAAGACATATACCTTACTCATCATATTTCTATGGTACAAGAAAATTGACCATCCTCCAATTCTGGTTCTTCTTTCTGCAGCCCTTGTATCCTCAATATGAACTTGAATAATCCTCCTATACCTCAAGAATTCCATAAATGTGGGCAAGTAGGCCATCATTCCTAAGTCTGTACCAATATATGGGTCAAAGGTGCTAACCCTAAAAAGAAGGCTGGAAAAGAACAGTCAACCTAGAGGTGGAGATGCTCTTGGTTGACAATTCCACCCAGTCTCGTCCAATTCCTCCACTCAGCAGATTTTGAACATTTCAATTCCCAAGCTCCACCAATTCTGTTATTATTCCATGATATCTCTGATGATTCAGACATGGAAAATTCAGATAATGAAGACTCTGACGTCTATGAATATTCAGTTCTAGAATTTCCTGAAACCATTGCTGTCCCTTACAAACTACACTCTGGGAAGACTACAATCACTATCAAACCTCTGGTTAAAACCAAGGAAGTTGTCTCTTGCCCTTACCTCACTCAGGCTAAGAGACTTCCTGTGTTGGTAGAGTCTTCCTACAAAGTAGCTGAAGTAACTGACACTTTCTTTAAAATATGTCAGTATCTCTTCTTCTTCAGATAGTCTGCAAGGAGTTCCCTGTTTTGATATGTATGATCAAAAAGTGGGACAAAGAACAGCAACAGTGCACATGTTGACACTTTTAATGTCAACACTATAGTAAAGTGACAACCTGGTTTTACTATATGTTGTTTCCTGGATGTCACCACTTTTTTAATTAAAAAACACTTTACCCTGAACATTTTCAATAAAAAAAGTATTTTAAAATACATTACTATACTAAAACGACCCCAGAGAGTTCAAAACTGCAATAAAAAACCATAAGTAATATAATAAGGAGATTTAAGCAAATATTTTTCAGTTTACTATGTAAATTACTTTCTTTATTATAGAATTATTTTTTATTCCCATAAAAATTAAAATTTCAATGAACCAAAAATAAAGATATTTAATATATAATAATAACTAAAAAATATAAGAAAAATCTAATTTTAATTTATTATACTTCATATAAGCATAACTGAAAATATCTGACACCTTAAAGATAAATTAATAAAATAAAAGATATTTCTTACTAAACCACATTGAAACTGTATCTGAAACTTACCCTTTATACTTAAAAATATTAGTACTATCCAAAAAAAATTAAAAAATTAAAAGTTTAAAAGTAAAAAATATAGGCAAAGCAAAGCAAAGTTTATTTGGCTATTTAAAGCCACCAGCAAGAGCAGTGGCAAAATCTTCAAGGTACTTCTTAATCTCTGCCACCTTGTACTTTTTCTTGACCACCTTCTGCAATGCCTCCTGGTACTCCTGATCTTTACTCTTCTTCTTCTTCTTGGGGGCTACCCGGTTGGCCAGGCTGCGGAACTTGGAGACAGTCTAGGCCTGCTCTCCTTGTAGCTTAGAGAAGAATTTGTTGTACTTGGGGTTGGTCCCAAACTTCACCTTCAGGTGCTTATGCCAAACCTCAAGGCTAGAGGTGGTCTTTATCTCCCCCTTGAGGCAGGCGTCTTGACAGTTCCAAGGGGCAGTGGCCCCGCTCTTACCTCTCTGGGCAGTCATCTTCTTACCCACCCATTGGCGCGCAAAGTAATCCAGGTAGCCTTTGAAGATGATGGAGTGCTTCTTCACTTAAGCATCCTCCAGGAGGACCTCAAAGCCAAGTACAGTATGCTCCAGGCGCACAAAAGCCAAGGCAGCAAACTGAGTCAGGGCAAAGCAGTACTTCCCCTTACCATTATTAAGATACTTCTTAAAAAGGTCCTTCTCACTCTTGAGATTCTTGACAAGGGCCTGCCTAAAATGGAAGAAGCAGCCCTGTACTTCTCCATTGAAAGTGGCCTGGAAGGCTCTGAACTGAACCTGCACAAAGTCCATTATGATAACCTTTGGCCCAAGTGAGCGTGCATGAGCTAGCTGCTCAGTGGCTATGGTTGCCTCATCCTTCTCAGCGGAGCAGGGATTTGCCCTTGTGGCGTGAGTGGGAGGGGGAGCTGGTTGGTGGGAAGGGAGCTCAAAGCATCCTGTACAATCTTGAAGGCTCTGGTGTAGACTTCAGTCTTGGCACCAGGAAGGAGAAAGAATACAAGGGGGATGAGCTCGTCATTAAACTGCCCATGCAGGAACCAAAGCTGCTTGAAGAGAGAGAGGCAAGTAGAAAATGTGCCGTTGCACAGCCAGGTGGTAGCAGTGTTAAGCTGCTCCAGGTTTTGGGTTGTGGCGTAGGCTACAATCCTATCCTCCACTTCCTGCCCATTTTCATGGAGCAGGAATGTTGTAAATTGCGCAACTAATGCTATTTCAATATGGCCTTTGAATTGTGATAGCTGCAAAAATTTGGCTGGGTTTGCATTCAACTTTGGAAATTCTTTGTCTTCTGCAAATGGGTCTGGTTTAATATCCACCCATTCTGGATTATTGTACCTTTCTGTGGTTGATCCTAGTATGACCTCATCCTAATGTGACCCCCTCAGCCACTCTGTCTTCCTAATGAGTGATCACTGTCCCTTGCCTACTATTTAAAGTAGAATCATTTTTCCTAATAAAACCAAGTTTATACACATTTGCATTGGCGTTTATAATCTTCAAGCTTTTCCTGTCCTTTCTGCCAAAAGGACTTTTACATCTTGTTTTCCAGGAAATTAAGGTACATGTCCTTAATTTTGCCCTGAAGGCTAACCCAAGGCTAGCTTTGAACCTCAAATCTTTTGTTATAAATATCTCCCGCCATGTCCTCCAGGATGTTGTCCCCTGGATCCAAACACAACAACATGGTGCTCACTACAGGGGCTGCAAGCTCCTTGGTTACCCTGTTCCTGTGCGCATTCTCTGGTCCTTCTCCTTTTGTTTCTGAAGTACCTGATCAACCCAAAGTTTCTAGTCTCACTCTAGAAGAAGAAATCACCAATGCCTTCTCAAATCCTATGGTATTGGTTCTGTCTTGGGCCTGCGTAGACCCCCCTTCCCACTTTCTCTCTCAGTTATAAGCAAGCTTGTGCTGCTGCCTGCTCCCTTCTTCATTCTGGCACAGTAGCCATGCACTCTATCCCTGACCTTTGTCCCAGGTACGTTTCTGAAGAACTTTACTCCTTGCTTTTGGACTTTGGTCCCCCCCCCTGCTTTGATGGAATCCATTGATACAATTGATGTGTTAGTTAACTGGTTCATCCAACCTGATCTAATTCACCACCAACTTACCTTAAGATCCTAGAATCAAATATTGGATGCTGTAGCCACTGCAGTATCAAATAACTATGCTCAAAATATGGCCTACCAAGAATGATTGCACAGTCTCTTTGCTTGTATTTCTGACAACCAGTGCAACTCATTGGCGTCACATAAGTACCTAACTGCTCCCTGAACTCCCTTTGTTCCTCACTCCCTGGATACATAAAGGATTGACTATGCAAATTTGATAAACATCAGGCAGCGTGGCGTGAGCAAATTGAGGCCTTTCTGCTGAACCATTGCCAGGATTTTGAGACTCTGGTTAGTGAGCTTAATCAGTTCAGAGAGCATGCCAACTTGCAACTTGAATTGATAGGAGCTCATGTTGATACTTGGGGCTGCCACCTACAGCACCAGTACGGCCTGGATAAGGCTGCACTAGGCAACGCTCTATACCAGGTGCAAAATTATGTGGATGACAGGGTAGTGTCTATTGAGGTGACCCCTCCCACTTCTCCTTTTGAGACCCCATCTGATTTTAAAACCAAGGTATGGGAGGCAATTGCCAAACTCAAGGCTACCACTCAACGTCAAGCTTCTGTGCAGAACCCTCCTCCAGTCAATCCAATGCCTGACCCTTGTATTGCCTCCCTCGCTGATCAGGTGGCTATCTTACAAGGTGAAATTGAGTACTTAAGACAGCGCCTTTCCAACTCTGAGAATCTGACATCTGAATCTGAAGAGGAAGGTGATGTTGCTAATACTCCTGCTCATGACAATCATGGTTGTTGCCCTGGTCTGGAAGGTCAACCCCAGGTCAACTGTGCGCGTGCACTAGATCAACTTGCCAAAGTACCAAATTATGTAGCTGATAAGCAGGATGCGTTAGAAAGAGAGGCCCAAACCCTCACCAATTTAAAAATACCCTAAATGGACAAGTTGCCCCGTTGGTCACTCAGGCCACTTCTCTGGCTACGTGTGTCAATGGGATTTCTTGCACCTTGGCAGTGCAACAAATCAAGATTGACAAGTTTGGGACTGCTGCCGCCACTGCCAGAGATATTAGTGGACAGAACAGCTCTACCTTGGACACTCTAGAGGAAAGCCTTTGACTCCTCTGGGCTAGAAAACCTGCTGTTGAGTCCAAGTTTGAAAGCAACCCTTGTATTAACGTCCTCAACCCTGGTATAAACAGTCAGTCCTTGTCCGCGTCCATTGACCTGAACTACAAACCAACCTTCAAACAGATATTCTATCCAAAAACCTCTACCATTGCCGCCTTTCTAACCATTTACAAAACTCCAATGCAAAGAGCTACCAACAAGCTCAAGAAAGAACACATCCTCACCTGTCTCCATCCCACTTACCAAGAAGTCGTGGTCCCCAAGCTCCCCTCCTTTGTCACTTGGGAGGACATGAAAAACCTCCTTATTGAGGATTTTGGAGGAGATCTCAGCTTGGAGGTCAAGAAGGATGCATTTATGCACATTGCCTTTAAGCCCAAGGAGACCCTGGCTGAGTTTGCAGATTGTTTCTACATTGAAGGCCAACAGTTAATCACCAGTCAATAGTTAGCTCCCCGGGAAGCCTACATGGCTTGCTCAAATGCTTTGAAGGTGAAACAGCTCTTATGCCTACACTTTAAGGCACAAAAGGCTTCACTCACTTCCATGAATATTATTAAGACTCTCTTACAAGACATGCATTTGACCCATGAAGGAATGGTGGTACACAAAAATAAGGCCAGCAATTCTGGAACTACCTCCCATACGCCGCGCATAATGACCCTGTGCTGGTGGACAGGCTGAGAGGCAGGGTTGTCATAACTGTGGCCAAATTGGGCACCACTCACGCACTTGAACTAATCCTTGAGTGGAAGGTTGTGACCCCAAGGAACAGGTGGTAAAAGAGAGGTCAGCTTAGAGATGGAGACGCTCTCTGCTAACCAATCTCCCCTGTCTCCCCCTGATCCTCTTTCTGATGAGGAAGCTCTGTCTTCCTCTGGCCCAACTATCCTTCATCTTTTTCACAATCTCTCCAGTGATTCAGAGCCTGAAGATTCTGATAATGAAGATTCTGATAGTTATGGCTATTCTGTCTTGGTTATTCTGGAAACTATCTCTGTCCCATACAAGCTTTGCTCTGGAAAGACTACCACCACTTCCTGTGTGCCTGAAAGTGAAGCTAAGTCTATGGTGGCTTGCCCTTACCTAGTTCAAGCCCATCAACCTCCCGTCTTGGTTGACTCCTCTGAAGAAGCTGCCAAACTAGAAGACGCTCTCTTTCAAAATGTGGCTGTATCTCTCCTGCTACAGACTGTATATAAGAAGACTCCTGAGTTATGGTGCATACTAGCTAAATGGAAAAAGAAGCTAGAGGCTGCTCAAGATGTGTTGGCAGTCTTGCCCTCCTTTGGGAAAGATACAACCCGTGTGGAAGTATCAATCCAAAGAGTTAAAATCAAAGCCATCTTGGACACAGGTTCCCCAGTCAATGTGGTATCTTCAAAACTAATGAAGAAACTTAAGTTTGCCCCTGACCTCAACTACACACAGTCATATGGCACAGATGGTATAGCACAGAAACGGGCCATTGGTGCCTATTCTGTTCTACCCATGAGGTTTGGGAAATTCCTTATTGCTTCCCTTACTGTAGTCCTTGAGAATGAAAGCTATGGCCTCTTGGTTGGTACGCAATTCCTCCAAGAGTATAATGGGACTGTAAACTTACAAGATGGATACCTTTTGCTCTTAGGATATGAAGTTCCTTTGGTTTTTGAGGAACCTCTGCGCCTTCCAGGGAAACGTCTTAAAACTTGTGTGCTTGAGTACCCTACAGGTATCTTCTCTCTCAAGTGTAGTACTCACTCTTCCATTATGTGTACCCCTCCACCTTCCTGCCCTGCGGAAGAAGGGGTACCCCTGCTAGCACCAGAGGCTATTACCATCCCCCAGGCTCTCAAGTGGTGATTGGTTCCCAGATTTCTTATGAACTACCTGAAAAGTCATTCTTGGAACTTTACTCACCTGAATCCTTAAGCCGTACAGAGCCCTGCCTGTGTCCTGGGATTCTAGATTAAACCCATAAAGAGCCCATACAATTACTGCTTGCTAACCTGACGGCCCTATCCATACAGGTGACCCGAGGCCAGGTTGTGGAATATGGCCGTATACTGGGAGCAGAACAGGTGTCCTTCCTATACCCCTTCAGAATGTTCAGTTATTTTAATCTACCTGAGGACAATCCTCTAGTTCTCTCCTTGTTCACTGCTGCTGATTTCCCCCAACTGTCTCCTGTTCAACAAAAAGACGTGTTGGACCTATTTGATCAGTTCAGCAACATCTTTGCCTCTGGTCCTATGGACTATGGCCTAGCTAAAGGGGTCATCCATCAGATTGATACTGGGGATGCACCCCTTTTTTTGCCAAACCATACCGTTGTAGTAGGATGGAAGATGCTCAGGTGTCTAAAAAGCTCAAACAACTTCTGGACGCTGGGTTACTAGCTCCTTCCCAAAGTCCTTGGGCTTCCCTGTTACTGATCCTCAAGAAGAAAGATGGCAGACATTGCATGGTAATGGACTATTGCTGCCTGAACTCCCTCACTAAGAAAAACTCATACTCCTTGCCTATAATTGATGATGCACTTAGACAGCTGGGTGGTTCCAAGTTTTTCTCAGCCATTGATCTAGCCTCTGGATACTGGCAAGTTGGCTTATCTCCTGAAGATAGAGAGAAGGCTGCGCTTATCACTTCAGAAGGCCTTTTTGAACCCACTCAAATTCCCCAGGGACTCTGCAATGCCCCTACCACATTTCAACGGGTTATGGACTCCATTCTACAAGATCAAAAAGCTCTCTTGTGTCCTTATATACCTTGATGATATCACTGTGTTCAGCGCTACCTTTACCAATCACTTGGAACACCTCAAGACTGTCTTCATCAAGATTTTCAAAGATGGATTGAAACTTAAACCCTCCAAGTTTTCCTTCATTGAACGTCTTGAGTTCTTAGGGCATGAGGTCACTCAAACTGGAATCTGCCCCATGAATAATAAGGTGGAAGCCATTGACAAGATGCTACCCCCACAAATCTTTGAGAGGTTCAAGTATTCCTTGGTATGATGGGTATTACCAACAGTTCATACCTGACTTTGCTGAACTGAGTGAACCCCTTGTTCAACTGCTTTGCAATGTCCTCTTTGAATGGACTGACAGCCAACAACAAGCATTCAAAGCGCTGAAGGCCAAGCTCAAGGAGGCTCCTATCCTAGTCTATACTGATTATGACAAAGAGTTTATCTTGTACACTGGCGCTAGTGGAGTAGCTGTGGGTGCCATCCTTGCCCAAGTTGAAAATGAAGGCGTGGATTGACCTGTAGCCTACTTGTCAAGGGTCCTCAATAAGCACAAGAAGAACTACAGCGTCACTGAGAAGGAATGCTTGGCCGTGTTGCATGCAGTGAAACAGTTTTGACATTACATTTATGGGACCCACTTCAAGGTAGTCACAGATCACTCCTCTCTCAAATGGCTGCAGCAACTAAAGGAGCCTGAAGGTCAACTAGCATGTTGGTCTCTGCGTCTACAAGGGTAAAATTTCACTGTGATACACTGTCTTGGGGCCCAACATCAGAACGCTGATGGCCTGTCCAGAATCTCAATTCTAGCTATCCATCCTGATGACGCTGATTGTCTATACAAGTTTATAGGGTATTCTGACTCTTGGACCACTGAGTCAGAAGATATCTGCTTAGCACTACATACCCTATCCAAGGACACTGCTATTTGCAATAGACAACTCTTCAAAAAGGTTAACAATGCCTACCTACCCTACGTTTGCCCTACCATGAGGATAGCCATTGTCCTCCAATCTCACATTGACACTGGCCATGGAGGCATATCCAAGACTCATGATTGGTTGTGAAAGAACTTCTATTGGGAGAACATGCGTCTCCTGATCCCTGATGTCCTTGCTTCTTGTCACTCTTGTCAACTCCAACGCCCTCGCTCGTCCCAACACCAGTTCAAACTAATCCCCCCAAAGCATGCCTTCCACACGGTGAGTATTGATGCTATTGGGCCTTTCCCTTGTTCTAGGTCTGGATGTTGATTTATCTTGGTTGCTGTAGACCACTTTAGCAAGCGGGTTGAAGCCAGAGCAACAAAATATAACTACTAAGACCAAGGCTACTTTCTTGCTGCAAGACATTTTCTATCAACATGGCTGGCCTCAAGTCCTGCTCTCTGACAATGGTACCAACTTTAATGCCTGTCTCATCACTTCTATTGTAGAAGCTATGGGAACTCACCAATTTTTCTCTTTGCCTTATAACCCCTTCACCAATGGAACTGTCAAACAAGAAAAATCCTCTCTGGTATCCATAATGAGAAAACTCACGCTCTCTGACACTGCTAACTGGGATGTGTTCCTCCCTGCTGCCCTCTTTGCTTACCAACTCAGTAGGCACTGTGTGACGGGCCAGTCACCTTTTGCTATGCTGTATAGACGTGAAGCAGCTACCCCCTCAATCTTGGGACCCCCTCTGATCAAATTTGATACGTCTGCAAATCTTGAAGCCCATGTTAGAGACTTAAATCAAAAGTATCATTGACATTAAGGCAGCTGCATACTCTACTGCTTACAAGGTTAAGGCCCTGGAGCTCACCCTGTCCAATGCTGTTAGAGCCCCCCTCCCTGAGTATCAAATAGGTCATCTAGTTCTCTACTATCAAATTGTACAGGTGGTAGAGCCCACAAGCTGGATTCCCTCTGGGTTGGGCCCTGTGAGGTCACCTTTAAGAAGGGTGTTGAGTATACAGTAAAACTGCTGTCTTCTGGATGTCCTTTTGCCCATGTTCACTCCAAGTTTCTCCACAAATACCACCTCCCTGTGTTCAATCTTGAGGGGGTAGATGTTGTAAATTGAGCAACTAATGCTAATTTTGATATGGCCTTCAAATTGTGATAGTTGCAAAGATTTGGCTGGGTTTGTGTTTGACTTCAGAAATTCCTTGCCTTCTGCAAATTGGTCTGGTTTAATATCCATCCATTCTGGATTATTGTACCTGTCTGTGATTGATCCTGGTATGACCTCATCCCAACGTTACCCCCTCAGCCACTCTGTCTTCCTAATGAGTGATTACTGTCCCTTGCTTACTATTTAAAGTAGAATCATTTTTCCTAATAAAACCAAGTTTATCCACATTTGCATTGGCGTTTATAATCTTCAAGCTTTTTCTGTCCTTTCTGCCAAAAGGACTTTTACATCTTGTTTTCAAGGAAATTAAGGTATGTGTCCTTAATTTTGCCCTGAAGGCTAACCCAAGGCTAGCTTTGAACCTCAAATCTTTTGTTATAACAATTTCCTGCCGTGTCCTCCAGGATGTTGTCGCCTGGAGCCAAACACAACAAGGAGCATCTCACCATACTCCATCTTCTTGAGGGCATTGGAAAGGGCCAGGTCTTTGATTGTGGTGGCACTCTTGGTCAGGGTTTAATACTTGGCGCCTATCACTCACAAACTTGACCAACTGGGTGTGGGTAGGGACCCTCTTCAAGTTGGTTGGGGAGAGGTACTTGTAAGCAAGCACAGCCAGCTGGGTGGGTGGCAGAAAGGTCTTTGGATGGGCATCACCTGCACCAGATACCACTTGAGAAGGTGGACTATGATGGTGTTGGGCATGATGCAGGTATGCTTGCCCTTGATGGTTTGGACCAGGTCCCAACACTCAGTGTTGAGCTGCACTGGGCAGGAGCGGTCCTTGCAGGTGTAATGCCGGCTCTTGAAGCCCTGGTTGGCATTGTTGCAGCTGAAGATATACCCTTGGCCACCATGGCTGGCCCACCTTTTACACTCATGATTGTTAAGTATTTGGGCAAGGAAGAGAGAACCTTGAATTTTCTGTCAATGTTGCAGATATTGTGGGCTAACAGAGGGTCCCAGGGGCCAGTAGGAGCATGGTGGAAGCCAGGGAAGTGATCAGGGCAAGGCTTTGAATCATCCCCAGATGAGCTTGAAGGGGGGAGTATGGCGGGGGTGGGGAAGCAGAAGGGGGCTTATTGTGGTGCTCCTCATGTGCAGGAGACTGATCTTTTGGAGGAGTCTTTTTGCCTTGCCGCTTCTTCTTGGTTGGCTCCTTGTTAGAAGATGAGTTGTAGAAAATGTGCTCTGTAAGAGAGCCATTAGTTTCCTCTCTCCCAGTGGAGTGAGAAGGGCTCTTCTCAGGAGAGGGCTCAGGGGAAGGCTTTGGTGAGGGCTTTGGGGATGGTTTGGGGGTGGCCTTCTTTGATGAGACAGGCTTCTTCTTGGTAGATTAGGTTGGCTTAGAGGGGCACTTGGTTCCTTTGGGTTGTTTGGAAGTGTTCTTGTCCTAAAATAATAATTAAAATGGTTTAAAATAAAGCAATGTATGTAAAAACAAAAAAAACTTAAAAAGCATACTATATAAAAAGTAAATCTTAGATGGCTTTTCTTGGCATTTAAAAGTTAAAAAATACTTGTATAGTTTTTATTTTATTATAGTTTTAAATACAAGTTAAAAGTTAAGAGAAATATCTAAAAGTACTATGTTTAGATATAGATTTTATTTTAAAAATTAGAAAATATGGATTAGAATATTTAAAAATACAACATATCAAAAAATAAAAAGTTTTTATTATGTAAAACATAAATTTTTATGTGAGAACTGAAAAGCGTTGACATTATGAGTGACAATTAGTAAAAAAAGATGAATTCTCACTGTCAATTAGAAAAATTGTAGACATTATTTTTGACAACATTGTCACTATTAACATTTTTTTTAAAATTTACTATGTTTTTTTCATAGTACACTTAATTAAATTTACGCAGGCTAGCAAAAATTAACTGTTTTCTGTGTGTTTTTGTTCACATAAAAAAATTAAAAAACATATAAAAATAAGAAAAAAAAGTATCAAGGCTCTTTAATTCTTTATTAAAAATTATATTTTGGGGGTGGTAATATGATACCTTACCATTGCGCTTATATGAAGTTGTTAAGAAGTTGTATTCAAGTACTGAAAAGGGTAAAGTGTCAACAACATCACTTACAACATTCTTTATATGAGGTGGCATATTAATCTAGGCTTAATTGTGCCACTCTAACTTGCTTAACTCCACCCCAGGGGATGATCATGAGCAAATAAACAACATTTACAAGTGTTGAATTTATTTTTAATAATAAATTCTATAGTAACTTACATAGTAACTCACGCTGAAAAAATAGGATCATTGTTAGCCACCAATCCACTTAATATATTAAAGCTGTAATAAGTGCCACAGATATATTTATAACATGAACCTTTAAACAATCAAATGTATGTGCACTGTCTTTTTCAATATAATAATTCAATAAAAAAATATTTTTAAATGTGCACTTATTTTTTACTGTAGATGTTTCAGTTTTTGTTATTAAAAATAAGTTTTTGCTTAAAAAGTGTTGACATTGACACTTTTACATTGTGAAAACAAATAAAAAATAAACTAATTTTTATTACTAAAAGTAAAGGAAAAATTTGGTTTAATTGAGTTTTTTATTAAGCTTAATATTAAATCATGTTGAGATGGCCACAATTTTGTTGTGTTTTCTGGGTCTGCACCCCTGGCGCTTTAAAAAAAAAGAATTAAGCTAGCGCAACTAGCAAAAAAATAGGAGATTTAGAGTTTTGAGTCAACAGTGGCCATGTTGACAAAGTGTTAAAATGGCCACTGTCAACATTATTATTGTCAACATAGGCGCTGTTGCCCAAAGAACTAGCTAAAGCACAAGACATCCTGGATGTCCTCTCCCCCTTTGGGTGTACCACTACTTGAGTAGAGATATCCATCCAAAAGATGAAGATCAAGGCTGCTTTAGACACTGGGTTACCAGTTAATGCTGTATCCTCCAAGCTTGTGAAGAAGCTTAAACTGGCGCCCAATCTCAAATATCATCAATCATATGATACTACTGACCTGTCTATGACTCATTCAACAGGAGCGTATTCAGCTCTTCCTATGTGTTTTGGCAAAATGCCCATAGCTGCGCCTGCTGCAGTTTTAGAGAATGAGAGCTATGATCTTATAGTTGGTATTCAATTCCTCAGGGAATACAATGGGATCATCAACCTAAAATATGGCTACCTGTCAGGGACCCACTTGAGGGGGATCAAGGCCCCTATGTTAAGTCCTGCAATGACCAAACCAATGAGCACTGTGACCATGGCAAGGTGGCCCAAGTGGCCCAAATAAGCAAATCTACCCATCATGGAGCTGAACCAACCCAATAGGTAATACCCTACCAAGTATGTCAACAGGTAGAAAGATGTGTTGGGTCTAACCAGCAAGGGTTCTACTGGAGAAGAAGGAGTGGTATTACAACTGTAATGAAACTTTCTTCCCCAGTGGCCAGAGGGATACTTGAACCACCCATTGGCCAGAGACTCCTTCTGGTGGGCATCATTGGGGGAGGAGTTGTGCCAGTCAGTGGTGGGAGTAGGGTTTTCAAGACCTAATACAACTGTAAGCAGGAGGACTAGAAACCAGGACAGGAATAGAATTCCTTTCATGGTTTCAAATGAGAGATCAGAAGATAAGTGTGAGCAGGAGTAGAGTAAATGAAGTCTTTATTGTTGGAACAAGTAAAAATTATAAATAAGGCTCACTTAAATAGCCTCAAAATACAGGCTGGAACATTTAAGTGGCTATTAGGAATAAGAGGGATTTACAGAGGATTCTCATGATCATTATGAGTGAAAATAATACCTGTGTGATCTGTGCCTCAACTTGTTCCTTAAGAATAATCATTGCTGTATTGTGGAAACCAGAGAAGAGGAACAAAGCCACAAGATCATATTTAATTAAGTGGTGTAAATGATCAATCTTTGGGGAGATCAAGTACAGAGCCAGGACCATGAATGTAGCCAGTGGATTCAAAAGCCAAAACTGAGAAGAAACCAGTCAAGCAGTATCTGAGCAGTAAGTGACTTGTCCCAGAGATTTACTAATGTTCTAAACTAAACCAAGGTCAAAAGCAAAAGTTGAATGAGAGGATTCCATTTAAGAAGGTAATGTAAATTGATCCAGAAAGTGTAAACTAACAGTTGGCTTCTTTTAGGGTTCTGGGTTTGATTCCTGTCAGGGTCTACATCCAAATTAATCATGGTGTCAACAGATTGAGGGTAAATGTTTTTTGCTTTGGTATAATTAGGAATAATATCAACCAAATTAATGGAGTCAGGGAAGAATTCCCTGACACTACCTCTCTATTCTGGAGTATAAAGTTCCTCTAATCTTTTAAAAACCTATCAAAGTCCCTGGGAAATGCCTCAATATGTGTTTATTATAGTTCCCAACCGTTGTTATTACACTGAAGTATTATACCCAATTGTCCAAAATGAAGTGTCCGCCCAAGGCTTGCCCTGCATATGAAGAGATTCCCCTCCTGGCCACTTCTGCTGTAACCATTCCTCCTGGCTTTTAAGTAATTCTGAACTCCCAAATATCCTAAAAGTTAGCTGCACACATGTTCCTAGAACTATACTTTCCTCTCTTGTTAGGGCAGAATGAACATTATCTGTACACTTGGATTTTGGATGTCTCTCATAAAGACCCTGTCCAACTGCTGGTACCTAATCTAATGGCTATTCTCATATATGTGTCTAGAGACCAAGTTATTGGTTAATGCAAGCTATTGAGCGCACCTTATGTCCTCTCTCTACACCCATTTGGCACATTCCATGACTTCAATCTACCAGCAGGCAAATTGCATGTTCTATCCTTGTTCACCATGCAAGACTTCCTGAAGCTGTTGCTAATTTAACAGAATGAAGTGCTTGACTTGCTAGATCAGTTTGCCAACATATTTGCTAAGGATAGCACATATTATTGTCTATCTAAAGAAGATAATCATCAAATTATCACTGGTGATGCTCCCTCTTCTGAGCTAAAACTTACCACCGTAGTTGAGTAGAAGACGCTCAGGTGCCTAAAGAACTAAAACAACTATTAGATGCTGGGATGCTTGCCCTTTCACAGAGTCCCTGGGCTTTATCCTTTCTTTAATCCTCAAGAAGAAAGATGGAGGACACCACATAGTAGTGGACTATCACCACCTAAATTCCCTCACTAAGAAAGACTCATATCCTCTGCCCCTGCATAGATGACGCTTTTTGCTATCTTGGGAGCTCAAAATTCTTTTCAGCCATGAATCTGGCATCTGGATACTGGCAATTTGATCTCACCCTTGAAGATAGGCAGAAGGCAGCACTCATTAATTCTGAGGGGTTTTTTGAGCCTACAAACCTGCCTCAAGAGCTTTGCAACACTCCTGCCACCTTTCAGTGTGTCATGGAATCCATACTTTGTGACCTAAAACTCTCTTGTGTCTTGGTGTACTTAGACAGCATCACTTGCTTTAGAGCAGATTTTATGGATCACTTGGCCCACCTGAAAGAATTCTTCTTTAAGATTTGAAAATATGGTCTTAATCTGAAGCTGTCTAAGTGTACTTTCTTCAAGGAACATCTTGAGTTCTTGGGTCATGAAGTAACTTGGACTTGGATATGACCTATGACCAAGAAGGTTGAGACTATTGACAAGATGCTTACGCCAACCAACCTTTGTGAGGTACAGGTCTTTCTGGGCATGATTGGTTACTATAGGCAGTTCATCACTGACTTTGCCAACACTAGTGAACCTCTAGTCTAGTTACTATATAATTTTCCCTTCAAATGAACCACCAGCCAGCAACAAGCCTTTAAAACCCTCAAAAAAAAGCTCAAGGAGGCTCCTATTTTTGTATACTCCAACTATGATAAAGAGTTTATCATATACTCTGATTGTCACAGCCCAAGCCATAGTCTGGCTGGACTCCACAGGGGAGGAAGGCTGGGCCTGGAAGGCCATGTATACAATTGGTGCTATTCTGACCAGGTAGTTTACTGCAGTAGCTAGGGGACGCCAACTCCCAGTATGGGGCACAATCTGGTTGGCCAGCCCCAATACTGTGATATAAAAAACCCCAACTTGCTGAAATCATGAGCAGGAGGCGTGTTGGGCAGGGGAGAAGTAGTAGGTATCTCCTTTGTTCTAGTTGAAACAGTCACTCTTGGGTGGTCAGGAGGGATATTCAGGTTGTGGAAATGGAGAAACTCCAAGTCAAGAGCTCTAAGTGGTTTGACCAAAGTGATGGGAGCTGAAACAGGTGGGAATGGATAGGCGTGTTTATAGTGTTTAGTAGATTCACAAACAGATGAAAACAGAATTATTATATTAGAGCAAAAATAGATGATTCATGCAAGAAAATAATGGGTCCTGGGCATATAAATTGTTTGTTTCAAGATTTCAACAGTGAGGAGGGCTTTCCCTCTTCATTACTTATAATTACTGATAATTTTGTAGCCTTTTGTGCCACCAGAAATCTGATGGCATTAATTTCTGTTAAACTTAAAATTTTGACCAGAATTTACGTACTTGGGCCTGGAGAAAAATAACATGGGTTAGTATAACAGGAACATTGCTTGGGCTGCAGCAAGCCAAGGTTACACTGCTATTTATAGAACCTTCAAGCAATCAAGCGCCCAATTGTGTGATCAAACAATTGCACTCCCAATGTATCATTTCCCAATAATTAAGAGGGCCAGATTTGTTAATGGAATCAAGTCCAGGGATTTGAGACTTGTGGGCCTCTCAAATCCCATACCATTTTGTTATTTGAAGGGGGTTTTCACTCTGGGAGACAGTTGGTAATGATTTCCAGGCTGTGAGTTGTTTTGCCTCTAGCAAGGCCAGCTGATTGTCCAGGGCATTCTGGGCCCTGACATCATCCCATATTATAGTCAAGCTTGCAGATCACAACCATTTATTCTGAGACATGTATTCCTTCAGCAGAGTAGCGACATTCTCCAGGTTGGATTATGGTTCCTAAGTATTCTCTTCATTTAATTATCCTTTTCATTTTTGACCAGAAAGTGAGGTTTTTGGTATTGGAGTTTGTGTCCCAGGATGTCTTTGACCTCATGTTCCATGAAGCCTCCTAGTTGATGGGTGGGGGAGCTGTTATCACTATCTGGTTCAGGAGAGAAAGTCCTTTCTTTTTTGATAACAGGTAGCAGTGTAATACACTGTGAATCTTCCATCTGGGGGAAGTTCTAGTTGATAGGCTATGGTACCAATGTGTTGTAAGACTTTGTAAGGACCTTTTCTTTGGGGGCTCAAGCTAGCGCAAGGGGCAGTGGTCTTGATGTTTTTTGTGCTGAGGTACACAAAGTCTCCTACTTCAATTGGGGGGCCAGGGCTTTGTTTCTTGTTGACAAAATCCTTGTATACTTGTACTGCTCTTCTCAGGTTCTTGCCACATTCTTCTTGGCACGCGTGGATGTTGCTGACTCAATCTTGTCCTTTTGGGTTGTTGGCTTCCTCTGTGGGAGGGACATCCAATGTGGGGTTGAATCTGTAGTTGGCATTGAAGATGAACATAATTGTGACGCTGTGGTTGTGGTTGTTGTACGCAAACTGAGCCATTGAAAGGTGTGTTCCCAGTTGTTCTGTTCCAATTTTACGTAGCATTGTTGAAACAGCAGGCTTGACCTGCCAGCAAGGTTCCAAACAAGCAAGTTTGTGACCTGCAATCCAATTACCTGGCCACTCAAAGCCAGACTAGGAAGTCAACTTGAATTACCAAATCCAACAACATTAACAGATGATGATTCTTTATGGTGAATACCTTGTTTTGGCGCTTAACTCATTACCAGGATCAAGCCACTCCCTTCACCATCCAACTGTGTGATCAACACAATCATGTTCCTGTTATCCTTAATTCACATTGACTATATAATCACTTTCTCTCAACAAAAATTATTATCTAGCTTCCAAATATTTCTCCCCTTGTAACTCTGCTAAAACAGCACATTTACAACATTGGTAGCACAGGTAGTTTATCCATCCTACCTTATTTTGAAAAATTCCACCTGTTGCCCGCACGCGCTGCAGCCAACAAATCCTTGACAGAATTATGTCTGGCCTCCTGCCTGACTGGACCCCGTACACCCCTGGTACCAAGATACCCAATGGCTTTGTCCTGTACCAGAACACAGTGATCCCACTACCTGCCTTCAACGCCATGTCTGCACAAGGGCTCTTTCAGGCTCCCTCCTCTATTCTGCAGCCAACTGACAAAAACACCATGCCCACCTACGTAGCTCAAAGACTACGGAGCGCCGCCTTGGAACCTTTTGCTGGGGCCAACAACAACAACACTGCCGCATGGATCCAGTCTGCCCAGAGCAAGCTGGCCCAGATAGAATGCCCGCAGCAATTTTGGATTACAGAAATCTCCATCTGCCTGACCCACAACGCTGGCACCTGGTGTGACAAGTGGCACAAGGAACACACCAACAAGAACTGGGATACCTTTAAGAAGACTGCTTGTCAAGATTTGTGCTTAAGAATACAGCGCGCATGATCATACACCAAGTAAAAGCCATAACCCAGACAGGCACTGTGAAGGAACTCACCCACGCCTATGAGGAACTCCAACTTTGTGCACCATCTGACATGGCCTTTGAAACCCTAGCCACACACCTCATGTACTACAATGCCCTCAAGTTGCATGTGATTAGACACGTGAACCTGGACCAAGTGACCAACCTACAAAGCCTGTACTGCAAAGTGGAGAAAGCAGAGCAAAACCTCTAACACACTTCATAAGGCAAAAACTGGGGGAAAAGAAAGACCCAAGGATTCCCATCCAGGCAGGTGCTTCTCTTGACCACCCCCTGGAAACAACGGGAATAACATCAACCATAAACCCACAAACTCAAGCAGACATGGGAATGGAAACAATGGTCAGTCAAATTGTACCCATTTCCGCATCACTGCCACGCAAGGCAATTAAGATGAGGGAAAAGCCTGGGGAGAGCACTAATCAAACCATGCTCTCCCCACACAACTCCCAACTTGCCCAATGATTAGTACTAACCCAAGGACGTGGGCCAATGTCCAATGATCCAAGTATCCTCAGAGGATCTGGTACTGTACACCATTGCCAGACATTCCAATAAACTGATATCATATCCTTTCTGTTTTTGCAGTTACACAGGCTCAGCACTCCTGGACTTGGGCGTGGATCAAACCCTAGTCAACAGCAGCTTTGTAGATAAGTTCAAGCTAACCACTAATCCTTTGCAGATTAAAAATATGGTCCTGGCTGATGAACACCACATTGCCGTGACAAGGGAAACCTCCTCCTTCACTGTCATGCTTGAGAACCTTCATTCCACAATCCAAGGTCCCATCATTGACTTTCCAAAGTTTGACATTGTACTGGGGTTGGATTGGTTACAAAAAAACAACCCTCACATAGACTGGGCAACCTCAGTCTTGACCATCAAGCGTGAAGGTGTCAACCATCAGATCTACCCTGACTCAGTGGACCAACTCCTACACAACCATGTCTTTGTGCGCATCACAGAGACCCTGGAAAAAAAGGAAACCCTGAAGAAAATTGATTGGAACTCATTCCAGTACAAGATCATATTCTTCAAAGATCATTAGGATACCTCCACGCCTCAGGACCACAAAATTGTGGCCCGCCATCCAGAAATCTTCAAGGAAGCGCTACCTGGGCTACCCCCTGAGAAACACATCCAACACTCCATCCAAATCAAAGGGGGTGTCCCCAAAGCACTCCCTATTTACAGGCTGACCCCAAACAAAAACAACGCCATACACGCCTATATCAAGGAGGCAATAGAGAAATAACTTATCTGCTACTCACAGTATCCTTTTATGGCTGCTGTGTTCTTTGTGGCTAATAAGGACTGTACTTTACGTCTGGTCACAGACTACCAAGCCCTAAAAAAGTTACCATCAAGAATTTTTATCCACTACCACTGATTAACAATCTCTTTGACGCCTTGGGAGGAGCCTCAATCTTCTATAAGATTGATCTGACTGCATGCTACAACCAAATTTGTATTAAGAAGGAAGACATTCCCAAAACCGCCTTCTGCACTAAATACGGCTCATACAAATGTGTGGGTCTCAACTTTGGCATGACAAACGCCCCGTCCACCTTTGTGACCTTGATGAATAAAGTATTTGCGCCATATATAGGCAAGCATGCCCTAGTCTACCTGGACAATATCATTGTCTACAGTCCCTTGGTGGAATAGCACCACAAAGACCTTGAGGCAGTCTTTGCTACCCTGGCACAACACAAACTGTTGGCCAAGTCCTCCAAGTGCCAGTTCTTCCGCAAACAATTACCCTTCCTAGGACACATAGTCTCTAAGGACGGCATCAAACCCAACAGTCAAAAGGATACAGGTCATATGTAAGATGCCACCACCCAAGGATAAGTCAGAACTCCACACCTTCCTGGAGATGGTGGCCTATGTACGCCGCTTCATAACTGACTGTGGTGTTTTGACTGCCCCTTTATCCACCATAAATGGTGCCAAATCCAAGTTTGTGTGGACCCCCCAATATGACCTCTGTTTTAGACGTATCAAGGAGAAGCTTACAACAGCTCCTATCCTGCAATACCTTAAACGTGACAAGGAATACCAAATGGAAACCAACGCCTCATATACATCCATTGGGGGAGTCCTAAAAATCAAAAATAATTATGGTGACTTCCTGCCTGTAGCTTATAAATCACAAAATTTGACAGATGGAAAGTGTTGATACACTATCCACAACAAGGAACTGTTGGCCATTGTACACTGTCTAGTCAAATGGCATTATTATCTGGAATGTCAGGAAGAATTCACAGCATTAATCAACCACAAGTTGCTCATATATTTCAAAACCCAAGCAAATCTATCTCACCGCCAAGCCAGCTTTATGGAGCTCTTGGAGAGATTCAATATGCTCATACAGTACAAACCTGGGCCTGAGCTTGCCATGACAGACGCCCTCTCATGCCTATATGTCCGTGCCACAAGAGGGGAAAATGGGCTTGACCCAGACTGGCCTCTCTTGGTACTACAAACAAAGGACAAGGGTATCCCCTCTGGTACAACTGACATAATAAAGGAAAAAGTTATCAAAAAAAACACCTATTTGCTGACGTGCATGGGACCCTGCACAGAAAAATGTCTAACGGTACTACAATTCCCTATATCCCCATGCACCAGCAAGTAGACACCATTCTGCGCTATCACAGAGACTTTGGACACACCAAGAGTTAAAAGCTATACAAGTTCCTTAAGCACAAGGCCTGGTGGCCAACCTTATACTGTGACGTTCAAGAAGTCCTAGATCAATATGAGGTACTCAAAAAGTTTGCCAAAAGCAAAACCCCTCCAAAGTCAGTACTTCCCATCTTCACACAACTAACCTTCAAGGTATGGGCCCTTGACGTTGTTGGCCCCATGCCAGGGAAACACAATGATAAGAAATACATCATCACCACCATAGACTTTGCTACAAGATGGCCAGTAGCCCAAGTAGTAAGGGCGCACACTGTCAATGACGTACAACAATTTAATGGCAAAGAGATAATCAGTAAGTTTGGAAAGCCAGAACTCCTGATAACCAATGGAGGGAAAGAATTGACCTCCAAAAACACCAATGTATATCTCGCTAAAAATGGGGTCAAACACACTGTAACAACACCATATGTCAGGATACCAAGAGTAATGTGGAGCTCCAACAGGTGAGGGAGGAGTTAAAGCAGTTACTGGCATGGCACACCAGATGATGGTCCCTAAATTTACCAGGTAGTAAAGGGCCTTACCAGCCACAGCCCAAGGTCCAGCTGATGGCAAGGCAGAGTCAATCATTCCCGTAAGTGCCAGGTAAAGCACTCCCAGGAATTGACTACTCTGGCCAGTGGCATCAGAAGTGGGGGGTTGAAATGGTTGGTTTGGGTGTTGGGGGCGGTTCCATGGGGACCAAGTAGACAGCAGGATTGTTGTACTTCCTGTTGAAGATCAAAGGGTAGATGGTGATTTCTTTGCTATCATGGACAATTTTGTAGGGTTCCTTGGGTGTTTTCAGGCGGGTGTACCACTGCAAGTTTTCCAATGTCCATTATTTGTGGTCAGGATGGGCAGGATACTCAGTGAAATGCACAGGGCCAAATGGAGCGTTGGTTGGGCGGTAGTAGTCAAAGGCTTTGGGTTTATCAGCTGGAGTCTGACTATCTATCCCAGTAGAAGGGTGCTGACGCTTGGGTTTATGCAGATGAAAGAGTATTAAAAATAGGTATGGAAACAGATTGGTGAACCAAAGGTTCATAACAACTTTTTATTTGGTAAGGATGACAATACAGAACTTTTTCAAGTGCTTCTGATTTATATACTTATTAACATGCAGGTGCCTCTTGACATTCTTCTGGTGCTATCTGTGTGACAAGGCTTGGCATCTCAGGCTCTGCTGTTTGGTTGGAAGCTTCATGGTTATTTTTGGGGTTTTCAGGAACAGTTATTTAGCTTTTTGATGGTCCATCTTGGCTTGGCTGGCCATTGATTCTAGAAGGTTTGGCTTCTGGGGTTATGGGGGTTTTCCCAATTTGATCACCATTTTTGGACTGGCTTGACAGGCTCTCTTGAGCCCAAAGAGCTTGTTTAAAAAAGGGGTCCCCAATTGGGGACCCCAAATCACTTAATGGAGGGTGGGCTTAAACTGGGTTTACTGGGCAGCTAAAAATAGTCTGCCCAGGCTCAGCCAAACCCACCAAGGCTTGGGCATAGCTTTTGGGGCCCAAAACGGGCCCCAGCTACCACCAGGGCAAGAATGGTTCCTGCACCTGGATTTGCTTAAAAAGAAAAAATCCAGGTGCAGGCAAATCTCCCCTGCCTTGTAGCCCTGCCAAGTGGCTAGGAGCGGGTTCAATTCCCGCCCAGGGCTTTGAAATTGTTACTTTTGTAACACCAAACCACCCACAGGCCAATAGACTTATAGATTGTCTAAATGGCAGCCTTGTGTAAGCCTTAGCCAAGCTCACTGCCAGGAGCCCTGAAGACTGTTATAAGCAGCTATTGACTGCACTACTTGTGTGCTAAACCCAAGTGAACAGATCCACTGGAAAAAGCCCTTTTGAGTTGGTATACAGCACACAGCCAAATATCATTCAAGCATTAACAGGACCCAAAGTGGAAATTGCAAGTGAAGTCTCCCTGCGTCTAGATCCTCAAGTTATAGAGGCCAACAGCAAACAAACAGAAAAGGAAAATGATATCTGCAAAAGCTTTTTTCACCATCTGAGATAGACATGAAGTTAGGGAAGAGGTTTGGGTCATGAAAGTTGATAAAAGCAAACTACTACCCAAGAAAGTAGGCCCAGCAATCATTATAAAGGTAAACAACAATAACATTATCCTTGTTCAAGGACTTGGGAAGTGGAAACAAGACAATAATCTATACCATGATCACCTAAGACCCTGCAAAGCAAGACAAAAACAACAAGAAACTGCCCCTGCCCGCCACAGAACAACAATTAGTCCAGTATGGCGCCCAAGCTCCTGACAACCTCCCTGAAAACCTACCCCCAGAGGAGGCCAACCTTCAATTGGAAGGAGGGTGTCAAAATAGCAGGCTTGACCCACCAGCAAGGTTCCAAACAAGCAGGTTTGTGACCTGCAATACAATTACCTGGCCACTCAAAGCCAGACTAGGAAGTCAACTGGAATTACCAAATCCAACAACATGAGCAGATGATGATCCATTATGGTGGATACCTTGTTTTGGCGCTTGACTTATTACCAGGATCAAGCTACCCCCTTCACCATACAGCCGTGTGATCAACACAATCATGTTCCTGTTATCCTTGATTAACATTGGCTATATAATCACATCTCTCAATAAAGATTATTATCTAGCTTTTAAATATTTTCCCCTTGTAAATCTGCTAAAACAGCACAGTTACAACAGCATTATAAGTACTGTTTGATGACCTGGTTTACTCTCTTGGTTTGCCTGTCACTCTGAGGGTGATATGCAGTAGAAAATCTTTTTGTTCCCAAGTCCTTTAGGATTTGGGCTAAAAACTTGGAGGTGAATTGGGGGTTTGGGGTTCCTGTCCACCAGTCCCCAGAGTGTGTCCTGGGTCATAGCCAGGGACCAGTTGGAAGGGGTTGCCATTCTCTAGTAAGGAAACATGTATCTCAGAAATATCTATAGGGGTCAAAATGGGCTTTTATTTACTCTCAGAAGGAAGATCCCCTTAGAAACCTTCTGATATATGGCTCAGGGGGTCAGGGGAACAATATTGGTTTTCCCTTACTTGGAGTCCTTCAACAATATCTTGGACTCCTTGCAATTGGTCTTGGACTCCTGCACCTTAGTCTTGGACTTCTTCTTCTTAGGCTTGGACTTCTGCGCCTTAGAATAAGAGTTTTGTGCCGCGCTTAGGATTCAGCTCCTTATTCTTGGGCTCCTGCTCTGTTATCTTGGGCTTCAGCTCTCTGTATATCTTTAGTGGCCTTGGTATTCTACTTGTAACAGTCCAACCAAGCTCCTTCTTGTGATCCAAAGGCTTCCAAAAACCTTTTGGCAGAAACTCAAAAGACCTGGGAAAGACCCTGTTAAAGACCCAGAAAGACTTGGAAAGACCTCAAAAAGACCCTGTAACTTTCCAGCTAGCTACCTTCTTATAGTGTCTTTTTCCTAATGGTTCCGTCTTAAAAATGGCTTTCTTCACATTGCTTAAACCATTGCCACTCACTTTTTCCTATAATATCTTAAGCTTACATACTTACTTCCTCAAAAGTTTAAAGTATTAATTCACTATTTCCTTGCTTATACATTAAGCTTTTGGCTTTCAACCAATCATTTTCATCAGGAAACATGTCAGAACTCAACCAATGAATGTGGAGCGCAGAAATAGACCATTTCTGATGTTCCACTGGGATCCAACTAAGAAATCAATTTCCATTGCTTAAACCGCTTAAATTGACAACTCTTTGCGCACCAAAGTGTTAATTAGTTCACTATTCCAGCACCAGTCTACCCTGCATCAACCTAAAACAATTTATATAGTAGAATACTATTTAAACTGTCCTTTTTAGACCTCTTCAATGTTTTCCCCATATATTTACAAATATTGTAAAGTTCAAGGAAAACATTCCACCAAAACAACTTAGTATCCAGCTCTCATAGCAACATACCTTCATCTATCCTAGGAACTTAATAAATAAATCTCTTAACCACACTTCTATCCCCATTCCTTCTCAAGTTTTCTACTAAACCAAGGAAAAACATTCCACATCTTCCCACTTTGGCAAATCAATTTGAAAAATCTTGGCCCATTTCTCCAGATCACCGGTTCTCCATCATCATCTTCTGATCCTTCACCCAGCTCCTGTATCATGATCAGCTAAACCTGCATCATGATCTTCAAGCTCTTCAGCTTAACCAGAAATCAGTCCATCTTAGATAACAAACAGCTCATCTTAATCTCTAAACAGTTCATTCCAGTCTTCTAACAGCTTATCAGTCCTCTGGCTACTCCTTTATCATGACCAGCTACTCCTGCATCATGATCTCTGAGCCATTAAACTTATCCTCACTAGGAACCACCTTGGTTCCAAACTTCAATATGAACCAACAGTCCCTCAACTAGTCTTCACTGTGATCAAACAGTCCTTCTTGCTAGTCTTTTCTGCTGATTCTGTGAACCACCTTGTTTCTTTATCTCAGTCCTGTTACCAGAACCTGTAGACCCAGGCATGAGTCTGCATTTAACTGGCATTTGACTGGGTCCTTGAAAGTGGCACTCCACTTAGGCCATTCAACCATAGATCAATGTCTATGTGTTTCTTTTACTCACCCAGGCAATTAAATCTGGGCTTTCAGTTGCAAAGTAATCAGCTTTACTTCCCAGAGGCCTGATCACACCAAGTTCTGCAGCTTCCTTCTCTGAGCAAACCAACTTGATGACACCTCCAAGAAAATCTATGCCCTCCAATGCTCACACCAGGTTCCCCCCCAAAGCTCCCATAGGGGCATAAACTAGGACACCCTACCAGTCCGTTAGGTAGGATGCTTGCTCACAGACCTCCTGTAAGTGTATCAGGGTATGTAGAGCCCTCAAAGCTCTTCCCCTCCCTGGCAGTCTGCGCTACCTGCCAGGGGTTCAAAACTTACAGCCCTGGTAGGTGTCCCCTATCATGCTAGCACAAACTTCTACCCTGGCAGCCTGTGTTATCTGCCAGGGTCTAAACATCTTCCAGACTGAGCAGCACATGCTACCCATCAGGCTGGAACACTCCCCACCCCAAGCAGCTAATGTTCCCTGCTGAGCTATCTCATTCCTCACTCCAAGCAGCCATAGTTCCCTGCTGGGTGAAGACCTCTAGCCCACATCAGCTAATATCTTCTTCTGGGTGGAGACAACATCAGCCTCTAGTAGTATTTATATCTACTAGCTAGGCCTTACTTTCCCTAGTAGCCATCATTCCCTACTGGTCTCTACCTTCAACAATCAATCAAACTTTACTTGGTCAACATTAGCCCCACCTACAAACCACCAAACATGTGGACTAAAACAGGGGTCTCTTTCTGAGACCACTTCTTGTGGGAGTCTGTGGTTCATGAATACTTGGTTCCTGAATAAGGTGGCTGTTTTCTTTGCAAGTCTTTGATTGTTATTGGTATAGAGTGAGTCATTCTGGTAGAACAGTCAACAATTACAAAGTTGGCATTGAATTCTTTTGAATTAGGCAGTTCCACAATGTATTCCATGAATACTGACTTCCAGGGGCCTTCCACAATCTGAAAGGTTGTATTAATCCTTCTGGCTTTCCTTGCTTAGGCTTGGTACGTCTACATGTCTCACAACTGCTGAGGTATCCTTCAATCTCTGGCTTCATCCTGGGCCACATGTAGGTTCTCTGGATTACTTTGAGAGTCATTGCACGCCCAGGGTGTCCTGACATGGGGGTTGTTGTTAGGGAACCAGCCTGTTGGGGTTTCCTGGGAGCTTGTGGGCAGACAGCCTGCAGGTCCTGCAGGAAGGGCCCACCACAATATTGGTGCTAACTTTACAATATAAGATATTAATTTAGCCAGAAGGGCCCAGGGTCTGCTTTTGGGCACCATTGAATTAATTAGGCCAGTGAGAGTGATATATATTATTCCAAATATCTGAGTGGAGGTAAATTCATTGGTTATAATGGATTCCTGTGGGCAGTCAAGCCTCAGGATGATAGATGGTATTATTGGAACTAAATGGTTGGGCAAGTAGTTGTACTTGTTGCATAATAGTAGAGAAGGTATGATGTTTTGATCCCTTCTCTGTAAATGGTCTCTGTCTCTCTAGTTCTAGCCTCTGGGTCATGGATTAAGATTCTCTCTAGAGTGAACACTGAATATGCATGGTTTGGTGGATATGCTGTGAAATGTACTGGGCCAAAAAGAGCTCCTAGTTGACAATAAAGTTTGGTTGGCTGGTCTGCGGTTTCTTGGGGTGAATAAGTAGGAGAAACATAACCGTGGGAGTTGGTCTGTAAATGAAATAGAGCTAAAATCAAATATTATATGACTTGGTTGAACCAAAGTTTCATGACACTTTATTGCAAGAATGACAATGGGTAACTTTTTGGCAGCCCAGGGTATAAGTATACCCATCTGCCATGGAGAAACTTTTACAAATCCCTTTGGGCCTGGTGCTACTGTCTACCAGGTTTTTTAGCCCTTGACGTTATCCATTGCAGTAGTTATTTAATTGGCTGGTTCAAACTAAGAAAGCTCAAATTTCCCTTTCAGATTGTGGGATTTGTCATCTTTGGGTGGCCTGCATTCCACAGGAAGTTTCCTTGCTTTCCCTGCCGCAGATGCCCAAGTATTTTCAGGATCCTTGGCTTGGCCTGTGCTCTCATTGGTTGGGTTAACAGGAACCTGTGGTATGGATGCCTTGATCCAAGTAATTTCTGTTCATCAAGCCTAATTAGATTCTATGAAGTCAAATCCTGCTCTTGTTAAGCCCAAAAATATGCAGATGGCCAGGCGGCTGGTCCTGCGGGCTGGCAGCTGCAGAGTATTGGGGTTCAAATCCCATAGCTTAGGTTTTCCTATGAGCATAGTCAACAGGAGTTTATCATTTCTGATATCATCCCCTTCTCTTCTGTCGCCCTCCTCCCTACTCTCCTTCCTGTCCAAGTATTGCTGTATGGCTACATGTGTGTTAGGCAGGTTAGAGACAGGTTCCCAGGTGCTCTCTTTGGGGGGGTAGCCTACCCATTTGACGTAGTACTGTGGAGTCTTGTAGTGAAGGCGGTGTCTTTGGATGTAATTAACCTTGTATTTGTTGGTATGTCCCTCCTGAATGATCAGGGGTTGGTCTTGATCTTCAGGTTGGGAAGGGAAGTCCCTTCTTTCTTGGATAGCAATGATTGGTGGAAGACATTGTGGATTTTCCAAGTAGGTGGCAGTTCTAGTTTGTATGCCACTTCTCATATTTGCTTTACAATCTTGTAAGGGCCGCAGCAGCAGTGAGCTAGCTTCCTACTGGGTACATGTAAAGGGACATTCTGTGGATTGAGGTAAAAAAAATTTCCTATCTCTAGAGGCTTCCCAGGGATCCTTTTCTTGGCAGCAAACTCCTTGTAGCTCTTGACGGTGCAGGTTGGGTTTCTAAGGCAGGTTTCTTGGGTGACATGTATTTGTTTAATCCAGGTCCGCCCCACAGTATTCTGTTCCTTGCTGCCAATGGTGGGGTCCCAGGAGGGGTCAACCCCATAGTTGGACCTGAAGAGAGACATACCCGTGGATGTGTGGTCTTTGCTGTTATAGGCGTATTGTGCCATATGTAGCATCTCCGCCCAGTTGTCTTGGTCTTTGCTAGCATAGCATTATAGGTATTGTTCCAGGATTTGGTTGACCTGTTTGGTTTGTCTTTCTGTGGGTGGTAGGAGGTCAACACAGCGTTTTATTCCAAGATCCTTCATCACTTGGGTCCAGTAGCGGGAGGTAAACTGGGGTCCTTGTTTGGTGATGATTTCTTCCAATGTGCCGTGTTGCGTCAAGATGTGGTCGTGGAAGTGTCTGGCAGTCTTGGCTGCTGTGCAGTGGGTAGTAGTTGGGAGGAAATAAGTCATCTAGGTGAAACAGTTGACCATAACTAGGATTGTGTCAAAGGAGTTTGAGGGGGGAAGCGCTACTATGTAATCCATTCATTCTGATTTCCAGGGTCCAGAAGGAAAGTTCAAAGGTCTTAGCAATCCTTCTGGCTTAGAGAAGCATGTCTTGATTCTTTTGAAGGTTTCAAACCCATTGATGTAGGAAGTTACTTCTTTGTTCATGCCAGCCCATGTGTAGTTTTGCTTGATGCTTAGGATGTATTTGTGTCTATCAGGGTTGCCAACAATCTCTGAGTTGTGATGGTCAATCAATATATTGGTTTGGGTTGGGCCCTTGTGACTGTACAACAGTCACTATTGAGTATTTAGCTGAATAAATGCTCCAAAATATAAAGTTATCTCTGTTTTTCTGACTATTGCATGTAGATAGGTTGGATTTGAAGTCTTAGGGTAAAGATTCCTGAAAACTGGATATCTAAGTTCAATAAAAGAACAGAATGCAAGATTGGCCAAGTCAATCTGGGAGACTGGGTGTCTCAAAAATGGTTTAAGTAATCCGGAAGATTAATGAATAAATACACAGGAATATAATCAATGAGGATTTAATTATATTGGTTAAATTGCCTTGACTGTGTCAAGAAGTTTGGTTAAGGTCAACCATAAGTAACCCCCCCCCCCAAATTTTGGGTTAAAAGCGCTGCATTGACAAATTCCTTGGGTTAAAAGCACCGCCACGCCGCCTAATGGATTTGAGAAGTGCCAAGGCGCTGCTATCAAAAATTTTCGGGCGCTGAGGCGCTGCCTGTGGAAATTGCTAGGCGCTGCAGTGGCACCTGGTTTTAGTTTTGAAGTGTTTTAATGGGTTTTAAGGCAAAAAACTATTAGGTGTGAAGATAACTAAATAAAGGCAAGGATGCCTAGGAATTCAGGGTTGATCAGCTGGTTCCTAGTTGGAAAATTAATAGCTGAGTTTTGGGATGTTTAATCACAGGGTTTTGGCGCTGGGAGCTGAGGAAGCTCCATGCTGAATTGGTACATTGGGATGAATGGAGTCAGGTGACTTCTTCCCATTGTAGGTTGATTCTCATAGGTTGAGAAATATTGGTGATCTTTTAGGTAAAGATCTAGGTTTGGATGACTCAAATGTCATAGATCACGTGATATGAATCATAGGTTGATTCAGGAACCAGAGGGGTTTTCAGCCAAATATGCCCCAAATGGTATATAAGCAAAAACAGCTAAACTTTAATAAAGATATATTGTCAATTTTGACGCTTTCTCCTCAACTACCTCTTCAATTATTATGTCTTCTTTGTTAAATTTTGAAAGGGCCTAATTTGGAGTACTTTGCTTGAAAACTGCTGCTTCCTGGAAGAAGGTTCCTACAAGTTTGTTGTAGGAAGCTTGAGCAAGCTTGGAGGTCACCAAGACTGTGCCTGAGGAGTCCTTAGTGGAAGTAAAGGCTACATTCAAAGAATTATACTCCAATTACTTTGCAAAAAAAGGTACTCCCGCCCAAGGAAACCAAATCTATGCATGGGATTCCTGGAACCTGTTAGTAGGATGGAACAAAATCTTACAACAAGTGAAAGCAAAGGCAAATTGTGAAATTGAGGCTTTAAGGGCAAGAGAGGAAAATAGTGTTGATATCATGACCTGTTGGCGGGATGATAACAAAGCATTGTCCCATAAAATTGCCTCCCTGGATACAAAGCTCCTTGAAGCTTTTTTAAAGGAAAGTAATGGCAATAAGAGTCAAGGGCAGGATAATGGCGGGATGGACTGGTTGGACCTGGATCCGCCACATCCCTTGGGTGCATAGATTCTGTTGTGGATCAGCAAGGTGGCGCCCTTAAGGGAGTAGCATTTCTTTGTTTGATGACAATTGGGTCCTTTGCCAGGGCTTTGGCTAGTTTGGTTAAATAAGCTCTTGCTTTTGAGCTTCTATCACATTGGGCTTGCTGGTGGCAATTTTCAAGTACATCAGTTGTATTCCTAAGCTTGTGGGGTCTAATAGTGAACAGGTGTTGCAGTCCTTGATTTCTGTAGAGGAGGGGATTAGGTCAGCTCTCCTGCTCAAGGCGTCTGGTACCATGTTCACTTTTTCTGGCTTGTAATCTATGGTCAAAGTGTATTTGGCTAGTTCTAGGGCCCATCTTGCTTGTTGTTGGTTAAGCTGGAGTGGTTTGAAAAAATAAACTAAGTTATTGTTATCTGTCAGAACCTTTACTGGGTGTTCAGCACCACATGAATATCTGTGCCAATACTTCAATGTCTTCATTATGCCTATCATCTCCTTGTCATATATCAGCAAGTTCCCTTCCCTGGCAGCATCTTCTTGGAGTTATATGCTATAGGATGTAGCATACTATCCCTTCCTTCCTGAAGAAGGACCCCACCCACCACAAAGTTGGATGCATCTGTCTTGAGCACAAAAGGTTTAGACAGGTCAGGAATGGCAAGGACAGGGGCAGACATGAAAGGCTTTTCCAGGGTCTAAAATGCAGAGGTGTGTTCATCATTCTAAACAAAATAGACTTTGTTCAAGCAGAGCCTGGTCAGTGGCAGTGTTATAGAGGGGAAAAATTATGAAGTCTCAGCAATAGTTTGCTAACTCCAGGAAGCTTCTTAAGTCCTTTTGGAACATAGGGGTAGGCTAGGAGGTTACAGCATTCACCTTGTCCTGAGCCATTGAAAATCCTCCAGTCTTTATAACATAGCCTAGGAATTCCATCTTGGGTTGGAAAAATTCACATTTATTAAGTTTTGTGTGTAGATTGGCTTGGGAGAGTTTGCTCAGGATTAGGTCCAAGTGATATAGGTGTTTTTTGTGGATCTTATATAGATGAGGATGTTGTTGAGGTAGGCTACACAGAAATGGTCAAGGTACTTGCCTAGGAAAAGTGTTGATCATCCTTTGGAAAGTGCTGGGGGGTGTTGCACAGGCTGAATGGCATTACAAGGTATTTGTACAACCCATATCTGGTTTTGAAAGCCGCTTTTTATTTGTCTCTGTCTTTGATTTGGATCTGGTTAAAGGCGTCTCTCAAATCAATTTTTGAGTACACCTGGACTCCAGTCAGTACATCACAGAGGTCATCAGCTTTGGGGATAGAATAGTGGGCTTTCACTGTAATGTTGTTCAGTTTCTGATAGTTTACGTATGGACACATTCCACCATCTTTCTTTCCTACAAACATCATGGGTGATAAGCAGGAGACCTTTAAAACTCAGATGAAACCCTTTTTGTCATGTCCTCTAGGTATGTTTTCAAGGCTACTTGTTCACAGTGATTGCAGCTGTAGATGAGGCTGTGGTGTGGTTGGGTCCCCAGTAACAGGTCTATAGTGTAAATGTAGATTGAATGGCTGGGTAGTTTTGTGGCTTCTTCTTTGCTAAACACACGGTCCCATTTCTGTAGGAGGTAGGCAGTATCCTGACGCTAGGCTCTATCTTTTTGGTTAAGAGTTTGTTGGATGGCGTTCTGCCAGAGCTTATACAGAAGGGAACGGTGTCACAAGATTCAGGCTGTCCCAATGTAGCAGAGTGTTCACAATAGTTCAAGATCAGGCTGTGTTTGTCAGACCAGGAGTCACCCAGTATTAGGGGATGAGGTACTCCTGGCAAGAGGATCAAGGGGGTTGGGTACACGTTCTGTCCAATTCTCAAGGGAAGTTTTTGTTTACATTTGTAACCAGTGTTCAGAGAACTGTTTCCTATAATTACTTGTAGGCTTCTTTCTGAGGCTGTCAAGCCTAGTTCCTTTACCAGACCAGCGTCAATGAAACTTTCATCAGCTCCTGTATCAATAAAGGCTTTAATCTGACGCTTGTTTCCCAATAGTTCCACAGTCACTTGGATGAATTTGTAAGATTGTGCAGAGGTGTTTATTTTTGCCAAGGATACAGGAGATGTATTCTTTTTGGAGCAAGCTCTGGTGAGTTTTCCTGCCTCATGGCAGTAGAAACACAACCCATCTCAATAGTGGTGTTGTAATTCTTCAGGGGATATTCCTGATTGATTTGGCGTTATAGCTCTGCCAACACGGGTAGGATACAAGCTGTACCTTCTTGATTTAAGCTCAGGCCTTTGCATAGGGGCAGTAGTTTCTCCAGGCTCAGTGTGGGCGGATGTTGTTTTAACGGGTCTTGCATGGCTAAATTAACTCCTTTCCTGAAGATAATGGCAGATAATTCATCCTCAAGTTTGGTGTGATTTGTCAGTTTAAGGAGCTCATTTACATAGGCTTAGATGAGGCGGTTCCCTTGTTGGATCTCTAACAGAGAGTTTAGCGCATAGTATCTGGTGTCTTGGTTGTTGCCTATGGACATCAGTTCACTTTCAAATCAGGAGTAATTGAGGTAAAATTTGACATCTTTAGCTGTGGCTTTTCCAAACCAATCCAGTGCGTCTCCTGAAAGCATGGTGGACACCCCCAAGACCTTCTCAGTGTCACTGGGATAGGCTTTGGTGTTGGCTTGGGAGTGAAGCCAGAGGACTGGAATGGCTCAGCAAGCTTCTTCTAAGGTGAGTTTGCCCATCTGGGGCATGTCCACCTTGGTCGTGGTCTGGTTCACTATCACATTTTGTACTTGTGATATGGGGGGTGTCTGGGGTTCTGCACTAAGTGCAGGGTCTTTCAGTTCTTTGGTGGGTTAGTTCTTCATCCATGAGAGTATCAGGGAGGTAATTTCTTTATGGGTGTAATAAGTGATTATCACAAAAAAAGCATACAAGTTGCCCCAAGTGTTAACAACATCTTGGGAGCCAGGTTACCATGTTTGTAAAATATTTTCATAATTTCAGGAAGCCAGGCATAGACAGAGGCATTAGGTGGCTCTGGACGGGGTACTGCCAGGCCAGTGGGTAATGCCCACTATAGGATGGGTGCTAACTTGATAATATAGGATACAGATTGCCCAAGCAAAGACCAGGGCCTTGAGTTGAGCACAATGGTGTCTAACATTCCTTTCAAAGTAATGTAGAATACTCCAAACAGTTGAGTGTATGTAGTCTTGGCTGCAGTTGGGGGTTCCATTGAGCGTTTGGATTGTGGGGTTAAGGGTGGAGTCATGGGAACAAAGTAGACAGACAGATAATTGTACTTGTCTTTGAACAATCTTGGTGGCCTCTTGTACCACTTTCCTTTGAGTCATATGTATTCAGTCTCTCTAATCCTTGCCAAGGAATCAAAAATGAGGATGGTCTCTAATCCGTACTCCAAGTAGGCAGGGTTGGGCAGGTATTTGGTAAAATGCACAGGTCCAAAGGGGGCTACAGGGGGACAGTATAGTGCCTGAGGGGGGTCAGCAGGTTGGTCTCTGGAGGGGGGTGGTTGCCTGATGGTCTACTTGGCCATAGTTAAGATTGAAGATCACTAAGACTATATAAGGTAAGATTTTTTCAAACCAAAGGTTCATAAAACTATATTATCAAAAATGATGATGGGGTCATCTCCATACCACCGGGAATATTATATCATGTGATTTAGCTTCTTTACTTTTTGCGGACTTCAGGTCTGGGGATAGTTCACTGGCAGGGATCAATTCTTGGCTTCCTGTTTTGTGGGTGGCAGATCCTAGTTGTGCTTGCTCTTATGAACAGAAATGACAATGCTTTGTTCCGCCACTACTGTTCACCACATCACCTGAGCAGTCAAATTGTATTACCCATTCTGGACTGGAGGCTGTCATTAGCTGGTGATCATTAGAGGGACTGGTGGGAGGCCTTGTTGTAACCTCCTTTAGGCAAGCTACAACTTCAGCATAGGTCTGGTTCTTTGGTTGCATACAGTTAATAGCAATTTGATGTCCATTTGGGGAATTGTCTTCAAGAGTCTGATGGGTCTTGGAGTAATTTAAAAACTTGGGTCTGAAACTTAACAAGTTGGCAGGTTCCTTTCCATTTTGTGTGACTTGAGTAGCCTTTGGGGGGTCAGGGTTTGATTCTGGGGTTTCTGATGTTTATTTCAAACCTCCAGTCTTGACACTTGGCAGGTTAGCAGATTTCTGTTTCTCCTGGTTGGGGCAAGATATCTTTGGAAGTCCAGGGCTTGGCCCAACTGGCATTCTGGCTGGCTTCTGTCTATCCTGGTCATAACAAGGCTTTTTCTGAGACCCAGGGTTTGATTCCCAGGTTTTCAATAAAAGTATGAAATGTCATTCATGACACTTGCAGTACTACATGCTGTTAAGCAATTCTGCCATTACGTCTATGGCATCCATTTTGCTATAGTTACTGATCATGTCTCACTTAAGTGGTTACAACAACTCAAGGATCCTGAAGGGCTTTTAGCTAGGTGGGCTCTTTGCCTTAAAGGGTATGACTTCACAGTATTGCATTTCCCTGGGATCCAACATCAAAAAGTAGACAGGTTATTATGAATGTCTATATTAGCCCTTCACCCTGCAAAGGCAGACCAATTGTATGAGCTAATTAGATAACCATCTGATTGAGAGAGTGAAACCAAGGAAATTCAATCAGCTCTAACTAAACTTTCAGAAGGAACCCTCATCTGAAATAACCAGTGTTGTGTATATACTTCTGGGAAGTATAATAAATAAGATAAGGGGAAGATTTAAGAAGAGAATGGCACTTTATTGGATATGAATATAGAATAATACATAGTATCATGACAAGCCACATACTGTCCAAGTATGTCATGGGGGACATGGGGCTTATCTGAGTAATGTTCCTCTTAGGTCACAAGGATTATCCAAGTTGTGTTCCGCTTAGGATCTGGGTTAGGTGATCCCTGTAATAAATGGTCAACTGATAATGATGCCACCAGTTTACTGGCTGGTTGGTGAACCATTCAGTGAGCCATTTGGTGATCTACTTGGGGCTTTAATTCCCTGAGAGGGAGTAATCAAATATGTTGCAACATCTCCCCCTGGGGTGCTGTAAGGCAGAGCCTTAGAATTTTCTTAAGAGTGTTGGGGATACGTTCTTGGTATTGATCTAGTTTGGCGTTGGGGACAGGGAGCCAGGAATTGTGTTGGGCTGTTCTTGCTTTTACACAGGTGTAGTCAGTTGTGATGCATGCGCTTCAGTTTAGTTCAATCTCAATTCCCTTGATGAGGTAGTTATTGTTGGGCTTGACCTCCATGACTATGCCTGGTCTACACAGTCCTGGGTCCAACTTATGCTGATTGTGGTTGACAACACAGATTTTTCCCTGACCTGGAATCTTTCCTGATGTAGTGAGATTGCTTCCCTTTTGACTCTTTGGCATTCCATTTCCTCTTGGTTTTTCTATCACATTGTACATTGAGATCACTGTTGTCTGGAACCTTTTTAGGCAGAGGTAATTGTGGTCCTGCGTTTGTACTAAAAAGAGCAGGCTTTTGTCAACAGATAAGCTCATAAGGTCTTTTACCTGTATTGCGGTTGACTTGTGTTCTAAAGACCATGAGCTCTGTTGGGAGCATGTCAACCCAGGCCTTTGGATTGTTAGCATATAGCTTACTGAGGGCTTCCACTAGTGAGCTGTTTAGTTGTTCTACTCATCCATTTGCTTGAGGGTGATATGGGCTGGCTGTGATGTGTTTTATTCCATTCTTGGCAAGGTAGATATTGGTGTCAATGGCTTTAAGTTTGGTACCTTCATCTATGATCAGGAGGTCAGGTTTCACAAACTTGGCTATGATCTCTTTTCTAATGAATTGTCTCACATCATTTCCTTTGTGTTCTTTGGTTGCTTGCGCTACAGGCCACTTGGTTGCATAGTTGATAGCTGTTATGATGTACTTCTTTCCCTTGCTTTCACCAGACATTGGCCTCACAATTTCCAACAACCATACCTTGAAGGGTTGTGTGATGGACACAGGTACCACTGATTTGGGTGGTGCTTTGGTTTGGGTGTACTTCTCACAGACTTTGCATTATTCCAGTACCTCTCTGATATCATCTAGCATGTTAGGCCACCAGTAGTGTGTCTTGAGATATTTTTGCAATTTCCTGCTACAAGTGTGTCCCAGTTCTCAGGTATATTGAAGGATTGTGTCAATCTTTTTTATTGAAAGGACGTAAGGTGCAGTGTCACCACTTGGAAGTATTTGATGCAGAGTACCATATACGTTTTTTAACAGATGAATGTTCTTAAGGACTTCCTCTTGTATGACCATTGGTGTGCCAGGTGAGAAATCTTCCTGGAGATTCCCCATGATTAACATGGACCATTCAGGGTTTCTGTGAGAGAGGGGGGCTAAACTAACTAAGTTTGGCTCCCATCTGGGCAAAACAAACCACCAGGATGCCGCCCAGTGGAGAACTGGGACAGCCGCTTGAAGGGGGGGACCACAGAGAGGACCCAGGCGACAGCTGAGGAAAATACACATTCAATCCCATTAGCACTAAGCCAGTAAGCAACCAGGGAGTACAGGTGGAAGCGGGAGGGGACTTTACGGGCACTTGGAAAGGTGCCAAGCCACTCTTCTCCAGACCAAGGAGGGGAGGTACTGACGTTCCCTTGCCCACAAGAATGGGCAGGGCATGGTTAATGACCTCCAATTCCAGGTCATTGCAAGTCAGGCTCTTGACCACGGCCTCTCCAGATAACAGGAGACCACCAGGGAGATTCAAGAGGATGTAAGGATCCTCACCCACAAGCTGCGCAGAAGAGGAGATTTTTGACCACAAATTGGGTGAAGTTGACCACAGAAGCAACAGGAACAAGGCCAAGGAAAATATCACAAACTTCAGCACTGGGAGTATCATGGTTGAATTTTCCTCAATATTTGGGTAAGGTGAGTGGTTTTGTTTTTAAGCTAAAACAATAAAATTTAGCCTAGCAGGAGCACCCATAGGCAAAGAGAACAGACAGGAAGTGATAGGGGCTTTGGATGACTTGGCGGTATACTTGGGTGCCTTGGGAACAAACAGAAACAAAAGCAGGTTTGAAAATAAAGAATTCAAAAAGAAAATCAGCGTAAACATAGAATTTTATATTGAAATTAACTAAAAACTTAACTTCAAGCGTAGACTTTGAAAGCAAAAGCAAAAACAAAAACAACTATACACTGGAGTCTGTTTCAAGAGTCCCAGAAGAGAGACCGGGTTCAAAACAGGTTGGTGGAAGGTAAGAGTTAAAGAAACAACTAACACTTTAAAATCTCTAGATGATAGGAACTCAAACAGAGGTCCAACCAAAGCTATAAATTTAAAAAACAAGTGCAACAGAATCCAAACTTTTAAAAATTAGAGAATTGACAAGCAGGGGACTCAAAGTCTCCTGGCATTGTTAAAAGGAGTGGGTTGGCAGGCAGTAATCACATGACCTCAAGTGTTGCATCTAATTTGCCAAGGGAGAAAATTTGCTAGCCAGGGCCAGGGGGACTGGAGGGTTTCAAGGTAATTTCTGCTGCTCCACCTGATTGGCTGGATGTCATCCCAACCATTTCAGATTCAGTTGACTTTGAGACCATTGATGTGTTGTCTTTCGATTGGGCGTTCCTGGTTGTTTTTAAAAGAGGGCAACACCATGCTAACAAATAGTCCAAATTGATCAGTGTTTCCTCCCAAGCCAGGATAACCAAAGCCGGGGGATCCGCAGGGTAGGCCAGGAAAAATCTCTCATCAACAGTATGAGCTAAATCTCCTAGGGAATTGAATGGCTTAGCCATATTTTTTGAGCCTTTTTTGGTGCAGTGGGAAAAAACGGTTTGGTCCAAGACCAAAGAAGGCAGTGGATTTACAGTTTTCATCAGGGCAGAGGACATGTTTGCTGTATAGCCTTGACAGGGCATCTGCAGTAAGCATTTCCTTGTCTGGCTTGTATTCAATTTGCATGGGGTATCTCTGTATGAGACTCATTCATTTGGCCTGTCTTCTTTACATGTGTTGTTGTGTTTTAAATAATATCAGCAACTTATGATTGGTGAGTACTTTGAACGTCTGGGCCCCTTCCAGATAGCATTGCTACTTCATGAGGCAGTGTATTATGGTTACTAACTCCTTGTTGTGTATGGGGTATCTTTGTTTGCGGTCAGATAGCTTCATTGATTCATACACCATGGGGAGGAAGTCTTTTTTTCTGCCATTTGGATACAGAGTAGTCCTCCTATGGTGTAATAAGAAGCATTGGTTTCTAGCTCATAAATTCCCTTGCAATTTGGGTATTGAAGAATAGGGGTGGTGACCATGTGTTACTTTAGTTGGCATAAGTGTTGGTCTTGTAGCGGTGTCTAGAGATAAACTCGGTTGTTTTGCCTGTAATGGCAGACAGGGGGGCTGTTGGGAACCCCAGTCAGGGATGAACCTTCTTACGTAGGCTACCATTCCAAGGAAGGTGAAGAGTTTGCTCTTATTTCTTGGGGCTGACATCTTGGTTATGGAGTGTACCTTGTCTGGGTCTGGTTTGATTCTGTCCTTGATGATAATGTGACCAAGGAATGTGAGTTCTGTCAATAAGAACTCACACTTTGACAGTTTTGCAACCAATTGGTTTTCTTCAAGGGTGCAGAGGACCAGGCAGACGTCTTTCCAGTATTGTTCCAGGTTGTGACTGTAGATGATGGTGTTTTCCAGGTAGATAATTGCCCTTTTTCTGATGTGCTCTTTGAAGACCTTGGTATGATGATCTCAAAGGTAATGGGAGCGTTTTTCATACCAAAATTAAGGACAACACATTCAAAGGATCAGTACTTGGTTCTGAATGCAGTCTTTGGAATGTCTTCTGGTTTAATGCAAATTTGGTGGTAACCTGCAGTCAAATCAATATTTGTGAATATTTGGGACCCCCCCAGAGCATCAAAAAGGCTGTCAATTAGGGGCAGGAGATACCTATTCTTAATTGTGACCTTGTTGAGTGCTCTGTAGCTGGTGACCAGGCTGAGGCCTCCATCCTTCTTTGCCACAAAGAAGACAGCAGCACCAAAAGGTAGCTTTTATGGTTGTATGAGTTCTTTTTTGAGCGCTTTGTCAAGGTAAGCTTTTAGGGTGCTGTCTTCTTGTGATGTGAGGCGGCTTTCACAGCCCATACCAGAGTCTAACTGGACTCTCACAGAGGAGGCAGGCCGGGCCTGGAAGGCCATGTACACAATAGGCGCAATGCAGACCAGGTAGTTGAGAGCAGTGGCTAGGGGGCATCAACTCCCAGTATGGGGCACAACTTGGTTGTCCAGCCCCAAAACTGTGATGTAGATAAACCCCAACTTACTGAAGTCCTGGGCAGGAGGCGCGTCAGGGAGAGGAGGGGCAGTAGAAATCTCCTTCATAGTAGGTGGAAGATCCAAATGGTGGGGGTGGAAGTACTCTAAGTCAAGAGCGCAGTGTGGTTTGACTGGAGCAGCAGGAGTGTAACCAGGTGAATAAGGATATGCAAGTTTGTATTGTGATGTGGATTCACAAATAGATGCAAGGAGAATAATTGAATTTGAGCAAAAATAGAACATTCCTCCAATAAGATAATGATTTCTGGGCATAAACTCACTTTATTAAGATGTCAACAGTGAGGAGGGCTTCTCCCTCTCACTACTTATACTTACTGGAGATTATGTGGCCTTTTGTGCCATTAGAGAACTGATGGCATCAATTTGAGTTGAATTTATAATTTTTACCAGAATTTGCATACTTGGGCAAGGGGGTAAGAGCTCATTGGTTGCTATAACATGATCCTTTCTTGAACTGCAGCATGCCAAGGTGCCACAGTTATTTATAGAGCCTGCAAGTGATTGATCGCTTGATTGTGCAATCAAACAAAGCATTCCTGATGTACCATTTCCCAATAGGTAAGTGGCCCAAATTTGATAATAGACTTAAAGCCAGGGATTCAAGGCTTGTGTGCCTCTCAAATCCTGGGCCATTTTCTAGTTAAAAGGGGGTTTTCTTGCCCTGGAAGATACTTTGTGGAGTTTCTCACACTGTGAGTTTTCAAAAACTCTAGGGAGGCCAGCTAACTGTCCAGGGCAATCTGGGCCCTGACAGCAGTAAGCAGATTGTGCTTTAGATACACTTCCTTTGAGGGTAATTTTGTGTTGCATACCCCAATCAAGTGGTAATTCTGGTAGTGTTCCTTGGAAAACAGAGGGAAATTTGCTCACTAGCTGGTCTCAAATGTGGCACTCTTCACATTGAGTCTCCGGTTTTTCAAAGTGGATAACCTTGTACGTGCAGGTGCTCCAATTGATTTTGCTAGGGTCAGTTTCCTCTTCTGTTTCCATGATTTTCACAAATACATGGTCTCTCATAAGCGTATCAAGGTGAGTTGGATAAACATGGTGATGCACTTCTCCTTGTTGTATGGTGAGGGTAGCACTATCCCAGTCAATGTGAGGTTTGGTCTTTCTCATCCAGTCCAGGCCAATTATAACATCATACTTGGGGATTGGTATGATTGGGCCACTGAGCGTGGTTTGCACGTCTCCAATTTGGGCACAGAAAGGTTTTGCCTCTTGGGTGACTGGTGTGCTTCTGTTATCTGCCATTATGACTCTTCTGATACTGCTTTGGGTGGTAGGTAGTTTCATGAGTTCAGAAAATTTCTTGTTGACAAGAGATTGATCTGCTCCAGTGTCAAATAGTGCAGTACCTGATATCTGCAAAAACAGAAAGGTTAAGTGTCAGAACTCTGAAATAATATGGTAGACTTGATCATTATTCCCCTGCTAATTGGCTAAGACAACTAATTGACATAAAGCTGGGTAAAAATAAAAAATTATCAGCTGATCTTGTTCCTTGCCTCAGGTAATCAGTGCTCTTAATATTACTCCAAAGATTGATCCTGATCCAATAATAGTCTCCTTATTGGGTTAAATCTGAGTAAACAGGCTTGATAATCCATGACTATAATCACAGAACGCTCCTCAGCCAATAAGACAGAGTGTTCCTGAATAATAATGCAAGATGGCTACTACCAAACATTTGCGCTTGAAGGTACATTGAAATCTATTACTAATAGAGAAGGTTGTTCAGAAGAATACTGCATGATGCAAAAACCCAGTCTACAGGGTAACTAAACTCACATAGGCATAAAATTCCAACAAGATGCCACTATTACGCTGATATGATAGGATGAGGTCTGTTAATCTTTGAAGTCCCATGCCAGACCGGCATGGCTGCCTAACTCTGGGGGCTGAAACTAGAAGTCTGGGGAACAGATAGACTGACTAGTAAGAATTGGAAGTGTCAGATTATAATCTGGCAAGAGGGCTTATCCACCCTATATAAGGTGCTCTCCTGATTAGAGATCAAGCAGAATATATTCATCCTTGAAGATAGAGATTGAAGATCTCTATTGTTGTATCACTACTAGCTGACGCCTAGTAGTCAGAAGTATCCAAGTAGAGCGCGCCGCCGCTTACTTGCAGACCCTGCGTATTTTCTCCTACGGCCAGACAAGACTCTGCCAGGTTTTAGCTGTACCCTAAGACCTGATTGGTAGCTACAGACTGTTGCCGTACAGTCCCCTATCAACATCCCTCTTTAAATGTCCATTAATAAAAACAATTCCTCAAGACCACAAAATCTTGACAGTAAGTGAGAAGTTTATTTCCTGCTTGGGCAGAAAACAGTAGTGGGTTGCTGTAGGGTACTTGGATCATGGTGATTGAGTCTATTTCTTGTTCCCTGTACAAGTCTTGTAGGTTGGGAAAGGGCGGCTTACTTAAGCACTCCCCTGAGCTTTTCCCTCCTTGTTGTTATCTTCAGTGCTTGCCTGGTTGGCTTGTGCAGTGTGATTCCAAGTTTGAGGATGGGTGTTGTTGGCTTGGTTGTTCTGCTTATTGGGTTGAGGATTCTTCTTGGCTGTAGGACTCTCCTTGCTCTTGTTGGTTGCATCTAGATTGTCAGATTTTGTAGATATGTGTTTTCCCTCCAAGAACACATCTTCAAGGTTCTTTCAGCAGGTCATGTCAAACTGACATCTAATGTGTGTGAGGAGGCCATTGTAGAAGTCCAACTATGGTCCGGGTTCATCAAAGTTGATGGTGTTGGGCGCGCGGTCACAAAGGTCTTCATATGCAGCAATGTACTCCCCAATTGTTCCTGTCATCTTTAAGGTTTAGATTTTTGTCATAATCACTACATTGAGATCCTTCATGGAGAATTTTTGAGGAATGTAGCTTTAAATAACTCCCAGTTTTCCTTCTGGTTGGGGTGCTGAGTTAGCCACTTTCTTACAAAATATGATGTGGTTCCAGTGAAACAAAGGAAAATCTCACTGACCCAGAGTCTTTGGGGTTTTCCACTTGCTCAAACTTGCTCTGTGTGCTGTTGATCCAGAAAGAGGCGTTTCCCAATGCATTCCTGTGAAAGCGCCAATTTTGGCTGTACATAGGTGCTGGAATACAATATTAAGTATTTCAGGCTGCTGTGGTCCTGTCTGTAAGGGATTCTATCCCTTACACAAATCATTGTTCTATTGATGGTTTTTTTAAAACATAAATGGATCACAGGAAGCAGAATTTAAATGCAGAAAACAGAATTAATCTCCAATATGATTGATTTAATATAATTAATTCAAATCTGCGTTCAAAATTGATAAATGAACGTGTTTTCAAGAACAAAAGCAAAAACAAGAGCAAAAGCAAACACTCAAACTTAATATTCAATACAAAACCTAGTTTAAATTATTAAATCATATTCAAGGATGAAGAAAGTGACAATGGCAACAAAAACACATTAAAAACAAGCTCCAAACCCCCAAAACCAGCCAATAAAACCAAAAATAAATGCAGATCAGCCAGCCACCATTGTACAGGGGACCCTTCTAGCCAATCAATCAAGGCAATACAACCAAGCCAAAGGAATGCTTCTCATACAGTCTCAGATTACCATCCCCACCAGAAGCCAGAAGAATACTGCAGCTCAATAATCCAACCTACCTCTTCTTGCATTGTAGGCTTCATTCTGCTGCAGACCTGCAAGGCAATACTAGCCAAACTACCCTTGCTGTAAGTGAGGGGGGCTAAACTAACTAAGTTTGGCTCCCATCCTGGTGCAATATACCATCAGGATGCTGCCCAGTAAAGAACTGGGACAGCCTCTCAAAGGGGAGAGCACAGGGAGGACGCAGGGGATAGCTGAGGGAAGTAGGTGTTCAATCCCATTAGCACTAAACCAGTGAGCAGCCAGGGCGTACAAGTGGGAGTGGGAGGAGGTGTTGCAGGGGCCTGGAGGGGCACCAAGCTGCGCTTCTCTGGGATGGGAATGGGCACCATTGACCTCTCCTTGCCCACAGAAGCAGACTGGGTGAAACCAACGTCCTCCAGATCCAGGTCATTGCAGGTCAAACTCTTTACCACAGCCTCCCCAGAGAACAGAAGACCACTGGGATATCCAGGAGGCTGGACGGGTTATTGCCCACAAGACAAGCAGAAGAGGTGATTTTGGACCACAAGTCTGGCAAGGTTGACCACAGAAGTAGTAAGAACAGGGCCAAGGAAAATACCAAAAAAATTGAGAACTAGGAGTATCATAGCTGTGTTCTCCACAAAATTCTGAATATGCAGGAAAAATTCCCAGGGTAATAAACAATAAAAAAGTGCAAACAAGGGGACCCACAAACAAGAACAAGTTGAGAGGTGGCAAGGAAGTTGTGGTAGACTTGACAACAGGCTTGGGTGGCTTGGGACGGTAATTAAAGTGAAAGCAGGTTTGAAAGTGAAGGAAATAAAAGAAAATTCAAAATAAGAGTAATTATTATATTGAAGATCAATTAAAACTTTGAGTTCAAAGGCTGCTTTTGAAAGCAAAAGCAAAAAGAAACAACAAGTATACGTCCAAGCTTCTTCTGGAGGTCCCAGGAGAGATGCTGGGTTTAAAACAGGTAGGCACAAGGTAAGGTTTAAAGAAATGACTAACACTAATTATCCGGATGATAGGAACCAACCAAAGATCCAAATCAAATCTAAATTTAAAAAAAACAGGTGTAAACAACTTCCCAAATTTTAATAAAATTGGTAATATACAAGCAGGGGACTAAAAGTCCCCTTGCTGTGTAAAAGGGAGTGTGCTGCAAAGGAAAAAATCACATGACTGCAGGGCTTGAATCTGATTGGGTGGGGGAGAACTTTTGCAGGTCAGGGCTGGGAAGACTGGAGGGTTTCATCTTAATTTCTGTGGTACTGCCTGATTGGCTGGAGGGGCTTTCAGGAACTTGGAATTCACTTGAGCTTTTGGGTGTTGATGTGGCAACACACAATTGATTGGATCTGATAGCTTTTAAAGTGGGCAACACCAGGTCAGTAAGTAGTCCAAATCAATTAATGTTTCTTTCTGGGAGGGAACAACCAGAGCTGGAAGTTCTGCAGGGTAGGCCAGGAAAAATCTATCATCAACAGTATGAGATAAATTGTATGAAGAGTTAAGTGGCTTGGCTGTTATTTTTGGCCCTTTTTTGATGTGGTGGGGGAAAACAGTTTGATCCAAGGCCAAAGGTGGCAGTGGATTTACACGTGCAGGATCACCTATTAACCACTATGCTCCCTCCTCCAACTACTTGTGACTGTACAACAGTCACTGTTAAGTATTTAGCCAAATAAATACTCCAAGATATAAAGTTGCTCTGTTTTTGCTGTTTGTTTTATGTAGATAGGTTTGATTGGAATTCTTCAGATAAAAATTCCTGAGAAATTAGTATCTATATTCAATAAAAGAACAGAAGGCAAGATTGGCTGAATCAATATTGGAGACTAGGCGTCTCAAAAACAATCTAATTAACTGGGAAGATTAGTTAATAGATATATGAGAATAAAATTAAGGAGGATTTAATTATATTGGTTAATTTTCTTGACTGTGTCAAGAAGTTTGATTAAGGTTAATCAAAAGTAAACACCCAAATTATGGGTTAAAAGCGCCACTTTGGCAAATTTGTTAGGTTAGAAGCGCTGCCTAGTTGATTTGAGAAGCGCCAAGGCGCTGCCTGGGGAAATTGCTAGCGCTGCAGTGGCGCCTGGCTCAAGTTTTGAAGCATTTTAATGGGTTTTAAGGCAAAAAACCATTAAATGCAAATATAACTAAATAAAGGCAAGGATGCCTAGGAATTCAGGTTTGATCAGCTGGTTCCCAGTTAAAACATTGATAGCTGAGTTTTGGGATGTGTAATCCACAGGGTTTTGGCGCTGGGAGCTGGGGAAGCTCCATGCTGAATTGGTACTTTGGGATGAATGGATTCAGGTGACTTCTTCCCATTGTAGGTTGGTTCTCATAGGTTGAGAAATATTGGTGATCTTTTATTTAAAATTAGCTGTTTTTGCTTATATACCATTTGGGGAATATTTGGCTGAAACCCCCTCCAGTTCCTGAATCAGCCAATGATTCATATCACGTGGTCTATGACATTTGAGTCATACAAACCTAGATCTTTACCTAAAGATATATATTGTTGATTTTGACGCTTTCCCCTCAACTTCTTTTTAATTATCATGTCTTTTTTATTACTATTTGAAAGAGCAAAATTTGTAGTGCTTTGTGTTGAGGCCGCTGCTGCAAGAAAGGAAGTTCCTACCAGATTGCTTGAGGAGGCTTGGGCAAGTCTGGAGGTCTCTAATATTGCACCCGATGAGTCTTTGATAGAAGTGAAAGCAGCTTTTGAAGAGCTATACTCCAACTATTTTGCCATAGAAGGAACCCTGGCATAAGGAAATTGAGTTTATGCATGGGACTCCTGGAACTTGCTGTTAGGGTTTGATGAAATTTTGCAACAAAGGACAGAGCCAATTGTGAAGTTGAGGCCTTGAGAAACAGAGAGGAAAAGAGTGTCAAAATTATGGCTCATTGGAGAGATGATAATAAAGTGTTGTCTCACTAAATTGCCTCCCTGGAGGAAAAGCTCCTCAAAGCTTTGTCACAGGAAGATACCAGTAACAAGAGTTAAGGGCAAGATAACAGTAAGTTTGACTGGTTAGACCTGGATCTGTCACAGAGCCCAACACAGGGCCAAAAAACCAATGGTGAAAGGAGTCCAGTCTATGCTTGCCAAAATGTGACCGTTCTCTGGAAATCCAAAGGAAGGAAACACTTTCCTGGAGGTTTTTCTTATTTGAGCCTCTGGTCTGGAGGATGCAGAGAAACGCCATTGGTTGGAAGTCCTTGCAGGTCCTGCCTGCTTTAAGTGGTTCAAAAGATGTAAAGGCAACAATTAGACCACATTGTTGGAGGAATTTTGAGCCAGTTACACGGTAACTCTCAGACCTAATGATGCTCTGAAGAAAGCCTGAGACATCACTCAAGCTGGCCATGAAACTGTGTCAATGTATCTTTCAATAATGGAAGAGTTCCAAGCTTTTGTGGATGTGAAACACAATCAGGATCTGGTTAAGGATGCTTTCTTCACTGGAATGTGGCCCAGTTTGAGAACTCAGGCTTCTATGCTGCGTTGTGAGAAGTTATCATGGTCAAAACTTGTTCAAAAGGTCATTCAAATGGAATGGGATCTTGGTGGTCCTCCACACAGTGCTCTGTGCTCAAGAGTAGGAGATCATGTGACAGCAGGGGAAGGGTCTTCTGAGAGAATCAGATGTCCTAAAAGTCCCTCAGATAAGGATCACATGTCTAGGTTTAAACAGGCGTGTAAGCTTCCCATGACAAAGGGATGCTGGATCTGCAGCAAAGATGGTCATTTTGTTGGAAAATGTCCTGATTGTGCGGAATTTGACAAGGAACACCCAGACTTGATGTTTAAGGATTTAGGAAAAGGAAGACAGGCTTAGGTGTCTCCTAATCTTAGCTCAGTAATTTGAAGAATAATAATGGGAGAATGAGACTTTGATCTGATAAGGCCTTGAAGCAGTACAGGAAAAGCGCCAGTGAATCAGTGGAGCCACCTGTACAGGAAATTGATGTCTCTTGTCCAACTCTGCCTGAGGGAAGTTCAGACGCCTCTCCAGATGAGTGGATATTGGATGTGCGCTTGGGTATGAAGGAAGACAGGGAAATTACCTGGCAGCCTGTGCAAGTCCAGTTGAGAGTGAATCAGCTCAAAGAAGTGGAATGGCGTAAGAAGGTGACCCAGATCATGCCAGCATTATTGATTGCAAAACCTTTTTTGTGGGCATTGCAAGGTGTTTTCCTTCTGGATATTTTGCTTGATAGTATCCCAGCAAAGGCAGTATATAATCCAGGTTTTGCTGGGTAGCAGTATCAAAGAACTTTTATCCGTAAACATGGGATGGGCCCATCAAGATTGGTCACGCTGACTTTATCTTCCGCTGATGGGGTTACCACTATTGAACAAGATTTGTTTGATGAGGTGGTAATAAAATAGAAAAATACCATTGTCAAGACTTCTGCCATAGTTTTTCCAGGAGCAGGATTTGATGTTCTGCTTGGTATGACTTGGATTATTGAGGCCAAGGTGAGCCTTGATGCCATCCAGAATGTTTTGTCCATGATGGAGTTGAGTACGCTTATCAACAGCTGACAATTCCGCCAGCTCCAGAAGATGTTCAGTCAGTGGTCATCTACGCTGAGGAACATTGATCAATTCCACCAAAGGGAATTGCCTGGTTAGCCGTTAGTTTTCAATTGTGGAACACAGGGAGGACAAATTATCACAGAGTTACCTTGTCATATATCTTCAAATGTGGCAATATTTGAGAATGAGTCAAATGGCAAACTTCTCTATCCTGAAAGTTGTTTAATATGTGTGCAATTCCTTTGGATATTCAACAAGGCCAGTGTATTGGAGTTTGGATGCCTGTAGTTGGAGAAGTCACAATAAATAAACCTATTGTCTCTTATGTTTGTGTGCCCTTCAACAATTTCAACCGTATTCTATGTCCAATTAAAGCATCAGGTACCCCGTTGTATACTCTGGTGTGGAAATGGAGTAGTTGTTTCTTGTTGGAAAAATATGATGTGGGGATAACTGGTCCACCCTATGTCATAAAAAGGTTGACTGGGAAACTGTACAAAGGATATGTACCCCGTTGTAGTCCTGCTGCAGTTGCAGCAACTAGTGAAGAGGTGGAGAAAATGCAAAGGGCTGACCTGATTGAGGAAATTATCAGTCCTTAATCTGCTCTGATAGTTTGTGTCCCAAAGCCAGATGGAAATATACATGTTTATGTTGATTTCCAAATGGTGAATAAGGATATTGTAAATGATGCCTACCCAATGCATAGGATTGAAGACCAGCTGGACGCCATGGCTGGATCTTCTTGGTTCACCACTTTGGATCTGACTAAGGGTTATCACCAATTGTTTATTGATGAGAAGTCTAAGGAGGTTACAGTGTTCTCTATATCTGAAAGTCTGTATCAATGGAAATTTTTGCCCTTGGGAATGAAGACAGTAGGCTCTGTGCTTTAGCATGTAATGGACCAGATTATGACAGGACTACAGCTTAGATGTGTTTTGGTATATATAAATGACATTACTGTATATAGCCCTTCTTGGGAACAACATCTAGAGGATCTTGATCAAGTATTTTGCCAGATTGAGAAAGCAAAGTTGAAGATTAGTGTATCTAAAACTAAGCTTACCTGTCAAGAGGTCAAGGTGTTAGAGCATATTGTGAATCCTCAAGGGATTAAGCCAAGTCCTGAGAGAGTTACTCTGTTGTTAAGTATGAGGTTGCTGCAGTCAGTCCGAGAGGTTTGGGGTTTTATGGGGCCAGTAAATTTCTACCAGAGATTCATACCTAATTTCTCTGCACTTGGAGAGCCATTTTTTGCGTTAACAAGGAAGAATGCCCTATTTGTTTGGGGACAAGAGCAAGAGTCAAGCTTCTTAGAGCTAAAGAAAAAACTCTCTGAGGCCCCATATTAAGATTCCCTGATTGGTTGAAGTTGTTCTACATTGAGATATATGCAAGTTCAACTGGTCTTGGTGCTATTCTTACTCAAGAAGGAGAGTTAAAGTTATCCTGACATCCTGTTGTGTATGGTTCTAAGACTTTGGGGACCACTCAAAGGAAATACTAGGCTATTGAACGTGAAGGATTGACAATAGTATGGGCAGTGGAACATTTTAGGATGTATATCTTAGGAATGCTGTTTATTATTGTCACTGACCACGCAGCTTTGAGAGCAATTTGGACTAAGGAAGACTTACAAGGCCAAATGCAATTGTATGAAGAGAAGCTCTATGGATATGATTATGATATCATCTACCATCCAGGGTTGGAAAATCAGATTCCTGACTTGTTGTCCAGAGCGCTGTTGGCCTGTGGAGAAATTGAGACGCAAGAAGCCCAGCAAGCTCAATCAAGGAATAGGATTTATGTAGAAAAAACAAGCGTCTACAAGTGATCAGGGATCTTCATGTGCAATGGGGAGGTCACCTCCAATATGAGAAGTTATGGCAAGCAGTGAAAGCTTGGCACTGGTGGTCTGATTTGAGAGCTATGGTCCTTCAGATTTTGTGAGAATGTGATATTTGCTCTAAATTCTCAGCGGCAAAATCCAAGGTGCAGCTCAAATCAGTGATGTAATGTTATCCTTTTGAGTTGGTCTCAATGGATATAGGTTATATTACAATAGCAAGTGGTCGGAAAGAATACTTTGTGGTGTCTGTTGATTCTTTTACAAAAGGAGTAGAAGTTTGAGCACTGACCAAGGAAACAAGCGTTACAATTGCAAGTTTCTCTGATAAGAAATTATAGCCCAGCATGGATGTCCTGAGAAGTTCTCACCAATAACAGACCGCCTTACGTAGGACCAGTGTTAACTAATGAATTCTTGAAATGGGGCATTTCTAAGTTGACCTCAGCTCCATATAATCCCAAGACAAATGGTTTAGCTGAAAGAACCATTGAAACCCTGAAGCGCATTATGGAGAAGTTGGCTGACGGAGCCACAACCCATTGGAAAGATCACCTGGAAATGAGTGTCATGGCATACTGTACAATGCCCCATGATGCTACTGGGTTTTCCATTTTGGATGTTGTATGGCCAGTAACTACAACAAGAACTGAGGTTGATCAATGGGAGTTTGTGGAAAAGAGTTCCTATGAAGCCACCGTAGAAGAATATGCAGTTGAGATGCAGAAGTTATTTGCCAAGGCTAGGAGTAAAGGAGAGCAATTTTGAGAAAGAAGTGCCACCAAGTGGAACTCAAAGCCTGGAGTACTTCCCTGTGATCATTTCCAGGTTGGTGATCTGGTATGGTTTGATCAAAGAGGCTGAGAAAACACCTGAGAAGAGGTCTTCAGCAATGGATAGGTCCTATGAAGATTATCCTGATTATTCCAGGGCCAAACTACCTAGTTTGAGGAGTTGGAGCTGCCTTAGGAGAAGAATGGTCCTGTGTCCATCCTCAATTTTTAAGCTGTTCCATGTGGAATTAGAGCTGATAAAGGTCCATGAAGATGAGGCCAATTCCCCTGAAGAGAAGGAAGGGGCCTTGTGACCGTACAACAGTCCCTGTTAAGTATTTAGCCAAATAATTACCCCAATATATAAAGTTGCTCTGTTTTTGCTGTTTGTTTTATGTAGATAGGTTTGGTTGGAATTCTCCAGATAAAGATTCCTGAGAACTTAGTATCTATATTCAATAAAAGAACAGAAGGCAAGATTGGCTGAATCAATATTGGAGACTAGGCGTCTCAAAAACAATCTAATTAACTGGGAAGATTAGTTAATAGATATATACAAATATAATTAAGGAGTATTTAATTATATTGGTTAATTTTCTTGACTGTTTCAAGAAGTTTGATTAAGGTTAATCAAAAGTAAGCACCCAAATTATGGGTTAAAAGCACCACTTTGGCAAATTTGTTAGGTTAGAAGCGCTGCCTAGTTGATTTGAGAAGCGCCAAGGCGCTGCCTGGGGAAATTGCTAGCGCTGCAGTGGCACCTGGCTCAAGTTTTGAAGCATTTTAATGGGTTTTAAGGCAAAAAACCATTAAATGCAAATATAACTAAATAAAGGCAAGGATGCCTAGGAATTCAGGTTTGATCAGCTGGTTCCCAGTTAAAACATTGATAGCTGAGTTTTGGGATGTGTAATCCACAGGGTTTTGGCGCTGGGAGCTGGGGAAGCTCCATGCTGAATTGGTAATTTGGGATGAATGGATTCAGGTGACTTCTTCCCATTGTAGGTTGGTTCTCATAGGTTGAGAAATATTGGTGATCTTTTATTTAAAATTAGCTGTTTTTGCTTATATACCATTTGGGGAATATTTGGCTGAAAACCCTCCAGTTCCTGAATCAGCCAATGATTCATATCATGTGGTCTATGACATTTGAGTCATACAAACCTAGATCTTTACCTAAAGATGTATATTGTTGATTTTGACGCTTTCCCCTCAACTTCTTTTTAATTATCATGTCTTTTTTATTACTATTTGAAAGAGCAAAATTTGTAGTGCTTTGTGTTGAGGCTGCTGCTGCAAGAAAGGAAGTTCCTACCAGATTGCTTGAGGAGGCTTGGGCAAGTCTGGAGGTCTCTAATATTGCACCTGAGGAGTCTTTGATAGAAGTGAAAGCAGCTTTTGAAGAACTATACTCCAACTATTTTGCCAGAGAAGGAACCCTGGCACAAGGAAATTGGGTTTATGCATGGGACTCCTGGAACTTGCTGTTAGGGTTTGATGAAATTTTGCAACAAAGGACAGAGCCAATTGTGAAGTTGAGGCCTTGAGAAACAGAGAGGAAAAGAGTGTCAAAATTATGACTTGTTGGAGAGATGACAATAAAGTGTTGTCTCACAAAATTGCCTCCCTGGAGGCAAAGCTCCTTGAAGCATTGTCACAGGAAGGTACCAGTAACAAGAATTAAGGGCAAGATAACAGTAAGTTTGACTGGTAAGACCTGGATCTGTCACACTACTTCAGTATTTAAACTGAATATTTTTCCTTGATCAAATTGCTCCAACAATTTCTCTTATTTCTATCAATCAATAAAACTATATTTTCAACCTCTAACACTTGATTAGTAGATTCTAAAGGTTCCCCTCCAACAGCATGAAGTTCATCTTCCTTGTATGGACTTTTTGTGTATTAATCAGTTGTGGGCAAACCAATGTAAACTTTGAAACCTTGAACCAACTCCTACCAACAAATCAGATGACTTGATCTGGTATAATTTTGGACCATGTTACTGCCATGCCCCTTACGTAGAAACAGCACAATTCCCACCTATTATCCACCCCAAGGCTCCCTGGTTGGTCTTGGGGTACACCAGCATCTATTATCTTCTAAACCACTTCACCCTCTTCTTGGGAAGATTCTTCTTATTTGGTCACCTTCTACACATGTTAATGATAGGAATTCCAGTAGGGTCTACTCTAGTCAAATTCAACTTGGGAGCTCTCCTTCATTTGATTGGAGAGGGACTTCCCAATGAGTGGATCCCTGACTGTTTGTTGGAGCCCCTACTGAACCACCTTATGGGTGGTCCAGGTTAAAATTTTACCTATGAATTTATCTTCTATGTTGTCCTCATCAAATTTCTTGCCCTCATAATTGTTACCTTCAGCATAAGCTTCACTGTATACAAGATTATGTCCCTTTTTTAAAAACTAACTAACTCAGAGCCAGTTGTGTCCAGAACCAGCAACCAGGTCCAAACATTGGTCCTGAACACTCTATCTGCCGTTGCCCCAGGAGATAATGAAGGAAACAAGATCATGATGCTCCTGGCCTTCTCCAAGTCCCTGTTCAAAACTTCACTGGAAAAATTCACCACTGACGCACAGAAAGTACACCATGTGGCAGAAAAGCTTACTTGTAAGTCCTGCCTTTGGTATGCCAAGGCAGCCCTCCAAGGAGAGGATCTCCTCAACAACTATGACTAGTTCTGCAACGCCCTCTTAGCTACAGTATCCCCTGCTCCAAACCCTACCAGTTAAGAGACCAAATCTCCGCCCTCTACCAAGGAAAAATGTCAGCCTAAGATTATGCCAAATAATTTACTTGCCTAATAATGCCATTGGAATGAGCAACAATGAAGACTTCTACCTGTTCTGTAAAAAAACTCTCCTTTGAACTAAAGAATTTCCTTGCCCATAATGAGTTGCCAACCAACTTTAACTCCATGGTTAAGTAAGTGATAAAATAGTCTGCCAAGGTGAAGAAGCTCCCATCTTGGGCCAAACTTCATAATCCTGTTCCCTTTTCCGCATTTGTTATTAAGAAAAATAGAAATCTCCCTCAAAGGTCCAAGGGGAGATGCCCAAAGGACTGATCCCCAAGGAGGGTGGGGATACCAACTCTCAACAGAGGAGAAACAATGCCAAACACAACTTGAACTCTGTATGTATTGTGGGAAGGCAGGACACTCAGTCAAGGACTGCCAAGCCTTGGCCAAGATACAATCTCCTACAGCTCTTCTAGCTAGTTCTTCAAATAAAGAACCCTCTCAATCTTATGCCCTATTACCAGTCAAACTAGGTTCTTCTAAAACTTTTCAGGAATTAAAAGCCTTATTGGACACAGGTGCCATGGGGAACTTCATAAGTAGCTCCTTGGCCCAACAATTGGGACTCCAGGAAGGACCTTCTGCTTGGGTGACCCTAGCCAATAAGTCACGCACCAAAGTAACTAGAATTGAGGGGAACCTAGGGATCAAGGTAGGGAATAACCAATTTGACATCATGGTGTCCTCCTTGTCAAGTTTGGCCTTTCCACTGATTATGGGTTTCCCTTGGGCCAAGACCACCAAGGCTGTATTAAATCTGGACTCAATGACACTCTCCACTAAGAAAGAAGGGGTTACTTCTCATATTCTCTTAGACCAAACTGGACATGAAGGGATCTTAACTCCAGAAGACACCATCAACATTTTTGCTGCCTTGAAGGAAATATCCCAACCTCAGATCCCTCCAGAGCTTCAATACCTGGCAGAAGCCTTTAGTGAATCCTCCTGCTCCTAGTTACCCAGTTGCAGAATATTGGACCAATGTATTGATTTAGTACTAGGATTAGTACCCACCTGGGTTAAGCTCTATCCAATCAACCGCGCCCAGAGTCTAGCCATGAAAACGTACCTAGATAAAAATGTAGTAAAAGGATTCATGTGTTGCTCAAACTCCCCCTGCTCTTCTCCTATGTTCTTTGTTGGTAAATCAGATGGATCTCTAAGACCTGTGGTGGACTACTCAAGTCTCAACAGCATCACAATCAAGAATTGAAACCCTATTCCCTCTGCTGAAACCCTCACTGATTGACTAACAGGGGCAACAGCTTTCTCTAAACTTGAAATTTGCAATGCCTACCATCAAATTTTTATAGCTGAAAGCCATGAATAAAAGACTGCTGTGAGAACCCCTTTTGGATTATATGAATACCTGGTAATGCCCTTTGGCCTAAGTAATGCCCCGGCAGCCTTCCAGGGGCTCATGAATGAAGTCCTCTTCCCTTTTCTGGACACCTGTGCCGTAGTATACCTTGACAATATCCTCATCTACTCTAAGGACCATGATTCTCACCTCACCCATCTTCAAGAAATCCTTCAGGCCTTAATCAAAGCTTGCTTGTTCTGTAAACTGGACAAGTGCAAATTCTACAAGAAGGAAATTGAGTTCCTAGGCTACAACATCTTGGAAGGATGCTTCCCCATTGCCCTGTCCAAGGTCCAAGCTGTGGCAGATTAGCCTGTCCCTACCTCCTGCACCAAGCTTTGCGGGTTCCTGGGACTAGCTAATTTCTGTTGCAAATTCATCAAGGACTTTTCATCTATACCTTACCTCTCACACAGCTCACCTCAGACAAAGTACCCTTCTCATGGAATCCCAAAGCTCAGTCATCCTTTGAAGCCTTTAAACTTGCCTTCTCTTCTGCCCCTGTCCTTCTACGCCCGGACCCAGAGCATCAATTTTTTCTGGATATGGATGCCTTGGACTTTGCACTGGGAGCGGTGTTGCTCCAGCTTGGGGAGGATAGAGAACTTTCCCCTGTTGTGTTCTACACCTACAAGCTCCTGGACAGGGGGCGCAATTACCATGTCTACAAAAAGGAACTATATGCCATAGTACGCGCCTTGGACCACTGGAGAAGATACCTACAGGGAAGTAAATACCCAGTCCACATTTGCACAGACCATAAAAGCCTCCTATAATTCACAGAAAAATGCAAGGTTTTCCCCTGCTTGGCCGGTTAGGCTATTGATTTAATGACATACAACTTCCAAATTGAATACACTCCAGGTAAGAAGAATGTTGTTCCTGACACCATTAGTTGCAGAGAAGACCTTGATAACCCTGACACCTCCTATCACGTACACAACATCCAACAATTGTTGGAACCCTCTCAATTTTTGAGCCTCATTGCTACCACTTCCTTGTACACCAACCTGGATAAAGAGATCCAAGAGGAACAACTACTGAACCCTTCAACTAGCACTGCAGATCTATAAATAGGAAACAGCATCTGGTACCATGACAACTCCATGTTTGTTCCCCAAGGCCCTCTTAGAAACCAGATTATCCAAGCCTTCCATGACACTCCTCTATCAGGCCATGGGGGTATTACTAAGACCCTCAAAAGGATTTCCTGACAATACTGGTGGCCCTCAATGAAGAAGTTGGTGGGAAGCTACATAAGCAAGTACCTTAAGTGCTGTCAGAACAAAACTTCCCACCAAAAGCCTCAAGTATTCCTGCAACCCTTACCAATCCCTCCCTGATCATGGTCTTCCATATCAATGGGCTTTTATTGTTGAACTACCCAAGAGTCAGGGAAATACAGGAATCCTAGTGGTGGTAGACTGCCTGACCAAGTATGGTATCTTCATCCCCTTCTCCACTGCCTCTGCAGAAGAGACCGCCCAGATGCTCCTCAAGCATATGTTTGCCTACCATGGAATTCCAAACAACATTGTCTCTGACTGAGGAACCCAGTTCACCCCCAAGTTTTAGTCTAGCTTGATAAAAGGGTTGGGAGTTAAGACAAACCTCTCTATCTCATTCCATCCCCAGACCAACGGGCAGACTGAAAAGGTTAATCAGGTATTGGAAGCTTATTTACAAAACTACGTCATTCCCAACAGAATAACTGGTATGAGCTCCTGCCAGTAGCTCAACTAGCCTATAACACCAGCCATCACATATCCATTGGTATGTCTTCCTTTAGGGCAAACTATGGATATGATCCTGAATAAATCCCTACTCAGGCAGATACAACCACAGTCCCACAGTCTCAAGCACCTAAAGGACCTCTCCATGATTCAAGCCAAGCTTAAGGAAACACTAAATAAATTCATTCAGTCATACAAAAAAATTTCTGACAGATATTGCAGAGAGCCTAAATGAATACTCCCCTGGATCCCTGGTGTTTCTAGATTCTTGCAACCTACACATCAAATAGCCATGTCAAAAGTTAGGACCCAAGAAGATAGGCCCCTTGGAAGTAATACAAAAGATTTCCCCCCTGACCTATCAAGTCTGTCTGCCAGAAGGATCCACAGCCTATGGTGTCTTTCATGTCAGCCTTCTTAGCCGCTACCACAGATTACCAGAGGATCTATCTCAGGCCAAATGGAACCCCTCAACCTCTGATAATGAACCATCTCCCCAAATGGGAGGTGGAGGAGATCATCAATGGCAAGATGATTCAGAAAAGACCCCACTACCTGATCAAATGACAGGGATATGGAATGGAATCAAACAGCTGGGAACCCATTGACAATCTGACCAACTGCTGGGACTTATTAGACCACTATCACCAAGAAAAGGGGAAAGTGAGGCCTTAAAAGAGGCTAGTGTAAGAGATTCTATCCCTTATACAAGTCATTGTTCTATTGCTGGTTTTTTAAAACACAAATAGATTACAGGAAACAGAATTTAAATGCAGAAAACAGAATTAATCTCCAATCCAATTCATTTAATGCAATCAATCCAAATCTGCATTCAAAATTGATAAATGAATGCGCTTTCAAAAACAAAAGCAAAAACAAGAGTGAGAGCAAAAGCAAACGCTTGAATTTAATATTTAATATAAAACCAAATTTAAATTTTAAAATCATATTCAAGGATGAAGAAAGTGACAATGGCAACAAAAACACATTAAAAACAAGCTCCAAACCCCCAAAACCAGCCAATAAAACCAAAAATAAATGCAGATCAGCCAGCCACCATTGTACAGGGGACCCTTCTAACCAATCAATCAAGGCAATGCAACCAAGCCAAAGGAATGCTTCTCATACAGTCTCAGATTACCATCCCCACCAGAAGCCAGAAGAATACTGCAGCTCAATAATCCAACCTACCTCTTCTTGTATTGCAGGCTTCAGCCTGCTGCAGACCTGCAAGGCAATACTAGCCAAACTACCCTTGCAGGATCACCTGGTAATCACTATGCTCCCTCCTCCAACTACTTTAGTATTTAAACTGAATATTTTTCCTTGAGAAATTTGCTCCAACAATTTCTCTTATTCCTATCAACCAATAAATCTATATTTTCAACCTCTAACACTTGATTAGTAGATTCTAAAGGTTCCCCTCCAACAGCATGAAGTTCATCTTCCTTGTATGGACTTTTTATGAATTAATCAGTTGTGGTAAAGCCAATGTAAACTTTGAAACCTTGAACCAACTCCCACCAACAAATCAGATGACTTGATCTGGTATCATTTTGGACCATGTTGCTGCCATGCCCCTTACGTAGAAACAGCACAATTCCCACCTATTATCCACCCCAAGGCCCCCTGGTTGGTCTTGGGGTACACCAGCGTCTATTATCTTCTAAACCACTTCACTCTCTTCTTGGGAAGATTCTGCTTATTTGGTCACCTTCTACACATGTTAACAATAGGGATTCCAGTAGGGTCCACTCTAGTCAAATCCAACTTGGGAGCTCTCCTTCATTCAATTGGAGAGAGACTTATCAATGAGTGGATCCCTGAAGCTGTTGTATTTGGCGCTGAGGGTAACAGTCTGCAGGCTTTGAGAGTGTTGTACTGTTTTATGAGTACAAAGATGTTGTTGTAGATAACAAGGCCTGCAAGAATGTCTTTTTCTTCTTAATAATCTCTCCAGTTGTTAGGGAGTACCATTTCTTGGGTCCTTTTCTTAGGAGGAATTTTCCCTTTGAGTTGGGTAGGTATAGATAACCTACCTGTGCTACCACTGTCATGTATATACTTCTATAAAGTATAATAAACAATATATGGGGAAGGTTTAAGAAGAAAATGATATTTTATTTGTTATAAATATAGGATAATATATAGTATCATGACAAGCCACATACCGTCCAAGTACATTATGGGGGTCATGGGGCTTATCTGAGTAATGTTCCTCTTAGGTCACAAGGCTTTTTCATGTTGTTTTCCTCTTAGGATCTGGATTAGGTGATCCCTGTAATAGATGGTTGACTGATAATGGTGCCCAGAGTTTACTGGCTGATCAGTGAACCATTTGGTGAGCCATTTGGGGTGTTAATTCCCTGAGAGGGATTAGTCAAAGATGTTGCAACACCAGCTATTCAAGAAAGTTTTTTACTAGTATCTACCTTATGTTTGCCCCAGTATTTGCCTATCTTTGGTACTCTAAGCTTGCAAAGAGACTGGTCATGGGGTATTGCAAAGACCCATGATTGTCTTTAAAAGAACTACTATCAAGAAAATCTTTGGCTGCTAATACCTGATATCATTGCTAGCTGTTGTGACTTCCAGTTACAGTATTCCCAAGATTCATCCCATGAGTTTAATTTTTTCTGTAGTATGTGTTTCATACTGTCACCATTGATGCTGTAGGGCCTCTTCCTTGTCTGCGTTCAGACTGTTGCTTTATACTGATTGCTGTCAGACACTTCAGTAAGTGGTTAGAGGCTCAGTCTACCAAGGACATTAATGACAGGACTTTTGCTGTCTTCATGTTGCAGGATGTGTTCATTTAACATGGCTGCCCACAAGCACTACTGTCAGATAATGGATCCAACTTTAATGCAAAGCTAGTGATATCTGTAGTAAAGGCTTTAGGATCCCACCAGTCTTTCTCCGCTCCCTATAACCCACCTGCTAATGGGGCTGTAGAATGCACCAACCCAACCTTAGTCTCCATCATATGGAATCTAACCTATTCAGATGCTGTTAACTGGGATCTGTACCTGCCTGCTGCTCTCTTTGCCTAACGCCTTGGTAAACATTGTGTCACTGGGTACTCCCCCTTTGATATTCTGTATGAGTGTGAAGCAACCACTCCGTTGCTCTTAGGGAGTCCCTGACTCTCTTCTGATGATGCCTTGGACCCTGATGCTCACATCAAGAACTTGATCAATTGTATTATTGGTATCCAAACCTCTTCCTACACCTCAGCTTACAAACCAAGACATTAGAGCTCTCTCCTGATAATGCTGGATGTTCTTCCCTGCCAGAGTTCAAGGTTGGAGACCATAACCTATACTACCAACACAGAGTGAGAGGACATGCCCATAATTTGGATACCCTATGGATTGGTCCTCTAGAGGTTACTTTCAAGTGTGGTTCAGAGTACATTGTAAAGCCTTTCTAGTGGTTTCCCTTTGCTTGAGTGCATGCTAAGTTTCTCTGAAAGTACCACCCTCTAAGGCTAATCTAGATGGGGGCAATAAAGTAAATGCTCATATTTACGCTCTTTCAATTTTGCCTTAGCTGGGTTCTTTTGAGGATGAATCCCTTGCTTTTACTTTTGGCCCTCAAATGGTTCTATTTCTGAAGATGAAACCTCATCTGTTTGTCTTCCTTGGTATGTGCAACTAACTTGGCCCACTCATGGTTGTTGCAAGTGATCCTACCGTATTTTATTGTTTTGTGGTAACACCAAACAATGCATATTTTATTTCACTATCTTCAATAAAAATTAAGTTCTATTCACATTTTGTCTTTTTGCCTTTAAGTACTTTGGTGCTTCTCTCTAGCCACAACTAGTAGAGATTTATCATTCAGGGCCACAAGTTAACTGCTTCACCTTCCCTGTCAACTAACCCAATTCTTATTACAAACCAATCCTAAGGTCAGGATGTCCTGTTATGTGTCTGTGCCGCACCTCAGAACACGGCAACCCCTGAAGATGAGACCTGATAAGGAGACATGAATAAGGGAAGGTCTGGACTTGGAAACACCAAGTCAGTCAGCCTTCCCAGATAATCTATGTAAGCCAAAATTTACAGGGACCCAGGCAAAGAAGCTATCTTAAATATTCCTGAACTTCCTGCATTGCCTTGGAGCAATGATCCCCTGGCCATCATGCCTCTAACCCTAAAAATTGAAGGGCGGGTATTATGAGGAGGTAATAATAGCCTTGCTGGTGCAGGATCAATGATACCACTGTTTTAAAACAAAGAGCCAGGGGACCTTTGCCCTGGATGGTCTTGGTTTTCTATCACTGGAGTTTTATCAAGCCTGGTTCAGCCGCCCGCCCAGATAGTTTGGCTACCTTGACCAAGGACTTGTGGCCCAGCTATTTTTGACCCCCTGGCTTGAATTATTGGCAGGTACGCTTTATAGAGCATCCCTTCAACCCAGACTATACTGGCTTCACCCAAAAGCAATTCTCAGGTCCAATTCCTAGCTCTGACAAGCAACCCAGAAAATTTATAGAGAGGGGACCTGGTACATTATACCAAGGGTGGATGCTCAACAAAAAGTACAGCTATATGTCCATGTAATTGGTCCCCATAAATTCTCATCCCTTCCCTGATCTGGACTGGACTGGCTGCCCTCTGTTGATCCTGCTGTGGATTCCTCTTCTAATCAACTATCTGGGATAGTCTATATCACCCCCATGGGCCCTATCAAATCCAGGATGCTATATGTAGGCCTTTGGTCAATGCTGGTAAAGCTGTTCAGGTATACCATCAAGCTAGGGCTGATCTTGGGTGGTCCTTACCCACCAATCTGCCCATTTGTACTGCACTTCAACTGATAGTCCAGCTTCCTGGACTGGGTACCCTGGTGTATCCAGATACCATGGTGATTCAGCAATAAGGGGAAATTCTCATCCCCTCCTATTACATGGGTTTCTTCTCCAGGGTGAGGGTAACAGTACCATAACATTCTTCATTGAAGTCTTCAAGCACTGTTTACCCCACCAGATCTGAGGATGGGTTTATCCAAGATCTTGGGTGAGAAGTGGGGGTTTAAGATTCTCTGAGTATTCTAGTGATAAGGGTTTTGTTTGGGTAGCCAGGATGTTGGTTAGTTTAATGATGCTGGTTCTGTAAAGCCTTATCTGAGGTAGCAGAGTTAAAGTCATAAAGAGATGGAGGTTAGGGGTTCTTTTGTTTATTCAGATCATAGCCAGGGTTTGTGGTGTAGATTGCACTGTTAATGCTATTTTGATAGAGCTGTAAATTCTCTGCCCCATTAGGCTTTGGATTGCACTATCTTTTCTTGTCACACCAAGGAATGCTCCAAAATGCCAGCCAAGCCGCTTAATTTTTTAGGGGATTTGATGCATACTGTAGATGAAAGATGTGTATTAAGTTATCCTGCAGACCCCCTGGCCCTTGTTGCTCCCCCCTGGGAAGAAAAACTGGTTAATTTGGACTATTTCTTGGCTTGGTGTCAACTGCTTCTGAAAAACAATTCAAAATAGCCAATCAGGAGGTGCCACACCAATGTCAAAAAAGTTAAATGAACCCCAAATGTCAATGTTCAACTCCAGCCAATCAAATGGAGGCCCAGAAATTAGTTTAGAACCCTCCGGTCCCCCTGGGTGGGTTCAGAAAATTTCTCCCCCAGCCAATTGGATCCAGGCCAAATTTTCATGTGATTCACTAATTTTTAACTCCCCCTTTGAACTTAGCAAGGGGACTTTCAGTTCCCTGCTTGTTGATTCTCTAAATACAATAAAATTAAAACCTTGTTCACTATTATTTTTGTTTTGAATTCTATTTGGGAATTTATTTCTAGAGTTCCTTATACACTTTAAATAAAGTGTTAGTGTTAATCTTCTGCATTCTTACCTCTTCCTGGCCCTGTTTGATCTCATCTTCTTTCCCAAAGCCTCTAGAGAGTGTGTTAGTGCATAGATGTTGTCTTACCTTATTTTTACTTTCAAAATTTTAATTTGAACTTAAAAATACAGTTGATACTTTATATAATTCTTACTTTTATATTGGATTTTACTTGTTTATCTTGATTTCAAACTTGCTTTTGCTCTAGCCATCAACCAAGCTTTTCAAGACCATCCCCAAGCTGTCCTTAAGCTCACCTGCTTAATTCTGCTTTGGTTTTCTAGGACAACCATATCCCAATTAAATTCTATTACTTTGAGGACCCAAAACTGCACTACTAGGCTCCAAAAAATTTTGGAGATTGTGAATATGATCCTCCCAGCCCTCAAATTAGTGGTGTTTTCCTTGACTCCCTTTTTGTTGCTTCTCTGATCCACTTCTCCAGATCTGTGGACCTGCCTCTCCTCTTTGGCTTGCCTTGTGGGCCTAATCCTTCCAGTTTCTTGCACTTTCCAAGTGGCCTCCTCATCTCTGGAGAGGCTCTAGTAAAGAGTTTGACCTGCAACAACATGGAGTTATACTCCTCTGATCCTGTCTTTCTTTCATCCGGTGACAAGGAGGTCTCCCCCTCTCCTCCTCCTCAACTGGAGAGCAACAACTCTACTCCCTTGCTGAATCCTGATGTTCTGACTCACATCCCCTATTGTGTGCCTTGGTTTCTCACCAGGCTTGTGTTGGCAACCTCCATAATTAACTCATACAGCATGGAACATCCTCCATGTTGACAATTTCAAAAATTGATTTTCTTATTTTCAATATTAAAGGTTATTTTTTCTTGATTAAATAATTGATGCTGATAATAGAAGCAATGTTTGATTTTTATTTTGAGCTTTTAAGTGAAATTATAAAAGATAAAGCAAAAAAAATTTTTGAAATTGTCAATATGGAGGATGTTTCATTCTGTATGAGTTAATTCTGGAGGTTGCCCTCGTGTTGATGGGACTGGATGCCTACTTCCCACAACTATCCCAGTGTCTTCCCTCTGATCACCCCTCAGAGCAGCTGTTCCAGTAATTCACTGGATGGCATCCTGGTGGCTCATCTCACCAGGATGGGAGCTGAACTTAGTTAGTTTAGCCCCCTTCTCTCACAATAGCCTTCAAATATTACCACTTGCAAAGACTTGGTTGGCTTTGCCTTCAAATTCAACAGTTGCTCTCCTTATTTAAATGGGTTGATATCAATGTCTACCCATTTGGATTATCCCACCTGCACACATCTGATCCTGGTACAAGTTTGGCTCACAATGACCTCATCAGCCACACTGTCTACCTAGTGAATGATCTTTGTTCTCAGTCTACTATTTAAGTAGAATCTTTCTCCCATTTAAAGACAAGTTTATCCACATTTTTGTTGGCTTTTATAATCTTCAAGCTTTTCTCTTTCCTTTTTGCCAAGAGGAAACCCTTGCCTTTTGTCCAGGAAATTAAGGTATGTGCCCTTAATTTAGCCCTGAAGGCTAACTGTCAGGAATATTCCTGAAAAACCTTGTGTCAAGATAAACTTTTGGGCGCAATCAGGCTCAAAGAGCAAAATAAAAAATTGCAGCAGTTCCCTCTGATTGGGGAAACTGCCGCAAAACACCTGGCCAAAGAAACAGAAATTAAAAAATTGAATTTTGTGAAAAACAGGTTTTATACCCCGGCTGCGGACCGCGCAGCCGGCTGCCAGCTCCCGCCTGCCACTTCTCCAGCCAGCCAGCGGGGTACAGTATGCCACCCTCCCACCAAATGGGGAAATTGCCCAATCAGGAACCCCCAAAAGTCAATTTCCCCAAACCCAAAAACGGGGGGAACTGCTGCCCAAATTTGGAACCTACCAAATTTGGAGGGGGGTTTACAAGATGCCCAGCATGACAATTAATGCATTAACTACAGAAGTTGAAAGTGGTTGCATGAAAGCACCTGAAGAAGCTCCAAAGTCATGCAATGCCAAGATTAACAATTCATTGCCTGCCAATCCATTCCCATCCCACTCCCAAAAGGGAATTCCAGACAACACCAAGTGTTTGGGGTTCCCTGTCCAATGTTTTGCACTATTCATGCCCCACAAGGATGATAGTATATAATAAAGCCAAATCACTTGATGATAGTTTGTGCTATCATTGAGTGAAATTACCCCTTAATAGTATCACATAAATCAATTCAAAAACTTTACCTACAAGAAGTTAAACAAGACACTAAGCTTTATCTGCCCTTCCCCAGGATCAGAAGTTGAATCACCTAATCTTCTCAGCTGTCCTCACAGCATGCCTAGGGATTGGGAGCCACCAATATAACCAACAGCATGGGCCATTCAACAAACCACCTGGTGAGTATTACTACAAGAGCTGGTGAAGCTCAACTCCTCCAAGCAGTACTCCTGGCCCACAGTGGTATTGCCCCACTCCACCCAGTCTGTAGCCATATACACCTGTATATACTACGTACTCACATATTTTGCAGGTAATTTTGGACGCTATAATGTGCACGCCAAAGTCTTTTGATTGATGATGACGGTCTATCCAATTGTGACAGCGCTCACAGGCTTCCAAGTTGCTAACTTGGTCCCTTATTTTGCTAGAATACTTCCCCAATTGTTGGGTCTTTACAGTATGATAGTACCCTCACTGGGGCTCACACCAACGGCCTCAGGCTCAACCATGTTTGGGTATCTCACCTTGATATGCCTCACATTCCTGACATCCCTCCTACTTGTCTGCTACACATGTCTTTGCTGCTTCCAGGCTCTCCAATCTAGAGGAGATGCCACCCAACTCACTAATACCCACCAGGTTCAGAATGTTATCCTAAGCCAACTTTCTAAATCCACAATTCATTTCTCCAAGAAACAGGCAATATTCACCTTGCTCTCCTTCTCTAACCTTGTTTGAAGCCAAGCCAGCCCGCTTTACCACTGACGTCCAAAAGATCCTTCACATGGCAAATCAACTCACTGGTCAACAAAAAGACTGGTTTGCTGCCATTGTGCTAAAAGAACCTGGATTACTGTCATGCTCTGCCCCAAAGGGCAGGCTCTTTAAATTTATTATGTTTGTTTTTTTTTGATCAATTTAAATTCAGTATTTTTTTAATATTGAAAATTTTTAATTGAGAGTTAATATATAAGTATTTTAAAGTTAATTACCTTGTTTTTTTTGCTATTCACGTTTGAATTGTTGTTATTGTTGCTGTCTTCTATTCTATCATGTTATATATTTCTACTTTAAATTAGAATATTTTCACCTATTATTACCTTTTGAAACCCCCGCTTACGTCACTGCTGCTCTCCAGTTTAATGTTGCTGATCTGCAATGTCTGTTGGGCTTTGAAGCTCTCCTTTTCCTCCAGGTTTTCACCCACCTTCCTCCAGTTGCTCCTGTTCTTGGATGCTTTCCCCATGACTATCATTATATAACTGACAAAGACTTTTTCTATAATTAAAGAGCTTGTGAAGAGTAGGCTAAGCTAAAATTATAAGTGATTTCTTCCCTTCAATATTTTATCTAATTTCAACTTGAGATCTTAATTTTTAGAAATTTATACATTTTTATTAAATTCATTTATAAGTTTAGCCTTTTCTTTCCTTAAACAAATAGAACTTGTAAAACAACAAGCCTTAGGCTTGTTGTATCCATTATTTTTCCTTGAGGAATCTTTCAATAGTTATATGTACCAATTTACTGATGGAGAATATCCTAATATTGACATTCCCTTGGTTACAAATTGTTCACTATTAAACACTTTATTTTATCTTCTTTTGCTTAGGTTTCTTAAACTCAATCACTCCTTTTGTAACTCAGTATAGGTTTTAGCAGGGTTCTGTAAGATTATTTTGCAGACAGTTCCCATCTTTTTATACCTTTTAAATCTGAATCCTAATGCCTTACACACACTATTTTATAACCTTGCACCAATATGGGCAAGACCTTACAATTACGCCATGACTTTAACTCCTTCAGCCAGAAGATGTTGGACTCAGTCATCTCCCCTAAGGATCTAAACAATACCCATTGAAACCTGTACTCTCTGAGACAAGGAACGTCTACCACTGCCCACTACACCAAACAGTTCTCAAAGCTCAAGGAAGCTCTTGACCTGGATAGTGATAAAGCCTGTTACTTGTATTACGCAGGTCTCTCACCCCAAGTCCAGGAGTTCCTCCTCCATCATAAGCTTCCTGAGACTTACAATGAGGTCATCCAAGACATCCAAACTTGGGGAGCTCAGTATGAAAATACCCTCCCTTCCAAGGCCACCCACCTCAACTCCGTACAAGTTGAGGTTGCTGGATTACCCGCCAATGCCAAAGCCCCCTGTCTTGGGGTGATCCCCAGACCTGGGGGGGCTTTATGCTATCCAGTGAAGAGAAGGCCTGCCGCATGGCACAAGGTCTCTGTTTGTACTGTAGCCTTGCAGGTCACACAGTGATGAACTGTTCCACCGCACGGCCTAATCCTTTTAAACCTCCTTCTTATCCCCAGCCCCTTATGGCAGCTGAGGAAGGAGGTAATAAAGCAATCACTTTTCTATATTCTACTGTTCACATCACCCTGGCTTCCAACATATAGAAAATACACACCACCACCCTACTTGACACAGGAGCCATGAGAAATTTCATCAAGCACCTCCTGGTGAAAATTCTTGGCAAGCAGGCCACACCGGGGGGAACCGCCAAGCTGGCCAATGGGAGCACTCCCCCAGTATACCAAGTTATGGAACCAACCACCGTGGAAATTGGGGGATGAGGTTTGAACTAAACTTCTCATCCCTGGAGAACCTGGCTTTCCTTGTCATACTAGGAATGCCTTGGTGGCAGGAAGCCCAATACAACATCAATTGGAACACCCATCAGGTTCACATCTCCAGTCTGGGTCAGACCAGCACGGCACCACTTGGGAGCAATTCCACACCCACCAGCACGGCCATGCCCATATTGGTGATTCCCCAACTAGATGAGATGTTGGAGGAGTACACTGACGTCTTTAGCAAAGTCCCAATGCAAGTCCTCTCCAAACAAAGAGCAAGTGACCTCAGAATTGACCGTTTACCACGTGAAACCCCAAAATGGGAAAAGGTTTACCCCACCACACACGCACAAGGTCTGGTACTAAAAGAATACATCTCTGACTTAATGGCCAAAGGACACATGAGATAATCATAATCCTCCTGATCATCACCAATCTTCTTTGTTAAGAAAGGAGATGGAGGACTACGCCCATGTGTGAATTACAGCCCCCTGAATGTCATCACAGTCAAAGACCAATATCCTGTTCCATTGGCAGAACAGCTCACGGACAGACTGACAGGCGTCTTTGTATTTTCAAACCTGGACCTCTGTAATGCGTACAACCAGATCAGGATTGTAGATGGAGACAAGTGGAAGACAGCAGTTAGAACAGTATTTGGCCTTTACAAATACCTGGTCATGCCGTTTGAACTCTGCAATGCACCCTCTGCCTTCCAAGCCCTGATGAACAAGATCCTCTTTGACCTCCTGAATGTCTGTGTAGTGGTTTATCTAGACAACATTCTAGTGTATTCCAAGGATGAAGCCTCACACCTCTGTGACCTAAATAAGGTCCTGAAACGCTTACGCCATGCCAAGCTGTACTGCAAAAAGGAGAAATGTGAATTCCTCAAACCAGAGATAGAATTCCTGGGGTACGCAATCCAGAAAGGTGGCTTTGCCATTGAGCCATCCAAAATTGCAGTGGTAATAGAATGGCATATCTCATATACCCAATTAAAACTGAGAGGTTTCCTAGGGCTGGCTAACTTTTGTTGTAAGTTCATTAAGAATTTTACAAATATAGCGGAGCCCCTCACGTCCTTGACTGCCAAAAGTGTCACTTACATTTGGACGGAGGAGGCACAGAAGTCATTTGAGACCCTCAAGACTGCCTTCACCACAGCCCTGGTACTTCAACAACCTGACCCTGAGCTCTAATTTTTTTTGGAGACTGATGCTTCAGACTTTGCCTTAGGCGCAGTCTTGCTTCAGGAAGGGGAGCCTGGAGTATACCACCCTGTGGCATACTTCTCTAGGAAGCTGTTGGATTATGAATGAAACTACAATGTGTACAAAAAGGAACTCATGGCCATAGTTAAAGCCTTTGAACACTGGAGACAATATTTAGAAGGAGCCAAACACACTGTCATTGTCTGCACCAATCATAGGAACCTTATACTTCATAGAAAAGAGGAAGATCTGCCAACAACTTGCCAGATGGGCTCTGGATTTGTCCTCACACAACTTCAAAATCAGTTACATCCCAGGACACACCAACAATGCACTGGACGCCTTAAGAAGACAAGAAGACCACAATGACAGAGACCAGTCATACATCCATTTCAACACCCAACCAGTCCTAGACACCAATCAGTTCCTAATGACTGTCCTTGGGGCCACTCAACCACTCTCATCCTTAGAGGAAGAGGTGAAGAACGCCCAGAAGTACTTTCCACTCATCAAAGACCTAATTGCCAAAATGAATTCTGCAAAATCCAACCCCAATTACTCTACTCACAAGGGCTTCCTTTACAGACTCAACAGATTGGTGGTACCCCCAGGAGCAATTCAGAATCAGGTTTTACAAGAGCTACATGACTCCCTGCTAGGCGGTCAAAGAGGAATCAAGAAAACTATGACATGCCTTTGAATCAGCTACTGGTGGCCATCCATGTTTCCTCAAGTGAAATACTACATTTCATGATGTGTCTCATGTATGAGGAACAAATACTCCACACAGAAGCCACAGGGTTTGCTTCAACCCCTCCCAATCCCATCCATGCCATGGGAATCTATATCTATGGACTTTTTCAGGGATCCAGCCAGTGGTGGGTTCCTGAGAAATTGCGGGCAGACGGCCCGCAGGCCCAGTTGGGAGGGCTCACCACAAGATTAGAGCTAACTTTACAATATAAGATAACAATTTGCCCAGGAGGGCCCAAGGTCTGCTGGTGGGTACCATAGAATCTATCAAGCCGGTAAGGGTGATATACATCACCCCAAATATCTGAGTAGAAGTGGATTCATTGGCAGCAATGGATTCTTGCAGGCAGTCAGGCCGCGGGGTGAGAGGCAGAGTCATGGGAACCAAATATGCAGGCAGGTAGTTGTACTTGTTGCAGAATAACAGGGGAGGTCTAGTGATCTTGTTACCTTCCCTGTAGATTGTTTTGGTCTCTCTAGTTCTGGCCTCGGGGTCATAGATTAGGATTTCCTCTAGGGTGAACTCTGAATACGCAGGGTTGGGGGGGGGGTACTCGGTGAAATGTACTGGGCCGTAGGGAGCTCCTGGTGGACAGTAAAACTTGGGTGGTTAGTCCGCGGTTTCTTGGGGTTGTACAGTGTGGGATGCGAAACCGTGGGAGGTAGACTGTAGATAAAATATAACTAAAATCAAATATGGAATAACCTGGTTGAACCAAAGGTTCATGTCACTTTATTGCAAGAATGGCAATGAGCATCTTCCTGGCAGTCCAGGGTAAAGTATGCCCATTTGTCATGGGAAAACTTTTACATATTTCTCTGGCCCAGGTGGTACCGCTTACCTGATATTTTCTGTCTTTGGTGGCATTCATTTTGGGAGTTAAATCATTGGCTGATTTGAACTGGGAATACTCCAATTTCCTTGTTAGGTTGTGAGGTTGGTTATTTCTGGGTGGCCTGCATTTGTCAGGAAGTTTCTCTATTTCCTTTTCTGTGGAGGCCCGAGTTATTTTGGGTTCTATAGCTGGGCCTGCCCACTGATTGGTTGCATTAACAGGAACCTTTAGTGTGGGAGTCATTGATGTAGATGATTTTGATTTATCCAGCTTTAAAGGGATTTCCAAAGTCAAGATCTGCTCTGGCTCAAGCCCAAAAATCTGCGGGCAGCCCGCAGGGTCTCAGGGTTCAAATCCTGCAGTTGAGGCCTTTCAGTAATCATGGTCAGTAGGAGTTTGTCACTTGTGACATCATCCCCTTCTCTCCTGTTGCCCTCCTCCTTCCCAGCTCTCTTGTCCAAGTATTGCTGTATGGCTCTGTGCGTGTTAGGCAGGTTGGAGACAGGTTCCCAGGTGCTCTCTTTGGGGGGGGTACCCTACCCATTTGACGTAGTACTGTGGTGTCTTGTAGTGGAGGCAGTGTCTTTGGATGTAATTAACCTTGTATTTGTTGGTAGGTCTCTCCTGAATGAGCAGGGGTTGGTCTTGATCTTCTGGTGGAGAAAGGAAGTCCCTTCTTTCTTGAATAGCAATGATTAGTGAAAGATGTTGTGGATTTTCCAGGTGGGTGGCAGTTCTAGCTTGTGCGCCACTTCTTCTATTTGCTTTGTGATCTTGTAAGGGCCACAGCGGCAGTGAGCTAACTTCCTACTGGGTACATGTAGGGGAACGTTCCATGATTTGAGGTAGACTTTGTTGTCAATCTCCAGGGTCTTCCTGGAGACTCTTTTCCTGTCAGCAAACGCCTTGTAGGTCTTAACAGTGTAGGTCAGGTTCCTTAGGCAGGTTTCCTGGGTGGTGTGTATTTGTTCAATCCAGGTTTATCCTGCTGCATTCTGTTCCTTGCTACCAATACTAGGGTCCCATGATGGATCAAACCCATAGTTGGCCTTGAAGGGGGACATACCTGTGGATGTGTGATCTTTGCTGTTATAGGCATATTGCGCCATGGGTAACATCTCTGCCCAGTTGTCTTGGTCTGCATTGGTGTAGCATTACAGGTATTGTTCCAAGATTTGGTTGACCTGTTCAGTTTTTCTGTCTGTCTGTGAATGGTAGGAGGTCAATACACAACGTTTTATTCCAAGATCTTTCATCACTTGGTTCCAGTGGTGGGAAGTGAACTGGGGTCCACGGTTGGACGATTTCCTCCGGAGTGCCGTGTTGTGTCAAGATGTGGTTGTGCAAGTGTCTGGCAGTCTCAGCTGCCACGCAGTGGGTAGTGGTTGGGATAAAATACACCATCTTTGTGAAGTGGTCAACCATGACTAGGATTGTGTCAAAGGATTTGAAAGGGGGGAGCTCTACTATGTAGTCCATTGACACTGACTTCCAGGGTCCAGTAGGAATTTCCAGAGGCCTCAGTAGTCCTTCTGGCTTTGATTGATGCGTCTTGGTTCTTCTGCAGTTTTTGCAACCATTGATTTAGGCAGCTACTTCCTTGTCCAAGCCTGGCCATGCGTAGTTACACTTGATGCTTAAGAGGGACTTGTTCTACCAGGGTGACTGGCCATCTCTGAGTCATGGTGGTCAATCATTATCTTTGTTTGGGTTTGGCCTTTGGGTATGTAGACTCTGTTGTGGAGCAGCAGGGTAACACCTTTCAGGGAATACCCTTTCTTTGAGTGATGGCAATCTGGGTCCTTTAGCAGGTCTTTGACTATTTTGGTTGAATAAGTGTCTTGTTTCTGTGCTCTTATCACGTTGAGTTTGCTGGCGGCAATCTTCAAGTAATTCAGTTGTATTCCTAGGCTGGCGGGGTCTAGTAGTGTGTGGGTGTTACAGTCCTTGATTTTGGTGGAGGAGGGAATCAGGTTGGCTCTTCTGCTCAAAGTGTTGGGTACCACATTCACTTTTCCTGGCTTGTAGTCTATGGTCAAGGTGTAGTTGGCCAGTTCTAAGGCCCATCTTGCTTGTTGTTGGTTCAGTTGACATGGTTTGAAGAAGTAAACTAAGTTCTTGTGGTCTGTCAGAACTTTTACTGGGTATTTGGCACCACACAAGTACCTACACCAATGTTTCAATGTCTTCATTATAGCTAGCATCCCCTTGTTGTATATTGAGTAGCTCCCTTCAGCTGGTAGCATTTTCTTGGAGTAATATACTACAAGATGTAGCATACCATCTCCTCCTTCCTGAAAAAGAACCCCGCCCACTGCAAAGTCAGGCGTGTCTGTTTCCAGCACAAAAGGTTTAGATGGGTCAGGCATTGCCAGGACTGGAGCAGAGGTGAACACAAGTTTCAGAGCTTCAAACGTGGAGGTGCACTCCTCAGTCCAGAAAAACTGGACCTTATCAGAGCAAAGGCAAGTCAGGGGCAGAGTAATCTGAGAAAAAATTTGGATGAAATCCCTACAATAATTTGCCAGACCCAAAAAACTTCTCACGTCTTTCCTGCATTTGGGTACTGTCCAGGTTGTCACTGCTTTTGCTTTGTCTTGTGCCATGGCAAACCCGCCAGTCTTTACCACATATCCCAGGAATTTGACTTCAGGCTGAAAGAATTCACACTTCTTCAGCTTGGCGTGTAGGTTGGCCTGTGAGAATTTCTCCAGTATACGGTCAAGATATTGGAGATGTTCCTCGTGTGACTTGCTGTATATGAGGATGTTGTCAAGATATGCTACACAGAATTGGTCAAGGTACTTGCCTAGGACAGAGTTGATCATCCTTTGGAAAGTACTGGGGGCCTTGCACAAACCAAACGGCATAACAAGGTATTTGTACAACCCATATCTGGTTTTGAAAGCCATCTTGTATTTGTCTCCTTCTTTGATTCTGATCTGGTTAAAAGCGTCTCTCAGGTCAATTTTGGAGTACACCTGGGCTCTAGTCAGTACATCACAAAGGTCATTGGCATTGGAGATGGGGTAGCAGTTCTTCACTGTAATGCTGTTCAATTTTTGGTAGTTCACACAGGGACCATTCCACTGTCCTTTTTTCCTACAAACAGCATGGGTGACAAGCAAGGGGCCTTTGACACCCGGATGAACCCTTTTTGTCATGTCCTCTAGGCATGTCTTCAGAGCTACTTGTTCACAAAGGTTGCAGCTGTAGATGGGCCTGTGATGTGGTTGGGTTCTGGGTAACAGGTCTATGGCGTGGTTGTAGATCAAGTGGTTGGGGAGATAGGTTGCTGCTTCCTTGCTGAAGACGTGGTTCCACTTCTCTAAAGAGGCAGGTAGGGTCCCTACACTGCATTCCATTTTCAGGGTCAGGAGTGTGTTGGGTCCTGTGCAAGTTGGACCCAGCAGAAATGGCACCTCATCACACAAATTGTCTCTCTTCAAGGCAACTGTTTGATTACAGAAATTCAGGATAGCGCCATGTCTTTGGGACCAGGAGTCTCCTAGGATTAAGGGATGGGAAGTCCCTTCAGGATGATGGGAAGCGCTGGGTAGGTGTTCTGACCAATTTTTAATGGCAGCTTGGCTGCACACCTAAATCCCAAGTTGTGGGTGCTGTTTCCCATGATTACTTTGACACCTTCAGTGGTGGCCTTTAGTCCTAGGTCCTTTGCAAGGGTGGCGTCAATGAAGCTCTCCTCAGCTCCAGTATCAATGAAAGCTTCAACAGTCTGGTATGTTGTAGATGTTTTTGCCTCAACTTGGATAAATTTGTAAGACTGGGTAGAGGTATTTATTTGTGCCAAGAAAACTGTGGGGCCACTCTTTTTGGGGCAAGTCTTAGTGAGGTGGCCAGTTTTGTGATAGTAGAAACAACTCCCTTCACAGTAGTGGTGTTGTAATTTGTTGGGGATATTCCTGGTCTGTTGGGTGCCAGGGCTTGATTTGTGCGCTGGGTGTGAGAGGGAGCCCCTTCTTGGTTAAGGCTTAAACCTCTACACAAAAGGAGTAGTTTGTCTAGGCCAAGCGTAGGGGGATGGTGTTTAAGGAGCTCCTTCAAGGCAGGGCAGGCTCCTTGGCGGTACAAGATGGCTGATAACTTGTCCTCAATTTGGGTTCTGGTTTTCTGTCAGGAATGATAATTTGGATGCTCCTAAATCTCAAAATACAGAATCAGAGTCAAACCCTGGACAAAACCCTTTGCATACTGCCAGACTCATAGGCTGGGAACACAATAACCAACTACTAATTGAAAAAGTTGCTGCCAGCCCGCCAGGAGCTAAACCCTTAGCTGCCCTGCAGGATTCTGTAAGCAAGCCGCCAGTGCAAGATGCCAGGAATTTCCCCAAGGTGCCAACACCTGACACCGGCAGTTTGCCTGGTGAAATAAAGAAATTTCTCCCTGAGAGTTATTCCAAACTCCCCCAAAGTCCCAGGTAAGGCACTGAACCCAAAGAGGCACACAATACCCAAATTGATAAACAGAAGGATTCAAAGTCTTATCACCCCAAATCAGCCAGTGGCAAACCGCCAGTGCCAAGCGCCATACTGCCATCTGAGACACCCAATGCCAACCCGCCCAAGACCAGAAAACTCGACCAGGAAGTGAAGCCTGGCAGTGTGGGATAAATACCTGCCAGGCCAAGATCAACCCCCATTGTCATTTTTAAATAAAGGTTATGAGATATTGGTTTCCCCAATTATTGCCGTATTTTATTCTTGTCATCTGCCAGTTAACTCAAAGATTGTCTGACCCCCCTGCCTACCCGCCAGCTATGTACTGCCTGCCAGGTGCTCCCTTTGGTCCTGTCTACTTCACAGAGTACCCCTTAAAGCCCGAGTACAGGGACTACACTGCCAACAACATACTAGCCCAGGATCCCTTGGCCAGAACTACTGAGAGAACCAGATAAAACGAGAAGGCCCTTGGCACATTATCAAGCCCGCCTGTTCAGAGATAAATACACCTTCCTTCCTGCCTACCAAATAGACATGGAGCCACCCGTCACCTCCAAACCAATGCCTGCCTCCACAGCTGAGCTCCCACTAGACCATACCAACAAGCTTTTTGGAACTGTATATATAACTCTCATGGGAGTAATAGATACTATTGTTCCCGCTGCCGGTCTGTGGTTGTGGCTGGGCAAGTCAATGTCCTACCTCATTAAGTTAGCGCCAATACTTTGGTGGGCCCTGCCCACCCAGTCCGCAACCTGCCAGTTCCCAGACGCTAGCAAGCCGACCAATCAGGGTTGGTTCCCTGACACCTTCAGCTTTAGGAACTTGTCAGTGTAGGTTTGTAGAGTGTGTGATCCTTGTCTGATGTCTAGTAAACTGATGAGGGTGTGATGTTGGTTATCTTGGTTGTCACCAGTGGCCATCAGTTCACTCTCAAATCAGGAGTAGTCCAGGCAGAACTCAACATCCTCAGCGGTGGCCTTCCCAAACCAGTCCAAGGCATTGCCAGAGAGCATGGAGGCCACTCCAAGGACTTTCTCAGTGTTGTTGGAGTATGACTTTATGTTAGCCTGAAAGTGGAGACAGAGGACTGACATGGCTCTTCTGTCTTCTTCTAGGGTGAGCTTCCCTATCTACAACATGTCCACTTTGGCCATGGTCTTATTTACTACAACGTTCTGAACCTGTAAGTTCAGGGTCTTGGTCTTCTTGATGCCAAGCATGGCGTCCTTTGGCTCTGTAATGGTTTGGTTTTGGATTGCTGATGCAATTAGGTTGGTGGCTAGTTTGTATGAATAGTAAGATAAGATCAATAAAAGTAGCATACAAGATTCCCCAAGAGTTATCAACATTTTGGGGCCCAGATTACCGTGTTTGAGATAGATTGCCATAATGTCAGAGATCCAGCCAGTGGTGGGTTTCTGAGAAATTGCGGGCAGACGGCCCGCGGGCCCAGTTGGGAGGGCCCACCACAAGATTAGAGCTAACTTTACAATATAAGATAACAATTTGCCCAGGAGGGCCCAAGGTCTGCTGGTGGGTACCATAGAATCTATCAAGCCGGTAAGGGTGATATAAATCACCCCAAATATCTGAGTGGAAGTGGATTCATTGGCAGCAACAGATTCTTGTGGGCAGTCAGACTGCAGGGTGAGAGGCAGAGTCATGGGAACCAAATATGCGGGCAGGTAGTTGTACTTGTTGCGGAATAACAGGGGAGGTCTAGTGATCTTGTTACCTTCCCTGTAGATTGTTTTGGTCTCTCTAGTTCTGGCCTCGGGGTCATAGATTAGGATTTCCTCTAGGGTGAACTCTGAATATGCAGGGTTGGGGGGGGGTACTTGGTGAAATGTACTGGGCCGTAGGGAGCTCCTGGTGGACAGTAAAACTTGGGTGGTTGGTCCGCGGTTTCTTGGGGTTGTACAGTGTGGGATGCGAAACCGTGGGAGGTAGACTGTAGATAAAATATAACTAAAATCAAATATGGAATAACCTGGTTGAACCAAAGGTTCATGTCACTTTATTGCAAGAATGGCAATGAGCATCTTCCTGGCAGTCCAGGGTATAAGCATGCCCATTTGTCATGAGAAAACTTTTACATATTTCTCTGGCCCAGGTGGTACTGTTTACCTGATCTTTTCTGTCTTTGGTGGCATTCATTTTGGGAGTTAAATCATTGGCTGATTTGACTGGGAATACTCCAATTTCCTTGTTAGGTTGTGGGGTTGGTTATTTCTGGGTGGCCCAAATTTGTCAGGAAGTTTCTCTATTTCCTTTCCTGTGGAGGCCCGAGTTATTTTGGGCTCTATAGCTGGGCCTGCCTGCTGATTGGTTGCGTTAACAGGAACCTGTAGTGTGGGAGTTGTTAATGTAGATGATTTTGATTCATCCAGCTTTAAAAGGATTTCTGAAGTCAAGATCTTCTCTGGCTTGAGCCCAAAAATCTGCTGGCGGCCTGCGGGGTCTCAGGGTTCAAATCCCACAGTTGAGGCCTTTCAGTAATCATGGTCGGTAGGAGTTTGTCACTTGTGACAGACTTCATTATGGACCTATCTTCCAGTCAAGGGTTCACATGGATTCTGGTTATTGTGGACCACCTCACTAAAGCTGCAGAGTTCATTGCTTGCTCCTCAGGAATGTCACCACCGCCACCATGGTCTCCCCAAAGACATTGTTTCAGACAGAGGGATCCAGTTCACTTCCAAATTCTGGGGCAAAATAATGCAACAACTCCAAGTAAAGCTCAACCTGTCAACAGCCTTTCACCCTCAACCAATGGTCAAACAGAGCAAGTTAACCAGATACTGGAAACTTATCTTTGCGCCTACATCAACACTAAGCAAGATAATTGGGCGGAACTACTACCCTTGGCCCAGTTTAGCTACAACAGCTCTTACCACTTGGGAGCCAAGATGTCCCCATTTACGGCTAACTATGGGTTCTTCCTACAAGAAATCCCCACCAAAGGCTGTCCAGGGACAGTACCTCAAGCTAACAAGTACTTCTAAAATCTAAGGAATACCCAGAGACACCTACAGACTAACCTCAGAGATGCTCAATAGAAGTACAAGGTCCAAGCCAACAAACACCGACACGCCAACCCAGAATTTGAAGTAGGTTCCAATGTATACTTTGACACCAATAACCTCAAGATCAACCAAGTGGGTAGAAAGCTAGGACCCTGCTGCATTGTACCCCTCAAAGTACTCCAGAAAATCTCTGACACAACGTACAGAGTACAGCTTCCCAAACGGTCAAGTGCCCACAACGTCTTCCATGTATCCAAATTAGAGGCAGAGAGAGGAAGCCCCCACACACATCAGACTAAAGACAGCAACCCCCCACCAACAATCCTAAAATACATCCCAGAGTGAGAGGTGGAGGCCATAATAGGATACAGGAAAGTTTTCAACCAGGTCCAGTACCTAGTTTCATGGATGGGGTATCCTCCGGAATCAAACTCATGGGAACCTGTAAAGAATCTTGCCAACGCTCCTAACCTTATCGCCCAGTACCGCCAACAGACAGGTCTGCCAAGAAGGGAAGGAGAGGCAACTGTCAGGAATATTCCTGACAACACCTTGTGTCAAGATAAACTTTTGGGTGCAATTGGGAACCCCCAAAAGGCAATTTCCCCAAACCCAAAAACGGGGGGAACTGCTGCCCAAATTTGGAACCTACCAAATTTGGAGGGAGTTTACAAGATGTCTAGCATGACAATTAATGCATCAACTACAGAAGTTGAAAGTGATTGCATGAAAGCACCTGAAGAAGCTCCAAAGTCATGCAATGCCAAGATTAACAATTCATTGCCTGCCAATCCATTCCCATCCCACTCCCAAAAGGGAATTCCAGACAACACCAAGTGTTTGGGGTTCCCTGTCCAATGTTTTGCACTATTCATGCCCCACAAGGATGATAGTATATAATAAAGCCAAATCACTTGATGATAGTTTGTGCTATCATTGAGTGAAAATACCCCTCAATAGTATCACATAAATCAATTCAAAAACTTTACCTACAATAAGTTAAACAAGACACTAAGCTTTGTCTGCCCTTTTCCAGGATCAGAAGATGAATCACCTAATCTTCTCAGCTGTCCTCACAGCATTTCTAGGGATTGGGGGCCACCAATATAACCAACAGCATGGGCTATTCAACAAACCACCTGGCAAGTATTACTACAAGGAGCCAGCGCAGCTCAACTCCTCCAAGCAGTACTCCTGGCCCACACTGGTATCGCCTCACTCCACCCAGTCTGTATCCATATACACCTGTATATACTACATACTCACATATTTTACCGGTAATTTTGGACGCTATAACGTGCACACCAAAGTCTTTTGATTGATGATGACGGTCTATCCAATTGTGACGGCACTCACAGGCTTTCAAGCCACCAACTTGGTCTCTTATTTTGCTAGAATACTTCCCCAATTGTTGGGTCTTTACACTACTCTCTTGCTGGCTCCTGATGTTCTGACTCTCATCCCCTCTCGTGTGCCTTGGTTGCTCATCAGGCTCGTGTTGATGGGGCTGGATGCCTACTTCCCACAACTGTCTCAGTGTCTTCCCTCTGGTCACCCCTCAGAGCAGCTGTCCCAGTAATCCACTGGGTGGCATCCTGGTGGCTCATCTCACCAGAATGGGAGCTGAACTTAGTTAGTTTAGCCCCCTTCTCTCACAATAGCCTTCAAATCTTGCCACTTGCAAAGACTTGGTTGGCTTTGCCTTCAAATTCAACAGTTGCTCTCCTTCCTTAAATGTGTTGATATCAATGTCTACCCATTTGGATTATCCCACCTGCACACATCTGATCCTGGTACAAGTTTGGCTCATAATGACCTCATCAGCCATACTGTCTACCTAGTGAATGATCTTTGTTCTCAGTCTACTATTTAAGTAGAATCTTTCTCCCATTTAAAGACAAGTTTATCCACATTTTTGTTGGCTTTTATAATCTTCAAGCTTTTCTCTTTCCTTTTTGCCAAGAGGAAATCCTTGCCTTTTGTCCAGGAAATTAAGGTATGTGCCCTTAATTTAGCCCTGAAGGCTAATCCAAGGCTAGCTTTGAACCTCAAACCTTTTATGATAAAGGTTTCCTGCTGTATCCTCTTGGATGTCGTCCCCAAGAGCCAAACAGGACAGTTTGAAAGGGTTGGGATGGTGCAGTTTGGGGGTTCAAGACAGAGTATGGCATCGAGATATAAAGCGCTTGGGGTTTTTTCTAACACTTTCGGGATAAATCGAGATGGATTATAGACGTCGATCCTGTATAGTTCAATACGATCGTTTTTAGAAGCATTGAAACTGTCGGTGTAGGTCTGATCTACTCCCTTGAGATTGGTTGCGCATCTATATGTATTTATAAAGCATTTGATGGGCTTGTAAAAATCAAGGTCGGTTTATTGGCTTCGTTCGAACACTTTGCCGGTGGTGAAGTCTGATGTATCAGAAGTTAAAGGGTTACATATCCGATGGGCCAACTTTGAAGATAAAATCGTTTCGTGGTACGGGCTCGGCAGCGGGCCTAATAGAGGATGGCGTAATCCAAACGTGATTATTCCATCTGCTTACTTGCCAGGGAGATGGGTGGCGTTGATTTAGTATTTTTATTTGATGTAGATAAATATAAGGGAATGATAAGGTTTAATGTTAGGGTAAATGAGATTAGTTTTTCTGCAGTGGAGAACGGACCCTTCGTCGGCATAGTTTCATGGTTTTTCTGAGCTGAGGCGTGGATGGTTGGCTTGCAGCGATGCGGATGTTGATGTTGTTTTCGGATTTTGAGAAGCCAATCGCGTACCAATGTTGGTGTCCGTCGGCAGAGAGCAGGTGTGGTGCTGTTATGAGCTGCTCGTTAAAGGCAAGTAGGGTGTCTGAGATGGAATCATTTGAAAAGGAGTGTGACCAAGTTTTGTAGAATTTGCTGCGGTCAATCTTTAACGGCATGCATGCAATGTCTGGAGTGATTTGGCATTTTAGAGATTCAGTATCGAGTGTGCTTGCGCTGGAGAGTGGGGCTGAGAACATGAAAGGTGGGAGCTCCTTTGCTGTGCGTGCAAGGTTAATTTCATTGTAAAGGCTGCGGAAGTCAGAGAAAGCATCTGGAACCCAATAGGCAGACATTCCCTCCACTAGCTTGTCAGGGCAGAAGTCTACTGGGCGAAAGGAGGTGTCGCTTTGAGGAGATTGGTTTAAGGTGTGAGGTGGAAGCAGAGCCAGGTATGGCTTATTGTCAACTACAGTCTCAGCCACTGCAGCCCAAGGCTGGCAAGCATAGGCCCCACGCGAAAGAAAAGCATCCTTGTTTTTCTCAAACAACACCCTAGATTCGATTGCTGCTTCTGAGTCTGGCTCGATAATTCGTACGCCAAGGGCGGCGATGAGGTCAGCAGCGGTTTTATCGCCGCACCCGTCCTTGAACAGCTCACACGAGTCCTTGAAAACAGCTTCTGCCTTTTGTTTTTCCAAGGAAAGTGGGTGTTGCGAGGGAAATCTTTTGAAGAGATAGACCTTCTGAAGCATTTTGTCCAAAGCATCGGTATGGTGAAGTGGTGCAATTCCCACTCGCTCACGTTCACTGTTCACCAGCCTGACTTCGGCGCTGGTTTCCAGAGTGGTTTCCAGAGTGGTCTGGACTGTAATCTCAACTAAAGCAGTAAAAATCAACAATTTCATGGCTATCCTTCTAACGGTTGCATCATATTTAAACCCATAAAATTAAAAGTGCCACTAAGAGTTGTCTCCGAACACTTGCCTTGCCACAAACTGATTACGTCATACAGATTCAGCCATTCTCCTGTCCAAAATAGGAAACGAAATAATTTCAAAAATATCTCCATTTTCGCTTGCTTCAAACCTCCAATTAGTCCGCCAAGCATAAAAATGCCGCAGCTCCACCCAAGCATACATCCACAGAGTGAAACCACAGGCGAGACCCATCGAGTGGCTCACCAAGTGGCTCACCAAGTGGCTTTCCGAGTGGCTTTCCGAGCGACCAAACCCAAAGACGAAAGTCCTCTTGTCTCAAACCCCATCCGGGTTAGAAGTGGGGCAATAAAATTATTGGTGGATCAAAGTTACTTTCCTCAAGCATAAGCCATCCTTCCCAAACCTCCTGAAAATCAACGGCTTAATTCTCCAAAACTACTCATCCCGATTCTACCCTCAACATGATTAACTTATATCCACCACTTTCGATCATCTCCCATCAAATACTTAGAATCAATCATCTCGATTACAAACCCATTTTAAATCCAATCAACCCTTCACAGCTGCTAGCATCCCCTTCAAATTCTTAATCCAAAACACCCTAATATTCAAATCATTATAAAAACTCAATCTTCCCATACCCTAACCCTAACCCTAAATAGCATTCAATCATCTTGTTAATACCAACTAGCAAATATATAAATTCCATTTAAACCCCCTTTATTAATCCATAATGATCTTTATCCCAACCCCCTCAATCCCAACCCATCAATAAACTGCACAGCATGAACTATTACCTCTAAACCCAAAAAACTACACCGAGCTTAAATCTAGGTACATTGTTTCATATACCATTCATCTTTCCCATCTCCAACCCATCATATACAGTAACCCCTGGAACCAAACAAATCTTTGCTGACACTCCAAATCATCTAAAAACTTATATCCCTGCATGGTGTACACATTTCATAAATTTACCCAAACTACCACCCTACCTACCAACCTTCCTCATTAAATCTCCCCTTTAACCACCTCTATACCATCTCAACATCTAACCATCCTACTTTACATCAGCCTCAAGCTCCAGGAAATCCAACCCCTCAACCTCAAAAACCAGCTTGGGAAGATCTATAAAGATTACCAGTATATCTGGATAGCTTCAATCCTTTCTATAAGATGCTGGTACCCTCTATCCAAGAATATTCAAGGCTATTATAGTGATCATCATCTCAATTCCAACAGAGTACATGTATACAAGTGAAGTATATTGCCACAACTTTCCAGGGTACCAATAGCCTATCTATAACTACAAACTTTTCAGAGACCAGATTTATGTAGGCTATAAACCATCTCACAACAACCTTTAAACAAAATCCCACATCTAAGTCATTCACATTACAAGGTGTTGTGAATTTAAATCCACTAGGGGTTTCAGCTGCCTGGTGAATGATAGTCTGCAGCTTGACTCCTGCAAAGGCCTTTACTTTTGCTTTCAACCTGAAGTGTTACCTTTACCCAAATAAAGGCTAGTGTTGATATCTGAACCTTTCAGATCCTTATCTGCCCTTACCTCTTGGGGTATATTGACTAAGGCTGTTAGGATCAAATCTTTGGTGTTGTCAAGGGTCTGGATATACAAGCATTTCAACTAACGCCAACCTACTTGTCATCCAGCCATTGCCCAATTTTCTGCCTTTCTAATATAAAGTTTGACATGCCAGAAATGGCAACACAGCAATATCATATGATTGTCCAAGTATCCAGTGGCCCAAACCTATCTCACACATGACAAACCCCTAGGTTCAATTCAACTAAATCTCCGCCACAGCCCAATCTATATAAGCCTAAACTATTACCCAATAAAAGATACTTCTCTTCTCTCTTAATTCCATATTTGAAGCTTTCCCAAAAGGTGCTCCTTATCAGTGTAGATTTGGATGCCCCTTTCTCAACAAAATCAGGGCATCTCAGCCCATTGATCCCACCATCCATTCTTCAGCGCTCATCTTTCACTGGCTAGGAATATATTGGTTACCCCTTCCCTGATCAAACTGGCTCAAGGCCAGGACCTCAAGCCTTCCGTATTCAAGACTTGGGCCCAAGCCCTTTCCTATGTCAAATAATAAACTCCAGCTCAGCACTGCACATTTACTAAGAGAGGTTAGCCTTCACAGAGATAATCAAGTAAAGGGCAATCTCTCACAATGTAGAGGGGAAGGCCATTTCTTCAGCTTACCCCCCTAGAGTCAGCAGCATGGGTGGGTCCACCCCTAACCCTAAGTTTCCCAACCCAGTTCAGGGAGAGAAAGATCTCCAGAATGATAGGGTGGCGGTTGTAGAGCCCATTGACTCTAGGATTAAAATTTATGGCAAAGGATCTGGATGGGTGGATCAGGAGAAGGGATCCTTTACACAGTCAAAAGCGTCCAGCTGCTGGGTAGCCTGGGTGGAACCCACCTTTTTTATCACCTTCAGATGGGCCTGGGTGCCAACCTGCATCAGGTTCAGGGGAGCTTATGGCCAGATGTTTTCTGGCCTGTGAAAAGGGCCCACCGCAGGATGGGATCTAGCTTTACAACATAGGGGAACAATTTTCCAAGCCAGGCCTGGGCCTATTAGTGGGTACTGTAGAGCTAACTAATTTAGCCAGCGGTATGTGAAGGACGCCAGCTAATTGAGCCAAGGACTATTCATTAGCAACCACAGTTTCTTGCAGCTGGCCAGGCTACAGGGTTAGGGGGGTGCCATGGGCACTAAGTAGGTGGCTGTGACAATCCACATGGAAGCAGTTTTGCAGGCAAGGGTTGATTTGGCTTCAAATAAAGACACAATGCTGAAATTTGACAGCATGTTATGGTTTTGAGACAGGTAGAGGCCTAGTAGGGAACATTGGTTACTAGGGAAGATAAGGCCTGCCTAGTAGGTAACAAAGAACTACCAGAGGCAAATGATGAACCAGCCCAAAAGGGAACATTGGCTGCTAGGGGTGAGGAATGTGACAGCCCAGCAGGGAATATTGGCTACTGTGGGTTAGTAAGGTGTCTCCACCCAGCAGGGAATGTTGGCTGCTAGGGGTGAGGAGTGGATCAGCCTGATGGGTAACATGGGCTACCAGGGCTGGTTGATGATGTGACCCTGACAGGTAATGTGGGCTGCCAGGAAAGAAAGGAGCTGATATAGCTCTACATGCCCTTGTGCGCTTACAGGAGGTCTGTAAGCAAGCACCTTACCTAACAAACTAGTAGGTTGTCCTTGTCTGTGTTTCCTTGGGGGCTTTAGGAGGTCCTAAAGCTACCTTTGGAGGCATGTATATGCTCAGAGGTGTTATCAGGGTATCTGCCTGGGAAAGCAGTTGCAGAACCTGGTATGATCAGGCCTCTGAGAAGTAAAGTTGATTACTTTGCAACTGAAAGCTCAGACTTAATCACCTGAGTGATTAAAGACAACTTCACAGACATAAGGATTGTCTGTGATTGAATGGCCTAAGTAGAGGACACTTGCAAGGGCCCAGTCAAATGTCAGTAGCCTTGTAGACTTATTGCCTGAGTCTGAGGTATTGGTAACGTGGACTGACAATGGAACCACAGTGGTTCATAGTGTAGGATCAACAATGAAGACTAGTAAGACAGACTGTATGATTACAGTGAAGACTAGTTGAAGGACTGGAAGATCACAGTGAGGAATTTAACCAAGATGGTTCATATTTCAGAAAGAACCCAGGTGGTTTGCACTGAGGAATGAAAGGACTAGCTGATAAATGAGCTGATGAAATGGAAAGAAATAGTTGATGGATGAGGAAGAACTAGAAGATCATGATGAAGGGCTGGCTGAAGGACTCAAAGGTCATAGAGCAGGATTAGATGAAGAACTGGAAGTTGGATGAGAAGGACTAGCAGGAATGGATGCAGGAGATAGGATGCTTGATTTGGACTCTTGGAAGTAGATGTGTTGATAATAAAGAAGTAATAAAAGAGTTAATTAAAACTGTCAAAAAGATATTGATGAGGAGCAACTTGTGGGGAAGCTTTGAATATGGAACTTAAGAAGAGAAAAAGTATATTTTATTGGTGTAATACTTTAGACTTATATAGCATGTGCTGTGAAGGGATTTAAGTCAGATTGAAGATAAGGATGGTCATGTGAAAGATGAGTTCAAGTTGCTGGATACTTGGACAGTCATGTGATATTGGCTTGTTGCCATTTCTGGCATGTCAAACTGCATATTGAAAAGGCATCAAATTGGGAAATATCTGGATGTTAAGTGGGTTGGTGGTAGCCAGAACACCTGTCCATCCAGCTCCTCAACACCTCCCTTAAGGGGTTACTCTGGTACATCAGGAAGGGGCTTTGTCTTGACGGCTGCCGCCTGATGTTCCTGGAGTTGTTTGCTAGTTGGTACCAGCCAAGTCAAGTGCTCTCCTTTGCTGAGGCAAAGGCAGGATCTGTGGTATTTCTTGATGATAGGGTCTTTGGCCCCTGGAACTTAACCAGGTAGGTGTTTCTTTCTGGTCTGTATTTGATGTATCTCCTAGTCCCCTGTGTACTGAATCTAGCTTCTTTCTGTTTCCTTCCAGGACTCAGACAGGGGAGTTGATGGGGAGTGGTTCATCTATAGAGGTTATCCTTTGTGCTTTGAGCCTTTTAATTTCTGCTATTTTAGCTTTGAGGTGCATATGTTGTAGTGCTGGCGCTTGTTCTACTGTGGGAGGTTTCCCTGGGGAAATTTTAACATATGGTTGTTTATTGCAGGTGACTATCTCTGGTTTGATTCTGTATGTTAGCTCAAACAGTGAGTAGCCTGTTCCTTGGTTGGTGCGTACCCAAGATACCAATAATGAATTTTTCACATATAGTGGCCATGTGTCCTTGGCTTTGCCATCCATTATTTTCTCAAGGGTTCTGATGAGACTGCTGTTTAGGCGTTTAACTCTGCTGTTGGCCTGTAGCCTGTAGGGCAAGGTTGTGGAATGTTTGATATTTTTTGCTTTTAAATTGTTGTTTACTATGTGCCCTGCTAGCTCTGTGGCTCCATCAGTTATAATGTAGTATGGAGTAATTTATTCAGCTATTATTGCCTGGTTGATGAAATAATTTATTGTTTCTCCTTTGTGATTCTTTGTTGCCCAGCAGATAGGCCAGTGTGTAGCAAAGTCAATGGCTGCAATTAGGAAACATTGTTTTGTTTTAGTTTCTGGGAAAGGTCCCACTATGACCAGCCCCTAAACCTTAAATGGTTCAGGGTCAGGTACTGGGTTGAGTGATGGCTGGGGGGCCTTTGTGCTGGTGTATTTCTTGCACACTGTGCACTTTTTCAGAACATCAATTATATCTTGTTTAAGATTGAGCCACCATACTATCTCTTTTAATGTGAGGAATAGGTTATTAGTCTTTGTTAGTCCTAGTAGACAGTGATGTCTTAAAATAGTGTCAACTCTTTGGGAAAGTGGGATGTAGGGAACATGTTTATCTTTAACAATGTGTTATACAGTGCCATTTGATACATGAAAATATTTTCATTCCTTACTAATGTATTGTGGATTAGTTGATATGTTGAGGGGCATTTCCCTTTTGTCTTGTACTCAGTGTTATAAGGTTAGGCCATTCAGGGTCCAGATGGTCAGGATGATCCTCTCTTGGATGAAATAGCCTAGAGAGGGCATCAGCTGTGATCAGCTCTGCCCCTTTTTGTATGGATGTCTAAATTGAGCTGTTCCAATAGAGACATCCATTTGGCTTTTTGCTGTGTGAGTGCATTCTGAATTTGAAATAGATTAAAGATTTATGGTCAGTTAGTACTCAGACGTTTAAATATCCTTCTAGAGGACATCTCAATTTCTTGCATGTGTAGTATATTGCTAGCAATTCCTTGTAATGTATGAGGTATGTTGTGTTCTGAGGCGTGGCACAGATATCAACAGGGAATCCTAACCTTAGGATTGAATTTGTACTAAGTCTTGTTTAGAATGGCAGGAAAGGCTATACAATTACCTTGTGGCCCTGATTGAATAATGTCTACTAGATGTGGCTAGAGAGGTGTCAAAGTACTTTGAGACACAAAGATAAAATATGAATAGAACTTATTTTTTATTGGTGAATAAGAAATAAAATATATAGTGGTTGTCAATACCACAAAACACTACCAGGACAGTAGGATCACTTGCCACAAGCATGAGTGGGGCAAGTGAGTTGCGCAGAATCAGGAAACTGAACAATTGAATTTCCCAATTTGGAGCCAGACTCATTTTGAGGGGCAAAGGCAAAAGAGAGATTTGTCCTCAAAATAACCCATCAAAGGCAAAATCAAAACATGGTGAATGGCGGTATTCACAACAGGATACCTCTGCTCAGTATTGGTTAGTTTTCTACTTTTGTAACATACTGGCAGGAAGTCTTTTTGCCCTGGCTGGCAGATGTGTAGGACTGCGCCAATGGCGGTATCAATGGCATTCAACTCCAGCTTGTAGAACCTGTTGTTATTAGGGTATTTCAAGACTGGCACTTTGATCAGAGCTTGTTTTAATAGTTGGAAATTCTTGTTGCATTCTGGTGTACAGATGAATTTTTTTGGCATTACCCTTGGTTAGGTCATTGATTGGTGTGGTGAGCTTTCTTCAGTCTTTGATGTATTTCCTTAGGTAAGCTACCATTCAAAGAAAGCATCTAACTTGTTTGACGGAGGTGGGGTGTTGCATGTTATTTATGGCTTTAATTTTATCTGGATCTGCTTTGATTCCGCTTTCAGAGACAATGTGGCCCAAGAACAGGAGTTCCTTTTCTATAAATTGGCACTTAATAGGCTTTGCATAGAGTTTGTGCTTTGTGAGTCAATTGAGTGTCTATCAGAAATATGTGAGGTGTTTCTCTTTTGTTTTTGAGAATATGATGATATTGTCAGGGTAGCATAATGTATTTGAGAGACCATTTAGAGCTTGGTTCATCATAGTGATAATCATTGTGGGAGTGTTGGTCATCCCAAAGTTCATTACTCTTCATTCAAAAAGTCCAAATGGTGTACCAAACACAGTCTTTGGTATGTCCTTTTCTTTTACTTCAACTTGATTTTAACCTGAGGTGAGGTCAATCTTGGAGAAAAATTTGGCTCTAGAGAGTCTCGCAAACAGGTCCTCTATGAGTGAGAGGGGGTATTTATTTTTTACTGTGCTTGCATTGAGAGCTCTGTATTTTGTTACTAGACAGAGTGAACCTTTCTTTTTCTTTACAAAAAATACTGCTACCCCCCACAGGGATTCAGATAGACGGATGAAGCCTTTAGCAAGGTTATCCTCAATATATGTTTTGAGGGTTTGTGTTTCCATGGGGGAGAGTCTGTAGAGGGGTGCAGGTTTGGGCATGGCCTTGCATAGGTCAATGCTATATTTGACCTCCTATTTGGGGGGTAGTTCTGTTAGCTCTTCCTTGAATACATGAGTGTATTTTTTTAGGAGTGCTGCAAGTTCTGGGCATTGAATTTAGGTTGTTTGTATGTTATTGGATTTGGTGTACCTCATTATGTGGAGGGACACTGTCTTTGGTTAGACATTCTCAAGTTGTCCTAATTTATAGCTTGGACAAATACTGTGTCTCTTAGGATGAGATTTTTGGGTTCTTTAATGATATTAAAATTAACTCTGCATTGTTTGATGATCATGGTTTTTGTTTTCCAACATATGCTGGGGTTCACTTGGGTGAACTAGTCCATGCCTGCTACAATGTTATAGTTTATGTTGTTAATGACAAGTACTTTGATGGACGTTTGTATGCCTTGGAGGTCAATTCTTAAGGGAGTTGTTTTGCCTTTAAGTAGAACCTTTGATTTGTCTGCCATTCTGGCATATTTAAATTTGGATTTGACAACTGGTATCTTGTATTTGGTTACAAATGGTTTGCTTACCATGGTGTGTTGTACACCAGAGTCAAAATTTTTTTATTTGTATGTGATTTATAAGTGCATGGGTAGATAAGAAGTTGTGAGTGATCTTTAATTTTTACATTCATAAAAATGGAGGATTGTGGGACACATGGGATGTAAGCAGCAAAGTTTGTGCCTTGATACACTTTCTTGTTGGTTTGGGGGAAGACAGGGGCACTTAGGCCTGTTCCCCCTCCTTTTTTCCCTGTTCCTCTGTTTTGGGACCTTTGAGGTCAGAGAATGTGTGTTCAGATTCATAGTGGGTTTCTGTTTTTGCATTGTTTAATTTGGTGGTGTCCTCCTTCTTGGGACAAGAGCAGTTTGCGCTCTGGCTGAAATTTTCATTGTTTTGATTAAAGTTGCTGTTGCTTAGATTGATGTTTTGGCATTTTTTGACATTAGAGTTTTCTCTGCCATTCCCATTGGAGGAGAAGTTGCTATTGTGTGAAGCATATTCCATATTTGTGCATTTTTCTGTGTGCTTGGCTTCTGCAATGAGCACAGGCATGGGGGTGTTGGCCTCTGGACAGATGAGGGAAGCAACTGAGGGTTTAATTCTATTGATGAATGATGCTCTAGTGTGTATGTTGTCAGCTTGTGATGGGTTTTGGATTTTGCAACATATCTCTTCAAATTCATTGGTGTAATCTGTGATAGTGGTCTTCTGAGGAAGATTGCTGAACTTTATTGCAATGTCTTGGAGGGATTCAGTGATGCAGAAGTTGTGGGTGTTATCTGCTTTGAACTTTTCCCAGTTTTCAAGCTGGTTGTCAGTTTTTGAGCCAACCCAAGTGACAACCCAGTTAGTTGTGGTCTCATGCAGGTATTTGCTGGATTCCTGGACCCATTTTTTGTGGGGAATGCAGCTGGTGCAGAGTTTAGAGGATGAGTGGTCCAGCCAATCAATGAGATTTTCTTTGTTTTTGCCAAAAAACTTGCCAATACCAATTTACTTGGTGTTTGAAACTTTTTCTGTGATAGTCAGTTGTGTGTTTTTTGTGGTTGGAGAGAGCAACTGTATTGAATTATCTTGGTGCATACTTTGGGCATGACCAGTCCTTCAAATACAATGCATCCACTAGTATATCTTTGTATATGTTGTGGGAGCCAAAGTATGTCTTCCAGGTATCCTGGGATATAGCCTGATTTAGTACGTGAGCAAAGGTTAGCACGTTTTTTCAGTCATTTTCTTATTCATGGGCGTGGTTAAAAAACTGTAGCTGCTACCAGTTATGAGGAGCAACTTTTGGGGAAGCTTTGAATATGAAATTAAGAAGAAGAGAAGTATATTTTATTTGGTAATACTTTAGACTTATATAACTTTTTCTGTGGCAGGATTCAAGTTGGATCAAACATAGGTGTTGGTCATGTGCAGGATGGGTTTGGGTTGCTGGATACTTGGACAGTCATGTGATATTGCTTTGTTGCCATTTCTGGCATGTCAAACTGTATATTAGAAAGGCACCAAATTGGGCAATGTCTGGATTTTAAGTGAGTTGGTAATAGCCATAATACTTGTACAATCCAGCTCCTTAATAAAGACATGGATTAAAGCTTTGAGAGTGCCTTGATCAGGTATAAATTTCATATAATTTACATTAATTGAGGCTTTCTTTAATAATGCTCAGCAATTTTCCCCCATTAGCAATGTTTAAGGTACTCATGTGGGTGTATGATATGGATATTCATAAAGTCTATATGATAACAAAAGATGGTGCCAATCTATTATGTTGACCAAACATAAATTACAGTGTCTTCACTTGGTATTATATGTTGGTGCAATACGCCATCTTGAAAATAGTGTCTTAAAATATGCCATCTCAAAGGTTTTTTGTAACAGAGTTTAGATGTACTATAGCAAAATTAAAAAGCTTAATAAAATTATTAGTTTGTTAATTTTTATATAGTTATTTCTAATACAGCATCTTAAAATACTACATGCCAAAAACACTATCACAACAAAAATAAAAAAGATTTTATCCAAATTGGTTTTTTTGGTATAAAATTACAAAGTAAATGCTTAAAATACACTATCACAAAAGAAGCCATCTAGAAAGACAGTATATGAAATACAATAATCAATAAGTACAACACACCATCTCAAAAAACACCATCTCAAATTTATTTTGAGATGGTACTTTTTGTGTTAGGACTTTTGAGTCAAAAAAATAAAGTTTATAATAAAATAGTTAAAATTAACTTATAAATTTATATTACAAAATATTGAAACATGGTATCTTGATTTTTGTTGTTGTGAGCCAAATTAATTAAATCTTGTTTCCTTAACTTTATTTCCATATGAAATCACTTAGTGTGTGATGTATTTATGCCAAACTAATTAACACAATTTATTATGTGCTAAAATAAGCTTATATCATCATAAAATCATATTCTTTTGTATAAAGTTAGAAGATATTCCTATATATTTAATCCAAGACACTTATAATAAGAGTAACCTAAAGCAATGCCAATAAAGAAGTCCTACTATTGATTATCCTTGCTGTTTAAAAGAAACCACTTTTTAATATGTAATTTATACCTTATTTATACAGTGATACACTGAGCGGCTCTTATCAAAAAAATGGTTCATTAGTGGTTTCAATACTTTAGATTCAGAACCTAAAGGTAAAGATGCGGGGTTTTCAAATTCTTTTGCGTAAACTCACCAACTTACTGGAATATTTTTCATCCTTTTATATAAAAGTAAGTTGTTCTTGGATGAAAATTACTCCATTAAGTTGGTGAGTTCATGGAAAAGAATTTGACAATTCTGCAATTTTACCTTTAGGTTCTGAATTTACAATAAGTATATTGGCAGTAAGCCATTTGAATTTACACCATTTAAAATTCCACTAGATTTGATATCACTCAACTGGTTTGATGAGCATAATGGATAGAAGAAAACAAGGTGAAATTAACTATGACACCACAATATTTTATATCAGCTTCCCAATCTCAATATTGATTTCTGTTTTTCAAAAGTGCTTTTTTAAAAGCCAAAAATCACTATAGTAAAAAACTTATAAAACTTAGCACATTGTCACAAGTGACATTCACCTATTATTGATCCACTAGACAGAAGCTCATACCCAGGATTCAAACCCCAAACCCATGCAGGCCACCAGCCTGCAGGCCCTGCTGCCCATATTTTTTGGGCTCAAGTCAAGAATGTATTTGACCTCAGAGAAATCTCCAAAGCCTACCTATAAAGTGCATTCTACAATTGAACCTTGCCCTCTGAGGGATCCCCTTTTTAACAGAAACTGCAGGATAGTAAGAAGCTGTCTCTGAGTGGTGGTAAATTACCACCCAAATCCACATAGAGTTAATGATTAACCACCAACACAGCTTCAAATAATGTTTTGTGAAATTTCCAATGAAGATACTAGGATTAAGTAAAATAATAAATCCTAACCAAAGTAGCCCAAGATAAATAGCCTGTGAAAGCATCAGAGAATCTTCAGAATAAAATTCTGGATATTTAGATGCAGCACAATTTTCATTTTCCAAGACAGGGGGGACCACTCCAAGATTGGCAGGCATTGAATTACCATTGGGAGGTGCCAACAATGAAGTTCCAACTTCAGGGCACCATCTTCCAGTAATGATCTGGCCTAGAATAAGATTGTAGGGAATGTAGTGCAACAATCCAACTACAGGATTCATTTTTAAAAGTAAACTAGACCAAGGGATATTTGATTTTTATTGAGTAAATTTTTGGAAGGACTCAACTCTTAGAGTTGAAACAGTGAAAATTATTCAATATATATCAAAAATTGACTAAGCAATACCACCTGGATCCTGGGCTCCTATTCCTTCTACATTGTCAAGTAATTATCTGGTCCAATTTGCAAAGAGCCCTTGAGTGACCAATTTCTGACAACCATGCTTATTAACAAGCTCATACTGGGTAACCCTCACATTACGTCAATTTATCAACGTCAATTTTCAAGGAGGAATTGGTTTCAGCTGGAAGACTGGAGCAGCTGTAACCCATTTTTGATTGACTGTTTGATTCAAATCTGTTAATTTGGTTGATTTTGTTAAAGGTTTGCAGAATTTTTGAGCCTTTTTACTTGGCCAGATAATTCCTGGCATGATGGAACCTACTGTGAAACCCTTAGCCTAGCTAATAGGAGTGCCAACCCAAGTAATATCTCAATGATAACCCAGGCTGCCGCAAATAGAGCGCAGCATGAATTTCCCCCAAGAACAAGACCCGCCAGATGATGACAAATCTTATGCCTCAAAGAAGGAAATTGATATCCCCCATTCCAGCCCAGCCTATGATGAACCATCAAATTTTGATGCCACCAAAAATTATCAAACCCTGTTGAATGCTACCACCTGTCCCAAAGGATTTTGAAGAAGATTTCCTATGACTGGTGGGCATATTATACTCTGGGGCTGCCAGAAAGCTGCTCATTGCCATTTTTGCAATGAATCATTATGAGCCTCTGTTTCTCTCAGGGCGTCCCCTACCCAACTTTAGCACTTCTTCATTTACTGATTGATTTCTCTGGCTCTCTCTCTTCTACCAACCAACCCAAGAACCTGCAGACAAGCTTCCCAAGTTAAACCGTCCCCCAGAAGCACCTTACAGCCTGATACATTTTGCAGAATACCCCCAACCCTGCCTATTCAGAATTCACTTTAGAATAAATTCTAATCTAAACCCCCAAAGCCAGAACCTGAGAGCCTTAAATCATTGGACGTACAGGCACCTAGCATATTAAGCAGCCACTTCTGTTCAAGGAAAAATATAACTACCTTTCCATGTTGTTGCAACTGAACCAATGAGGATTCAGTATTTGAATTGGGTAAGACAACAGTCCAATAGAAAGGACAAGAATGAATAGAATAAGGTATTGTTTATTGTAGAATATTGCAATTATTATACCATATGGGGAAAGCCAGAAGGCCACAAGGGGGTGGCATAGTGGTGTGTTCCATGTAAGGTTTGAATCCAAGGAATAACTTTAGCAAGGATCAGCAGGTCAAATTGGTAGTACTCCTAATTAGGAGGAAGTGCCAGCCATTTGACATTGCCATCAGATTGGTTCATGTTGTTAGACATGTCAAGGGGTGACTTGTTGAGTGCCCCTGTGTATTGTAAGATATGTTAGTGGGTAAGTCTGGAAACTTGGTTGCAACACCCCCTTGCCCCCTTTTTGTCATCAGACACCAGGATCAGAGTCTGCAGAAGATCTGGGAAGGTCTTCACAAACAACCTTTGTGTGGGGATGGCGTGGCAGGGGCGCAAGCAATCATGGTGGAGCTTCTTGGTATTCCATTGGGCATCTTTGAGTTGATAGGTGTGATTGTCATAGACTGCGGCTATCTTGAAGGGCCCTAGGTGATTGGGTTCTAGTTTGGCTGAATTGGGGTCAAGGGTGTAGACGGGGTTATCTACAGCATATCTTGTCTCAAGGTGCTTTGTCCCTCCTTCAATTTTTTTGTGTTCAATTTCTTGGGCCTTGACACGCTATTGGTTCAGGGATGGAGTTATCAACAGGGGGGTTTCCCAGGAACTGTAGAGTGTAACTTCTCTTGTTCAACTCCTGTCAAACTGTCAGGCGTTCCAAAGGCCAGGGCGCTGGGGCTGAACCCAGTGCCCCTGTTAATCCTTGCTTGTAAAATAAGTAGAGCGGTAGGCAGGTGTTCAGTCCATGCAGTATTGGGGTGTTCCTGTGAAAGCTTGGCAATCAATTGGACCAGTGAGCCATTTAATCTCTCTACGCGCCCATTGGCTTGTGGATGGTATATGGTTGTGACTATCTGTTGGAGTATATTCTTTGTGCAGTACGCCTTCATGACATGCCCAACAAGCTCAGGGCTACCATCTGTGATGAGGCGTTTGGGCTGCCCAAAGCGGGCCACAATTTTCTTGTCAATGAAGCAAGTGATGATGGTGGCGGTGTGATTAGTTGTTGCCCAGGCCACTGGCCAACAGGTGAAGTAGTCAATGGCAGTTATGATGTATTTCTTTCCCAGTCTGTATTTGGGGAGGGTTTTCACAATGTCAAGGGCCCACTGTTTGAAGGGTTTCATTGCCTTGATGGGTAGGACAGACTTTGGGGGTGCAGGTTTAGATGTATTCTTTTTGCACAGCACACATGTTTCAAGGAGATCCAAGATATCTTGACGCATACGCAGCCATCAAACCTTCTGTTTCATGATCTTGAAGAGGTTACGTCCTCTGATGTGACCCAGGGTTTAGTGGTAATGTAGTATGGTGTCCCCTTGTTGTGTGGTGGGGATATAAGGCGTTTTTTCCCCTGTCTCCGCCCGGCAGCAGACATTGCCCCCATCTGTGGTGAACTGACTTTTGTTATCCTTCAGCTTGGAGATGGTTACTGAGTTAAGGCCTTCATAACAAGTTGCCTCAGGGCAGAGGTACAACATTGGCAATCTGGATCCAAGCCGTCATCCCCAGTGATGGATGCTACGCAGAGGTGTGAGAGGGCATCAGCTATGACAAATTCCTTCCCAGGCTTGCACTCAATGCACAGCTGATAGGGGGATAGGTGTTCAACCCAGCCTACTTGGCAGCGTGTCAAGTGGGACTGTGTGTTGAAGTACTGGAGCAACTTGTAGTCTGTCAGGACGCAGGGTGGAAAGGTGGCCCCTTCCAGGTAACAGCACCTCTTCTTGATGCAGTGCACAATTACCGCTAATTCTTTATTGTGAATGGGGTAATGTTGTTCTGAGTTGGTAAGCTTCCTGGAATCATATGCCACGGGGAGGAAGGTGCTATTGTCAGTCTCTACCCATAGCACACCCCCTATGGCCCTGTCAGATGTGTCAGTCTTGAGTTTTTACTGGCGGTTTTGGTTGTGGAACTGCAGTACGGGTGCTGTTGTAAGTCTCTGCTTTAACGTCTTGAAGGCTTAATCTCTGACAGGGGTTCAATGGAAGCGCTGTTTGGTGTTCAGGAGCTTGGTGAGAGGTGTAATTAGTTCCCCACAATTGGGAATGAACTTGCACAAATAGGCAACCATGCCTAAGAAGGTACGCACCTGGCCCACATCAGTGGGAGATGGCATGTTGGTGATTGCCTTGATTTTGGCAGGGACGGGCTTAATCCCTTGGGCAGAGATGGGGTGCCCAAGGAACAGCAACTCTAACTTGAGGAACTTGCATTTGGAGGGTTTAGCTTTTAGCTGGTTTTTCTGAAGGGTGTTGAGGACAGCACAGAGGTGTTGGAGGTGCGTGGTTTGATCTTGACTGAAGACAATAATGTTGTCAAGGTACACAATCACACATTTTCCAATCAGTTTCTCAAATTCTTTGTTCATCAACGTGAAAAAGGTGAAAGGAGTGTTAGTCATTCTGAAGTTCATGAATTGATACTCAAAAAACCTGTATCATGTGCAGAAGGCAGTTTTTGCCTCATCTCCTGGTGCAATGCGGACCTGGTTGTACCCCGCAGTGAGATTGATCTTGCTAAAGACCTTTGCACCCGCAAGTGTGTCAAACAGGTTGTCAATCAATGGCAGGGGGTACTTATTCTTAACAGTCACCTCATTTAAGGCGCAATAATCTGTGACCAGGAAAAGGGACCCGTCCTTCTTGGCTACAAAGAAGACAGCTGTCCCATATGGAGAGAGCAAGGGGCAAATGAAGCCCTTATCAAACGCGTCCACAAGGTGCTGGCGGAGGGTCTCATTGTCTTTAGGCGTAAGACAATATAAGGGGTGTGCCTTAGGTAGCAACCCTTGGAGTTGTACATTGTGCTGGATCTCTCAAGGGGGAATTAGTTAGTCCAGTGTTTAGCTGAAGACGTCCTTGTACTCCTTGAGGAGTGTAGCAAGCGCTGATTGAGGTGAAGTGGTCAGGGGGACCACAGATGGTTCCGTGCAGATAACTTCAACTGAACATTGGTTGAAGTCTAGTTCCCCCTTGAAATTGTACAAGCCTGTTTTGGTTATCCTGACAAACACAGTGTTGTGAAGAAGCTTGCTTATTTTAACAGGATAGATCTGGAAGCCCACCCCATTTCTATTGAGGGTGATGACAGAGGTATCCCAGTCAATGTAGGGACATTTGTGCCAAAACCAGTTGAGGCCAGCAATTATGTTGTGGCTGAGCCCTACCATTATTAGCCCAGAGAGCTTAACCTGGATGTTCCCCATTCTCACAGAGAAGGGTACCATCTCATGGGTAATTGTAACTCTATGAGAGCCAGCTACTTGTACTGCCTTGAACCTGCTAGGCACTTGGTCCAATTGTTGGGAGTCAGAAAACGTCTGGTCCACCATAGTGTGGTTGTCCCCAGTATCTACCAATAGTTTGTGGGTATTCCCACAAAAACAGAAGGGATAGGCTAAGCGGGTGACTTAATTTGAAGAGTGACTTGCTTGAAGCACGGGGCCATCACTATGGACCTGGAAGACGTCAAGGGTTTTGACCTTGTGTACACTGTAGTTGCAGGGATTCTTTGCAAGCATGGATTGAGAGGAAGGTTCAAGCGGGGTAGTAGAACCTCTTGTAACTACAACCCCCAGGCTTTTCCCTGGTCCTCAACTTGTGCTAGCTGGAGTTCCCCCTCACAGGGGCATTTGATTCCATTCTTCTGCTGGAAGGGCTGGCAGAAGCCTACTTGGTTGTGGCCACTGCCAGGTGTTGTACAAGATTGAGGTGGAGCATCACTAGTGCAGCAGAGGCCCATTAAAGCCTGGTTTCTGGCCTCCATAATGGCTTTGTAACAGTCATCAATGGAGGTGCAAAAACCATAGGTATCCACTTACAGATATGGGTCTTGAGCCCATTGACTATTAGGGTCTGAAGCATGGCATTTCTGTTGTTTACGGCTTTAGAGCAGCAGCAAGAGCTTGCTGCCAGGCAGTGAAGTACTCAGGAACGTACCCAGTCTGTTTGATTGCTAAAAGAGGGGTTCCCATCACAATAGACAAGAAGGTTTTGCTGTAGCGGGATCTTGCAGCGTCCTGGAATGCTGCCCAGGCAACTTTGTTTTCCTGACTGTCCCAGTTGGTAAACCATACAGCAGCAGGCCCTGTGAGATGCTCAGACGCAGTGGCAACCCACATGGGTTCGTGAACCTGGCAGATACAAAGACAGGCTTTGGTGGATTGAAGCCAACTGACAATGTTGGCTCATTTGACTCCATCTTCAAAGGATTCCAGCTGGAGGTTGAGCATACACTGTGAGAGGTCTGACTGAGGCGGAGTGACGCTTGCGTCACGCTTCCCAAGGCAGAGCCAATTATACACACTTGTAAGGGCTAGCTGGTCTTGGTAAATAAAGTATCTGTCAGGGATGTCCCCCTCAGGGATTTGCAGGAAAGTTTCTTGATGGGGAGTAGCCATATGGCCTATACTCTGTTCTTTATTAGGGGGAATTTTTGTTTAAAGTAGGTTGGGAACCTACTGCTGCTACCACTTTTGCAACTGAACCAATGAGGATTCTGTATTTGAATTGAGGAAGACAACAGTCCAATAGAAAGGACAAGAATGAATAGAATAAGGTATTGTTTATTGTAGAATCTTGCAATTAATATACCATATGGAAAGCCACAAGGCCACAAGGGGGTGGCATAGTGGTGTGTTTCATGTAAGGTTCAAAGCCAAGGAATAACTTGTGCGAGAATCAGCAGGTCAAATTGGTAGCACTCCTAATTAGGAGGAAGTGCCCGCCATTTGACATTGCCATTGCCATCAGATTGGTTCATGTTGTTAGACATGTCAAGAGGTGACTTGTTGAGTGCCCCTGTGTATTGTAAGATATGTTAGCAGGAAATTCTGGAAACTTGGTTGCAACAATGTGGGGTTCCTGTTCACTAGTCCCCATAGTGTGTCCTGGGTAATAGACATGGACTGTCTTGGAGGAGTTGTCATTTCCTAGTAGGAGGAGGTTGCTAGCTAGAAGTTTATACTTGGCTTGCATTAATGCAAACTCTTCTAATACTTTTCCAATCACTAAGTAAGCATTCACACCATGCACTTGTACTTTGACTGGTACTAGTCCTTCTGTAGGCCTTTACCAGTCTTTCAGCAACCTAGTAAACTCATTTCCAATAAACTCCCTTCCCCTATCCGTCATTTCAAGGTGTCTAGTCAGCCTTTCCCACTCTTCCTGGGAGGTCTTACTAGTGGAAAACCTTCCAAAACTCTGACAATATGTATCTTCTTCTCCTTGGCTAGGGTAAAATATGTGGGGCAATTTACTCATGGGGCTTTTCTGTACTTCTTAGAACTTTGGGCAGGGGTTTAAAATAGTATTTTATTTGCTTTCAGAAGGAAGATCCCCTTAGAAATCTTCTGGTATATGGCCCAGGAGTCTAGGAAACAATATATATGTACCAATACTTGGAGTTCTCTAACAATCTCTTGGGCTCCTTGTACTTGGTCTTGGGCTCCTTCACCTTAGTCTTGGACTTCTTCTCCTTAGTCTTGGACTCCTGCTTTTTAGTCCTTGTCTCCTGCACTTTACTCCAGCTCCAGCTCTTTATCTCTAGCTCTAGCTCCTTTGTCTTGGGCTTCTTCACCTTTATCTTGGACTTTGGCTCTCTTTATAGTCCTTGTGGCCTTTGTAATCCACTGTTTTGAATTTTCAAAAAGCTTCAGATAGCTCTCCCTTTTATAGCTCCTTGTTTCAGTCCTTATTTCTGCTCAGAACTCTTGGTTTTCAAATCTTAAACTATCCAGTTTCTTCTTCTCTACAATATCTTAAACCTTATTATCTTACTTCAGCCAATAAAAACCCTTGATTTCTGCTTCATTTCCTTATTTTTTAGGCTTAAACTCTTCGGTTATAGCCCACAAAACACTGATCAAGAAGGCTTTTACCTGCACCCAATCAGATGCTTGGATTTAAAGGTTTTGCTGAAATGATTACTCAAATGACTTGCTCTTGATCATGGTTTGAGCCTGGCACTGTCTTGCTCTGGATAAACAACTGCTCCTTGTTTCAAACAATTTTACGATGTTTCCTGTCATGTTTCTCTGGCAAAACTTGAGTGCTTCCACATATATTTTACTTAAGGGATTTTAGATCCCTTAACTCTTCAACGTTTCCCTAAGTTTCCCTGCATTTTTTCACATTTTCCCACTTTGAACTTGCCTGTTGCTCCAACAGTTTCTCTGTCCTGTTTCTGGCCTCTCTATCTTCAATACACTCAAATCCTTCTTAATAAATTTAAAGTTAAAACACTGCAAACTATTTCTTTCTCTCTTTCTTTTACTATATGATAATTATTATAATCTTTTTATTATATTATCAAGGAGCTGGATGTACAGGTGTTCTGGATACTGCCAACCCACTTAACATCCAGCCATTGCCCAATTTGGTGCCTTTTTAATATGCAGTTCAACATGCCGGAAATGGCAACAAGCCAATATCACATGACTGTCCAAGTATCCAGCAACTCAAACCCATCCTGCACATGACCAACACCTATGTTTGATCCAACTTGAATCCTGCCACAGAAAAAGTTATATAAGTCTAAAGTATTACCAAATAAAATATACTTCTCTTCTTCTTAATTTCATATTCAAAGCTTCCCCAAAAGTTGCTCCTCATAACTGGTAGCAGCTACAGTTTTTTAACCACGCCCATGAATAAGAAAATGACTGAAAAAACGTGCTAACCTTTGCTCACGTACTAAATCAGGCTATATCCCAGGATACCTGGAAGACATACTTTGGCTCCCACAACATATACAAAGATATACTAGTGGATGCATTGTATTTGAAGGACTGGTCATGCCCAAAGTATGCACCAAGATAATTCAATACAGTTGCTCTCTCCAACCACAAAAAACACACAACTGACTATCACAGAAAAAGTTTCAAACACCAAGTAAATTGGTATTGGCAAGTTTTTTGGCAAAAACAAAGAAAATCTCATTGATTGGCTGGACCACTCATCCTCTAAACTCTGCACCAGCTGCATTCCCCACAAAAAATGGGTCCAGGAATCCAGCAAACACCTGCATGAGACCACAACTAACTGGGTTGTCACTTGGGTTGGCTCAAAAACTGACAACCAGCTTGAAAACTGGGAAAAGTTCAAAGCAGATAACACCCACAACTTCTGCATCACTGAATCCCTCCAAGACATTGCAATAAAGTTCAGCAATCTTCCTCAGAAGACCACTATCACAGATTACACCAATGAATTTGAAGAGATATGTTGCAAAATCCAAAACCCATCACAAGCTGACAACATACACACTAGAGCATCATTCATCAATAGAATTAAACCCTCAGTTGCTTCCCTCATCTGTCCAGAGGCCAACACCCCCATGCCTGTGCTCATTGCAGAAGCCAAGCACACAGAAAAATGCACAAATATGGAATATGCTTCACACAATAGCAACTTCTCCTCCAATGGGAATGGCAGAGAAAACTCTAATGTCAAAAAATGCCAAAACATCAATCTAAGCAACAGCAACTTTAATCAAAACAATGAAAATTTCAGCCAGAGCGCAAACTGCTCTTGTCCCAAGAAGGAGGACACCACCAAATTAAACAATGCAAAAACAGAAACCCACTATGAATCTGAACACACATTCTCTGACCTCAAAGGTCCCAAAACAGAGGAACAGGGAAAAAAGGAGGGGGAACAGGCCTAAGTGCCCCTGTCTTCCCCCAAACCAACAAGAAAGTGTATCAAGGCACAAACTTTGCTGCTTACATCCCATGTGTCCCACAATCCTCCATTTTTATGAATGTAAAAATTAAAGATCACTCACAACTTCTTATCTACCCATGCACTTATAAATCACATACAAATAAAAAATTTTTGACTCTGGTGTACAACACACCATGGTAAGCAAACCATTTGTAACCAAATACAAGATACCAGTTGTCAAATCCAAATTTAAATATGCCAGAATGGCAGACAAATCAAAGGTTCTACTTAAAGGCAAAACAACTCCCTTAAGAATTGACCTCCAAGGCATACAAACGTCCATCAAAGTACTTGTCATTAACAACATAAACTATAACATTGTAGCAGGCATGGACTAGTTCACCCAAGTGAACCCCAGCATATGTTGGAAAACAAAAACCATGATCATCAAACAATGCAGAGTTAATTTTAATATCATTAAAGAACCCAAAAATCTCATCCTAAGAGACACAGTATTTGTCCAAGCTATAAATTAGGACAACTTGAGAATGTCTAACCAAAGACAGTGTCCCTCCACATAATGAGGTACACCAAATCCAATAACATACAAACAACCTAAATTCAATGCCCAGAACTTGCAGCACTCCTAAAAAAATACACTCATGTATTCAAGGAAGAGCTAACAGAACTACCCCCCAAATAGGAGGTCAAATATAGCATTGACCTATGCAAGGCCATGCCCAAACCTGCACCCCTCTACAGACTCTCCCCCATGGAAACACAAACCCTCAAAACATATATTGAGGATAACCTTGCTAAAGGCTTCATCCGTCTATCTGAATCCCTGTGGGGGGTAGCAGTATTTTTTGTAAAGAAAAAGAAAGGTTCACTCTGTCTAGTAACAAAATACAGAGCTCTCAATGCAAGCACAGTAAAAAATAAATACCCCCTCTCACTCATAGAGGACCTGTTTGCGAGACTCTCTAGAGCCAAATTTTTCTCCAAGATTGACCTCACCTCAGGTTAAAATCAAGTTGAAGTAAAAGAAAAGGACATACCAAAGACTGTGTTTGGTACACCATTTGGACTTTTTGAATGAAGAGTAATGAACTTTGGGATGACCAACACTCCCACAATGATTATCACTATGATGAACCAAGCTCTAAATGGTCTCTCAAATACATTATGCTACCTTGACAATATCATCATATTCTCAAAAACAAAAGAGGAACACCTCACATATTTCTGATAGACACTCAATTGACTCACAAAGCACAAACTCTATGCAAAGCCTAGCAAGTGCCAATTTATGGAAAATGAACTCCTGTTATTGGGCCACATTGTCTCTGACAGCAGAATCAAAGCAGATCCAGATAAAATTAAAGCCATAAATAACATGCAACACCCCACCTCTGTCAAACAAGTTAGATGCTTTCTTTGAATGATAGCTTACCTAAGGAAATACATCAAAGACTGAAGAAAGCTCACCACACCAATCAATGACCTAACCAAGGGTAATGCCAAAAAAATTCATCTGTACACCAGAATGCAACAAGAATTTCCAACTATTAAAACAAGCTCTGATCAAAGTGCCAGTCTTGAAATACCCTAATAACAACAGGTTCTACAAGCTGGAGTTGAATGCCATTGACACTGCCATTGACACCACCATTGGCGCAGTCATACACATCTGTCAGCTAGGGAAAAAAGACTTCCTGCCAGTATGTTATGAAAGTAGAAAACTAACTAACACTGAGAAGAGGTACCCAATACACAATAAGGAATTATTAGCAATATATCACACATGCAAGAAATGGAGATGATACCTAGAAGGACATTTAAACATCTGAGTTTTAAATGACCATAATCTTTAATCTATTTAAAAACTCAGAATGCACACACACAGCAACAAGCCAAATGGATGTTCAACTGGAGCAGCTCAACTTGGACATCTAATATAAAAGGGGGCAAGAGCTGGTCACAGCTGATGCCCTCTCAAGGCTATGTCAGTCAATAGAGGATCATCCTGACCATCTGGACCCTGACTGGCCCAACCTATATAACACTGAGTACAAGACAAAAAAGAAAGACCCCTCCACACATCTACTGACCCATAATACACTAGTAATAAATGAAAAACATTTCCATCCATCAAATGGCACAGTATAACACATTGTTAAAGATAAACATGTTCCCTACATCCCATTTTCACAAAGAGTTGACACTATTCTAAGACATCACTGTCTACTAGGACAAACAAAGGCTAACAATCTATACCTCATGTTAAAAGAGATATATGGTTGCCCAATCTTAAACAAGACATAGTTGACATTCTGAAAAATTGCACAGTTTGTGAAAAATACGCCAGCACCAAGGTTCCCAGCCAACAGTTAACCCAGTACCTGACCCTGAACCATTTAAGGTTTATGGGCTGGACGTAGTGGGACCCTTCCCAGAAACTAAAACAAAACAATGTTTCCTAATTGTAGCCATTGACTTTGCTACACACTGGCCTATCTGCTGGGCAACAAAAAATCATAAAGGAGAAATAATAAATTGTTTCATAAACAAGGAAATAATAGCTGAATCAGCACTCATACTACATCATAACTGATGGAGCCACAGAGCTAGCAGGGCACATAGTAAACAACAATTTAAAAGCAAAAAATATCAAACATTCCACAACCTCACCCTATAGGCCACAGGCCAACGGCAGAGTTAAACACCTAAAAAGAAGTCTCATCAGAACCCTTGATAAAATAATGGATGGCAAAGCCAAGGACACATGGCCACTATATATGAAACATTTATTATTAGTATCCTGGGTCTGCAACAGTCAAGGGACAGAATACTCACTGCTTTAACTAACATACAGATTCAAACCAGATATAGTCACCTGCAATAACCAACCATATGTGAAAATCTCCCAGGTAAGCCTCTCACAGTAGAACAAGCGCCAACACTACAACACATGCGCCTCAAAGCTAAAATAGCATAAATTAAAAGGCTGAAAGCACAAAAGGTAACCTCAACCAAGGAGCTACTCCCCATCAACTCCCCCATCTGGGTCCTGGCTGGGAACAGAAAGAAGCTAGATTCAGTTCACAGGGGACCAGGAAGAATCATCAAATACAGATCAGACAGGAACACCTACCTGATTAAGTTCCAGGACGCCAAAGAACCCATCATCAAGAAGTATCACAGATCCCATCTTTGCCTCAGCAAAGGAGAGAACTTGAATTGACTGGTACCAAATAGAAAATAACTCCAGGATCATCAGGCGGCAGCTTTCAAGAAAAAGCCCCTCCTGATATACCAGAGTAACCCCTTAAGGGGTGTGTGTTCAGGAGCTAGATGTAAAATTATTCTGGCTACTGCCAACCCATTTAACATCCAGTCATTGCCCAATTTGATGACTTTTCAATATACTGTTTGACATGCTAGAAATGGCAACAAAGCAATATATAATTCCTGTCCAAGTATCCAGCAACTCAAACCCATCCTGCACATGATCAACCCCTATGTTTGATCCAATTAAGTCCCGCCACAGCAAAAGCTATATAAGTCTAAAGTATTATCCAATAAAATACACTTTTATTCTTCTTAATTTAATATTTGAAGCTTCCCCAAAAGTTGCTCCTCATCATCTTTATGAGCCAATTATTAAAGGTGTGGGCAATGAAATTTTTAGTGCCTATGCATGGTAATAAAAAGAGCAAAAAGAACATCACACTATAAATTAAGCCACAAGATGGCATGTAGCACAAGCTATAAACAAGAATAATTGCAACAATGTGAGATAGATTATATCCAAAGAGAAAACTGCCAAAATTGAAAAATAAGATCCATATCACAGACATAGGAATAAAACAACACCAACAACATCAAAATAAACACTTATATTGTCAAGAACATTATGAAGCACACAAAAATTAGTTCCTATAGCCTCAAGACAAATAAAATGGTCAAAATACTAAATGGATCAAACATAGAAGTGTTAAAAAGACTATCTACTTATAATTCTTGCCACTTGCTCAAAATTCTGCCAGTAACAACCATAGTTTATTGCACTAATTAGACAGCAATATAGGCAAAAGCCTGTATAAACTTGCATATACATAAAACAGCTATTGACAGAAGTACCCTAGGACTACATCTCTTCCTACCTAAAAATTTGCCTATTAACAAAAATTATACTGTAGATTCAGAACCTGTTGTAAAAAATGCAGGATTGTCAATTTTTTTTGCATAAACTCACCAACTTACTGGAGTTTTTTTTCCATCTTTTCATGTAAAAAAGTAAGTTATTATGGGATGAAAATTACTTCAATAAGTTGATGAGTTCATGCAAAAGAATTTGAAAATCCTGCATTTTCCCCAACAGTTTCTGAATCTAAAGTAATACACAATAAACCAGAAAATGCCATGGAATAAATCAAAAGCATCATATTAAGAGGAATGCAATAAACCTTCAATTAAAAAGATTTCAGAAAAGAGATGAAATATTGGTGGTCATCCACAACTAAAGTAATCTGGATTTGAAGCAGGAGTAAATCTTCTTGGGAAGTTCAAAGCTACAGAAGTTTCTAAGGACTTTAGTTAGCATGACCAATATAATAAAATCAATATATCCTATGTAAAAGAATACTACATGCAATACAGTATAAATGAACTTGTAAAATTTACTTTATTAAAAACAGGGATATAATATAGTCTGTAGCTGCAATTTTTCCAGGTAACTATTAGCTGATTTTGGCCTTTGAGGTATATGTATCTTTTAATGTTTGATATTCTCCCCCTAATATTTCAGAAAGTCTGGTTAGCTTTCTGTGCAAGCAAACCAGTTCTTGCTGGCTACACCTCACCCAACTGGGTGCCCTGCATTTTTTGCTGTCACTTGTGAGATTATGCTAATTGATCACAAATAATCAGGCTAATTGTTGCACACAGATCTTATCAGTTACACACCATATTATCACTAGATAACCATTCTTTAAGTGTAGTAATTATGCGCTGTTGAATTACTGGTTTATTATAACTGATATAGCTATATATGGTGTATAATTGTCAGCCAATATAGCAATTATCACTGATTACACGGCATGTAATCAACAGATCATCAATCATACATCTCCCCTTCCTTCCCACTGGATGTTGTATCAAATCAGCCCCACCCAGCCTGAAAGGCGTAAATCTATATATTGAGAAAATAATGTGCAAAAAGCTATGAAATACTGAGTTTTCATTAATATTGAACGGAATATAATTGGTTCCTTATCAGTTTGGGTTGCTATTACACGGCAGATAATCTTTGGGTTGGTATTAGACCAAATCAGCTATTAAAAAGTGTATAATCCCCAACTTGACCCATCATATTAACAAGCAGAAGAATTGTAATCCAGAAAATTATCACTGATTAAACCCTAAAAGGAATGTCAACATTTCTATTCTCATAGACAGAGAGACAGGGTTTGGAATATATCTAAACATTAACCAACAAGAAGGGTAATGCCTTAGTGCCATCAGAGGCGCAGGAAGGCGCAGCCAATTAATAATTGCCAGTAGGCTAGCTCAAGAAGAGCGTAGACTGTAGCTAAAGTGCCATGTACGCCTTGTAAAGGCCAGTAGCAGCACACATGCCAAGGACAGCCAATAAGGATAGGCATAGCCAGCAAAAATAGGCCTATTGCAAAGGTAGCCTCTGAGAACTTTCTGAAAGGACAGAAACAAGGGTTGTTGCAGTATATATAGATACAGACACCTGAAAAGATAAAAAATAATTTCTTAGTTACACCTGGATAGATTGCAGCTGATGGCTAGATTGTACTACAGTCTCAATAAACGTAATTATCTTCAAAATTCAGTTTGACTATAATCTGTAGTGCTCTTTGCATAAGACAGGTAGAGTACATTGTCAAGGCTAACATCTATCTGTAGCTTTGAACATAAAAGTAATAACTACAATTTCTCAACATCATTATTATTCTCAAGGCATACATGGCATCCCAGATACTGATTAAAATTATCCAGAGCTAGCCTACTGGGGGTTGTTGACTGGATGGTCCCTTGTTCACCTCATATAACACTGAGAAGTAAAATTGCTTCTTAGGGGATTTTTTACTTTTATTTCAAATCTATCCCTCTGTTATTGTAATTGTTAAGGGTCTCATTTTCTTTCACCTATGGTGTCAATCAAAGCTCTATAATAGGACAACCAATCATTCAAGCTTAATAATAGTTGATATGAGTTGAGGATTACATGGTGTATAATTACTAATTCAAGATTTCAAGTCAAGTATTACATGGTGTGTAACTGCAGTGTAAATTGGCTCTTAAAGTTTGCTTTACTTTATGCAAGTGTAAAATAATATTCAAGCCTCTCTTGGCTGATAGTGGGGCTGAGATAAACTATGATCCAAGGGGCTTTAGAGCTTTATTAGGTTTGATCATATAACAATTTTACAATGGTTAATCAATAATTTTATATTGCTATACTAGCAATTATACGGCCTATAACCAGTATGTCCATCAATTTTAGACTACTAATTATGCAGAATTAATTAATAAGTATATTAAAAAATTAGCTAGAAGCTATACAGAATGTAATGGTGAGGGTTTGGATGTGCTTATTATCCTGATCTTTCATGATCAATAAACCTAATCTCACATAGGTTGTTTCCTTTTTAGGCTGGCTCTTTCAAAGACTTAAACTATTATACACTCTCAGTTTCCTATAATAAAATAAGCTTCTAAACTTACTCCAGCCAATCTCATTGTATTATCCTGCTTTTTCTGAGTATATTAATTATGATTTAGGCTATTCTAAAAATAAAAATCACTAGTAAAATAAGCTTTAAACTCACCTAATTCCATCATTGTTCATCATCTTCAAACATCTGAAGCTTTTTAATTTGTTAAACAGTTCATCCAAAAGCCAAATAAAAAACACATATTTCACCAAGAAAAATATTAAAAATTTGCGCCCTGTTCTCCAAACAATTTCCCTTTTTCTACAATTTCTTGCTGAGTTCAAAATCAACTATTTCCCATAGGAAATTGCTAGTAGATCTGTTTTTGTGCTTTCTTTAAAAATTTTCTGTTGATTTTCCCTCTGAAGAAAAACCAAAGAAAATGATTTTTCAAAAATTGTTCTTCCTTTTGCTTCTCCAGCAACTCAGTCTTGGAAAAAGATTAGTGTGTCTTTACTCAACATTTTCCCAACCTGCTTTGGCCTTTTTCTTCTCTGGCAACTCACTTTAGAGAAATGTTGGTGTGCCTTTACTCAAACATTTTCCCAAACTATTCTAACCTCTTAATTATCTGGCAACTCACCTTGGAGAAATATTGAACTAACTTTCTAAACATTTCCCTGAACCATTCCAAACTTATACTAATAGCCTAGCACCTATAATTTCTATTAAATATATTATTGAGCCTCTGTCAGTGTCTACCACCTATGGTAGTTTTTCCAAGTCTTCATCAGTGTCCTTCATCTAGACCATCATTGTCAGGATACCAGGAGTACTGCAGAGCTCCAGCAGGCAAGGGAGGATTCAAAGCAGGTACTGGCATGGCCCACCAGATGATGGGACCTAACTTTACCAGGTAGGAAATGGTCTTCCCAGCCACAGACCAAGGCTCAGCTGCTGGCAAGGCGGATTTAATCAATCCTGTAAGTGCCAGGTAAAGCACTCCCAGGAATTGACTACTCTGGCCAGTGGCATCAGAAGTGGATGGGGTTGAGGTGGTTGGTTGGGTGTTGGAGGTGGTTCCATGGGGGCCAGGTAGGCAGCAGGTTTTTTGTACTTCCTGTTGAAGATTAAAGGGTAGATGATGATTGCTTTGCCGTCACAGATAATCTGGTAGGGTTCCTTGGGTGCATTTGGGCAGGTGTACCACTGCAAGCCTTCCAAGGTCCAGGGTTTGTGGTCAGGACTTGGGAGATACTTGGTGAAATGCACAGGGCCAAATGGAGTGTTGGGTGGGCAGTAGTAGTCAAAGGCTTTGGTTTTGTCAATTGGAGCCTGGCTATCTATCCCAGTGGATGGGTGCTGACGCTTGGGTGTATGCAGATGGAAGAGTATCAAAAATATGTATGGAAAAAGATTGGTGAACCAAAGGTTTATAACAACTTTATTTGATAAGGATGATGATACATAATTTTTCAGGTGCTTCTGATTGTATACTCACTCATATGCAAGTGCCTCTGTGCATTCTTCTGGTGCTATCTGGGTGGCAAGGCTTGACATCTCAGGTTCTGCTTTTTGGTTGGCTGCTTCATGGTAATTTTTGGGGTTTTCAGGAACAGTTGTTTGGCTTTTTGGTGGTCCATCTTGGCCTGACTGGTCATTGGTTTTGACAGGATTGGCTGCAGGTGTCATGAAGTCTTTCTCAATTTGATTAATATTTTGGGGCTGACTTGACAGGCACTTCTGAGGCAAAATAACTTGATTAAAAAAGAGTTTTACAATTGGGAACCCCAAATTACTAAATGGAAAGTGGGCTTGAACTGGGAGTGCTGGGAAGCTAAATCTAGCTATTCCAGGCCCAGCCAAACCCACCAAGGCTTGGGCATAGTTTTTGGGGCCCAGAATGGGCCCCACAGCTATCACCAGGGCAGGAATGATCCCCACACCTGGATTTGCTTTGAAAAGCAAAAATCCAGGTTCAGGCAAATCTTCCTGCCTGCTAGCCCCACCTGGTGGCTAGGAGCTTGTTTGATTCCTGCCCAGGGCTTCAAATATGTTACTTTTGTAAAAATCATAACCAGGTACCCCCTCATTCACCTCCCCTGTTCCCACTCACCCAAGTGGTTAGCTTGAGCTTTTAGGAGCAAAGTAACCAACTTAACTTCCCAGATACCTCCAAAACATTAAGCTTTGTATCTTTTTCTCTGAATATTCACCCTGATGACAGTTCTGGGCTATCCATGTTTGCACAGTACCAGTAAGGCTTCCTAAAAGCTACCTATAAGTCATATATAGAGAGCTTTCTCCCCTTTCTAGGCAAATTAACTCAAATTTATTATCACCCAAGTAGGTATTAGGATTTTAATGCCACTTAAGCACATGTATCCCAGGGAAACCCCAGCTGTATCATCATTCCAGTTGGTATAGGATGTCTATAACCCTTAGCATAACAATTCCAGATCATCACACTATCCTTCTAAAGCAATAAAAGAAGGCCCTCTTATTAAAACCCCAAGGCATAGAAAACCATCACCAACCACCAAGGGTAGATATAAAAAATCCAGCCAAAAAAGTTGGATTTCAAAAGCCCCTAATGAATAACTGTTATCCCTTCCCCCTTTACCCAATAGTCTTCCCAATTTCATATCTGTTATGGGCTTTTCATATTTCCCCTTAAACCCTACCACAATAGCTCCCAGATAGCTATATTGGTTTCCTAAAGTTCATATTAAAACAAAAAATTAAACAATAAAATCCTCATGTTTTCAAAAATCCCACTTCAAACTTTAATTTAAAATTTTGAAAAAAATAAAAAATAGTGATGAATCATTTTCTTGTGGTATTTGAGAAAATGCTGGAGATAAATTTTCCTCAACTTATTTTGCTCACTGTTGCCATTTTGCTGACTTTGACTAATAGCTTTTCAGGTTTGTGGGCTTTATTTACCAGAAGCTGGTTACTGTTAATATCTGTGATGAGCTGTTGATCAAATAAGCTTTTCATAAGGCTTTTGTTCTCTTTTGATAGTTTTAGCCTCAATAAGTTAGTCTCAGGGATTGTACCTGAAGTAATGTGCCTTAGGGGCCCTGTCCTTAAGGACTTTATGGATGCACTATTAGTAGGGTATGTAGTAAAAGGATTTGTATTTATCATAATCCAGTCTGTATACCTTGATGTGTATATGCAGGTTTTATATATGCAGATCACAAGTGATCTCTATATAAAGATCAATTGATCATTTCAATAAATATACCTTATCACATATACTTTCTACCTACTACTTGCACTTCTTTGGCTTGTTGCTTCATACCTTGAACAACTAGGCCTAATACCCCAGCCCCTTGTGACTCTGATTTATTGTTTCCTGCACTAATAAGATAACAGGAAGATCAACCTGCTGTACTAACAGTTATAGTTAGTGCCCTAGGCTTGATTAAAGTGTGACATACTTTCCCTGCCTCTGCAGCCAAATAACAGTAGTTTACCCTGCTTCTCTGTAAGAAATCTCCCAAGCGGGTACACCTCTTACTCAACCAATCTATCTGTGAGCATGACTATGTCTGTCTCAGTGGTTTGTGGCCAAGCCTGGTTTGTGTTACCAAATGACTTTGCACCAAGGCAGAGCCAGGCCCCCATTTTTCACACTAAGTAGATCAATTAAACAGCAAATATTTACCTTTCTCAGGCAACCAATCTATGTTTAGCCAATCCTAGCCATTTCCTGCAAAAAAGCTCTCAAGGTGAATCATTGCACTAATCTTAATGTTCAAAAACTTATTTTAAAGCCTTATGTTGCCTCTAAATTTTGAAAGAATTTAGAAAATCAAATATCCAATCCAAAAAATAAAATAAAATATGTTGAATTGATTTATCAAACTCAACTGTATATCTATCCTTGGACAGGGAACCACCTGGTAGTTTATAATAAGTAGTTAATCATTTGTATAGGGCTTTGAACAAAAGATTTATTTAAGAGCAGAAATGTTAAGATAAAATTACCTTGGTAAAATATTACTAAAGTGTATTATTACAAGAAATCTTCACTTATTCAGTCAATAATCAGGCTTTTCAACTATTTCTGCAACCAAAATAGGCTTTCCAGTAGCTACCATATCTCATATTACACAAGGGAATTTAGTAAGTCACCCAATGATGGATTTAACATCATTTTTCTCTCAATATTTATAATTGAAAGGATCTCATAGGAGCTTAAGAAAGCAAATAAGACTGCAATTTGATTCCAACAATGGCCTTATCCAGAGCATGATTGAACCTGATCTAAATCATCACAAGTGTCACCCCCTTGTGGCCCAATATTCCTTCACCACAATATATGAACTAACATTCTTCTCAATAATGATCATCTTATTTTCAATACCTCTTTTTTCTGGACTTCTGTCTATATTAAACCCAATATTCAACAAAACTAGTCCACCAGTAACACTTTAACAGCTATATATTATTTTAACCATCCCCTATACATGTAATTTTTTGGCTTGAGAATGGAATATGGAATAGTTTTCCATGCTAGAGTTGATTGGGCCATTATAATCAAGGATTGGGTCACTTAGAACATTTCTATATATTAAGAGGCCTTGTAAAAGTATCTCATTTGGCTGTTTTATCAGATTTTCCCCTATTTCACTTAGCTGCAGATTTACTGTGAGCTAAAATGCTATTTAAAACAGCAACAGCGCCCATGTTGACACTTTTAATGTTGACACTATAGTAAAGTGACGACCCAGTTTTACTAAATGTTGTTTCCTGGATGTTGACACTTTTTTAATTAACAAAACACTTTACCCTGAACATTTCTAATATAAAAATTATTTTAAAATACATTAGTATACTAAAATGACCCCAGAGAGTTCAAAACTGCAATAAAAAATTATCATAAGTAATAAGAATAAGGAGATATAATCAACTATTTTTCAATTCACTATGTAAATTATACTCTTTATTATAAAGTTATTTTTTATTCCCATAAAAATTAAAGTTCTAATGAACCAAAAAAAGATATTTAATATATAATAATAACTAAAAAATATAAAAAAATTCTAATATAATTTATTATACTTCATATAAGCATAACTGAAAAAATCTCATAGCTTAAAGATAAATTAACAAAGTATAATATATTTATTACTAAACCACATTGAAACTGTATCTTAAACTTACTATTTATACTTAAAAAGATTAGTACTATCCAAAAAAATTAAAAAATTAAAAAAATAAAAGTAAAAAATATATAGGCAAAGCAAAGTTTATTTGGCTAATTAAAGCCACCAGCAAGAGCAGTGGCAACATCTTCAAGGTACTTCTTAATCTCTGCCACCTTATACTTTTTCTTGACCACCTTCTGCACGTCCTCATGGTAATCTTGCTCCTTGGACTTTTGCTTCTTGGGGGCCACCCAGTTGGCCAGGTCGCGGAACTTGGAGACAGTCCGGGCCTGCTCCTCCTGTAGCTTAGAGAAGAACTTGTTATATGTGGGGTTGGTCCCAAACTTCACCTTCAGGTGCTTATGCCAAGCCTCAAGACTAGAGGTGGTCTTCATCTCCCCCTTGAGGCAGGCGCCTTGACAGTTCCAAGGGGCAGTAGCCCCGCTCTTACCTCTCCAGGAAGTCACCTTCTTGCCCACCTATTGGCGCTCAAATTAATCCAGGTAGCCTTTAAAGATGGTGGAGTGCTTCTTGATGCAAGCATCCTACAGGAGGGCCTCAAAGCCAAGCCCAGTATGCTCTGGGCGCACAAAAGCCAAGACAGCAAACTGAATCAGGGCAAAGTGGCACTTCCCCTTACCATTGTTAAGATACTTCTCAAAAAGGTCCTTCTCACTCTTGAGATTCTTGACAAGGGCCTGCCTAAAATGGAAGAAGCAGCCCTGGAATTTTCCATTGAAGATGGCCTCAAAGGCTCTGAACTGAGCCTTCTTGAAGTCCTTTATGATAACCTTTAGCCCAAGTGAGCGCGCATGAGCTAGCTGCTCAGCAGCTATGGTGGACTCATCCTTCTCAGCGGAGGAGGGATTTGCCCCTGTGGCGCAAGTGGGAGGGGGGAGCTGGTTGGTGGGAAGGGAGAACAAAGCATCCCAGAAAAACTTGAAGGCTCATGTAGACTTCAGTCTTGGCACCAGGAAGGAGAAAGAACACAAGAGAGATGAGCTGGTCATTAAACTGCCCATGCAGGACCCAAAGCTGCTTGAAGAGAGAGGGGCAAGTAGCAAATGTGCCGTCGCACAGCCAGGTGGTAGCAGTGTTCAGCTGCTCCAGGTTTTGGGTTGTGGCATAGGCTACAATCTTATCCTCCACTTCCTGCCCATTATCATGGAGCAGGAACATCTCACCATCCTCTGTCTTCTTGAGGGCATCTGTGAGGATAAGGTCCTTGATGCTGGTGGCACTCTTGGCCAGGGGATTGGAGGCTTGATGCCTATCACTTACAAACTTGAACAAATGATTGTGAGTTAGAAACCTCTTCAAGTTGGTTGGGGAGAGGTACTTGCAAGTAAGCACAGCCAGCTGGGTGGCAGAAAGATCTTTGGAGGTGGGCATTACCTGCACCAGATACCACTTGAGAAGGCGGGCTATGGTGGTGTTGGGTATGATGCAGGTATGCTTGCCCTTGATGGTTTGGACCAGGTCCCAGCGCTCAGTGTTGAGCTGCACTGGGCAGGAGCGGTCCTCACAGGTGTAATGGCGGCTCTTGAAGCCCTGGTTGGCATTGTTGCAGCTGAAGATATACCCATTGGCTACCATGGCTGGCCCACTCTTTAAACTCATGATTGGGAAGTATTTGGGCAAAGAAGAGGGAACCTTGAATTTGCCGTCAACGTTGCAGATGTTATGGGCCAACAGAGAGTCCCAGGGGCCAGAAGGAGCATGGCAGAAGCCAGGGAAGTAATCAGGGCAAGGCTTTGAATCATCCCCAGATGAGCTTGAAGGGGGGAGTTTGGCGGGGGTGGGGAAGCAGAAGGGGGCTTATTGTGGTGCTCCTCATGTGCAGGAGACTTATCTTTGGGTGGGGTCTTTTTGCCTTGTTGCTTCTTCTTGGTTGGCTCCTTGTCAGAAGCTGAGTTTTAGAAACTGTGCTCTGTAAGAGAGCCATCAGTTTCCTCTCCCCCAGTGGAGTGAGCAGGGCTCTTCTCAGGAGAGGGCTCAGGGAAGGGCTTTGGGGATGGTTTGGGGGTGGCCTTCTTTGATGAGACAGGCTTCTTTTTGGTGGGTTTGGTTGGCTTTGAAGGACGCTTGGTTCCTTTGGGCTGTTTGGAAGTGTTCTTGTCCTAAAATAATAAGTAAAATGGTTTAAAATAAAGCAATGCATGTAAAAAACAAACAAAACAACTTAAAAAGCATAATATATAAAAATTAAATCTTAGATGGCTTTTCTTGGCATTTAAAAGTTAAAAAATACTTGTATATGTTTTAATTTATTATAGTTTTAAATAAAAAATTTAAAGTTAAGATATTTATGTGAAATTATTATATTTAGATATAGATTTTATTTTAAAAATTGAAAAATATGAAAGAGGAAAAGTTAAAAATACAACATATCAAAAAATGGGAAGTTTTTATTATGTAAAACATAAAGTTTTATATGTGAGAACTGAAAAGCGTTGACATTATGAGTGATGATTAGTAAAAAAAAGCTGAATTCTCACTGTCAATTACAAAAATTGTAGACATTATTTTTGACAACATTGTCACTGTCAAGATTTTTTTGAAAATTTACTATGTTTTTTCATAGTACACTTAATTAAATTTAAGCAGGCTAGCAAAAATTAACCGTTTTCTGTGTGTTTTTGTTCACATATAAAAATTAAAAAAAACATGAAAATAAGTAAAAAAGTATCAAGGTTCTTTATTTCTTTATTAAAAATTATATTTTGGGGGTGGTAATATGATATTTTACCATTGCACTTATATGAAGTTGTTAAGAAGTTGTATTCAAGTATTGAAAAGGGTAAAGTGTTGACAACGTCACTTACAACATTCTTTATATGAGGTGGCATATTAATCTAGGCTTAATTGTGCCACTCTAATTTGCTTAACTCCACCCTGGGGGATGATCATGAGCAAATAAATGACATTTATGAGTGTCAACATTATTTTTAATAATAAATTCTATAGTAACTCACATGGTAACTCAGGCTTAAATTATTGAATCACTGTTAGCCACCAATCCACTTAATATATTAAAGCCGTAATAAGTGCCACATAAATATTTATAACATGAACATTTTAACAATCAAATGTATGTGCACTGTCTTTTTCAATATAATAATTTGATAAAAAATATTTTTAAATGTACACTTATTTTTTTACTGTAGATGCTTCAGTTTTGTTATTAAAAATAAGTTTGGCTTGAAAAGTGTCAACATTGATACTTTTACGTAGTAAAAACAAAAAAAATAATTTTTATTAGTAAAAGTAAAGGAAAAATCAGGTTAAATCAAGTTTTTTATTAAGCTTAATATTAAATCGAGTCGAGATGGCCACAATTTTGTCGTGTTTTCTAGGTTCACACCCCTGAACACTTAAAAATAAAGAATTAAGCTAGCACAACTAGCAAAAAACATAGGAGATTTAGAGTTTTGAGTTGACAGTGGCCATGTTGACAAAGTGTCGATATGGGCACTGTTGCCTTTTAAACGAGTACTAAGCCAACCCAAAGAATAAATTAATCCATCATAACTATTTTTATCAGCCTTAGCGCTGAACTTGTGGCTCGTATTTAAAAGACCTCTTAATGGTTGGAAGGCATAATATTTATTTAACTAGATTGATGCATGTTTACTGGGGAATCAAAAAGCAGATGTTTGTAGAATTAGAAAAAGTTGGTCGACTATGAAGCTTTTGTTTTTTATTTAAAATAAATATTATATAAATTGGTTTATAATTTTAAAATTGGTGCAAAGGGTTTTATTTTAGGGCGGGGTTGCAAAGCGGGCTATCTAGAGTTAAGACATGTTCTAATAATTAGTACTATGAATTTCAACTGTTACCTTATGATGTTTCCATGGAACCTGGTAAGTGTGAACAACTAGGAGGAGGGATCTATGTTCTGCAAGTCTATTTGTGCGTTAGTTAAGTCTATAACTTTTATTACCTTGAATAACCGAGGACTTGTCTCTTTATTCGATATCGTTACCGGCGAGTAGCTTTGACAAGCGTCTATATAAAAACATTGAACACTTACTGCTACAACTATGTTGCTCTTACCTTTTCCAGAACCAGACCAGCTCTTCTATATATAAAAATTTAAACAAAGAAAAAATAAAAACTTCCCTGTGAGTATTTCTGTATGAAAAACCTGAGCTATTCCTCTCCTCACAATAGAGTCTGCGGCCAGCTTAAATCCCAGTAGAAGAGTAGGATTTGCTTTATACTGGATGGGGTATCCTTGTGCAGGTGGGAATTTCATCAAGGAGGCCTAGCAGTAGGCTACACCATCAACCCTGTTGGCGTCAAACAGGTTTGCTTTATCGAAAGAGAAATAATCCCATACCAAGTGACAAATGTCTTTATTGTGGTATGGGTTGAAGGAAAGGGGATAGTCAACCATTTGATGCTATGATCAGCTAGCCGAGATCCAATAGCTGTCTTGTCAACCGTACCTTCAGGTTTGTATGGCGCCGCATAGCCTGGTCTGCCAGAAGGATAAGAGAAATTGGGACAAAAAAGCCTTTATATATTGTTCAGCCAGGCTTACATCCCTCTTTAATGATTAGCTATAATTTAAGTCATATTACTCCTACACTACTCTCAAAGGTGATCTGTTAATGACTAAATAATAGAAGGATTCTTTACTCCCTCTTTCATTGGGTGTAGATTTCAGTTATCTCTTTATCAAGTCACATTCCAATGACGAATTCTTTTTGTTGTCCTCAGAAACTCGTCAGCCTTTTCCAGCCTATCAGTTCTCACATCTAGCTTGTACTGTTTGCTTATGTTTTTCGGGAAAACATAAAACAAGAAATGGTTGTATTTATTAATCTTCAAGAATCGGGTTAATAATATTGATAATATGTATGTGATTAGTGAAAATATCGCTCTGACAAAAAATATCAGATTTAAAGCAAATTAAAAGCCAAATAATCTAAAAAGCATTACTGTCCAAAACAATCTTAAGAAAAAAAGCTTTTGATAATTAATCTAACCAATCAAAAAAGATTTAATCAAAACAAGGAAGAAAATCTAAAACATTCTGCTCAGAAGCTGATACCAATATGTGACTTCATTTTGATGAGTAAATATATACTATTCGAGAAAGATAAGAGTTTTTAATAAAGGGTTTTATTGTGGTTTTTCATATAGAATCCAAAATCCCAGCCAGAAAACATCCCAAATTTTTATCAAATAAAATCAGATGGCGATAAAAAATAAAGATAATGGGGAAGAAACAATTATCTACTGTGGTTTCCTTGAGCAACAACTTGTAGCCCTTAACGGGATTAAAGTAAAACTTTCAAATTAAATCAAGTTAAGCATTGAATTTATTTGCGGACTACACATAAAATGATAAACTATCAACCTTAATTTAATGAAGCATTGTAGTATAAATTTTAATAAGAATTGAGAGAGTATAAGTTTAATTACAATAAACATTTTGCCATATAATAAATATCGATTGCTATTCTTTTCATATGTAGCGTGTTGAACTATATTATATTTTCCCTGGTTTATGGTTTATCCTTTTAACAATAGCTAGAGGATTTAAAATGATTAGCCAATTTCACACAGAGAATTGATAAAAATTGTTATTTGTTACATCTGGCACCTATTTTATTATCTATCATTGATTGAGACTAACCTTTGTTAAAATATCTACAATTGCTTCCTCTTATAAAACCATTTATCCAAAAATTAACTGAACTACCAAATAGTTTTGCACTTCTCCACACACTCATGATGTACGGGATCAAACCTTTTGAGGCATATGAGAAACACTACCTGGGCAAGCCCTAAAATTTCCATGACATAAATGGACAATATGTGGCTGCCTATGATACTATTGTTGCAAATGAGCTAATTATAATTCAATATTTGAAGGAGGAAGATATCAGTTCAAAGGAAAAGGACAGAGATTTATGATGAAATATTTTTTTACTAGGAAACAGAAGTTATTATACTTCAAAAGGAATTGCAGAGCCATAAGGTGGTGGAATTGATGAAATGATCTAAATATAGTATGATTTTTGAATAATTTGTTGAGAGTGTCTAACTGGAATCAGCTGTGTTCCTAATTGGGAAATATGTTCATGTATTTTAATGCTTAAGACAGGAAGCAGATTGCTGTTTGATACATCATGAGGCAAGGCATTGAGCACTCCATGCATATTACAAGATACATTTCAGGGAGTTACTAAAGTTGGGGGGAAACCCCCCTCTCCCCTGTTTGTTATCCTCAATCAGGACCAGAATTTGTGATGCATACAGGAAATTGTGAACAATAGATTTCTGAGCAGGAATGTTGCAACAGTAGTGCAATTAGTTGTGATGTAATATTTTGTTGTTTCCCTGGGAATCTTTAAGTTGATACACATGGTTATTTTAGACATCTACATCATCAAACAGCCCAAAGAGGTTGAGCTTAAGCTTGGCACCACATGGATTCAAGGGGTAAACTGGGTCATTGACAGTGTAGTGGAATTCTAAATATCTGATTGTCCCCATAGATTCTTTCTTGTTTAATGTCACAGTCCTTGGTGCACCATTGTGTCAGTGATAGAGTGATATCAAGAGAATGTTTGCAGGAGACACAGACTTAATTTTTCCTTGGGAAATCCTGTCCACACCATCAGGTTTCCCAAAGGCTAGAACACTGGGATTATTCATGTACCCTGGCTGATCTTAGCACAGGATAAGTAGGGCTGCTATTGCCAACTGTGATAAAACTGAATTTATAAATGAAAAAGTGAGTATTCAAAAGTGAGAATCTAAAAGTAGCCAAGTCAACACATCTTTTAAAATGGCTATTTATAAAAAAATAAACTACTTTTTCTTGACTTTTTAGTTGAGAGAATGAATAAAAAATATTTTATAAGTCAATAATTGTTTTAATCTAATTTTAAAAAGTGTCAACTTGGCCACTTTTGGATTCTCACTTTTTCATTCATACAGTCAAGTTTACTAAAGTTTCCCTGATATCAGGTGCTTTGTCCAGGAAGTACTTGGGTGTTTTTGTGAGAAATCAGCAATTAGCTGTAATAATTATCATTTAAGTGTTCTATGTGCCATTTGACCTGAGGATAGTATGAGGTTTTTCCTACCCTTTAAAGAACATTTTTAACATAGTAGATTTTATACATCTCCCACCAGTTATCTACCCCCATCTGTGATTAGGTGAATGAGTGTCACAAGTGACAAATCCCTGCTATCAATTAGCAAGAAAAGATCACAATTTCAATATTAGAACCCTGGGACCCTGGAGGCCGCCAGCCTGCGGGCCCAGACACCCACATTTTTTTGGGCTCAAATCAGAAATAGATTTGACTTTGGAGAAACCTCTGAAACCCACCAGTGTAGTACCTTCTGCAAGCAAACCCTGTCCTCTTAGGAATCCTCTTAGCCTATGTGGTGCTCAAGGGCTCTAAAGGGTGGGTTCTAGTAGCTGAGCAGCAAACAGAGAAACAAAACAAGACTAGTATCTTCTTACTCAACAGAACCTCTATAACTGGGCTCTGCAAGCAATCTAAGAATTGTAAGTCTGGTGTTATGTTTAATCAATAAATGATGTCTTCATTGGGATTATATGAGGGCCTTATATATTTGGAGGTGGAGGAGGGAAAAGAAAGGGTGAGTCATCCTGACTGAGGTCTGGAATGAGAGGTACTAAGCTATTCATTAAAGGCTGAAACATTCTGGGAGAATATTCAAAGAGAAAGGGCTTAGATTGGGTGGGATGTGAACATCTAAATATGTGATTGTGGGGTCAGGTGGTCACAGAAAAAGTAGGACTGTCTCTGGAGATTTGGGTGTAGAACAGGGTTTCAGGATGTTTTTCTAGAGGGTCCATGATTGTCAAAGGGGCAGATAATCACTATACCAAAATACATAATAAGGAAGATCAATGGGTTAATCATTGATACATCTACAGCTAGCTGCAGATATGTCAATGAGTTACTAATCCCCATATGAGAAAGCTCCTCCAATGATTCATTAATTGGAGCATCTGCAGCTAGCCGCAGATGCATTAATTGGTCACCAATTGCCTCAATGAAATTTGTTTTGATGGGTCACTCTCCAACACATCTGCGGCTAGTTGCAGGGGTGTCAATTAGTGTCTAATTAAAAATGCTCCTATAGGGTTCAGTGGGTGACTCTCCAAATAAAAAACAAAAAGGGCAGCAGTCCTCTTTTATTTCCAGATAAGGTAGCATTCTTAATATAGTAATATTTGCAAGCGGCACCCTGCACCACATACCCCTGGATCAGGATGCAGTTTCATCCTAAAAAGGACATTTGTGACCCTCATAATATCAGGTGGATGTGCATCTGAAACCAATTTAAAGTAGCCAATTAACGTCAAGTAGCCTAATGATAATTAGGGGATAGACTTTGAGTGTGATTCATGATGAATCACCCAATGATCATTAAGCCAAATTAATTAGACAAATTTAGTATAAATAGTGGCGTTCTAAGTAATATCCCATAGTTAAAAATGCCCTTATCTTCTGTGGCCTGCCACGTCTGCAAACTGTCTGCCTCCCTCCAGGCTGCAATAAATGCTCTTTTTCAAGCCAAGCTTGAGGCCCTAGAACAGGGAGTGGGCTTCTCAGTAGAACGGGAAGAGCATCTCTTAGAGGATCTCCCAGAGGAGGACCACAAGATTGTTAGAGCTCTGTTGACTTCTGTGGCCTTTGTCATTGCGCCCAGTTGGGTCCATAATACTGAGAGGTGTTGTTACCTGCAATTGGACAAGGAGGTTGAGGGGTTTAAGACCCCACAGCCTGAAGCACCAAAGTCTTCAGGTTTCCAGGGACCCAATACAAGTGATGATCTCAAAGCCCAATCTCATTCTAGGGACCGCAGCCCTCCAAGTTGCCCTGAATTTCCAGTCACCCAGCGTCAACATCTTTGTGACCTGGCCCAAGGGGCAGAGGTTGCCTTTCCAACCAGCAAAGAGAAGGCCTTACAGGATGCAATTGCCCAGGCTGCTCAAGACGCTGCTGCTGTGCAGGCAGCATCCAAGGATCTTGTCAACAAACAACAACACACTGCTCAAGAGGCAGCTGATTGTTTGGGTGCAGATAATCCTACCAAAGATACCCTAGTCCCTTGTATAGCAATAGAGGAGACCTTTGCAGATATGGGGCTAGACAATATGGTTATGACCCATCATGCGCCCAATTGCTCCAAGCAAGTTCTTGGCCATTACAGCCAGATGGCTATTAATGAAGTCCGTCTAGACAAGCAGTCTGAGAACAACTATTGTGAGGTCAGGGCTGCTTTTCATGTTGAGCCAATGGCTCAAATTCTTGAGTTGGTCCAGAACAAGGACTTGGTCTGGTTCAGAAATTCCTCAGTCAATGTCTATGCCTGTGTGCCTCCTGTAGGTTGGCTTCCTTCCTCTTCAAACCTTATTGACATTGCACAGCTTGGGCTGGGATGCCAGGTAGTCAGGCTGGTTACCGCCTGGGCAGCGCACTTGGTGGAGAATGCCATGGCCATTGACGCCTGTTTTGCCCTCTTGTTCACACTGACTGAGTTCAGCCGCCTGATTGCAACTTGTCCTTGCAAGATGGCAGACATTAAATTTGCAAGTAACACTCTAATCTTGGCAGTGGAGACTTGGGGAGTGGAGAAGGACGTCTGTCCTGTTCTCTCCTATCATGGCTTTGATGGGGCTGTTGCAAAGCCATTGGTACCGCCTTTTTGCCAACCAGGTTGGTGTTCTAGATCCCAACTTGTACCATCAGTGGTTGCAAGCCCTTGTCACTCTGGGTCTTTCTTTTGATCTGGCCAACTGTGCCAATTTGTCTCGTGAAAAAGTTTCAACCAGTATCAACAATATGTGGGCCCAGCTGACAACAGGTTGTCCTGCCAAGGGGTTTGAGTCATATGAGTACCTGATTCAGGGCACACTCATCCTAGTTGCTATCTACACCAGCTACCATCCTCCTGAAAAATGTTGTATGTACAACTGGATGCTTCAGGCTCCCATCAGCAATCACATAGCTGCTTACAACAATGATTGTATGTTTCCTTTCTTTGTGGCCGCCAAAGTCACCAATCAATATATGGGGTTCATGACTCCTCATCAACTCCAAGAATTAACCTTTGTGTCTCTATCATAATATTATTATTTTTTTCTTTTTATATATATATTTTCTTTTTTCTTTTTTCAGGGATAATCCCTTTTTTATTTATGCAGGCTATACCAAGAGTTGGTCTCTTCAGCCTGATCCTATGAAGAGGTAGTAGGATACCTTGCTTCATCAACTTTCTATATTCCTAAATAGTTTTTTCTTTACTGCCTTATATAGAAGAGATAATAGAGAGACCAGTAGAAATTTTGTAAAGCTGCATGGTCTTACTGAGGGTTGCCCATGTAGACAGAAGTTGGCAAGGGATGAAGGGGTTACTTGTCAACTGCAAGGGCCGCTTTCATGAACTTAACATGTACTCTCTGGTAGGTTCAACTGAGACCAATATGTTAAACTGTATATGCATCAAAGCTACTCTTCTCAATTACCATAAACAGACCTGAAAATATTGGGATGAGCTTGTGGGGACACCCAGAAGTCTGAGCCCTGAAGACAATTACATGTTGGCCAATCTCAAAAGAGACTAGCTTGGGATGATGCTTTATGTCACAAGCAAACAAAGCACGTCAATTTTCCCCCATAGTATTATATGCTTTATGTTGCAGAGCTATTAGTATTTTGGTGAGAGCTTTTAGATGGTCATTGGGGGATCTATCTGTATCCAACTGATAGGTTGCTAGGAGCCCAGGTAGGGAAGGTTGCTGTCCATAAACCATCTGGAAGGGGGAGCGTCCAGTAGCAGTATGATTAGTTAACCAGTAAGCCATGAGTGCCAGGGGGACTAAAGTATCCCAAGATGAGCCAGAGTCTAGCATGAGCTTTTTGAGGATAGTCTTGAGGGTGCTGTTAACTTGTTCAACAGAGCCATTTTTTTCTGGATTATATGGAGTGGATTTTACGTCCTTGATTCCATAGCCTTGTTTAATTTGAATAGAAGCTCATTGGTGAAATTAGTTCCATAATCCGTCAAGATGGTGTGTGGGAAGCCATGATTGGCAAAGATATGTGATAGAACAAAACAGGTGGTGTGCCTGGACGTAGGGGCAGGAATGGCTTTGGCCTCAACCCATTTGCTAAAGTGGTCAATAGCTACAAATAGGTATCTGTTTCCACAACTAGTCTTATTTGGGCCTACTGGTCCTACCACATCAATGCTAACAGTATGAAGCACGTGGATAGGGGGTGAAATCTATAGCTAGTGGCCTTGGACAGGGGACAATACTTGGAGCAGGTCATGCAACTTTGAAAAAATTCTAATACATCAGTGTACATATCTTCCCAGTAACAGTGAGATGCAAGTGTTGCCATCATATGTTTTTTGCCTGCGTGCCCGTTGGCTAGGCTGTGGAATTGTTGCAGTATGACTAGCTGTCAAGAGGGGCAAATGTAAGTAAGCTTATGTCTCTTGACTTCCTTATATAAACAGCTGTCTCTAATTGTGGTGTTATGAGCAAGCTTGGCTAGGGTTTTCTGAACCTCAGGAGGGATATTGTCCCATTTGGAAGGAAAAGGAATAAGATCAAACAGGGCGTCTCCTTCAGGGGCAAGGGCTGCTACTAGTGGAAGTCTAGATAATCCATTGGTGTTGGCGTTCTTGGCTCCAGGATGGTGTATAAGTTTGTAGCTGTATGCCTGCAGTCTCACTGCCCAACAAGCCAATCTCCCTTTGGGGTCCTTTAGATTAGATAGCCACTTCAGGGAGGAGTGATCAATCATAACTTTGAAGCGTTACCCATATAGGTAGGTACAACACTCTTTAATACCATATATGACTACTAGACATTTTTGTTTGGTTACTGAGTAGTTTTGTTTGTGGACATTTAGGGTTCTGGAGAAATATCCAACAGGGTGATTGTGGCATTTGAGATCCATTTGCTCAAGAACAACTCCTACCACTAATAAACTGGCATCTGTATATAAAATGAAATTTTTGGAGAGTTCAGGATACACCAGTACTTGTGATTCTACTAAGGCTTGCTTGAGCGCCTCAAAACCAGTTTGGTAATTGCGGTCTCATAAAAATTCTATATCCTTTTTTAGAAGGCAGAAGAGAGGTTAGGCTAGGTTGGCAAATGCCTCTATGAATTGGCAATAGTAGCCAATAATACCAAGGAAATATTTCATGTCTTTGACAGTGGTGGGAGAAGCAAGTTTAGAAATAGCTGATACCTTGGCCAGGATGGGAGCAATGCCTTTCTTTTTGATGATATGGCCTAAGAACTCAAGGTTTTCTTTAAAGAATTGACACTTCTTATGCTTGGGTTTCACTCCTATCTTGTCTATCCTGATGAAGACCTGCTCTAAATCTCTAAGATGATATTCAAAGCTTTTTGAGTACATATTGATGTAGTCTAAATATATGAGGACACAGATGGACTTTAGGTCGCAGAAGGTGGTGTCCATTAGCCTTTGGAAAGTGGCCAGGGCATTGGCTAGTCCTTGCGGCATTTGGGTTGGGTGGTACAGACCATCTGTAGTCACAATGGCACACTTCTCCTGGTCTTTGACTTCCATAGGTATCTTCCAGTAACCTGCTACAAGATCCATGGCTGAAAAGAACTGTGCACCTCCCAGCTTGTCCAGAGTATTATTGATCTGAGGTAGGGGTACCTGTCTTTCTTGGAGATGGCGTTCAACTTCCTGTAGTTGATTACCACCCAATTAGTCCTGTCATTCTTTTTTACCAGGAGCAAAGGGCTGGCCCAAGAACTATTGAATGGTACTAAAAGCCCTCCTTCCAATAGCTTATCCACTTCTTTCTGAATTATCTGATTAGCCATGGGAATCAATGATAAGCAGTTTGGAATAGGGGCTGCGCTTCCCCTGTGTTGACTTTGTGGAATCAGTGGTTAGCACAGCCCAGCTTGGCATCAGAGTTGACAAAGAGGTGCTAATACTTCTTTATGAGTTCCAGGAACTGTTTCTTTTGGTGTGGGACTATGTCCACAATTTTTTTGTCTTTTAATATAGATGCTATTAGTTTGTGGCTAGGGTTTGGTAATCCTAGTTTGTATAGCAATCCAATAGTATAGGAAGAGGAAATAGATTTATTGGAGACAATTTTTAAGAAGGCTACCCCAGAGTTGTGACCTATTTTGATAGTGGAGGAGTGCAAGTTGATACCAAGATGGTGAGTTTGTCTGTATTTTTACCTGGTATAATGTGGGTTGCAACCATGGGCAGCCCAGGACACAGGAAAAATAGTGCCAATATTTTACTGTGTAACCCCTTTGGTATGCAAAGCCTGATACCTGTCCCTTAATGGCTTGTGATTTGGGGGGATACTTACACTGTCTTTTGACCAGAGCAGTATAGGGTCATTGTAGCTAACTGTTTTTGGCAGTTTGCTTATAAAAGTTGATGTGGTCTTGTAGGGGATCCTGATCATCCCAGAGGGACAAGCAAGCAGGATACACCCTCTGGGGTTATACCTTGGGGAGAGACTCTAGGCCAACCATCAGGTGTCAGAAGTGGGAATTCCTGGCCAATGAGTTGGACATGTCAGTCTTATGGTTTATGGTGGTACCAAACTGGTCCATAAAAGTAGAACCAATTAATACATCATAGTTCTTGGCTTCAAGGACTATGGCCAGGCAGGTGACCACAGTGTCCTCAAACTTCAAGGGAACAGACAAGTAAGCACCTTTGGATCTAGCAAGATTGTTGCCTTTGGTATCAAAGGTTCTGCTGCACTCAATGTCTGGCAGGAAATAGAGCTTACAGGGGAATTGGGATGACAGGATTAGGGCTGGGGCGCCACTATCCAGGAAAGCACAGATTGAGATATCAAATACCTTGATTTGGACCCATGTATTTGATCCAACCAAGAGGCTATGTCTGCCCTCTACCCGTCAGATGAGAGGATGGCCTTTTCTCTAGTTCCTTGATGACTTTCCTTAGAGTTAAGAGGATGTAGACAATGCCCCCAATGAAGTAGTGACCACAGTTTTTGAAAGAGCTTTGGTTATATTGCTGACAGCTTTATGGGTTTTCTGGAGGTTCTGAGCCTGGAAAAGGTAAGGCAGGGCAGGATTGGACTTTGAAGGGGTTATTTTGTAGGGGGTACTTCTCTCTGGGTTGAGGCTTTTGCATGTGTATGGTCAGCCACAGCCATTATTAAAGAGTCAGGGCTCTGGAGATCAGGAGGGACCTTTTTACTAGCTAGAGACACACTGGTCCTGTGTGTCCCTCTTAGTAATTTTTTGGCCCTTCCAAGACACTATTATCTTGGGATGTGTTGAATAGAGCGTGTACGCTGGGTTCTGTGTCAACGGGATCCTCTTTAATGTCCAGTTGGTGGTGTGGGTAGTTCCAAACAAAATGTCCCTTTCAACCACACTTAAAGCATTCTTGTTCTTCCATGGGTTGTCTTTATGCATAAAGGACTCCACCATCATCCTCTTTGTATTCCTCTACAGCATTCACTACACAGCGTGAGGGATACACAGGGTGTGGTCCTTGGCATAGTGTGTCTTGCTGGAGGGAGGCAGCTATGCAGAGTACTGCTTGAGTTAAAGTGGGTATCAGTAGCTGTGGATTGAAGCCAGACAATTGTGGGAAGGGGTGGATTGCATTAAGAAGGGCTTTTGCTGCTTCCCTGGGAGTCAGGAAGATGATAGACATTAAAATCTGTGCCTCAAGCCTGAATCTTCTGCAAAATCTGGAAGTGACTCATCTTTTTTCAAAGTGATAGTTGAAAAAATGGCCTTCTCATCCTCCAGCTGTTCAGGGGACCCATAGTTATCTTCAAGGATGTTTTTAATTTCCTTGTAAGACCCTCCCCTCCACTAAGAGAGGCAATCACTGTGGAACAGGCAGTTTTTTCCAGGCTGTTCAGCAGTTTGACACGGGCAACTGGCTCTGGGCTGTCCCTAGTCATGAGTTCAAACCCTTTGAGGAATACAAGAATATTAATGGGACCTCCTTGTTTGAACTTTGTATTTAGCTTGAGACTAGGGCCAGAACTTACACAAGCATACCACAAAGGTAGACCAGGATCAGAAGGAGCTGGTCCTAGTGGCCCGTAGGGCGGCCCAGAGGTGCAGGCTGCAGTCCTGGTGACCCTGAAGGGTGTCCAGGTGGTGATCCTGGTGGACTGGTGGGACCTCCAGAAAAAGCTCTGGGATAGTGTCAGGGCCCATAATGGGCCAGACAAAACCCTATGTTGCATAGGTTCAACGCCTGCAATTGAGCAATTGGGCAACCAAAAAATTGTGTTGTCAATTACACAGATTAACCCAAAGGAGACTTTAATTCCAAGTGTAGAATCAAATCCTGGTCAAGGCCAAGCCTGGGGGCAATTGAAAACCGTCCTAAAGCCAAGAAAAAAAAATTTAATTGGCCCACACCCACTGAAACCCATAATTGGGGACTTGGGTTGTTAAATGGCCTAAAGTTCCCCTGCCAGCTTCCCCAGGGCAAAAATAATGAAAGTATCCATCTAACTGACAAATCAGGAGTAACTAATGGAACCTAAATCAAGAATAATCCATTGATAACCAATAAGAAGTTGCCAGTAAGTCCAATTGCAGTTTCTCAGCAGAATATAGCTGGGAACACTGACATCCCCTTTCTTTGTTGACATCTTCATCTAATAAACTTTGTTGGTTAATGTACACTGAGCATTTATACTTTTCAGGGGTTTATTACATTATTACAAATTTTATACTGCTGGTGCTTTCAAACAGAGAGTACCTCCAGTACCAACACCAGCGCTGGGAAACAGAGCAACTTCTAGCTGCCTCCAACCAACCACTGTCAGCCTTTACCTCATCTCCTAGAGTGCTGGACCAAGAAATAATTCCTGCTCCTGCATTGCGCCCCTCCTTTCCTGGTGTTCTGCTGCTCCAACAACTTTCCCAGCAAAGCCTGACCATGAGCGCTGCCACAGGAGAACTTCCTCTTGTTCCTTCTGCTTTATAATATGACTACAGTAAGCTTGAGTTTGCCCATTTGACCATGCTGGGGCTCACTGAGCAAGTGATATCCTACATGGGAGTGTGGCATCCTTGGGCTACTGCTGCCAATTATGTGATGCAGATGGCCCCTGTCATCTACTAGGCCTTCCAGGCTTGACCCTTCCCCTTGACCAAAGGTTCCCCTGAGAGTCGCCCAGGCCATGACAGATAGCCACAAGGAGGGAGAGAAGAACCGGGAGGTGTGTGAACCCCATGGTGCTAGTTAGGCTGGAAGAAAGACCCCTCCTGAGGGTAAGGCTGGGAATTTGCACCTGTTTGAAAGTGAGAGTTGGGGCCTGGGTACCCTGAAAAAAGGAGCCACCATGGATACTATTGATTATGTGGGTGTCCAGGGTTGGGGGGCATCTCCCAGCGTGCAGTTACATGGTCTGCCTTTGGTGTGTTAGATTGGACCTGGGGTGGCATATGCAAAAAATGCTCCCTAAGCAGTTGGGTGGCGGTGGGCAGTACTGTTGATGGTCCTGGGGTCAAGATCTTGAGATGGGTGGAAAAGATGGTGATGTGGGGGCAGGAAATCTTGAGTGGCCCAGGGAAAACTTTGATATGTTTCTCTGGCTGAGTGGGTGCTGGACAAAGCTGTATTGGTATCTACAGATTCAAGGACAGAGCATACTACCTCTTAAGATGCAGAGTCAGAGGCGGAAGTGGGGCTTGGTTCTGTACCACCTGACCCTCTTAAATTCATTGAGTCAAACGGATCTTAAGGTTGGATATCAGCAACTGGAGGTTAGCGTCCTTCTCCTTTAGAGTATTGAGTTCTTTGTCATAAGTAGAGGCATGTGCTTCCTGCTTCTGAGTTAATGTGATCAGCTCTTGCTGAATGCACTTTAGCTGAGTTGTTAGCTGCAGAATAAGGCCTAAGTGTTTGCTCTGATTGGCCTCTGTCTGTGACTTGAATGCAACCTGGTCTGACTGGAGCGCTTCTAATTCAGCATAGGTTGCATCACCATTAGTCCCTACAACATCTAGGTTGTCCTGGGTCTGTGAAAGGTTGCAATAGAGAAGGTCAAGGTCATTTATCAGAGTCTCAACATTGTCTTGCGTTTGATTGACCCTAGTCACAGTGTTGTTGGCCCACCGTTTGTAGGCTTCTTGGATGTCAGCTAGCTGGGTCTGAATGTTCCCAATATCAACATCATGCTGGGTTGAATGGCCTTTAAGGTTGGCCACTTTTTTCACCAGAGGTTGAATTACTTGCTGCTGGAGAGAAGAGTGGTCCTCAGTGATTTGTTATGCAATGGTCACTGTATCTGAATGCATGGCTCCCAGGACCTCATGTTCATGGTGTATTTGATGAATTCTATCCTGGGAGGGGGTTTACTGCTGCCTCATTGTAATCCCTTAAACAATTCAGGGCCATAATGATCTGTTTGCTACTAATGTGTTGTTGCTCAAGCCAATTTACCAGCGCAGTTACCATGGGGTGATTGAGTTGAATCAAGTATGCTTTGATCCTTCTGGTATTGTCTAATGCTGTGGACGTAAGAACATCCCCATTCTCAATCAGGAATTGGCAAACATGTTCCATGTCTGATATGGTGGGGTCATCAGAAGGGCCAGGGTGAGAAATTTGGTGCATAGGTAAGAGAGGGGCACTAGGAATTGATGGATAGGATGAGGGATCAGTATGAACTAGTAAAGGCTCTATACAAGAGACAAATGGGGCATGAGTGCTAGGTCTGTCAAGGGTCCAGGGTCTGCTGTATGGGGGCGCAGGATTACCAGACAAAGCCCTAGGGTGGCAGTGGTCTCCACTAGAAGTAAATGATTGAGACAAGGTCTGAGGAAGGTTTGTGGGGGGATTCTTCCTCTACCTCAAAGAAATATTTTGCAGGGTCTTTGTCGGAGGCAGGAGAAGGACTTCACGGACAGACCAAAGTGGAACACTGTCTTGGGGGCTCAACAGATTGGGAAATGGTGGAAAATGTAGGGACAGAGGCTAGGGGGCAGGTTCTAGCCTGGGTTCATGGGGAAGGCTTGGAAATTGGAGCAGTGGGTTCCTCAACCTCTATAGATAGCTGAGGAACTTCTGCATTGGAGACGGCCTGACCCTTAGGGTGGGGGTCTTCAGTGGGAGTCAAAACTTGATCAACAGTAAAGGGTTAACCCCATGCCATAAAAGTTGCAGCAAAGGGTTGCTAGTTTCTACAAATAGTTAGTCAGTGACCTTAATTCTTGATACTATAGCTGTTAATGATATAGTGACAGCCTATGAAGGACAGAAGAATAATAAGGTGTATAGACAAAACTGGTATTTATTTAGATAGTATTGCACTTATATGGTGTGAGGCAGGGGAATTGCCATCAGAGGCAGGGAGGCACAGACAGAAGAACTTTCCAAATGGAGGAGAGTGGGTTGAAACAGCTAAAAGTCTTGCCCAAGAGAACAACCGCTTTCTTGCAGCTTTCCTTAAAGAGGTAGATATAAATAACTTTGTAGTTCTAAATATAATCCCAGAAGTAAAGCTTGTGCCTTGTACGCATTCAAAAGGCAAATTGAACACCTATTTTAGGGGCTTTTAAAACGTCTTTATCACTAGTTGAATCAGGATGCAATACCGCAACCGCGCAATTGTTTCATTGCTTAATCCCTAGATGGAAAACTTTTTGTCTAATCCATTCAGGATCTGCAATGTTTCCTTCCACTGGATTAGACAACAGGGTTAAAAATGGCTGGTGTCTCTAGTTGATGGCTATGATGAGCAATCCCTCTAGAAGAGTCACGAGCAGAGTCTTGAAGAAGGTACAAGGGGTAATTCCAAAGAGGCACAAGCATACCAGGCCAAAGGAGATGATGAAGGCAGCGGGAAGCAAGTAGTCCTGCATGATGTGGACGCAAGCTACCTGGACTTGGGGGTTCACTTAGATCAGCTACTGGTGCCTCAGCTGGCCTTAGAGGGGACAGACCCATTGTTTGCTGCACTGTTCTTAGCTTTGAGTGAGCCCAGGGAGGTGTCATGAACTGGATTGCAAAGGGGTAACAGTATCCATTGGCAGTTCTCCATGCAGGTGGCAGAAGAATACTCAGAGTTTCAGCTGAAGGAATTCTAATTTGGGGGTCAAGGCCTTTCAGTCTTGCAAAGGGGACAGTATCTAACATAGTGAAGTCAGTCCTTTGCGCTTGGGCAACACATGGGGTTACTGATGCTCAACCAGTCAGTTGGAAAACCTCTGACAACTTTGAGCAACAACTTTGGCAAGCCTTCCAGGAAGTGTTGAAGTCATACACAGTGGAGAGGACTGCCCATCTGGTGCCAATGGTGATGGCTGGCAACCTTGTTCTTTGAGGAACCAACCGCTGTGATACCAAGCGGGAGGAGAACATGGGAGTCTTCCTTGAGTGGGCCTTATCCTTATTCTACAGGGTGGGTGGTCAGGTCCCAGTAGAGTATGCCCTTTGCAAGAGTCTTCTGTGGGACTGTATCTTCTTGGGGGTCGTCTTTCCTGTGGACATAGGGTCAATTGTGTGTCTTGCTTGATGGAGGTTTGTTGCCCAATCCTTGGTCATTGGCTTTGTGGATCTGTAGGCAACCAGTTGTGTTTCTTGGCTGTCATTCAGGTAGTAGAACAGTTGGTGCAGTACTGGAAGAGTCTTGTCAGTCTCCAATAAACACCTTGTTCTTTTATTCTTATTCCTCATACTTTGGTGCAACACTATTGCAAACAGGACAACAACCCATGGAATTTTTTAATTAGGGTTTTGTTTTTTTGGGTTATTGTCCTCATTGGGACTTACTCTTGATCACTAGGAGCAGCACGCATATACTGAGTGTGTACTCTAGTGATCAATTGCCCAGAATGGGGCTCCTTAAGGGTGTAGGAGTTGGGGCCGGTCTCATGGATAACTTGAACTGGACCTTGCCAAAGGGAGGCAAGTTTGGATTTGCAGCTGTACCCTCTATTGCTGAAGAAGTAGACTGAGTCTCCTACCAGGTAAGTGGGTAAGGCAGGGCGTTTGGATGCAGCTTGTTCTACGTCTTGCAACTTATGGTTTAGGTTTACAGTGTAGGCCTCTGATTTCAAGAAAATAAGGGTTTGAACCAGCTTTTTGAGGTACGCCTCTGGGGACACAGCCATGCTGGGCTTTACCAAGGAATATAGTAAAGGGGGAAGTCCTGTTTGCTGGCTGTAGAGCAGTTGGAAGGGCGGCTTGCCAGTGGCCCAATGGTACCCAATGTTGTATGCAAAGGTGGCCGCAGGAAGGAAGGTATCCCATTCAGTCTCATGTTGGTGACTGAGCTTCCGGAGTATCTGGACCAGGCTCCCATAAGTGCGCTCTATCATGCCATTTGTCTATGGGTGATAAGAAGTGGATAGTGTCCCACAAATTCCCATCAGTTGGTTGAGGCGGGGGATGATATAACTGGTGAAGTTGGTACCATTGTCTGTCAGAAGGATCTGGGGGCAACCATGTTTGTATATGATATTCTCCAGGATGAATGTGACTATCACCAGTGCAGATTGGTTGGGAATTGCCTTGGCTTCTACCCATTTAGTCAGATGGTCAACTGCCACAATGATAAACTTGTTGCAACTGTTGGTAGCTGGCAGGGGGCCCACTATGTCAATGGCTACAGTGTAGAAGGCAAACCCAGGGTGTACCAGTCTGTGTTGAAACTTGGCAACCTTAGGCCTCTCAATGTTGCAGTCATGACAGTTGGCTAGCTTATCCACTACGTCAGTATGCATTCCTTCCCAGAAGCAGTGCTGCTGTAGCAGAGCTAGCGTCTTCTGTATGCCACCATGGCCAGTAGTCTTGTGAGCAGCCACCACTGAGTCCATGTATAGGGATGGGCGTATGTAAGGTAGCCAAGAGTCTCCACAAAGCTTCAGGAGTTGTCCCTTAGAGACCTTGGTATCAATAGCTAACTTCTTGAGAGCCCTCTGTATCTCTACTGGCTCCTCTCCCCACAAAGAAGGATCCTTCATAAGCTTGTCATAGAGAATGTCAGCCATGGGGGATACTAAGGCAACAGTGGGAAGGCGGGAGAGACAGTCATTTTTCCGGTGGGCTTCCCCGGATTGTAGAATGATCCCATAGTCATAAGCCTGAAGTTTAATGGCCCAACACGCCAGATGTCCTTTGGGGTCCTTGAGGGTCTTCAGCCATTGCAAGGAGGCATGATCTGTTACAACCGTGAATTGTACCCCATGGAGATAGACTCTGAACTGTTGATAGGAGTGTATCACAGCCAGACACTCTCGTTTGATGACAGTGTAGTTCCTCTTGTGAACATTAAGCGTATATGAGCAGTACCCAACAGGGTGTTCAAGTCTGTCAGAGTCCAGTTGGGAGAAAACACCCCCAATTGCCGTCAAACTAGCATCTGTATGAACCACAAATAGCTTGGCAAAGTCAGGGTAGGCCAGCACAGGAGCTGCAGTCAGTGTTCCTTTGAGAGAATTAAAGGCAGATTGGCACGCTGGGCTCCAGAAGAATTCCTTATCAGCTCAGAGAAGCTGAAAAAGGAGGTCACCCAGGGATTCAAAGTTGGGGATGAAGCGGCAGTAGTACCCAATCATCCCCAGGAAGACCTGCATGTCTCACTTATTGGCTGGGATTTGCATTTGCTCAATGGCTTCCACCTTCAGAGGTACAGGGCAGAGTACATCTTGGCTAATGATGAACCCAAGGAACTCAGGGTGCTCCTTGAGGAAGTTGCACTTGCGTGGCTTGAGCTTGTGATTAGCTGCAGGTAAACTCTGGAAGACTTCCTCCAAGTGTTGTAGGTGATCATTAAAGGTTTGGGAGAATACATTAATGTCATCCAGGTAGACCAAGACACTGGTGAGTTTGAGGTTGCCCATCACTGCATCCATAGCCTGTTGAAAGGTAGCTGGGGCATTGGCCAAACCTTGAGGCATCCTTGTGGGTTGAAATAGCCCTTGGTCAGTGATGATTGCACATTTTTCTTGATCACAGGGGGTAGGTCAATCTTCCAGTAACCACTGATAAGATCCATGGCGCTGAAGAACTTGGCGCCACCCAGTTGGTCCAAGGTATTGTCAATACAAGGGAGGGGATATGAATCTTTCTTGGTAACAGCATTTAGTCAATGGTAGTCAATCACCACACAGTTGCTGCCATCCTTCTTTTTGACAATCAGGAGAGGGGAAGCCCAAGGGATTTTACTGGGGACCAGTAAGCCAGATCCCAATAGCTTCTGAAGCTCTTTGTTAGCCACAGCATGATTGGCTTGACTGCGCCGTATAGGTCTGGAGCAGATAAGTGGACTGCCTTGAGTGTCAATATGATGTGCAACATCTGCAGCCTTACCCAGGTCATAATTATCCTTGGCAAACACATCTTTATACTGGGCAAAGAGATCCATAGCTTGATCCTTCTGCTCCTCAGAGAGGCCAGATAGAGAGTTACAGCTTATGACTGATAGCACCAGTGGTTGCTCACAGGGTAGACCCAACTCAGAGAAGTCCGCAAAGGGGGCAGTCTCCTGCAGGTTGTCATGCTCTTCCAGTTGTATATAAGCCAGAAGTTGATGTTTGGCGACAACCATAGCTTCACAACTCATGTTGGCCAAGAGTATGAGTACCTTCTTCTCATTTGGCATGAGGATGCCTGGCGCAACCCATGGTTCTATTCTGGAGGAATTAGAGATGCCAAAGATTTCTCCATGAGTGCCAGCTGGTAGAGCCAGCGAGAGGCCTGTATTGTGGATCACCTGGGCGCCAGGTGGGATTGTCACATTACAAGAGGCGTAGACTGGGATACCCTTGGCTTCCCCAATTTAGAGAGGTAGCACCTTGACCTTCTTACTATGCAGCGTATAAGCAACTGGAAGCTCTCTGTTGGCGTACTACAGATTGATGTAGTGCAAGCATCGTAAGGGCAGGTCAGACGGGCAATCACCATGATAGAACATTGGTATGGAATGGCCCAATATTACAAATGTGTGGTCTCCATGGTTAGTCACAGTGCCATACTGAACCATGAAGCTAGTCCTAATAAGAATGTCATAGCTGTTGTTTTCCAGGACTATAGCAGGAGCAGTGACCATTAGCTTCCCAAAGCAAAGAGGGAGAGAAGAGTAGGCTCCTTTTGCTCTAGTGGTCAGTGTCTCAGCAGTACCAAACTCTTCATGATAGGCCAAGTCTGGTGCCAGCTTAAGCTTCTTAACCAGCCAAGGATATAATGTTTCCAGGGGCACCAGTATCCAGTATGGCCCAGACATGAGTCTTGTTCACTACCAGGTTGATATAGGTGCAATCCTGGTGGTCCTCTCTGATCTCCACAATCTTTGAGACCTGGTGTACGCTTAGTCCTTTGAACTTCTCCAGGAAGGTAGCCATGACAGCTCCCACAGCTGGGCTTACTTCCTTGAGGGATTCTAGCAGTGCTGAGACATTTACTGTGTGGAGCAGCTTGGTCAGTTGTTCAGCACTGTCCTCCTCATGAGTGACTTCAACGCCTGGTTGAGACAGTTGTTCAGCATAGGATAAGGATACTGTTCTCTGAGCTATTTGGGAGATAACCACCTCAGGGCAAAGTGTAGTCTGATGATTTTGTGTGTTAACAGTGAGGACTTGATGGAGGAGGTCCTATTGAACTTCTTCAGACTCCACATCCTCATGTATTGGTTGGGAGTTGAAGTCAATCAGAGGGTTCATCCTTAGGGTTGGTCCCAGAGAATGGAAATGCACAGGCCTCTAATCTGGATTGCCAGGGTGCAATGGTATGGAAGAGATGAGGGTGTCAAAATTACAAAGGCAGCCAAGGATTTCTCCTTGTCCTGGCTGCTTAGTAGTTTTTTGACTGGTCCTCATTGTCCTCCTCAATATCAGCGTCCTTGGCATAGTCCTCCTCAGTGTTTTCAATGCCTAAATGATGATCTTTTGGCGTGGATTCCTACATTCCCAAGAGAAGTGGCCAGCCATACCATATTTGAAGCAAGTACAGGGGCCATTGTTGACTGGAGCAGGCCCAACCTTGTCAGAAGGCTTGGGCATCTTGACCGCCATGCAGGGTCATTGCTCAGATTGCTGGCAAGGGCAGCCTTCAGGAAGAGGGACTTCAAACTCCTCCTTGTAGGTGTGTAGGAGGCAGATCAGATCTGGTACAGTGCAAGCATTGTAAATGCCTGACTTAAGGGCCAGAGATAGTTCCCAGTTGACATGTACAGCATTAAGGAGTGCTAACTGCACATCAATAAACTGCACCACACTCATAGACAACAGAATTTGAGCTTCAAGTTAGAACCTAGAAGTGAAGTCTTCTAAGGTTTCCCCACCTTTAACTTGGTGTCAGCAAAGTCCATCTTATGACCAAGGAGTGCTTCTTGGCTACCAAATTCTTCTATCAAGGCTCTGGAGACGTTGGCAAAAGTCCAGCCATTCTCAGGGAGATGTGGCAAGATAATGGTTTGAGTCTCAGCATCCAGACAGTTGATGATTGTGGAGTCCCTCATGGCATTGTCTGCGCCATACATGGAGTTCTGGTAAAGACGTAAGAACATGGCCACATTGCTCTTGCAGTCAAACTTGGGTAGATTGACAGCTTGAAGTTGTTGGAGCCATGTTGGAGGGGAGCAGGTGTGATCCTCACTGGAGAGCGGGTGAGACAGGAACAGCTGAGAGTGGAGGCAGCAAACCTAGCCTCAGAGGCGCGGCAACAATTTTCCTCTTGCTGGGCTTTGTGTTCACCTTCTCTGTTTTGAGCAGCTCCAGGAGCTTCAGGGGTGGCCAGGCCGTCATTCTTAGACTCCAGTACTGGCTCTAATACTTGTACAGCATTAGGAGCCAACCAAGTGTGGTCCTCATTGCTTTTGTAGCTATGATAGAACTCAGGACTAGAGGACTTCAGTGGACTGTGGTGACTCTTGGAGTTGATGGACATAGCCTTTAAGTTGACGGCCATAATCTTACTGTCCATCCTATCCAATTGGCTCTGGAAGGCATCCAGGAGAAGTTGTTGCTTGTCCAGCTCATCTTGGTAGACCTTGTTCTCCTGATGGTTGATATCCAATTCATCTTCCAGAGAGGTGATGCGCTTTTTGTGGGTGGCAATCTCAGCTTGGAGCAAGGCTATTACTTCCTTGTCCTTCCTGAATTGGGTCTGGCTGTTGGCTCTGTCATGCCATTGCCGGAGTTTGAGACTATCCTGAAGTTCTGACACAGCGTGGTAGCCATCAAACAGGAAGGCAAGATTGGCACTCTTCTGGAATGATTCCGTCTGCATCTTCTTGTAGTGATCAAAGAGCTCAAGGATGTCTCAACCAAGAAGGGCGCTGGAAGGGGAGTTGTTGGTGGTGGCAAAAGTGGGGTTGAACAAGGGGAGGGTGGCAAGGCGGCAGGCTAAGACTTCCACCTCATGAGTCAGGCTTCAAAACATGGGGCCAGTCTCCAGCACGTGCTTAGTAACCACACTAATCCAATTGGCATCTACACACTGATGGGTGAGGGTCTGTAACACATGCACTGGAACTAGCTTAGCTATACCTGCTTTGATGTCATCAACCCAGTGGAGCATGGTGTTCTGGGCATTGGTGACTTTGGCAAGATACTGATTGACAGTGGTGAAAGTATTGCCCAGCTCAGAGTACAGAACCTGGAGGAACGTTTGTTGGTTAAATACCAGTATTCCCTGGTCATGCACTAGGCTTTGGATGCGGCCCAGGTGCATTTGGTTGTGGCATACGGCAGGATAGGCAAATTGGTTTAGGTAGTCCTTGATATGTTCAACAGTACATAGGTCACCGCAGAGCTGGTCAGGGTTGAGCTGGGAGAGATTATGAAAGCAACCCTAGGCGTTTTCAGCAGAAGGCTGCTGAATAGCCAGATGTTCAGAGCAAGAACCATTTCCAGCAGCACCAGAATCCATGGTGTGTATGGATTACAGATGGAGTCCTTGGAAGGTGAAGAGTTGGCGTCCATCTCCAAGGGAGCAGGGGCTTGTAGGAGCAGTGTTTGACCAAAAACAATAGCCTGGGGGTGTTGATGTTCTGGCATGAATTGGCTTAGGTTGGGCAGGCCATAGGGAGCGCCTGCTCTTTCCCCAGCATGAGCATTAGCAGCAGTAAAGGCCAGTGCCTGGTGGTAAGGAGAAGAAGTGGCAGAAGACTGGGCCAGGGGCATTCCTCCCTCCTCATTGAAAGGACTGCGGGGGTGGGGGCTGTTGGTGTTGTAAGATATGAGCGCCAATGTTGTAAAAGTTGCAGCAAAGGGTTGCTAGTTTCTAAAAACAGTTAGTCAGTGACCTTAATTATTAATACTATACCTGTTGATGGTATAGTGACAGCCTATGAAGGACAAAATAATAATAAGGTGTATAGACAAAACTGGTATTTATTTAGATAGTATTACACTTATATAGTGTGAGGTGGGGGAATTGCCACCAGAGGCAGGGAGGCACAGACAAAAGAACTTTCCAAATAGAGGAGAGTGGGTTGACACAGCTAAAAGTCTTGCGCAAGAGAACAACCGCTTTCTTGCAGCTTTCCTTAAGGAGGTAGATATAAATAACTTTGTTGTTCTATTTATAATCCCAGAAGTGAAGCCTGTGCCTTGTGCGCATTTGAAAGGCAAATCAAACACCTGTTTTAGGGGCGTTTAAAACGTCTTTATCACTAGTAAAATCAGGATGCAATAGCGCAACCTCGCAATTGTTCCATTGCTTAATCTCTAGATAGACAACTTTTTGTCTAATCCATTCAGGATCTGCAACACCCCAGCCTCTCTGTGCAGGTGTTGGGTGGACAAGGCGTGGGGGGCTGGCATTGCAACAAGCGTAGTTGGCGGTGGAGCAGCATGGGCAATTCATGGTTTTGATATCACAGGTTTGGTCCCTGGACTAGAGGTCTCCAGCAGCAGTGCAGAGGGAAGGGACAGATACCCCTGTAGTGAGCACCAGAAAATGTGGTGCTCAAGGGCTCTAAAGATAAGGTTGGAGTAGCTGAGCAGCAAGTGGGATAACACAACAAGACTAATATCCCCTTACTCAACAGAACCTCTATATCTGGGCTCTTCAAGTAATCCAAGAATGTTAAGTTGGTTGTTATGTTTTTTTTTGGTAAAAATGATGTCTTTATTGGGGTTTTCTGAGGGTCTTTTATAGTTGGAGAGGGAGGAGGGAAAAGAAAGGGTGAGTAATCCTGACTGAGGTCTAGACTGATAGGAACTAAGCTATTCTTGAAGGGCTGAAATATTTTGGATAATATTCAGATAGAAAGGGCTTAGATTGGGTGGGATGTGAATATCTGAACATTTGATCTTGGGGTCAGGTTGTTGCAGCAAAATTAGGGCCACCTCTAGAGAATTGGGTGTAGAACAGGGTTTCAGGAGGTTCTTATAGAGGTTTGATGCTCAGCAAAAGGGAAAGATAATCACTATACCAAAACATAATGGGAAAGATTGATGGATCAATCATTGATGCATCTGTGGCTAGTGTCATAAAATGACAAACTCCTGTTGACTATGCTCATGGGAAAACCTCAACTACAGAATTCAAACCCTGATACCCTGTGGGCTGCCAGCCCGCAGGACCAGCTACCTGCAGTTTTCTGGACTCAAAACAGAGCAGGATTTGACTTCAGGGAATCTCCTAAGGCTTGATGAACTAAAATTACTTACATCAAGGCTCCCCACGCCAAAGGTTCCTGTTAACCCAACCAATGAGAGTGTGGGCCAAGCCAAAGATCCTGAAATAACTTGGGCCATCACGGCAGGGGAAGCAAAGAAGCTTACTGTGGAATGCAGGCCATCCAAAGATGACCAATATGTAAGATTTTGCCCATAATGATGCAAGGTTATAGACTAGAGCATGCAAAGCATTGGGATTCAAATTTAAAAGATATAAGAACATAGGAACTTTCTGTAAGATGATCTTACAGAAACCTGCTAAAAACCTATATTGCGTCACAAATGGAGTAATAGAGTGTAAAAACCCTAAGCAAAGAAGATAGAATAAAGTATTCAATAGTGAAAAATTTGTAACTAAAGGAATATCAATATTAGGATATTCTCCATCAGCAAATTGATACACATAACTATTGAAAGATTCCTTAAGGGAAAAAAATGGATACAATAAGCCTAAGGCTTGTTGTTTTACAAGTTACATTTGAATTTAAGGAAAAGCTAAACTAAAAAAAATGAATAAAAAATAATTCTTAAAATTACAAATTTGAAGTTAAAAAATTGTAAAAAGTTGAAGGGATGGAATCACTTAGAATTTTGGCTTAAAGCCTACTCATCACAAGCTCTTTATTTATAGTTAATTATTCTTCAGTTAAAAATGATTGGCATAGGGGAACAACAGCCAAGGACAGGAGAAACTGGAGAAGTTGAGCAGAACCTGGAGGAAAAATAGGAAACAAAAACCCAGTAAGCCCGCAGATCAACACCGTCAAGCTGGGGGAGCAGCAACAACACAAGCAGGGGTTTTGAAAGGTAAGTGAGTGAAAATATTCTAACTTTAAATTAGATATATATAAAAGTAAAGGCAAACAACAGAGCAAACAACAATGACAACAATTCAAACACAAATGACATTGAAAAACCAATGTAATTAATTTAAAATACTTAAATATTAACTTCCAATTTAAATTTCTAATATTAAAATAATAAAAGATTTAACCAAACAAAAATAATAAATATTAAACACTTAAAGAGCCTGCCCTTTGGGGCAGGGCATGACACAATACTACAACCTGAAAGGAAATTTGGGTTTTCTAAGTTCAAACCATTCAATTAAATAACTTCTGCAATGGATTCCACCAAGGGCTACAAAAACCTGGTAGAATGTAGCACCAGGCCCAAAGGAATTTGTAAAATTTTCTTCATGGCAGATGGGTATACTTATACCCTGGGCTGCCAGGAAGTTGCTCATTACTATTCTTGCAATAAAGTGATATGAACCTTTGGTTCAACCAGGTTATTCCATATTTAATTTTAGTTCTAAATCATTTGCAGTTCACCTCCTGTGGTTCTGTACCTCACACCCATCAATCCCAAGAAACTGTGGGCCAACCATCCAAACTATATTGTCCACCAGGAGCACCCTTTGGCCCTGTGCATTTTGCAGAGTATCCACCCAACCTGGTGTATTTGGAGTTCACTCTAGCAACAATCATAATCTATGACTCAGAGGCCAGAACTAGAGAGACAGAGACCATTTACAGAGAAGGAACCAAAGTCACCATACCTCCCCTGCTATTCCGCAACAAGTACAACTACTTGCCTTCCTATTTAGTTCCAATGACACCACTTATCACCCCACAGCCAAACTGCCTGCAGGAATCTGTTGTGACCAATGAATCCAACTCCACTCAGATATTTGGGATGATGTATATCACTCTCACTGGCCTGATTGATTCAATGATACTGTCAGGGATCCAGTCTTTGGCAACCGGCCTGTTGTTTTCAGAGGTAACTTGGGCTGGGTTTTTTGCAGGCAATGTTCACCACAAGAGGGGAGCTAACTTTAGAAGGTAGGAAGCAGACTTTCCCACCCACAACCACGGGCCGGCAGCTGGTATGATGGTGTCCATCACCCCTGTGAGGATGATGTACACTATACCAAAAAGCTTGCTGGTATGATTGGTTGGAAGGTCGGGTGAAGAAGCTGGCATTGGTTTGGTTATTACGGGAGGTTCCATGTAGATATTGTAGGGCGGGAGGTAATTAAATTTTCCTCTAAATAGTTTTGGTGTAGAGAATATCCATGAGCCTTGACAGTTGTATCTAATAGCGGATTGGATGCATGCTAGCAGGTCAAGTTCAAGGATTTGCTCTGGTGTATAGTCCTTGTATTTGGGCTTCAAGGGATATTCAGTGAAATGAACGGGCCCAAAGGGTGCACCAGGTGGGCAGAAAACTGCGGGCAGTGGGGCAGGAGGGCCAGGAGATCTTGAAGTGAATTGATAGACGGTAAATACAAAATATGGCAAAAGCGGTATAAGCCAAAGTAACATAACTTTTATTCAAAAATGGCAATAAGTTTGGAGCGCGGGGTCCTTGAGTCTATATAGCACCCCACCTCCAAACTTAACATTTTCTGTGGGGAGATCATCAGGGCATTGGGAAAGGCAGGGCTGGGGGAATTGGGTACTTGGTTCTAAAGGCAGCAAAATGGTACTTGTCCCGAGAGTTCTTTCATTGATTGAGACTCCCAATTTAGCTACCTGATTATCTTGCTCTAGCGTTGTGGTCATGGGGTCAGGTTGCAGGCCAGTGCCTCTTCCTTGGGTTGGCTCTTGATTGGTTGCTGGTGTAGACTTCAAACTCATGAAGCTAATGGTTGCCGCTTTGGCACCTTCATTAGATGCTGTAATTGGCATTCCACTTAGTACAATAATTTCTGTGGCGTGGTCTGTTTCACTGTGTGGGCCATCATCTTCAGCGTCAGCTTGCAGGGGCTTGATCCCAGAAAAATGCGGGCGGGCAGTCCTGCAGTCCATAGGCCTGGCAGCCTAGGGGGATCCAGGTTCCAGGTTTGATTCCCGCTCTTGAGCCTGGGGCTCCAGAGGGGAAGAATTCTCAATCCTGACAGATACCTGCAAGCGGACCCTGGGCTCTCCTGGGCAAATTGTTATCTTATATTGTAAAGTTAGCACCAATTTTGTGGTGGGCCCTACCCACAGGACCTGCAGGCTGTCTGCCTGTCAGTTCTCAAGAACCCCCCACAGGCTGGATCCTTGAAAGCTAGCTGCAGATGCATCAATTGGTCACTCATTGCCATAATGAAAATTGTTTTAATGGGTTACTCTCCAACGCATCTGCGGCTAGCCGCAGATGCATCAATTAGTGTCTAATTGGAAATGCTCTTATATATTTTGATGGGTAGCTCTCCAATGCATAATGCAAAAAAGGGAAGCAGTCTCAATATAGTAATATTGGTGAGCAGTTATCTGCACCACACCACATCAACAATTGATTTTGAGATAGCTCAGGCTAATTCTTTCATCAAAGTATTCAAGGTCATCTCCAAAGGTTGGTTTTTTACTACTGCTGGGATCTCTACAAGAACTTGATTAAAAATTCAGCCCTGAACAAGTTGGTATTCAAGGATAGCACCAAAGAGGCCAAGAAGACTTTCAATTGCTTTGCTTTTTCAATAATGATCAGTAAAGAAGAAGTCAACACATTTTATGATATGCTTCTCAATGATAAGTACATCATTGAAAATCAAGAAGTATTTGCCCCATTCATTCAATATTTAAATAAAACTAGTGGGTGGTTGTGCTTCAGGGGAAGCAGTTCATCTGTAAAGGGTTAGAAGCCATCTACTGGAACTGCTAAAATCAGGTTTAAGACAGTGTAACAAAGATCACCTCTTCACTTGAAGGGTGGCAAAATCTATTTTCTCACTTAATTAAGATAAAAAAGCCCATGTTCACTTTGATTATCAAAAAGCTGGATATTCATTGTTCTCACTGTTGATAAGGAGCGCCTTTTGGGGAAGCTTTAAATATGGAATTAGGAAAGAAGAGAAGTATATTCTATTGGATAATACTTTAGACTTATATACACTTGACTGTGGCAGGGATTTAGTTGGATCAAACCTAGGGGTTAGTCATGTGCTAGATGAGTTTGAGCCACTGGATACTTGGATCATCATGTGATATTGCTTGGTTACCATTCTTGGTATGTTGAACGGTATATTAGAAGGGGACTAAATCGGGCAATGGCTGGATGTTAAGTAGGTTGGCGGTAGCCAGAATACTTGTACATCCAGATCCTTGACACACACCCTTAAGGGGTTACTCTGGTACATCAGGAGGGGGCTTTGTCTTAACGGCTGCTGCCTGATGTTCCTGGAGTTGTTTGCTAGTTGGTACCAGTCTGGTCAAATATTCTCCTTTGCTAAGGCGGATATGGGTTCTGTGGTATTTCTTGATGAAAGGGGTTTTGGTGTCCTGGAACTTAACCAGGTAGGTGTTCCTGTCTGTTCTGTATTTGATGATTTTTCCTGGTCCTCTGTGTACTGAGTCTAGCTTCTTTCTGTTTCCGGTTAGGACCCAGATGGGGGAGTTAATGGGAAGTGGTTCCTATGTAGAGGTTACCTTTTGTGTTTTGAGCCTTTTTGTTTCTGCTATTTTGGCTTTGAGGCGTATGTGTTGTAGAGTTGGTACCTGTTCTACTGTGGGGGGGTTCCCTGGGGAAAAATTTATGTATGGTTGCTTGTTGCGGGTAATTATTTCTAGTTTGTATCCATATGTTAGTTCAAACAATGAGTAGCCTGTCCCTTGATTGATGTGGACCCAGTGTCAAAACCTCAGGCTCAACCTGCCAGCAAGGTTCCAACCAAGCAGGTTTGCAACCTGCAATCCAATTATCTGGTTACTTGAAGTCAGACTAGGAAGTCAACTCAGATTACCAATTCCAACAACATTAACAGATGATGATCCTTTATGGTGGATACATTTTTTTGGTGCTTGACTCATTATCAGGATCAAGCCACCTCCTTCTCCCATCCAGCTGTGTGATCACCAATCAAATTCCTGTTATCCTTGATTCATATGAACTATATAATCACTATCTCACAATAAAGATTTTTATATATCTTCTAAATATTTTTCTCCATGTAACTCTGCTAAAACAGCACAGTTACAACTCAAGGATACTAGTAATGTATTTTTCACGTATAGTGGCCATGTTTACTTGGCTTTGCCATCCATTATTTTCTCAAGGGTTCTGACAAGACTGCCATTTAAGTGTTAAACTCTGCTGTTGGCCTGTGGCCTGTAGGGCAAGGTTGTAGAGTGTTTGATGTTTTTGGATTTCAAATTGTTGTTTACTATGTGACCTGATAACTTGGTTGCTCCATCAGTTATTATGTAGTCTGGGGTGCCATAGTTGGCTATGATTGCTTTGTTAATGAATTGGTTTATGGTTTCTGCTTTGTGTTCCTTTGTTGCCCAGCAGATGGGCCAGCGTATGGCAAAGTTGATGGCTACAATTAGGAAACGTTGGCTTGTCTTAGTTTCTGGGAAGGGGCCCACTACAAACAGTCCCCAAACCTTGAATGGTTCAGGGCCAGGTACTGGGTTAACAGTTGGCTGGGAAGCCTTTGTGCTGGTGTATTTCTCATATACTGTGAACTTTTTTAGAACATCAATTATATCTTGTTTGAGATTGGGCCACCATACTATCTCTTTTAATGTGAGGTACAGGTTGTTGGCCTTTGTATGTCCTAGTAGGTGGTTATGTCTTAATATGGTGCCAAATCTTTGTGCAAGTGGATGTAAGGGACATGTTTGTTGTTAATGATTTGGTATACAGTGCAATTTGATACATGGAAATATTTTTTGTTCCTTACTAATGCATTAAGAGTTAGTTGGTATGTTGAGGGGTCTTTCCCTTTGATTTTATACTCAGTATTATATAGGTTTGCCAATCAGGGTCTAGGTGGTCAGGATGATCCTATCTAGGCTGACATAGTCTATAGAGAGCATCAGCTGTGACCAGCTCTGCCCCCTTTTTGTATTGGATGTCCAAATTAAGCTGCTCTAGCAGGGATATCCATTTGGCTTGTTGCGTGTGAGTGTGTTCTGAGTTTTAAAGTAGATTAAAGATTTATGGTCAGTTAGTACTTGTGACCATACTACAGTCACATTAGGCTGTGGTTTCACAAAGAGGTTGAATTGGTATGAATTTTATAGGTTGAAATTCAAAACAATAGGATTGGCCTTGGAGAGACTTTCCAGTGTAGTAATCAATACCCAGAAATCAATTAGGCTGTACTAATTGAGGGCCAAAAGGAATAATCTGAACAATTCAGATTATGAGACTAGGTGTCTCAAACCGTCTAATTAACCATGGAGGTTAATTGATACCCAGGAATCAATTAGGCTGTACTAATTGAGGGCTGTAATGAATAATCTGAATGGTTCAGATTATGAGACTAGGTGTCTCAAGCTGATTGATTAACTGGGAAGGTTAATTAATTGATACCCTGGAATATGAATGATTAGGATTTAATCATAGGGCTAAAATGGACTTGACTGTGTCAAGTAAAGACTTATTGTCTTCAAACAGATTAATTAACTGAGAAGGTTAAATAATATTGCTGGGAATATAATTATAGAGGATTTTTTTTATATTGTTTAATTGCCTTGACTGTGTCAAGAATTTTGGTTAAGGTTAGCCAAAAGTAAACCCCCAAATTGTGGGTTTAAAGCGCTGTTTTGGCAAATTAATTAGGTTAGAAGCGCTGCCTAATTGATTTGTAAAGCGCCAAGATGCCGCCCAGTGAATGTTCCAGGTGCTGGGGCACCGCCTGGAAAAGTTCCTGGGCGCCGTGGTGGCGCCTGGTTTGAGTTCAAAGTGTTTTAATGGTTTTTTAACGCAAAAAAAACCATTAAATGCAAAAATAACTAAATGTAGACAATGGTGTCTATGCATTCAGGATTAATCAGCTGGTTCCCAGTTGGAACAAGGATAGCTTGGATCAGGAATATGTATATTCCACAGGGGTTTGGCACCAGAGTCTGGAATGCTTCAAGCCAAAGCAATACATTTCCACAGAAGGAATCAGGTGATTCTGGAATGTATTAGGGCACATTCTTATAGGTTAAGAGTGTGAAGATCTTTTTGGTAAAGATCTGGATTGGATGACGCCGTTATATCATAAACCATGTGATAGAAATCCAGGTGTGATTCCAGAACCGGAGGGGTTTTCAGCCAAATGTACCCTGATTGGTATATAATGGAAACATGATAATAATTAATAAAAATGATGCTTATGTGTGACAATGGTTGCTTTCCCCTCAATCTTTTTATGCTTTGTGTTTTTGGCTTTTAACTGAAATAAGACTAACATGGAATGAAAGAAATGGTCTGCAGCTAAGACTATGGGAAGCAAAAACGTGGAAGTGATCACCAGATGGCAACAAGTTTAATGCCAAGATTGCTTGCCTGGAATCCAAGCTCATCAAAGCTTACATAAAGGATTCCCTGTCAAACCGTAAAAGAGTCAGACCAGGATAATGAAGAAGCAAAATTGAATTTCTTGGATCTGTCACAGTACTCAGGTGTTTAAATATCCTTCTAGATAATGTCTCTATTTCTTACATGTGTGATATATTGCTAGCAATTCCTTATTGTGTATTGGGTACCTCTGCTCATTGTTGGTTAGTTTTCTACTTTTGTAACATACTGACAGAAAGTCTTGCTGCCCTGGCTGGCAGATGCTTAGGACTGCGCCAATGGCAGTATTGCTGGCATCTGACTCAAGCTTTTAGCACATGTTGTTATTAGGGTATTGCAAGATTGGCGCTTTGATCAAAGCTTGTTTCAGTAGTTGAAAATTCTTGTCGCATTATGGTGTCCAGAGGAATTTCTTTTTGGCATTACCATTGGTTAAGTCATTAATTGGTGCGGTGAGTTTCCTGAAGTCTTGGATGTATTTCCTTAGGTAAGCTTCCATTTTAGGAAAGCATCTAGCTTGTTTAACAGAGGTGGGGTGTTGCATGTTGTTTATGGCTTTCATTTTGTCTGGATCTGCTTTGATGCCACCTTCAGAGACAATGTGGCCCAAGAACAGGAGTTCCTTTTCCATAAATTGGCACTTACTTGGTTTTGAATAAAGTTTGTGCTTTGCCAGTCAATCAAGTGTCTTTCAGACATGCATGAGGTGTTCCTCTTTTGTTTTTGAGAATATGATGATATTATCAAGGTAGCATAATGTATTTGAGAGACCATTCAGCTCTTGGTTCATCATAGTGACAATCATTGCAGGAGTGTTGGTTATCCCAAAGTTCATATATTTAAGTTGTCCAGACATTTCTGACTGATACAGCTGTCATGGCCATAGTTTTCCTGGGTGTGGCTTGGCCAAAGCGCTGCCACCCAGGGAAAACTGGCCCAAAGCCCCGCCTGCTTGCGGCAATCATAGATTTAAATCTAACAATTGACTGCAAGTGGGTGGTGGCATGGGAAATTGGGTCTAAGTGGGGCGCAGATGCCCCACGCCCAATTTTCCCTTCTTTGACTTGCTGTTCAACAAATCCTGACCTCAAAGGAGGTCAGGTAACAGCTTACAGAACCACTGTTGGTGGTATCTGTAAGCTATCCAAATATTGCATACAAGGAGGCCACCTCATCAAGATGTACCCAAAGGCTTTAAGTAACAATTGTCCCCACCAAACTATCTTAGTAATTGGATATTTTACTCTCAATAAATATCTTGCCTTAATGATTCACTTATTTCAATATTTTCCAATCAGATTTGTAATAACCAGACTTCTAGATTCTTCCTTCTCACCTCTGCAATTTCCTGGTAATCTTCCACCCCCTGCTGAAATGATTCCTGAAACCCGCAAAATTGAATGTGAGCCTATCTATGCTGCTGATTCCTTGATGTTGAGCCAAATTAAAGTCTTACTGATGTACCTGTGCATAATCTTCTGCTGCACCTTTCCTTATTCACTCTTCAAGGGTTATCATTAATAAGTAAACACAAATTGCCTCCTCCTCATTGGTAATGTCATCCTGATTTGGGTATACATTCCCCATTTGATTGATTATAACAAGCTCTCTCTACTTTACCCTGACAACAGCAAGCCCATAGGGCCATAAAGGAATGATCAAAAGTCTTGTATACAATAATAAAAAAAGAAAAAGGAAGAGTTTCAGGAAACCAGGCATAGGTAGAGGCATTGGGCAGCTCAGGATGGGGTTAGGCCAAGCCGGCGGGTAATGCCCACCATAGAATGGGTGCTAACTTGATAATGTAAGACATGGATTGCCTGAGCAAGGACCAGGGTCCAGGGGTAGGGACCATGGAATCCACCATTCCTGTCAAGGTGATATAGAGTACTCCAAACAGTTGAGTGGATGTGGTCTCTGCAGCAGTGGGGGTCTCCATTGGGCGGTTGGGTTGTGGGGTTAGGGGCGGAGTCATGGGAACAAAGTAGGCAGGCAGATAATTGTACTTGTCTTTGAACAATCTTGGCAGCCTTTTGTACCACTTTCCTTCAATCCTATGTATTCAGTTTCTCTAGTCCTAGCCAAGGGGTCAGCAATGAGGATGGTCTCTAAGTTGTACTCCGCGTAGGCTGGGTTGGGCGGATATTTGGTAAAATTCACAGGTCTAAAGGGGGCTCCTGGGGGATAGTATAGTGCCTGGGTAGGATCAGCAGGCTGGTCTCCAGAGGGGGTGGTTGCCTGATGGTCTACTTGAACAGAGTTAAGATAGAAGATCACTAAGACTAGGTAAGGTAATATTTGTTCAAACCAAAGGTTCATAAAACTTTATTATCAAAAATGACAATGTGGTTATCACCATACCGCCGGGGTTTTTATACCATGGGAATTCGCTTCTTTGATTTTTGCAGGGTTCAGGTTTGCAGAAAGGCACTGGTGGGGCATGGATCTTGGCTCAGAGTCTTGAGGGCGGCAGATCCAGGTTGTGCCTGCTCTGGCAAATAGAAGTGAAAATGCTTTATTCCTCCGCCACTGTTCATTATGTTATCTGAGTAGTTCAATTGTACTACCTCTTATGGACAGAAGGCTGGCAGTTGCTGGTGGTCATTGGCAGAGTTAAAAATAGTTTTTTTTAACCTCCTTAAGGCAAGCTGCAACCTCTACATAGGTTCAGATCTTTGGTGGCTCAAGGTTGGCATCAATCTGATGACCATTTGGGGGATTATCCTTGGGAGACTGGCAGGCCTTGGAGTAACTCATCAACTCAGGTGTGCAATTTAGCAAGTGGGCAGTTTCCTGTCCACTTTGTGACTCAAATAGTCTTTGGAGGATCCGGGTTTGATTCCAGGGTTTCCAATGTTGATTTTGAAACTCCAGTATTGAACCTTGGCAGGTTGGCAGTAGGTCTTTCCCAACCTCCGTTAACCAGGTTACATCTCCTTTGTAGGTATGGGTCTTCATTGGAACCAGTTTGGTGGCAGACTGGCAACTATTCAGGGAATCCTCTGTAGTAGGTCAGCAGATTGTAGGGTAATTTAACAATTTGAGCCTGTGAGCTAACAGATTGGCGGGTCCTGGACTGTCCCGGAGGGTTTGATCCGCTTTCAGGGAACCAGGGTTCAACTCTTGGGTTTTCAATACAAGTATTGAAATGTCATTTATAACAAAGAGGGGTCAAGGAAACCTGCATGGCAGGAGAAAAACCTTGGGTGAAGGAGGAAGGTGTGAAGGGGAAGAGTGCTTTGAGCTATATATCCCACGCTGGGGGTAATATAACTTTTAGGATTTTGGATGGTGGGTGCCATCAGTCCAGATTGAAATGTTATTAATCCTGGAAAAAAACCAGGCCAGACAAAATTTGGGCCTTTGGCCCGCGTTTTTTGTTGCTTGACTCCATCTGTTGTGTGGCCAGTGGTGTGTGTGTGGTTTGGAATGGGCAAGATTTGGGTTAGAGCCCCATTTTGGGCCCTAATGACAAAGAACATGAGTTGAAACTTGGCAGAAGGTACAGTTAAAATGTGCTGATCCAGAACAATCCGGGCAAAATTCCCTTAGGCCGGCTGCCCGCGTTTTTTTGTTGAGCAGCCTGATACACATTTTGTGTGGCTAAATCTGTGTGCAACTATGGTTTCAGGGACAATGCCTAGGGTTAGCTCCCCCAAAATGGTGGGATGTAATCTCTAGGGCCTGTGTGTTGTGGAGTGATAGATCAAGGGGCTAGTAACTGATCTAAATTAACCTGGGCCATTAGTCCTTGGGCCTTCTGCCTGGATTTTTTGTTGGAGGGCTGAGCCTGTTACGGGATGATCCATTATGTTTGTGGCTGAGATAGGGTGCGGAATTGCAAGGCTGTGCCCTCAGTGCAACTGGTAGATCACACATGAGTACCAGTCTGCAGAGAATGTGGCTTTCACATTTTGGTAATTGCTGGTCCACGTTTTAGAATTGCTGAACCGCCTTGGATTGTGTGACGGTATGTGGTAAAAATATAAAGGGTCTGATGATGGAATGTATTGTTCAATGGGAGCAAATAAGGTACATTTTTGTGGGCCGTGTTTATCCAGAAACTGTGGTCCTTTGGCCCGGATTTTTTTGATACCCAATTACTTTCATGCTTGCCTGCTGCTATGGTGAACTCTATTAATCCAGATGCAGCTTCTTATGGTCCATTATTATCTGGGAGAGTCAAGGCCATAAATTGGCCTTACTCAAAGCAGTTATTAGCATTTCTGGGCCAATTGGTACTGCTTTGAGGTTACAGGAAATCCTATTCATGCCTGGGACTAGGGCCAGAAGCCCTGCAGAAGAGTTTGTCCAATTGGTGGGTTCCACCAGCCACTATACATTAGTGACCCCACCAAAAGTAGGGCCACTGCTGTCATTGGCTGCTGAATCTTTGGCTTTTTTGGGTGCCCTGGACTGTTTGGGATCCCCTGCCATGTAAGAGGATAGCTTGGTTACTGCGGCAAGTTTGGTTTGGACCTTGCATCTTGGTCTTCCATTATCCTGTGCAGAAGGTGCCTGCTCCTGATTGGGTGTATCCTGGGTTTGGGCCTGCAGCAAATTCTCTTGGGCCACCGCATTGTGGTGACTATCCAAATAAACTTGGCCCGGGTTAATCATTAATTCCTGTGTATGTGCCTGCAGCAAATTCTCTTGGGCCACCACATTGTGGTGACTATCCAAATAAACTTGGCCTGGGTTAATCATTAATTCCTGTGTATGTGCCTGTTGCAAATTCTCTTGGGTCACCGCATTGTGGTGATTATCCAATAAAACTTGGGCCGGGTTGGCCATTAATTCCTGCACTGCCAGTTATGTAGTTTCCATTGGTTCATCAACCACATTGTCATGAACTTCCTGGGTCCCATGTGCAGGCATTTGCATGGATTGAGGTGCCTCTTCTTGAGCACATTCTGTCTCCTTGATTGGTTGAGGCTGAGAAAAATTTGAGCCTTTGCATGAGCCTTTTTCTGGTGGGATGTGATTGTTTTTACAACTGCATACTCAGCCATGGTGCCCCAGGCTAAGGCTACAAGAGCATTGGATTGTGACCCAGTTGTTTCACTATTCTGGTGCTCCTTGGGGGTGTCTTATTCTGCGGCCCAGACTCCTGCTATGATTGTAGGGCAAAGGGCCTCTCTGTGGCCAAGGGCTGAGCACAGCGCACAGATGGGCAGAGTTTGTTCAGGGAATATCTTGAACTTGCTACTAAGGGTGCCATCCTTCTTGAGAATAGTTGTGTGACGGGAAATAGATGACAAACTGTCACCTGCAAAGGGTTTGATCATGGCCATGGCTTTTGGTGTGGTCAGGTGGCCCATGTAAGGATCACTTAGCAGTTCAAACTGCACTATTTCTCCATACTTTACCAGCCCTTCATTGAGCTGTGTTTTGACCTCCCCTATGGGCATGTCTAACGGTAAGGCCTCAAAAGACATAAAGAGGGTGGTATCTTGATTGAACTGGGTGTGGGTGGTTGGTAGGACTTTCTGGATTTTCTTACCCTTGGGGTCAGTGATCTCAAGAGTGAAGGTTTCCTCAGCTGCCTGATCAGAATCCGCTTTACAGAGGAAGCCAAGATCAAAGAAGTCCTTCATTGGGCTTTGGTGAAGTGACACAGCCTTGGGGTATGCTGTGGCAACTGCTTTTGCTGCCTCCTGGAACTGAGTGGGGTTGCCTCCAAAGTTGACTCTGATACCATGGGGCACAGGGGACTTGGGGAGTTCTCTGGTAATGTCTTGGAACCAGTTTTCAGAGATCACAAACTTCATCCATGCTTCTGATGGAACAAATGGTCCCTTATTGGTGGTTCTTGTGGGGCTCACCAGCTGACCCTTGACAGGGCGTTTTGGCCCTGGACCACCTTGGCCCAGGATCTGGAGTTGTTGGTTGCCATACCTTTCTTACCTATAAAAAAGCCTATAGTAAAAGTAGAATCTTATGCGCTTTGATTACTTTATTAATGCTTAGATTCCAAAAAGTGGAGCTAAGCTGTGAAAAAAAGGTGACATCCCAAAGTTTATTATCCTACATTCAAAGGATCTAAATTGTGTACGGAACACAGTTTTTGGTATACCTGTTCCATTTACTTTGACTTGGTTATAACCTGAGGTGAGGTCAATTTTAGAGAAAAATTTGGCTTCAAAGAGTCATGCAGACAGATCCTCTATGAGTGGGAGGTGATATTTATTCTTTACTGTGCTTGCATTTAGTGCTCTGTAGTCAGTTACTAGACGCAGAGTGCCTTCCTTTTTCTTTACAAAGAACACTGCTGCCCCCATGAGGATTCAGATGGGCAAAAAATCCCTTGGCTAGGTTGTCCTCAATGTGGGCTTTGAGGGTTTGGGTCTCCATGGGGGAGAGTTTGTAGAGAGGTGCAGGTTTAGGCATGGCTTTACACAGGTTGATGCCATGTTTGACCTTCTGTTTAGGTGGTAACTCTGTGATTTCTTCCTTGAATACATTAGTGTATTTATTTAGGAGTGCCACAAGTTCTGGGCATTGGATTTTGGTTGTTTTCATATTATTGAATTTGGTGTACCTCATTGTGAGGAGATTACTATCTTTAGTTAGTGTTCTAAGTTGTCTTGGTTTATTACCCAGACAAATACTATGTCTCTTAGAATGAGGTCGTTGGGTTCTTTAAGGAAATTAAAATTGACTCTGTTGTGTTTGATGGTCATGGTTTTTGTTTTCCAACATACGCTGGGGTTCACTCAGGTGAACCAGTCTATGCCTGCTACAATGTTGTAGTTTATGTTGTTCATGACAAGTCTTTTGATGGACGTTTGTATGCCTGGAGGTCAATTCTGAAGGGAGTTGTTTTGCCTTCAAGTAGAACCCTTGATTTGTTTGCTATTCTGGCATATTTGAAGTTAGATTTGACAACTGTTATTTTGTATTTGGTTAAAAATGGTTTGCTAACCATAGTATGTTGTGCACCAGAGTAAAATAAAATTTTATGTGTATGAGATTTATAAGTGCATGGTTAGACAAGAGTTTGTGGGCAATCTTTAATTTTTAAGTTCATAAAAATAGAGGACTGCAGGACACAGGGAATGCAAGTAGCAAAGTTTGTGCCTTGGTACAGTTTTTTGACAAATTGGGGGGAGACAGGGGCTCTTAAGTCTGTTCCCCTTCCTCTTTTCCCTGTTCCTCTGTTTTGAGCCCTTTGAGGTCAGAGAATGTGGGGTCAGATTCATAGTGGGTTGCTGTTTCAGCATTGCTTACTTTGGTGGTGTCCTCTTTCTTGGGACAGGAGCAGTTTGTGCTTTGGCTGTGATTGCCATTGTTGTAATTAGAGTTGCTATTGCTATGATTGGTTTTCTGGCGTTTGTTGCCATTAGAGTTGTCTCTGCCATTGCCGTTTGAGGAGTGATTGCCGTTAAGTGCAGCATATTACATATTTGCGTATTTTCTGCCTGTTTGGCTTCTGCAATGAGCGCAGGCATGGAGGTGTCAGCCTCTGGGCGGATGAGGGCAGTAACAGAGGGTTTCATTCTGTTGATGAATGAGGCTCTGGTATGTATGTTGTCATATTGCGCTGGGTTTTGGATTTTGCAGCGTATTTTCTCAAATTCATTGACGTAAGCCATGATAGTGGTCTTTTGAGGAAGATCACTGAGCTGTATCGCAATAAATTGGAGGGATTCAGTGACGCAGAATTTATGTGTGATGTCCACTTTGAACTTTTCTAAGTTGTCAAGCTGTTCATCAGTTTGTGAGCTGACCCAGGTAGCAAACCAGTTAGCTGCGGCCTCGTACAGGCGCTTGCTGGCTTCCTGGACCCATTTTTTGTGGGGGATGCAGCTGGCACAGAGTTTAGCAACTGAGTGGTCTAGCCAGTTAATGAAGTTTTCTTTGTTTTTACCAAAGAACTTGTTGATACCAATATATTTGGTGTTAGTAACTTCACCTGTGATAGGTGGTTGTGCGTTTGTTTGTGGTTGAAGAGAGCAACTGTATTGAATTATCTTGGCACATGCTTTGGGCATTACCAGTCCTTTTTAATACAGTGCATCCACTAGGTATATCTTTGTTGATGCTGTGGGTGCAGAAGTACGTTTTACAGGTATCCTGGGATGTGGCCTGGTTAAGTACGTGAGCAAAGGTGGCCGGGTTTTGGTCAGTCATTTTCTCTTTCATGGGCGTGGTTGAAAAACCTACTTCTGCTACCAGTGATAAGGAGTGCCTTTTGGGGAAGCTTCAAATATGGAATTAAGAAGAAGAGAAGTGTATTTTATTTGATGATACTTTTGACTTATATAGCTTTAGCTGTGGTGGAGATTTAGTTGGATCAAACCTAGGGGTTGGTCATGTGCAAGTTGGATTTGAGTTGCTGGATACCTGGAAAAGTCATGTGATATTTCTTAGTTGCCATTTCTGGCATGTTGAACTGTATATTGGATTGGCACTAAACTGGGCAATGACTGGATGTTAAGTAAGTTGGTGGTAGCCAGAATACTGGTACATTCATATCCTCAACACTATACTTACTTTACCCTTTGGCCATCAAAGACAAAGCTGTTATAACAAGGAATGCTGTCCTGCAGTTCAAGTTTTCAAGTGATACTAAAGAGGTTTTGGCATACTAATCAAACAGGATCACATTAAATATCTTAAAAAAGATTGCAAAGGCATTTGGAGCAAGGCCTGATCATATTTCTTTATTAATAAAGACTTCTTTCTTGTAAATATGTAATTTTGCTTTATTTTTATCATTAAACATTGATAAATTTAACTTGCAAAGATATAAAAAGAAAAATTTACAACTTCTAGTGTGGTGAAATTTGTCAGGATTGACAATTCTTCCTCTCTGGAAACCCAGGCCCAGGAGCAAGAATTAAACCCTGACCCTAGATCCCCTCAGGCCACTGGGCCTGTGGGCCAAAGGACCGCCTGCCCGCATTTTTCTGGGATTGAGCCCCTGCAAGCTGAGGCCGAGAATGTTAGCCCATGCAGTGAAACAGGCCAAACAAAGGAAATTATTGCACCAAATAGAAGACCAATCACAGCGCCTAATAGAGGTACTGAAGCAGCAACTATTAGCTTCATGAATTTAAGTCTACACCAGTGGCTAATCAAGAGCCGTTCCCAGGAAGAGACACGGGCCCACGGCCCAACCCCATGACCACAACTCTAAAGCAAGTTAATCAGGTAGTCAATTTGAGATTCTTGACCAATGAAAGAACTCCCGGGCCAAGTGCCATTTTGCTGCCTTTGGACCCAAGCACCCAGTTCCCCCAGGCCTGCCTTTCCCAATGACCTGATGAACGCCCCATGGAAAATATTAAGTTTGGAGGTGGGGTGCTATATAGACCAAAGGACCCCGCACTCCAAACTTATTGCTATTTTTGAATAAAGGTTATGTTATTTTGGCTTATACAGCTACTATCCCATTTTTTATTTGCCTTTTATCAAATCAGTATGAAATCTCACGGCCCTCCTGCCCCACTGCCCACAGTTTTCTGTCCACTAGGTGTACCCTTCAGGCCTGTTCACTTCACTGAATACCCCTTGAAGCCCAAATATAAGGACTATACCCCAGAAAAGATACTTGAACTTGATTCTTTTGCCCGCATATAATCTGCTGTTAGATACAATTGTCAAGGCCTGTGTATATTCTCAACACCAAAATTATTTAGAGGAAAATTCAACTACCTTTCTGCTTACAACATCCATATGAAACTGCCTGTGACACCCAAACTTATGCCTGCTTCCTTGCCTGACCTCCCAGCTGACCATACTGGCAAGCTCTTCAGAATTGTGTACATCACACTCACATGGGTGATTGACACTATCATACCAGCTGCTGGACTGTGGTCTTGGGTGAGGAAGTCAGTTTTCTACCTTTTTAAGTTAGCTCCTCTCTTGTGGTGGGCCCTGCCCGCTAAAACACCAGCCCAAGTTACCCCTGAAAACAACAGGCCGGCCACCCAAGACTGGATCCCTGACAAAATTGAAGGTTTGTGCACTATTTTGCCACTAACTGACCCCATTTTTATTGTATATTTATAATCCTTAGGTGATTATTAGTCTAGATAAATGTTTTTTGTTATATTTATATATAGAGGTTTGAGATAGGGCTAAATTTTAATATCAAAAAGATACAAGTTTTGATATCATAACTTTGGAGCCTTGTATACTATAGCTGCTATTAAATGAACCCTCTGTTTTTATTGCATATTTGGGATTTTTTGAGTTAGATTTGTGTTTTTTTGAGAATCTTAATGCCATTTATTTTGTGTTTAAAGTTATAAGACCTGATTGAGACAGATATTCAAGATAGACTTTCTAGATACTGTTGTTCTAGATGGTGTTTTTGAACAGATTTTTTAAACAAGGTCATTCTAAATGCTACTTTCTAGACTTTGTCTTTCTAGATAGGATGTTCTGCTGATGAGGTACAACTCTGGGGAAGATTAGAAGATAGTTTCAATGAAGAAGAAGAATTTTATTAATAATATTTTAGGCTAATATATTATGTTTGGTGTGGCAGGAACTTGATTCAGATCAAGTGGTCAGAGATCAGGGGTGTGACTTGGATCAGGACAGCTGAATATCCAGAAAAATCACAGGAAATTGATTTGTTACCAATTCAGGAAAGCTGGATCATAAATTGGATTCACATCAAACCAGGCAATAGCTGGATGTTAATTGAGTTAGTGTTTGTCAGAAAACTTATACATCCAGATCTTTGACACCTGCAACACAGCTCCCTATGTGGTCCCTCACAGGTGATACAAGTCTTCTGTTCTCAAACACTATTCTCAGGGAAGCTTTGTAGCTGATAATCTCTTCAGTAGCAGGTGGGCTACAGTTTTTGGTTCTGCTTTCATTAGCTTTTTCAATTGAGGGATTACTGATAAGCCAACTGCTAAGGATGTCATCTCAGCATAGGAGTGACAGCTCTGTATTGGCTTAAAGGTATCTTCATGGAAATAGCAGGTAACTCTGATTAGAAAAGGGTGCTGGGAAAGTTACAGGATGGATTGAGCACAAAAAATGGGCAGCTGGGTGCCTGGTCTTTGGTTCTGGAAGCCTGAAGGCTAGGCAGACCAGGGTTTGATTCCTGTGTTTTAGCCTGTGGTAGGAGGAAATGTCATTCATGACAATTGCCCATTATGTATTAAGAAAACTACTAGTGTTTCAATATCTACAATTAATCCCTCTTGAGAAAGTAATTCCTGGAGTGATTCTCCAACTAATCATTAAGCTGGTGGCATACTTATCAATCACTCATCTAATTAAGGGATCAGACCTTTCAAATCCTAAATGAAACACTGCTTAGACAAGCTTCATGACTACCATGACATACATGGCCAGTATATGGCTTCTCATTATAATATATAATACTATAAACTCTTAAAAATAAGTATCATTCTCTTCTTAATCCCCCCCTTTATTTTGTTTATTATACTTCTCAGAAGTATATTCACAACACTAGTTTATAAGTACTGTAAATTCAGAAACTAATAGTAGAAATGTGGGATTGTTAAATCCTTGGTATAAATTTCAAATCATATTTGCAGGATGGCCTTTTTAATCATATTGAATTCTTTGTATTTTTATTTGAATATTTACAATTTCAGAAACTCATAGAAACCTTGCAGATTTCAAGTTGAGCTGCATATTTCAGATGGTTAGAATGAATTAACTGGAATCAGTTTTGAAGCGTTCAAATCCATCAACCATTTTCATTAAGTTTGCTATGTTTTTTGGAATTGCGGGTTTGTCAAATCCAAGAACCAAATTTCAAATCACTTTTGAATGCCACTAGTAGACTCAAATACTATTATGAAGAAACCAAAATCAACTTTTTTACTGTAGATTAAGAACCTAAAGGTAAAAATGTGGTACTGTCAAATTCTTTTGCATAAACTCACCAACTTACTGGAATATTTTCCATCCTTTTATATAAAAAAGTAAGTTGTTATGGGATGAAAATTACTCCATTAAGTTGGTGAGTTCATGCAAAAGAATTTGACAATCCCGCACTTTTACCTTTAGGTTCTGACTTACAGTACATGTTAAGTACACTAGGAAACATTAACCCAAATTGAGAAACTCCACTAACTAAAATCAAATGAAAAATTCAATCTTGATAGCCATGTTTAGACATAAAAATAAAATAAAATTTAAAATTGTCTAAAATAGGCTCTAGTAAAATATTACATGCTTCAGATCACTAATATAGAAATTCTGTTGCTATTCAAGGCTAAATCAAGAGAAAACAACAACCCAAAAAGCTAAAAATATAAAATAATTAATGGAGTGTATATTTTAGTAAATTTTATTGTTGAGTATGTTTATTTTGATGAATAGTATAAAATTATTTTTATTCTGAAATTTAAAAAATTAATCTTTTACATTACAAGTGATTCTCAAAAGAATCACTGTGGATCCATGTGGGATCCTTTGCCCTCCTTTTAACATTAATAAGAAGTAAATTTATTTTAAATTCACTTCATTTGAAATTTGAAATTTGGTTGTTAGGTTTGAAAATCCTGCAATTTTAAGATCTTTTTACTTATTTCAGGCTGTCCTCATATCAATAGAAATCAAGAAATATCAAATTGTATATTATGATTCTGCATTTCTGATGCATTTATACCTCATTTGTTTGATGAGTTTTTAAGATACTAATTGGATTTTTTGTATTTGGCATTTAGAATTTGAAATTTTATAAAATAATTGTGAAATGATAGATCAAATGCTTGATTTTATTAAATACTTTTTTGACCCATCTAAAATTCTTGCTTTTCAGATTTCAAATCCTGCAAATTAGACTGGCAATCCCATTCTTTGTCAAATAGGTTCTAAATATACAGTATCTGTGGAAATTAAAGTATACATATCTCTTTAAAAATTGAAACAATGGGATCAACCCCCAGGAAGACATTGAATTAACTGAAAGGATCTGTGGTTCAACCCATTTATTTAGAGTCCTAAATTCAAGTTATTCAGGCTGTATCCGCCAACTGAGACTTCATAGCTTATAGTTCTCAAATAAAGGGTGCAATTAATTTTCTCCAAGAATAATTCCTCAGCTAAAAGGACTCTTCTCCTCCCTGAAGCCACATAAAAAACTATAAAATTAACTCATTATAAAATAAATATATTACTAGTCTAATATATTTTCCCCGCTATAACTCCGTCAAAATAGCACAATTACGACAAAAAATGTTTTATAAGATTCATCAAAGAAAGGGTTCCTTTTTGATTTTTGATTTTGTTTCCCTAGCACATCATTTATCAATTCTTTAAAAAATACCATTAATCATCCAACTTTTGTTACTTAGTTCATTTAGAAAAAATGTCAGATTTCACTGGCTTGTCATTTTTTGCCCAGCATAAAATGTATTTAAATTCGAATCGCTCACGTATTTCCTGATGTGGGAGAACATATACTTCTGACTGCATATTTACACAACAGATAAGATGTTTCGGCCGTAGAGTTAGAATGCCATAAATCATAAACCAAAGTGGATAATTTCCTGTTTTCTCCAAAGAGATAATCCACTAATAATTTAGTGATATATTCAAAGTTCTTACAAAAAGTAAAGTTGCGTGCTCTATCTCTGACTAGGATGATCCAATCAGATCAGTTCATTGCAAGCTGAATGGCAAAAGTGGCTGCAAAATGTGCCGATGAATCCTCGCTTAACTGGCACGAGATGATGAAACAAATTCGAATGCATTTTATTTTCGAGAGAATAAATGCAATCAGTGTGATTCACGGCGATCTTGAGTGAATATCCACTTCAATGTGGCTAAAAGATAGGCATTCTACGTCATGGGGTTTAGTCGCACGTATGAGCTATTCTCATTGTTTATGCTGAGCCAGAAATAAGTGGCATTTACTCCCACAATTTAAAGCGCATAAAATACGTTTAAAGTTAAAATAATTCTATATTTTATTTAACTATTGTGGGCATATAAAGAGAAATGGCATATATTAAATAAATCCTTCGATTTTGCGATTTCTATCCTGCCTACTAAACAGCTGATGTGGAGCCTTCTCTCCATTTCCAGTACATCATCCCTTCATGCTACTAAACCTGGGGTAAATCCACTGTGGCTAGGTTAGGTGGGTAGGTTCGGTAAATTCAATTGTAAAGTGAACCTTTTAATAGTTTATGCCAAGAACTTACACTTTCAAATAGTGCAACCTGCCGTTATCAGCCTAACTGATTCCTTATCCTTTCGGGCGTTGGTTTGTAGAATTTAATTCAGTATGAAAACGTGTTTATTAGCGAGGAGCAACATGAGTGATGTAATTCTATTATTATTGGATAATAATCAGATCATCCAACGCCAATCAGATGTGGCAACTTAGACAATACCAACTTGGACATTACATCATTTACACTGCCCAGCAGCATTGGAAATCAAGTTTCACATTTAGTCGTCTTATTGAGCATCTCTTAAAACCCTTTTATATCTTAGAAATTTAAGTAATAAATCTACTATATAAAACAAATGTACTAAAATGGCGATATCCGATTGATAGTCCATCATTTGATTGCAGCGTAGTGTCCAAAGCTGGGTATCTGATTTTGAATAAATCAGGATAGGATTAAGGTTATGGACTATCTATACGTATGCGGTTATAGTCATTCATCGGATCTTCACCTGCATATAGGCACGGAGACAACTCAATAAAAGGAACCATATTCACCCCCTCTGTAGAAGTTCTTGGCCAATCAAATAAAAAAGATAAAATGGCAGAGATAGATTGTTTAAAAAATGGGGAAACAGGGATTAAAATAAGGTTTAAAAGGATATAGCTATTGATAATAAATTCAAGTTAAATCAAAATCAAATATTTCTAAATATCCTAATAGAGTACCCTGGTGTTATACTCAAAGCGAATTGATTATATTTTGATGTTATAAATATTTTTGGGCCATCATCAACCATCTGCACACCAATGGCGTATTTCGATTCAAAAAGATAAAATGTTAAGCGTAGAGATTGTTATGGCAATATTTAATATTGATTAAATTTACCCCAAATATGGATGAACAAGCAACAACTTTTAATAAACGCTTTTAAAGTATCATGTTTTTTATTTGCTTAAAGGAAGCTTATAAAGCAATAAAAGAGGAAAATAGAAGCTAATGATGTCTTCAATAAAACCATAAGATATAACTTTTAGCTGTAAATACGGTGTATCGCATTCATATAGTTCACATGTCATTATTTTAATATTTTGGAAAACAAGGAGGATCCTAGTAGAATATTTATATCAGATCTTGGGACCAAATTCTAATAAGTCACTGGGGTGATTTGCAGCAAGTAGTCTCCCGAGAAGGAGAAATCAATGGTTTTGCAATAATTGTATGATTTTAACACATGATTTAGTTGATTTGAAATATTTCAAATTGATACTAGACTTGATATAATATTATAGTAATTCTTTTAAAATGCTGGTTTAGTAGAGCTATAAAAGATAAAATATGGTTATATTAGACTATATATTCATTTATAATGAAGTAAGCATACTTTTTGTGAAGTAACTTTTAGAGGGAAAGTTACCTTCTTAGCTGAGGCAATATTCCTTAAGCAAACTGAATGTTCCCCTTATTTAAAAGCTGTTATCTGGTATGTCTCAGGCTACATATTGGCTTGTAAAATAATTAATTTAGGTCTTTTCTTGCTTTATTCAATTATTTTAGATAGCAGTCATGCAGGGGTATCAATAAAGATTTGTTTTATCCCTATAATTTTTGAGAGAAATTTAGTAATAATCATATATTAAAAATGTATTAGTATCAGTAAAAATTAAATCTTAAGGAGAGTTGAAGTTCTAAACTATAATTATATGCTGTTAATTTTGGCTTCACCAATATTTTTAGGATCCATATTTATATGTTTGGCTCTTACAATTTGCCGCAGGACGGGTATTTACTAATATTAAAGCACATTCTTTGAAGATTTTACCAAAATATAACTTTTTGGGGGGGGGGGGTTGGAAAAAGAACACATGGTTTTATTATTTTATTTTTATCTTTATTTGAGCTATATAATAAGGAATTGCCTTAGAGTACTAATAATGTTAATCAATATTCTTAAAACTGCCGGATTTATAAAGCCATAAAGGTTGATGATGTAGTTTCAATACCAAAGTTAAGAGAAACATATTCAAAGCTCTATATTTGGTTAAAAAGGGTATTTTTATTATATCATTCACCTTACTTTGATTTATACATAATTTATAAGTCAAGTCTATTTTTGAAAAAAAATGTGGCTATAGCCAGGGTACCAAACAACTCATAGGTGGGAAGCAGGAAATATTAATTCTTTATGGCTGCTTTTTGAAGCTCATCAGTCTCTTAAAATGTGATAATAGATCTCTTTATTGGTCATAAATAATACTGCAGCTGTATAAGGCGATTGTGATAAATATATTACTATTTTTGTAAGCATCTTATTTATGGTACCCTAATTTTTATAGCAAATTTATGAAGCTATGACATCATTTTGTGTAATTTAAAAACTTACTTTATTTAAAATACCCAAAATTATGTCATAGTTTTTTAAAATATGTTTCTATAAATGAGTATATTAGGAATAAGGTGGTCAATACTTATTTATTAGAATCCAATGTATTTTAAAAGAGTGATGCAGTGGTTTTAAAAGCTATGGCAACAATCGAAAATACCTCAGATTTAAACAAAATGACTTCAGATTTAAAAAATCCAACTCTCAAGTTAAAATATACACTCTGTTAACAAGGTTTATTGGCGTTAATGGGCAAAATGAGTCAACACAGCAACAAAGGGCTCACACGCAAAGCAAAACTATTCAAAATACAATCCAAAATACATTGATTCACAAACAAAATGGTGTGAGTTGACTTTTGGTGTACATATTTTTACTATGTGAATTGGTGACAAAATACAACCAAGCAAGGTGAATCAAAACTCAATCCAAAAACAAAACACAATAGCAACTCACTACATAAACAAAATCACTCATGCAATGTGTGCAATGGATTGTAATCATGAATGATACCAAGGTATCTAAAATAAGACACAAGATCTGAAACATAAAATTTAAGAATATTGTGTTGGGTGTTTGAATTTGGCAGTAAAATCTAGGAAAATGGGTGGATTTTTTTTGAGTATTCTAAAATGGGCATTGTAAAACCAAAAACAACTAATTAAGAAATAAAAAATCTATAATTAGGATATGGGGGAAAACTCTAATTAAATATCCATATTCAGATAAAAGCAAAAATTAAAATTAGGGAGTAACTTAATTGAAATTTATTTAATACTTTATTAAATTCTCAAAATGGAAGGAACACAACACCAGAGTACCAATACACCTGTTGTGCGCTGCGGTTGCCCCGGGGGGTCAAAGAATAGTTAGTGCAACCCAAGTGCCTACTCAAGGAGGAGACAGGAGAGGAGAGTTCCTTAGTGATGCTGCACTGACACAGCCGGTTCAAGGAGCACAAGCTGCTAGGGTGCAGAGCATCAACTCTTGGGTCCCAAAGTTGACCCAGAAGCCCACCAAGGTCATCACTACAAAGAAAGTTAGAAACAAGGAGGTAGAACTTACTTTGTATGTGTTTGACGTTGTGTACTGGCAATGGTTGGTCCCGTCAGCCATGCTGGAGAAGGTGAAGCCTGTACTTGATACTAGCTACAAGCCCTACATCAGTAATGGCAATCAGGAGGATGACAAGGAGCCCGAGTTCTATCAAACCAATGAGGGGCAGTTAGTGTTGAAGAAAGTTGCTTCGTTTTACACCAAGGTGCCCATGCCTTGCAAGCCTGTCACCAATCAGGATCCTGTCTTGTCTGAACCCACAAAGCCTGCTCAGAAGTGTATTCCTGATATCAAACACATCATCCTGCTTAAGCTAATGTGCAAATCAGGTAATTACAGGGTGGCTACAGCCATTGTTGGGGTGGATCCCAAGTATGCTTCCAAGACAATCAACAAGTTCATCAATACTGGCCAAGACCTTTGTTGCAACTGAACCAATGAGGATTCAGTACTTGGAATTGGGGAAGACAACATTCCAATAGAAAGGACAGAATAATAAGAACAAGGTGTTGTTTATTGTAGAATATTGTGATTAATATACCATATAGGGAAAGCCACAAGGCCACACAGGGGTGGCATGGTGGGAAGTTCCATGTAAGGTTTGAAGCCAAGGAATAAAACGTGCGGGGACCAGCAAGTTAAATTGGTAGTGCTTCTAATTAGGATGAAGTGCCTGCCATTTGATATTGCCATCAGATTAGTTCATGCTGTTAGATACATCAAGGGGCGACTCATCAAGCACCCCCTGTGTATTGTAAGATACATTAGCAGGGGGGTCTGGAAACTCAGTTGCAACACCCCCCCTTGCCCCCTGCTTGTCGTCAGACACCAAGACCGGAGTCTACAGAAGGTCTGGAAAGGTCCACACAAACAGCTTTTGTGGGGGGATGGAGTGGCACGGGCGCAAGCAATCATGGTGAAGCTTCTTGGTGTTTCCTTGGGCATCTTCAAGTTGATAAGTGTGATTGTCATAGACTGCAGCTATCTTGAAGGGCCCTAGGTGGTTGGGCTCCAACTTGGCAGAATTGGGATTGAGGGTGTAGACAGAGTCACCTATGACGTATCTAGCTTTGAGGTGCTTTGTCCCTCCTGCAATCTGCTTGTGTTTGATTTCCCAGGCTTTGGCACACCATTAATCTAGGGATGGGGTTGTTACTAGGGGAGGCTTGTTGGGAACCTTGGACTGTAGCTTTCCCTGTTCAACCCCTTTCAGACTGTCAGGTGTCCCAAAGGTCAGAGTACTGGGGCTGAACCCTGTGCCCCTGTTGATTCTTGTTTGCAGGATAAGTAAAGCGGTGGGCAGGTGTTCAGTCCATGCAGTGTTAAGGTGCTCTTGTGAGAGCATGGAAATCAATTGAACCAGTGAGCCATTTAACTGTTCCACACGTCCATTGGCTTGAGGGTTATAGGGAGCCATAACTATATGTTGGAGCGTGTTCTTGGCGCAGTATGCCTTCATGAAATGCCCAAAAAGTTTGGGGCTGCCATCTGTGATGAGACGTTTGGGTCGCCCAAAGCGGGCCCATAATTTCCTTGCCAATAAAGCGGGTGATGGTGGTGATGATGTGGTTGGTTGTTGCCCAGGCCACTGGCCAGCAAGTGAAATAGTTGATGGCAGTGATAATGTACTTCTTTCCCAGTCTGTCTTCAGGGAGTGGCCCCACAATGTCAAGGGCCCACTGCTCAAAGGGTTCCATGGCCTTGATGGGCAGGACAGACTTGGGGGTGCAGGTTTGGACGTGTTCTTTTTGCACAACACGCACATTTCAAGGAGGTCCAAGATATCTTGACACATGCGCGGCCACTAAACCTTCTGTTTCATGATCTCAAAGAGGTTACGCCCTCTGATGTGACCCAGGGTTTGGTGGTAGTGCAGTATTGTGTCCCCTTGTTGTGTGGTGGGGATTTAAGGGGTCTTCTCACCTGTCTCTGCCCAACGGCAGACGTTACCAGCATTGGTGGTGCATTGACTTTTGTTGTCCTTCAATTTGGAGATGGTGACCAAGTTAAGGCCTTCATAGTGAGTCCCCTCAGGGTGGAGGTAAAGCATGGGTTAATCTGGATCCAAACCACCGTCCCCAGTGATGGACTCTATGTAGAGTTGTGAAAGAGCGTCAGCTGTGACAAGTTCCTTTCCAGGCTTGTACTTGATGTGCAACTGGTAAGGGGATAGACGCTCAACCCAGCCTGCTTGGTGGCGTGTCAAGTGGGACTGCGTGTTGAAGTACTGAAGTGACTTGTGGTCCGTCAGAACACGGGGTGGGAAGGTAGCTCATTCCAGGTAGCAGCGCCATTTCTCAACACAGTGTACAATAGCTGCCAATTCTTTATCATGGATGCGGGTAGCGTTGTTCCGAGTCAGTAAGTTTCCTGGACTCATATGCCACAGAGAGGAAGACACCATCATCAGTCTATACCCTTAGCACGCCCCTTATGGCCCTGTCAGAGGCATTGGTCTTGAGTTTGTACTGTTGGTTTTGATTGGGGAACTGCAGTACCAGTGCCGTGGTGAGCCTTTGCTTCAACGTCTCAAAGGCCTGATCTCTGACAGGGGTCCAATGGAAGTGCTGTTTGGTATTGAGGAGCTCAGTGAGAGGCGCAATTAGTTTCCCGCAATTGGGAATGGACTTGCGCACGTAGGCAACCATGCCTAAGAATGTCTGCACCTGGCCCACGTCAGTGGGAGCGGCATGCTGGTGATTGCCTTGATTTTGGCAGGGTCGGGCTTTATCTCTTGGGAAGAGATGGTGTGCCCAAGGAATAGTAGCTCTGACTTGAGGAATTCACATTTTGAAGGCTTGGCCTTCAGCTGGCTTTTCTGAAGGGTGTTGAGGACAGCATGAAGGTGTTGGAGGTGCGTGGTTTGATCTTGACTGAAGACAATAATGTTGTCAGGGTACACAACCACACATTTTCCAATCAGGTCCTCAAATGCTTTGTTCATCAACATGGCAAAGATGGAGGGAGTGTTGGTCATTCCAAAGTTCATGACGCAACACTCAAACAACCTGTAGCGTGTGTGGAAGGCAGTTTTTGCCTCATCCCCTGGTGCAATGCGGACCTGGTTGTACCCCACAGTGAGATCAATCTTGCTAAAGACCTTTGCACCTGCAAGTGTATCAAACAGGTTGTCAATCAGCGGTAGGGGGTACTTGTTCTTAACTGTCACCTCATTTAGGGTGCGGTAGTCTGTGACCAGGAAAAGGGACCTGTCCTTCTTAGCTATGAAGAAGACAGCCACCCCATATGGAGAGAGCAAGGGGCAAATGAAGCCCTTTTCAAGCGCATCCACAAGGTGCTGGCAGAGGGTCTCATCTTCCTTTGGTGTAAGACGGTATAATAGTTGTGCTTTAGGTAACAATCCTTGCAGCTGTACAGCGTGCTGGATCTTCTGGGGAGGAGGTAGTTGTTCAAGTGTCTCACTGAATACGTCCTTGTACTCCTCAAGGAGTGCAGCAAGCGCTGGTTGTGGTGAGATGGTCAAGGGAGGGACCACAGATGGTTCAGCGTGGATAACTTTGACTGAGCATTGGTTAAAGTCTAGTTCCCCCCCTTGAAATTGTATGAGCCTGCCTCTGTTATTCTGACAAACACAGTATCATGGAGTAACTTGCTCATCTCCACAGGGTAAATCTGGAACCCCACTCCATTTCTGTTGAGGGTGATGACAGAGGTATCCCAATTGATGTAGGGACAGTTGTGCCAAAGCTAGTTGAGGCCAGCAATTACGTTGTGGCTGAGCCCTGCCATGATTGGCCCAGAGAGCTTAACCTGGATGTTCCCCATTTTCACAGAGAAGGTTACCATCTCGTGGGTGATTGCAACTCTGCGGGAGTCAGCTACTTGTACTGCCTTGAACCTGCTAGGCACTTGGTCCAGTTGTTGGGAGTCGGCAAACGCCTGGTCCACCATAGTGTGGTTGGCCCCGGTATCTACCAGTAATTTGTGGGTGTTCCTACGGAAACAGAAGAGATAGGACAAGTGTGTTACTTTATTTGGAGATTGACTTGCTTACAGTACGGGGCGGTCACTGTGGACTTGAAAGACATCCAGGGTTTTGACTTCATGAATGTTGTAGTCACAGGGGTTCTTTGCGAGCAGGGATTGAGAGGAGGGGTCAGGTGGGGTTACAAGGCCTCTTGTTGCTACAATCCCCAGGCTTTTCCCTAATCCTTGATCTGTGCTAGCTGCAGCTCCCCCTTGCAGGGGCGTTTAGCCCCATTATCCTGCTGATGGGGCTGGCAGCGGTCTATTTGATTATGACCATTGCCAGGTGTGGTATGTGGTTGGGATGGAGCGTCACTGGTATGGCAGAAGCCCATTGAGTCCTGGTTGTTAGCCTCCACAATGGCCTTGTAGAAGTCATCAATGGAGGTGCAGCAACCTACTGGGACCCACTTGCAGATATGGGGGTTTAACCCATTGACAATGAGAGTGAGTAGCATTGAATTTCTATCGGTCACAGCTTTGGGGGCGGCAGCAAGAGCTTGTTGCCAGGCGGCAAGGTACTCAGGAATGGAACCAGTTTATTTGATTGCTAGAAGAGGAGTCCCCACAACAATGGGGAAGAAGGTTTTGCTGTAACAGGACTTTGTGGCGTTTTGGAATGCCGCCCAGGTAATGTCAAGTTCCTGACTGGCCCAGTTGGTGAACCACACAGCGGCGGGCCCTGTGAGGCGGCCAGACGCAGTGGCAACCCACATGGGTTCAGGAACCTGACAGATGCGGAGGCGGGTTTCTGTATATTGGAGCCAACTGACAATGTTGGCCCCTTTGACGTCACTAGCAAAGGATTCTAGCTGAAGGTTGAGCATGCGCTGGGACAGGTCTGACTGGGGCAGGTGACACTGGCGTCATGCTGCCCAAGGCGGAGCCAATTGTACACAATGGTGAGAACTAGCTGGTCTTGATAGATGACGTACCCGTTGGGTTGTCCCCCTTGGGAATTGGCAGGAAGGTCTCTTGTTGGGGAGTAGCCATATGGCCTGTACTCTGTCCTTTCTTGGGGGGATTTTTTTAGGTAGGTCATAAACCTACTTCTGCTATCACTATTGCAACTGAACCAATGAGGATTCAGCACTTGGAATTGGGGAAGACAACAGTCCAATAGAAAGGACAGAATAATAAGAATAAGGTATTGTTTATTGTAGAATATTGTGATTAATATACCATATGGGGAAAGCCACAAGGCCACACAGGGGTGGCATGGTGGGGAGTTCCATGTAAGGTTTGAAGCTGAAGAACTTGTGCGGGGATCAGCAAGTCAAATTGATAGCGCTCCTAATTAGGATGAAGTACCCACCATTTGATATTGCCATCAGATTAGTTCATGTTATTAGATACGTCAAGGGGCAACTCATTGAGCGCCCCCTGTGTATTGTAAGATACATTAGCAGGCAAGTCTGGAAACTTGGTTGCAACACCTTGCCGCAGAGAAATCCTTGCGCATGTCAACCATGCTCACCAAGGAGCACAAATGGGCAATTGGCCAGTTGATAACCCAGGATTACCATCTTGAACTGGCAAATATACAGGCCATGGTCAAATCTACTTTTGGGATTGAGGCCTCAATTTCCTTTTACTACCATCTGGTCAAGGGAATGCGCTTTTCCTGAAAAAATCTCAGGGTATCTCCCTATAATAGAAACAGCCCAACCAACATTGAGACCTGGAAAAAATATGCAGAGGCGTACACTGCCCTCAAAGCCAAGGGGACAGTCAAATTTTACTATATTGACAAATCAGCATTTGCCTCATCTATGTGCAATGCATATGGCTATGTCCCCAAAGGCTCCAATGATGGGATGGCTTGGTATGCTGAAGTCTGCGCCACAGCCTACTTGATGGTGGCTCTCCTTGGTCCAAAGGGGGTTGAGCTATACCAAAGATACTGGGCTCCCACAACAGCCGTAACTTCCTATCATTTCTCCAATTGGTCCAGGAGCACCTGAGGCGCACAAGCCCTGGATTCACCAATGCCATTGTGTTGGACAATGTTGGTCTCCACAAAGTGGCTGAAATTCTTAAGGAATTCCCAATGATTGACACCAACAGCGCAGTGGGCCCCCAGCAATTGGCCACAGCAAATTTACGCCTTCTCTTCCTCCCTGCTTATTTGCCATTCCTAAATCCCATTGAGGAAGTTTTTGGTGGCTCAAGCAAGTTGTCAAGCAAGGAACCCCAACTGGGACCAAGGACCTCTTTAATTTGCTGCAGGCCAGGATCCACACCCTCCCAGCCAAGACTGTGGCCAAATTCTATGGCCACGCTGATTTGTTCATCCCTGCGTGCCTAGCCAAACAGCCAATCAATTAAAGGCTTAGTGTGTCCAATTCTTTTTTATATTCTCTAATTTACTATTCAATATTTATTAATTATCATTTTATATTTAGATGTTTCCAAGCCTGCAATCACATTCAGTAGGACAATCAATGAAGGTTAGTAATTTATTTATTTATAATCATTTTTTATTGTGTTGTCTAAGGGTATCCCAAACACTTGATACTGGATTACGCAAACAAATTAATATCACTTTTGGCAAATAAATATAATAATCAAAATAAATGTTAATTGTTATGTGTACAAATCAGAAGTAGATTTTATTGAAATATATTATAATGCTTTTATTAAGACCTTCTCTGGGATATATTTCTGCAAATTCTGTTTGCTAAAATAAGAATTAGAAAATTTTATTATAATAAAAATATTGTAGAGTATAAAGATGTTTATTAGAAGAGAGAATTTATTATAAACGCCTGTAGTGTGTTCTTCTGTATGTACCCACCCCGCAATGGAGGTGGCACACAACCTCCACCACCACACTGTGGACAGTGGATATGCCCTTATTAAAAAACTCCCGCCTGCTGATGAAGGGGAGCAGGGTTAGGTGCAAATGGAGGAGCAGCTTTTTGGACGGGGCTGCAAACCCGTAAATCCCTGCCAGGACCAGGGCGTCTTGTATCACGTGGTCCACCAAGTCATACCTGGGGGGCCTTCTTCCCAACAAGTGCAAGCCAGGCCTTGTTGATTCCTAGAAGGACCCTGTCTAGATCCTCCATGCTGGCACTCATCCCAAAGAAGAAAAGATACCCAAGGTAAGCCACCAAGTGAAGCCTTTGCCCAGAAAAGGCTTTCATGAACTCACATAATTTATTATAGACCACACTGATCTTCTTATTGTGCCTGGTCTTTGCAAAGGTAAGATCCATTACCAAGGGGAGCCCTGTCTCATCTGCACTCCAGGCTAGCCCAAAGTCCTCCAGGAGGATCTTAGTTTTCTTGACAGCTGTTGCATCTGCAATATCCAATTTCCCCACCGCGTGCCCAAAGTTGTCCAGAAGGTAAGATAGGGTATGCTCCAACAGGAAGCAGAAGCAAGCAGCCGCATGAGCCTGGCCCATCTGCAGTACATTCTTGAATGGGAGAGTTGCCAGGACGTCCCAAACAAGCTCAATGGAGTTTACACAGTAAACTCCACTGAGGGTAACCAGGTCCAGGCAGATCAGTTGGGCTTCCTTGTAGGCAGTAACTGCCCACTCAGATGCCCCCTTGCCATGCGTCAGCCCAGCCAATGCCTCCCTGGACATAGGAAAAGACTCATGGATGCAGTCCTCTAGCTCCTGCAAGACAGGGGGGACAGATACAACTGCTTGGCCACATGAGTGGAGTAGTTGGCGTAGAATGTGGCAGGGACAAAGGGGACCAGGACTTGGCAGAGTTCACTGTCTATGTTTTCTAAAAAAAGGTAAGTATTTGCAAATTTTTATTAATTTTATTTTTTTATGTTAACTTCACGTGTTTCTTCCTTGCCAGCTGCTTGAGCAGGCTTGGCCATTCTTGGCTCAAGCAATTGCGCTGGCAATTCAGTATCCTCTGTTCTGACACGCTTGGAGGGTTTGAGATGTTCATACATCTCCGGGTTGTCAGCCCAGATGGACGGCGCAGAAATATTGTATGCCTTAAATTGCAGACCCTTGACCACTGTCTTCTGGATGTTGAGAAGACGCTTGATAGTCTTCTCAGGGGTGTCTGGCATTTTTGTCATTAGGGCCTTTGCAGACATCTTGTCAATTTTGTCCCCAGTGAGGACAGCAGACTTAACTTTGGCTTTGACCTTACGGGTGATGTCTTTGATTTTGGCAATTGCCAAGTCGAGATCCTTCAGAAGCTTCTCCAATTCTCTCATTGATTTTTTACTAACCTTTTCATATGTTTTTATAGCTTTTGCCCCAATAAATTCTGTATTATTTTGATACTGTTGCCTCTTTGTTTATTCCTTTTTGTTTTCCCATTTACTACATTATCCCATCTTTTTACCCATTTTGTATATGTTTTACGCTCATCTCAATATGTGTTGTTTGCTTTGTGTTGGCATTGTTTCCATAATTGCCATATTATTTTTGGTGCTTGACATAGCCCCTTGTGAAAATATTAACATTGATTTGGTGATCAGCTAGATTTGAATTAGAAAGTTATAGTGTTAACTGTTTTTAGATAAAGTTGTTACTGATCTGAATTCAAAACCTTAATTATAAACTTTAATCCAATCAGGAGCCAAGTGATAAAGTGATTGTTGTGACATAAAGGGTCATTCAATAATTCTTTGATGCATGTGTGCTAATTAATATGATTGGCTGGATGTTTTTTCCATTGTACACCATTGCCGCTGTGGCAAGCTGTTGATGGACTAGTGCCCAATCAGCTGCTGGGTTAGCACTAGTCCATCAACAACTTGCCACAGCGGCAATGGCGTACAATGGCAAAACATCCAGCTAATCATATTAATTAGTGTGTATACACCAAAGAATTATTGAATGACCCTTTATATCACAACAATCACTTTATCACTTGGCTCCTGATTGGCTTAAAGTTTATAATTAAGGTTTTGAATTCAGATCAGTAACAACTTTATCTAAAAACAGTTAACACTATAATTTTCTAATTCAAATTTAGCTGATCACCAAATTGTTGTTAATATTTTCACAAGGGGTGTGTTTAAGTGCTAAAAATAACTGTGTTCTAGATCTAGATACATAGCATAGTAAATATATGATTTTATAGAAATAAGCTGAACATAAAGAATAAAACCAACTATAAACAAAGAGAACATGAACAATTGAAATTCAAAAAAAAGATAATATAAATAGAAAATGTTTGGTGACAGGGGTTTATTGGGGCGGGGGAGAGTGATGCCTAGGAGGCAGAATAGCGCGGGAAGGAAGATGTAGAGGCAGTACTGGCCTGGGGGGTCTGGGATTGGGTGGGTTGGGCTTGCAGGTGAGGGGCGTTGGTGGCGGAGGTGGAGGCAGGAGGATTTCACTTGATAGCTGCCATATAACACTTGTTGTATTCCTCATTAGTCATTGGCTGGATGGGCTGGTAGGTGGCAGTGGCCTGAGGTGGAAGACGCTTATCCTTACATGATTGGTTGCCCATGTTCACATGGAAAACTATTTGTGCAAATAAGTCAGCCACCATCTGGCAGCCAAAGAGAAAATTGTGGTCAAGTACCCCAAGATAGAGGTTGTTGAAAGCCTGAGTGCAGCGCTCCCGTAATGTGGATCCCATGTTGAAGAAGATGACATCAGCCAGATAGACGTCTGCATGGCTGGTGGGGTAGACTGAGGCCTGGTGCCCGCATCCCTGGATGGTCTCAAGGGTGGTGGAGCTACCCTCCATCTGGTGGCTCAAGAAACCCCAGTACTTGGAATTCAAGCCATCCCAGGAGTCAAGTAATCCACCAAGTATGTGGCTGTATGAGTAGCAATTGATGAAATCTGGTTTTGTCTGATAGTAGACAAAACCCTTGGTTGAAACAGCCAGAAATGCACCAATGAACGTCCCCTTCTTGACCTTCTTTCTTCATTTTTGAGTGGTGGCTCTTCCTTGCTTACCAAAATCATCAAAAGCTATTGATAGCTTGTAATAGGAGATAAACATGACATCATCAGGTAGACTAGTCAGGCATTGGACCAGGGTTGATTCAATGGCGGTGTCATATGGGAAATCCTCAGCGCTGTCCCATTAGTTGCCGGCAAAATTAGTAAGAACCTATATGGAAGCCACCTTTCCATACATCCAGAGCTGCATCATGCACTCAGACACCCAAATGCCATGGTGCTCAAGTTGCTTCCGGACCTGGGTCAATGAAAGCTTGGGATCCCACTGGAGGAGGTAAAAATGATTGGGTATGCCTCAGATATTTGTGACTTGAGGGCCTTCTTGGGCTTCTTGGCTTTCCCAATCAGATTCCCCCTGTTCATCAGGGTGTTGAATTCCTGCATGACAGTAGCCCAGGTGAATTTTAATTGGCTGGCTATCTGATCCCAGGACAGACCCTGCAGGTTCAGTGCCAAAATTTCCTGAAGAATTTGGGCAGTGATGATTGGTCGCTTGGGGTGCTGGGCTGCGGAAGCTGAAGCCTGATTGGCTGTAGGGGGGCAAGTTGGCTGGTGGCAGGAAGTTGTTCCAAATCAAGGTTGCTATCCTGATTGGTTGGTTGGTGGGCAGCTTGTGCGGGGTGGGTACGGGAGCAGGGGCAGAGCTAGACACTATATGACTACTGAACAAGTCAAAGCCATAGGGGTTGGTGATCAGGTACAGGTCAGCTTCCTTGTTACCTGCCTCAAAGGCTTGGATGTAAACAGGTGCCTCCACGTTCTGAGCCTTGCCTCCATTGAAGCTGGATTGGCTGCTGCTGGCTTGGCTGCTTGTGCTGTTGAAGATGTTGCTGTTGAAAACCATATTGAAAAAAACCTAGGATAAAATCACTAAAAGTAGAAATTTTAAAATTTAATGATTTATTTTTATTGTAATCTCAAGTCCATATTTGGAAGGTTCTCAAAACCATTTCATACAAATCTGGAGCCATGAAAATGAATAAAATGCCTCTTTTCCTAAATTAGATAGCTGTTGATTGGCTGTTTAACTGTTATTTTTATATTTTAGGCTGCTCATACTACACATCTTGTGTGAGTTCATCTCATTTTGTGCTTGTGGAATCTCGCTTCTAGATTGCTCAAATTTGGTTTCATTTTAGACCTTTTTTTGGTGTCTCATATGAATCCTGATTGGATTATAATATACTCTGGAACAGCATTTATCCATTTCACTTGTTGCATCAGTTCATTTTGTTTGTGGTTTGAACTACATTGCTTGATGTTTGATATAATTTTGTATAATGGGTTAGTGAAATTTTGTTTTTTGTTTGAAAGTTCATTTATTGACTGAAATTTTATAAATTAATTGAATCCTGAATCTTGTGCAGCTTGGATTTTGTTCAAATCTGAAATCATTTTGTTTAAATCTGAAGTATTTTTGGTTGTTGCCATAGCTTTTAAAACTACTGTATGCTTGTTGATTGTTGGCAGTTGGCTTGTAGATTAGCTTTTCTTTGAGAAACCTTTGACTGAGTTGGATGAAAATCCCAATACATTAATACAGAGATAGCACTGATAAAGTCTGCTGGAAAATTAGGGTATTATTTGACAATAAAATTCTGATTCATATCATTTAGATCAGGTAAAAAGGCATTGAAAATTTTATAACCTCATACATTTATGCTTCCTAGTACATTTTATCTAAGCTAATTTTTCTCCTAGTGTTTCAGAAATTATTAAATATATATTTTCTTATGCAATTATTGTAGGGTAGACCTTCAGAAAAGTTTCAGGCAAGAAAAGAAGCCCCTCAACTTAGCTCAGTCTGCCCAAGACCCAAAGCCAGGACCAGACAAGCCAAGTTTGCCATCTGAGACACCAAAGCTGAATAGTTTGAAATATGTAACACAACAAATTCTCTAAAAATAGCTCCTTATATAAAAAGAATTATTTCTACCCCAGAATTTCATTTCAAATACTTTATAATTTTCTATTATAAAATAAAGAAAACTATATTATGATATTTTCCCCTCTTTTCTATAATTTCTAAAAAACACAGTTACAAAATTGAAAAGATTATATATTCTTTATTTTTATATAAAAGAAATCCTCTGGGAAGTTGATTTCAGTTACCAAGCGCCAAGTTTAATCAAACTGTACCTACCTGTGCATGGACTATTAAAATACTACAAATACAAGGTAATTCATCACAGTTGACTTAGACTATGTAAGCCAAAAATTTTCTAAAGATAGAGTACCATCCCTGTAATAACAAAACAGCCCAAGCAATATAATACACACACTTCTGATAGCTGTCTGCCTGATTTCTTAGGTGATAAACCTCCCAGGCCAAGAAAAAAGATATCACAACAAGCTCAAGCCCTCACAGGTTCATTTTAGACTCAATAAACTTATTTTAATAAAAAAGACAATATCACACTTCTAACAATATTATAATCTATATTCAAAAGCATTAAACCACTAATAAAATCCTAAAATGTTTTTGTCCATATAAATCAAACCAAAGATACTTTATGCCAGTGTTATGATATATTGATAACTAACAGATTCAAATAATAATAGTAGGTATGCAGCTATGTGGCCATATTAATAGATTCAACATAATGCAGGTAACTGAGCTGTGGAATTGATAAATCAATAGTCAAATCATATCCTGGCATTAACAAAATCTATGTTCCTAATTAATTAATAGAACCTGCAGATATTGTGAAATTAATTATTATACCTCAAAAAGCTATTATATATGCCTCTTATAATAAAAACTATTCTAATATTTAATTCTATATTAGAAAAGAAGGACCATCATATAGGACATCACCTGAATAACACCTAGAAGAGTATGTAATGAATTGGGCTACCAGGCCAAAAGCTCTAAGATAAAAGTCCCACAATCTCATTGTATTAGAGTAGATCTGATCAAGTAAATCAATCACCTCTATCAACTAGAAGCCCTACTTTCTGGATAGTCCTGGGTTGTTGTCCAGGTCACACTTGACTCCGCTCATTGAAAATTTTAAGTGTGAAACTGATGCCTTACTCCAAACTAATATCTTTGGCCAACTGCCCTTTTTATACAGAGTTACCTTATAAAATTACTTTTAAACCTTTCCCCAGCCTTTGCCTCCTGCTGCAACACCCTAATTATACCTCAGTCTCTATCTTATAATTTTCAGCTAACTTCAGAAATAACACAGGCAGCTACTCTGACCTAAATATAAGTATATTTGTATAAAAGACTGATTTTATTTATGCTTTTCTCCTTTGTAATTACCAATGAAGTGTAGACCTTTCACTTATTGTCAAAACAGCAGGATCAATCCGCCAACAAGGTTTTGAGTAAGTAGGTTTGTGACCTGCAACCCAATTATCCAGTCACTTGAAGCCAGACTAGGAAGTCAACTCAAATTGCCAAATCCAACAACAAGAACAAATGATGATCCCTTACAGTGGATACCTTGTTTTGGCGCTTGACTCATTATCAGGATCAAGCTACCTCCTTCATCATCCCACTATGTGATCAACACTATCATGTTCCTGTTATCCATGACTCACATTAACTATATAATCATTATCTCTCCATAAAGAATATTATCTAGTTTCTAAATATTTTCCCCTTGTAACTCTGCTAAAACAGCACAATTATGACATTGGTAGCACAGGTAGGTTTCCCATCCTACTTTATTTCCCAAAATTCCGCCTGTTGCCTGTTATTGCCGCGGCCAACAAAACCTTGATAGAATCATTTCTGGCCTCCCTCTAGACTGGACTCTGTACACCCCTGGTGCCGAGATACCTGATGGTTTTGTCCTGTACCGGAACACAGTAATCCCACTGCCTGCCTTCAACACCATGTCTGCACAAGGTTTCTTCCAGACAGCTGCCACCATTCCACAACCAACTGACAAAAGCACCATGCCCGCCTACTTAACCCAAAGACTCTAAAGAGCTGCCTTGGAACCTTTTGATGGGGCCAAAAACAACAACACTGACACATGAATCCAGTCCGCCCAGAGCAAGCCGGCCCAAATGGAATGCACACAGTAATTTTGGATTGCAGAAATCTCCATCTGACTGACCCACAATGCTGGTACCTGGTGCAACAAGTGGCACAAAGAACATAACAAAAATAACAGGGATACCTTAAAACAAGACTTCTTGGCAAGATTTGTGCTTGAGAACACTGTGCTCATGACCATACATCAAGTAAAGAACTTAACCCATATGGACACCATGAAGGAACTCACCCGTGCCTATGAGGAAATCCAACTACGCGCACCCTATGACATGGCCTTTGAAACCCCAGACACACACATCATGTACTATGACGCACTCAAGTCACATATAATGAGACATGTGAACCTGGACCAGGTGACCAATCTACAGAGTCTGTATTACAAAGCAGAGAAATCAGAACAAAAATCTGACACTCTTCATAAAGCGCAAACTGGAAAACAAGAGAGACCCAAAGACTCTCACACAGGTGGACGCTCCACTCAAGCACCCCCTGGAAACAACAGAAACAATACAAACCATAAACCCACAGGTTTGAATGGACATGGAAGTGGGAACAATGGCCAGTCAAATTGTACACATTTCCGTATTACTGCCACACAGGGCAACCAAAACAAGGGAAAAGCCCAGGGAGGGCATTAAGCAAGCCAAGCTCTTCCCGCACAACTTCTGACTTGCCCAATGATGAGTACTGATACAAGAATGTGGACCAATTTCCAATGATCCAAGTACCCTCAGAGGACCTTTTACTGTAAACCATTACCAGACATCCCAATAAACCAATGTCCTATCCTTTTCATTTTTGCAGTTTCACAGGCTTGGCACTCCTGGACTCAGGCACAGATCAAACCCTGGTCAACAGCAGCTTTATGGATAAGTTCAAGCTAGCCACTAATCCTTTGCAGATTAAAAATGTGGTTTTAGCTGATGAACATCACATTGTTGTAACAATGGAAGCTTCCCCCTTCTCCATCAGGCTCAAGAACCAGTATTTCACTATCCAAGGCCCTGTCATTGACTTTCCAAAGTTTGACATTGTACTGGGCTTGGATTGGTTACAAAGAAATACCCCCCACGTAGACTGGGCAACCTCAGTATTGACCATCAAACATGAAGGTGTCAATCACCAGATCTACCCTGACTCAGTGGATCAACTCCTATGCAACCACGTCTTTGTGCGCATTACAGAGACCCTGGAAAAAAGGAAAAACCTGAAGACAATCAACTGGGACTCCTGCCAGTACGAGATCATACACTTCAAAGAACACTAGGATACCTTCACGCCTCAGGATTGCAAAATTGTAGCCCACTATCCAGAAATCTTCAAGGAGACCTTACCTGGGTTATCCCCAGAAAAACATATCCAACATTACATTCAACTCAAAGGAGCTGTACCCAAAGCACAACCTATCTACTGTCTGACCCCAAATGAAGACAACACCCTATGTGCTTAACTCAAGGAAGCATTGGAGAAAGGACTTATCTGCCCTTCACAATCTCCCTTTGGGGCAGCTGTATTCTTTGTGGCCAAGAAGAATGGTACCCTGTGTCTAGTCACAGACTACCAAGCCCTAAACAAAGTTACCATCAAGAATTTTTACCCACTACCACTTATTAACAACCACTTTGACACCTTGGGTGGAGCCACAGTCTTCTCCAAGATTGACCTAACCGCAGTCTAAAATCAGATCTGTATTAAGGAGGAAGACATTCTCAAAACAGCCTTCCACACTAAATATGGCTCATACAAGTGTGTGGTACTCAACTTTGGTATGACAAATGCTCCCTCAACCTTTGTGATCTTCATGAATGAGGTGCTTGCCCTGCACATAGGTAAGCATGCCTTAGTCTACCTAGACAACATTATTGTCTATAGCCCCTCAGTAGAGCAGCACCACAAGGACTTAGAGGCATTCTTTGCTACCCTGACAAAGCACAAGCTGCTGGCCAAACCCTCCAAATTCTAGTTCTTCCGCAAGCAACTGCCTTTCCTAGGACACATAGTCTCAAAAGACGGCATCAAACCCAACAGTCAAAAGATACAGGCCATCTGCAGGATGCCACTACCCAAGGACAAGTCAGAACTCCGCACATTCCTGGGGATGATGGCCTATGTACACCGCTTCATACCTGACTGTGGCGTCTTGACGGCCCTCTTGTCCACCATAACTGGTGCAAAATCCAAGTTTGTGTGAACCCCCCAATGTGACCTCTGTTTTAGACGCCTCAAAGAGAACCTAACAATAGCATCTATTCTGAAATACCCCAAACGTGATGGGGAGTACCAAATGGAAACCAACGCCTCAGACGCATCCATTGGGAGAGTACTACTAATCAAGAACAATGATGGTGACTTCCTGCCTGTAGCCTATGAATCACAAAAGTTGACAGATGGCAAGTGTCAATATCCTATCCATGACAAAGAACTGTTGGCCATTGTACACTTCCTAGTCAAATGGGGCTGTTATCTAGAGTGGCAGGAAGAATTCACGGCACTGACTGACCACAAGTAGCTCATATATTTCAAAACTCAAGCAAATCTATCTCGCTGTTAATCCCACTGGATGGAACTCTTAGAGAGATTCAATATGCTCATACAATACAAACCTGGTCCAGAACTTGACATGGCGGACACACTCTTGTGCCTGTACGTCTGTGCCACAAGAGGAGAAAATGGGCTTGACCCAGACTGGCCCCTCTTGGTACTTTGGACAAAGAACAAAGGCTTCCCCCCTGGCACAACCAACATAACAAAAGAAACAGTCATTAAGAACAAGCACTTATTTGCAGACGTGTATGAAACCTTGCATCAAAAAATGTCTGATGGAACCACCATTCCTTATATACCCACACATCAGCGAGTTGACATCATTATACATTATCATAGAGACCTAGGGCACACCAAAAGTTGCAACCTATATGAGTTCCTTAAACACAAGGCCTGGTGGCCAACCCTGTACCATGACGTTCAAGAAGTCCTGGACCAATGTGAAGTATGCAAGAAATTTTCAAAAAGCAAAACCCCACCAAAATCAGTACTACCCATCCACACGCAGCTACCCTTCAAGGTGTGGGCCCTAGACATTGCTGGCCTTATGCCAGGAAAACATAATGATAAGAAATACATCATCACTGCAATAGACTTTGCTACACAATGGCCAGTAGCCCAAGCAGTAAAGACACACACTGGTAATGTTGTACAGCAGTTTATAGGAAAATAAATAATCAGCAAGTTTGGAAAGCCAGAACTCCTGATAACTGACAGAGGCAAATAATTGACCTCTGAAGACACCAATATATACCTCACCAAGAATGGGGACAAGTACACTATGACAACACCATACCACCCTCAGGCCAATGGACACGTGGAGCGGCTTAATGATAGCCTTGTGCAAGCCTTAGCCAAACTCACCGCCGGGAGACTTGAAGACTGGTATAAGCAGCTACCAACTGCACTACTTGTGTGCCAACCCCAAGTGAACAGATCCACCGGGAAAAGCCCGATGAGTTGTTATATGGCACACAGCCCAATATCATTCAAGCACTATCAGGACCCAAGCTGGAGATTCCAAGCAAGGTCCCCCCTCGTTCAGATCCCCAGGTCATAGAGGCCAATGGTGATCAAACAGAAAGAGAAAAAAAACATCTGCAAAAGACATTTGTCCCCATCTAAGACAGACACAAAGTTGGTGACAAAGTTTGGGTCATGAACATTGACAAAAACAAACTACAATCCAAAAAAGGCCCAGCAATCATCCTAAAGGTAAATAAAAATAACACTTACCTCGTGCAAGGACTCAGAAAACGTAAACAAGACAAAATCCTCCACCATGATTGCCTGAGACCCTGCAAAGCAAGACAGAGACAGTGCAAGACTGTCCTACCAGCCACAAAATAACAGTTAGTCCAGCATGGCTCACGGGCTCCTGACAACCTCCCTGATAACCTGTTCCCAGAGGAGGCCAACCTTCAGTTGGTGGGGTGTCAAAACAGCAGGCTTGAACTGCCAGCAAGGTTTTGAGTAAGCGGGTTTGTGACCTGCAACCCAATTATCCAGTCACTTGAAGCCAGACTAGGAAGTCAACTCAAATATCCAAATCCAACAACATGAACAAATGATGATTCTCTACGGTGGACACCTTGTTTTGGTGCTTGACTCATTACTAGGATCAATCCACCCCCTTCACCATCCAACTGTGTGATCAACACTACCATGTTCCCGTTATTCATGACTCATATTAACTATATAATCATTATCTCTGAATAAAGAATATTATCTAGTTTCTAAATATTTTTCTCCTTGTAACTCTGCTAAAACAGCAAAGTTATGACATTATTTTCTTTCCCTCAATTGTATTGTTAGTTTAGGGAAAAACATTGTACTATTTTCATACAGAACAATATTTTCATAGTATACTATAGATGCAAAAATAACCCATTATCTATATATAAGAATAATGTCACCTTGCCTCTGGGATGTGGGCATTGTCAGACTTATTGCTTCTTACAAATACCACACTTTCTTACAGGCCATAGTATACACCAAAGTCACAGGTTCTCCTGTATTTTTCTAGTGTTAGAAAACTTAGAATTTCCTACAGTAGATAATAATTTACCTTGGTTTGTTGTTTTCTAACACTTTGTATTCAGGGCTACTTTCTGGTTTTTTTTACAAAAGTATGAAAGCAGTTTTTATGCCATCAAATACATGGGTTCAGAAATCTTCAGTTTTCTTTTCTCCTATCTGTTCTTTATGGCACATTTACTCATTAGAAAAATTGAGAATAGAAAATTAAATTGATTTAGGTATATATATAAATATGAGCAACCTCTATATCCGATATAGTTTATAAGAGAATGTCATGAAGCCTTTAATAGAATATATCTTTGAGTATTCCCATGTATTGTGAGATATAGTGGTACCTGAACTGCCAGGCTCAGTTGCAATACTATTAAAAGGCTCATCCATATAAAAAGGAAACTTTTAATTAATTCAAATATTATTTATCTTATCCATAAAAATTATTGGTTGATATTAGTTTTTTAAATAAGGCTTCTAGCTTTTATCAAATAAAATGCAGCAGTTTTCAGAGCTGAGGATAAGCAAAGCAAGTCAACCCAAAGCAAAAATCGCTCAACCCATAAAAATCAACTGATATCAAATCAAAACTAAAACTCAATGAAATTATATTGAATTAAAATATATTTGGATTCTTTTCTAATTTGTTCTGAGCTGATTTTGTTTTCGGCTGAGTTGATTTTGCTTTATAATGACGTATTTTTTATCTTTGCAGCTGTGAAAACTACTACATTTACTGATTTGATTTTAGTTTTATATTATTTCTCGATAATATCGATTTATCAACCTGATACTACTTTTAAATTAAATCGTATTCAATAGCCAATACTATAATTTTTCGGGTTTGTTGATAATAGTGTTAAGTTTTCCTGGACAACTATTATTTGCCTAGTATAAAATAATTGAATTTGAAGCCCATAGATAATTTCTGTCGTGGGAGCACACAAATTTTTGATTGGATGTTTACACAACAAAAGAGATGTTTCGGCCGTAGAGTTAGAATGCCATAAATCATAAACCAAGGTGGATGATTTCCTATTTTCTCTAAAGAGATAATCCACTAATAATTTAGTGATATATTCAAAGTTCTTACAAAAAGTAAAGGTGCGTGTTCTATTCCTGACACGGATGACCCAATCAGATAGGCTCATTGCACGCTGAATGCAAAAGTGGCTGCAAAATGTACCAATGAATACTCGCTTAACTGGCACGAGATGATGAAACATTTTCAAATGCATTTTATTTTCAAGAGAATAGAAGCAATCTATGTGATTCGCGGCGATCTTGAGTGAATATCCACTTCAATGTGGCTAAAAGATAGGCATTCTACGTCATAGGGTTTAGTCGCACGTATGAGCTATTCTCATTGTTTATGCTGAGCCAGAAATAAGTGGCATTTACTCCCACAATTTAAAGCGCATAAAATACGTTTAAAGTTAAAATAATTCTATATTTTATTTAACTATTGTGGGCATATAAAGAGAAATGGCATATATTAAATAAATCCTTCGATTTTGCGATTTCTATCCTGCCTACTAAACAGCTGATGTGGAGCCTTCTCTCCATTTCCAGTACATCATCCCTTCATGCTACTAAACCTGGGGTAAATCCACTGTGGCTAGGTTAGGTGGGTAGGTTCGGTAAATTCAATTGTAAAGTGAACCTTTTAATAGTTTATGCCAAGAACTTGCACTTTCAAATAGTGCAACCTGCCGTTATCAGCCTAACTGATTCCTTATCCTTTCGGGCGTTGGTTTGTAGAATTTAATTCAGTATGAAAACGTGTTTATTAGCGAGGAGCAACATGAGTGATGTAATTCTATTATTATTGGATAATAATCAGATCATCCAACGCCAATCAGATGTGGCAACTTAGACAATACCAACTTGGACATTACATCATTTACACTGCCCAGCAGCATTGGAAATCAAGTTTCACATTTAGTCGTCTTATTGAGCATCTCTTAAAACCCTTTTATATTCTTAAAAATCAAGTCTCAAGTCCTCTTTATAAAACAATCGTATCTTAAAAAGGTAGGATCTGGTTGTGATTCCCATTGGGTTGATTTTGATTCTCCAGTGTAGATCTCCTGAATGCTAATCAAGCAATCCAAATGTTCGATTTATCCAAAATCAGGAACAAATATATTACAGATTAGAAATATTAAGACCATTGGCTATAAAAAAATTTACATTTAAATGTATATTAAATTAATATTTTTTTATTTTATAAATATTTTAAAGCAGCCCCTTCTATTTTTTCTGGGCTGGCTTTATTTTTATCTCAGCATAATTAAAACTAATTTGTAATAATTTTGTAAAAAATACATTGATATAATATGATTTCAAAACAAATGAAATTATTAGCCATTTTTAAGTTATAAAAAGTTATTTTTTATGAACTGCTAACCCTTGACAAACTGATGCTGTGAAGAAGCAAGAAATAGAGAAGAAAAGAAAATTTATTGAATGCTATAAAATAGCCTTTTAAGGCATTTGTAAAACAGAAAAATAGATCAGTGTATTTTCAGATGCATGAGAGGGTTTGGGAAAGTATTTTAGAAGTAAGATGAGTTAAAAATAATAAGTACACAAAAGCTATATTTGGATTACCAGATTTTCCAATCTTAATACTAGTTGCTTTGCCATTGTACACTATTGCCAATGTAGCAAGTTGTTTATGAACTAGTGATAGCCCAGCTACTGACTGCTCTACCATTAGTTCAAAAACAGCTTTTCATAACAGCAATGGCGCACAATGACAAAACCTAGCCTTTCAGATATATTAGCGCTCAGGTATCAGAATATCTTTAGATATCCCTTTATGTCATTACAATCAATTAAATATGCTGCTCCTGATTGGCTTCAAGTTTATTGATATGGCTTTAAATTCAATCATAGATAACTACTTTACATAAAATAATCACATGATTTTTAACTTAAGATAAACTAAACAATAAACCCATTGTGTCTTTTGTTGGATTCTTGCGCAAAGTAGCGAGAAGAATTTGACTTTAACAAATATTGAGTCAACTCTTCAAAAGAGCTGAAATGTTAGCAAAGCTGGAGAAAGCAACTGCTACCATTTGCTAAAGTAAAAACAATGGTCACGGCCTAAACACAGAATCTACTAGACTGGGATTTGGTGTTGATAAATATCTTTTAAATTGAGGTCAATTCACTTGCAATTCAAAAGGATCACAATCAAAAGTATTTACTTGGGACAAGTTAATGATTAGTTTATTTATAATAAAAATATTAGGTATTTATACCCTTAAGCGGCTTATGTGATCTCAAAGAATATATTGGTATATTTACACTATTTCTGCAGCTTGGATTGGAGGTTTTGACACCTTTGAGGAATTGAGCGCTTTTTTATTGCTTGGTAGTGAAGCCAATTTCACAGGACTAGTTTTGAAAGAAACTATTTTACCTGTAATCTAGATTGTGAGAGACTCAGTCCATCTGGCTCAGGTGTAGAAGATGAGTTTGAGTTATTTTCAGAGTCAAGAGGTTTAACTAGAGACATGAAGTGTATCAACTCCCTGAAAGGTGCTGTAGCCTGATTATCTGAAGGTCCATCCAATCAACTATTAAAAGGCAGTTGTTTTTAACCAAGTTTATCAACTGATTGGCTTGATGACTGGTATCATGTTCAGGGTCAGCAAAGGGGCACAAGCAGAGCTAGACTCTTAATGACTGTCAACCAAGTCAAGCTCATATGAGTCAGGAGTCAAGTATAGATCAGCTTCCTAGTTACTCACATCAAAGATCTGGGTGTGAACAGAGGCCTTGGCATACCAAGTCACCCTTTTGCTTAAATTGTCTTGGATGCTATCTTGTTTGCTGAGGGCTTCAAAATTGATATTTCTGGTAAAGACCATTGTAAAACAAACCAAGCAAAGATTCACTAAAAAAAGTTTAAAGTTTTATGATCTAAGTTTTATTTTAATCTTGAGCCCCCATTTAGATATTTCTAAAACCATTATACAGAAATTAAAAGCCTTTAAAATTAGTAAAACTTTCTTTATTCTTAAATTGAATAGCCATGTATTGCCTGTTAAAATGTTTTTCTTTATCTTCTAGGCTAAAATGTTATATATCTTTGATGGCTTTATTTTGTTTCATGTCTGTAAAATTTGCTTGTAGTTGCTCTAACTTTGTCTAGTTTAGCCCTTCTGTTGATGCCTTGTCGGCATCTTGATTGGAATATAATGCATCTTTAAACAATCCCAAATTATTTTGCTTTCTGTACTGAGCTGCTTTTTTATTTTACAATGGGCTGTTTAATTTTTAATATACCTTTGCATTTCATGTGTGAGTATTACTGTATTTCTTTTGGCCTTTTACCAGTTCACTAAAAAATTTGAATTTTTTACAGGCTGGAACTCACTTGACCTGAATTTTGTTTATGTATGAGTTCATTTTGGTTACATATTAGTTGATTTTGCTTAGTGCTATAGCTCTTAAAGCTACCCCAAAGACTGAAATTAGTTGGCTTGTGCTTTCCTTTAACTTGGTGGTAACTATAGCAATATACCTTTATTTTTTCACTCTTGATTAATTAGAATCTAAGGTAAAATATAGGGATGCTGTCATACAGAATAATTTAATATCTTCAATTATAGATGTAAACCCAAGCCACTACCAGATGTATAGAAGGGCATCCATTGCCTTCTGGGCTATGAGTCCAACCAAACTTCTTGCATCTGTAGCTTTTCTCATGGGCTATTGTCTATGCCAAAACCACAGGTTATTTGTTTACTCTCTTAATTTTATAATAGCTGAGATTATCCTGGTAGATGATATAATACCAAGGAACTTGTCTGAAAATTCAGGGTTGAAGATACTCTTTTTAAATTATTTCATAGCCAGGTTTGGATTCCTTTTGTTGGTTTTATTTTGGAAGCTGCAGATTCATTCCTAAAAACTGCTCCAGTTTTTATCCCAAAAAACGCTGATTTTCTCCATCAATTTAAATACTTTATTCGGTCTCATTAAATTACCAAGCACAAAAAATAAACCAATTTAAATTAAATTAAAGGCATATTTTGCTTTTAAACCTTGTACATCAGTAATGGCAAACTGAGCTGAATGTGGTGTCTCAGTTAAAGGAGAACTAGTTTACATCGGGCGACTTTGTTTCAATTGAGGTGTTTAATATGGAAACTACAAATGACCAAAACTTGATCTAAAACTTGGTTTCAGTTGTGTCTTAAACACCACTTTTATTCCAATCTGTGAAACTTCTGTATTCGGCATGTTCCGAGTTAAACGCTCACTGCGAGTAGAAGTTGAGTGGAATTGTGGCTTAAGACATCGATGAAAAGTGAACCATCTTTTTGGAGCCAGAAAGATTTGACATACGTGTCATTGAATATATTAGGATTTTCGATAAGTTGATTGAATCAGTATATATTTTTAAACTAGTGATCTGTATTGCGTCATCCTTGTTTAAAATGCGTACCACCGTCAAGGATGGTTTGAACATGGATTATCTTTAATGATCCCCCGAGTTGGAATAAAAACCCAGCAATTGAAGCAAAAAATTCAAAATGAATACCAAACTGCTTTCTTTCTTCTTTTCCATAGCCCAAGCAGCAACCTCAACCAATTTCTTTTCTGATGGAGGCAAGTTCAATGTCACCCTCACCTGCGAGACGATGGATTCCAACTGCAGAGGAATCAAACACACATTCAAGCTGGTCACTGGCTTTATTGAGAATGCTCTCCTTCTCAAGGAACAAATCAACATCAACGCCATGTACCTCTGGACGATAGACGGCAAGCCTTGGGAATCTAACAGCACTGCAGGGTATGGGAGCTCATCTGATTATCTCGATAACCACGAGGGGGCGTTGTACAACTACGCAAGCGCTATACTAAAGCAGCGGGGCGTGTTTAACAAACATCCACGTTTGGATGATATCAAAATGTACATCAATCCTGCCACCAACTTCTACTTTCCAAGCATGTTTGGGAAAAAACAAACATCTAGGCAAATCGGTGCCATTGATGTTATTGGGCATGAACTTATTCACGGCATGGGCTTCGCTTCATTCATCGACAAGGAAGCAGACAACTCTAATCTTTCGCCTGCCATTGGAGTCAAGGAATCCAGGAAGGATGGTTATGTTGAGATGGACTTCAGCGTGGGTGTCTTTGATAAATTCATGTATACCGAAGAGGACGAGTCAATAGCCCAGTTGATAAAGAAAATGAATCAAGAGAATCAAGTGCTACGCAAGTATGTTGATAGGTCGATAACCCTGGCTCCACGGCATTTAAAAACAATGAAAAAAATCGAAACTTACGCAACAAAGCCAATGGGGCTCTACTTTAAACTCGGAACAGAGAAAGTCTATCTTGAAACACGATCCAATACTTTTGGTCACGAGGCCTCCCTTTCCCATCTCGATTCTAGCTACAGGACAACCGATGACATGCTCATGACCAGGACCTCTAGAGTGGGCCATGGTGTGCACGAGCGTGCTAGCAATCCAAGCTGGCCGACTTCGCCGTTTGGAAGCCGCACACTTGGGATCTTGGAAACCATTGGCTACAGGCTTAACAAAAACCCTTCATTTGAGAAGTCGCTTGGCGGCTTCATGGCTAAAAGGCATTAAGCTACTCCCATCCCAGCAAAAAACCCATGCTAATCCCAATATGTTTATAAAAGATCCTAAAATCCCTTTATTCCAAAATCATTTTACCCTGGGTCAATTGAATAAGATCAAAGTTCCACAGGCCAAATGCACAAAATTAAATTAAACAAAATATCAATTTCCAACATTGGATTCTAAAACTTAAATTTGCTATCAATTTTCAATAGTGAAACCACTTTAATATGGATAATATTTATTAAAAATAAACATTTCTATATAACCCAAAGGGAATATCCAAATTTCTATATTTTGTTGATAAGGGTAGCTTATAAATCACCTTATATTATTCTGATATTCCATGGTCTGCATGGTTGGAAATATCTCTAGTGACATTAGGTGCCATCGAGGGAAGTGTCAAGTTTATTGATGACCATTTTAGGAAATGGTTCAAGTTTATCCATGATAAAAATTGAGATCAGGAAACCCCTGTTTCAGCACCTTTCCTCTTTTTACCATATAGGTTTTCCTTTGACAAGGCTATAAGGTGCATATTTACAATAATTGAACTAATCACTTATATTTTTAGCAGCAGTAAGCAATTTACTTTCATTTTGATAAATCCGAGCCTTGATGAGCCACAATTGATCATGATAAATTGTCTTGTTACTGTATCATTTAGATAGCTCATGGAACTTATGCACATGTTTAGTTTTCATGGAATAACTGGTGGGATCCATTTTCATGGGTTCAGTTTGGTTTATCATGGTGCAAGATCCATAACTTTTCTCTGATCTTAGATCTCTGAAGAGGTAATTTTTTGTGTAACTGCTTTATAAAGAAAAGTTACAACAGAAGTAGAAGCATTAGGTTTCATCCATACTATCAACTCAAGCCAAAATTGTATCTTCATTTATATGCAATAAATATGCCATCACCGTAGAATCAACACCCTACCCAAAAGATGACAACACTGCTCATAGAAAAAGTAGTCCCTTATATTCTAAACCTCTGGAATAGACTCCTAATTCTTACATTGTTATTCAATGCCATCTCTGCCTTTAAAAAATTAAAAATGCTCTCCAGAAACAGATCTCTGCGTAAAGCCTTTACAAATTGCTGGCATATAATGCAATCCAGTTTTTTACAACATTTAAAAACATATCTTACAATGAACAGGGGGTGCTCAATGAGTTACTTCATGTTGCATCCAACAACATTCCACTTTTTGGCTCAAATGTTGAAATACTGGGCAATATTTTTTTAAGGAGCAAGAAAATCAACCAAATCCCCTCAACAAGTTATTCAAAACTCAAACAATATTTGGACCACATCACCATACCACCTCCTTGTGGCCATATTGCCACCTATCACAGTATATTATCTCCTATTTCTCAATTAATACATAACCTCATTCCAAATATATATTCTTTTTTGGACTATTGTCTACTCAATTCAAATACTCACCTATAAATAGTTCAGTTGCAACACATAATTTGTTTTTAACAAATCCAAATTTTGAATTTTGAAAAGCCCAGTTGAATATTCAATTAAAAACATTCCTATATTGGGAATTTTCATGCCTAAATGAAATCCACTATGAAATTTTCAAAAAAAACTTCTATATAGCCCACCAGCTGGCTTCATGAGAGCCAGATTGCTCCCCTGAACTTTATAAATAGACCCAGTGCAACTATCAACAGTAAGTTTTATGCAATTTCAGAAAATAGTTTCTGTATTTTTTCACTTTACTAAATTTGGAAGTTCCAGAAAATAATTTTTAGGCTCTAAAGGAAATGCTTGAATTAAATTTATTTTAAATCTTCAAATATCTCTACTGAATTAATGCCAGGAAGAAAATATTCTTTGCCTGGCCTTGTGAATTACTCACCCAAAAATACCTGCTCATCAATCACAATCTTCATAATTTGGGTGATGGCTAGGACAATTTTGTCAAATACCTTTTTACATCACAATTCCTGCTTCCCCAACAACACATCAAACCAAGCTCTATGAAATTTGTGATTATGATGCTTAACCTTGACAGAATCAAAATAAATATGGCTTTCAATTAGTACTTTCACTTTCTCACAGTTTCACTTGTAATTTTTGGGCCTCCTTTTATTGAGAGAATTGGGTTTTCTGATACTGTTGTGAAGTGTTGTGATTTAATTGAGAAATATCTTCACCTGGAAAATTTCTTGTCTTGGCTTAATATTCCTTGCTGCCTTAAGACAGGGCTATAGTTCAGCTACTAAGCACACCACCTCCTTGAAGATGCTTAATGCTGCTCACACTTCTGCCAAAAACTACCCTATTTTTTTCTTAAAGGCCTAAATAAACACCTTCTACAAGTGTCAGGGTTCTCCTTTTATTTTATTCCTGCTGATAGTATTCACTTTTACTACAATTGGTTCATTTCACTATTCTTTAGTTTAAAGAACTTCAAGATTTTAATCCCTCCATATACCCCTCCTCATTTCCTTACTTTCTGGTTCAAATTAACCTAAAATTAACAGTTAGTTTCATTTTCAAACTTACCTTTCTTTCGCAAACAAATTTCAAACCCAGGATCTATGCACTAGGTTAGTTTAAACAAGTCTGAGATCAATTACCTTTTTGCTTTTGCTCTGATTCCCTTCCTGCCTACACCAGCAGCTTTGGACTAAGTTTTCCTGCTCTTCTGCCTCTGCTCTTCTTGGTTTAAGCAAAAAATTAACCACCAGCTTCCCTGTTCTTCCCCTTAACTTACTTTAACTATTTTAAGTTAAGATAACTGTTAGCATGTGCTTGTGGTTGGCCCTCATTCCTTATACCAAACTAACTACCTTTGGTTAGTCTCCATACCCTTTATCTTTACCTCAAAAACCCAGACTTGAATAAAAGCCTGAGTTTTACTCAGTCTCAACTTAAGTTGGGATTGTTTGACTTGCACCTCAAAAAGGTACTTTTTAGGTTTTGTGGCTTGTGTTTTCTTTTTTTACCCTTTTATTTTCCATCTTAGATCCATGATACCATTTGACTATATTTTTTAGCAATTAGAAAGTTTTTATAGTGGTACTCACAATTTGATTGTGGATAGTTTTAATCCACCAGCTAGTGGTGATCATTTCCCTGACCTAGAAATTGACTGTTTAACTAAAGCATCAGTCACTAAGACTGGGCTTTACTTTATTTTCTTAGGATTGATAAACTGCCTTAGCCCTTATTTTACCTCATATAAACTCTTAGGAGCCTTTATTCAGCTACAATTGCAAACTCTGCCTACCTTTTTATATTTAAATAATATAAACATTATTGGTTTAAAGGCTTTAGTGTATAATAATTTTCCCCAGTGTCATAAAAGTTGCAGCAAAGGGTAGCTAGTTTCTACAAACAGTTAGTCAGTGACCTAGTTCTTAATACTATACCTGTTGATGGTATAGTAACAGCCTATGAAGGACAGAAGAATAATAAGGTGTATAGATAAAACTGGTATTTATTTAGATAGTATTGCACTTATATAGTGTGAGGCAGGGGAATTGCTATCAGAGGCAGGGAGGCACAGACAGAAGAACTTTCCAAATGGAGAAGAGTGGGTTGACACAGCTAAAAGTCCTACACAAGAGAACAACTGCTTTCTTGCAGCTTTCCTTAAGAAGGTAGATATAAATAATTTTGTTGTTCTATTTATAATCTTGGAAGTGAAGCCTGTGCCTTGTGAACGTTCAAAAGATGAATTGAACACCTGTTTTAGGGGCGTTGTAAACGTCTTTATCACTAGTAGAATCAGGATGCAATAGCGCGACCGCGCAATTGTTTCATCACTTAATCCCTAGATGGACAACTTTTTTTCTAATCCATTCAGGATCTGCAACATTTCCCTCCACTAGATTAGACAACAGGTTTAAAAATGGCTGGCGTCTCAAGGTGACGGCTATGGTGAAAAGTCCCTCTAGAAGAGTCACAAGAAGAGTCTTGAAGAAGGTGCAAGTGGTAATTCCAAAGAGGCGCAAGCATACCAGGCCAGAGGAGATGATGAAGGCAGCAGGGAAGCAAGTAGTAATGCATGATGTGGACGGCAGCTACCTGGACTTGAGGGTTCACTTAGATCAGCTACTGGTGCCTCAGCTGGCCTTAGAGGGGACAGACCCATTGTTTGCTGCGCTGTTCCTAGCTTTGAGTGAGCCCAGGGAGGTGACAGGAACTTGGTTGAAAAGAGGTAACAGTATCTATTGGCGGCTCTTCATGCGGGCGGCAGAAGAATACTTGGAGGCTCAGCTGAAGGAATTCCAATTTGAGGGTCAAGGCCTTTCAGTCTTGCAACAGGGGATGGTATCCAACATAGTGAATTCATTCCTTTGCGCTTGGGCAACACCTGGGGTTACCGACACTCAACCAGTCAGTTGGAAAACCTCTGACAACTTTGAGCAACAACTTTGGCGAGCCTTCCAGGAAGTGTTGAAGTCATACACAGTGGAGGGGACTGCCCATCTGGTGCCAATGGTGATGGCTGTCAACCTTGTTCTTTGAGGAACCAACCACTGTGATACCAAGCGGGAGGAGAACATGGGGGTCTTCCTTGAGTGGGCCTTATCCTTATTCTACAGGGTGGGTGGTCAGGTCCCAGTAGCATATGCCCTTTGCGAGAGTCTTCTGTGGGACTGTATCCTCTTGGGGGATGCCTTTCCTGTGGACATTGGGGTCAATTGTGTGTCTTGCTTGGTGGGGGTTTGTTGCCCAATCCTTGGTCATTGATTTTGTGGATCTGTAGGCAACCAGTTGTGTTTCTTGGCTGTCATTCAGGTGGTAGAAAAGTTGGTGCGGTACTGGAAGAGTCTTTTAAGTCTCCAATAAACACCTTGTTCTTTTATTCTTATTCCTCATACTTTGGTGCAACACTATTGCAAATAGGACAACAACCCATGGAATTTTTTAATTAGGCTTTTGTTTTTTTTGGGTTGTTGTCCTCATTGGGGCTTACTCTTGATTGCTAGGAGCAGCACACATATACTGAGTGTGTACTCTAGTGATCAATTGCCCAGAATGGGGCTTCTTAAGGGTGTAGGAGTCAGGGCTGGTCTTCTGGATAACTTGAACTGGACCTTGCCAAAGGGAGGCAAGTTTGGATTTGCAGCTGACCCTCTATTGCTGAAGAAGTAGACTGAGTCTCCTACCAGGTAAGTGGGTAAGGCGGGGCGTTTGGATGCAGCTCATTTTAGGTCCTGCAACTTATGGTTTAGGTTTACATTGTAGGCCTCTGATTGTAAGCAAATAAGGGTTTGAACCATCTTGTTGAGGTACGCCTCTGGGGACACAGCCATGCTGGGCTTTACCAAGGAATATAGTAAAGGGGAAGTCCTGGTTGCTGGCTGTAGAGAAGTTGGAAGGGCAGCTTGCCAATGGCCTGATGGTACCCAATGTTGTATGCAAAGGTGGCCGCAGGAAGGAAGGTATCCCATTCAGTCTCATGTAGGTGACTGAGCTTCTGGAGTATCTGGACCAGGGTCCCATTAGTGTGCTCTACCATGCCATTTTTCTGTGGGTGATAAGGAGTGGATAGTGTCCCACATTAATTCCCATCAGTTGGTTGAGGCGGGGGATGATATAACTGGTGAGGTTGGTACCATTGTCTGTCAGCAGGATCTGGGGGCAACCATGTTTGTATATGATATTCTCCATGATGAACATGGCTGTCACCAGTGCAGATTGGTTGGGAATTGCCTTGGCTTCTACACATTTGGTCAGATGGTGAACCACCATAATGATAAACTTGCTGCAACTGTTGGTAGCTGGCAGGGGGCCCACTATGTCAATGGCCGCAGTGTGGAAGGCAAACCCAGGGCGTACCAGTATGTGTTGAAACTTGGCAACCTTAGGCCTCTCAATTTTGTAGTCATGATAGTTGGCTAGCGTATCCACTACGTCAGTGTGCATTCCTTCCCAGAAGCAGTGCTGCTGTAGCAGAGCTAACATCTTCTGTATGCCACCATGGCCAGTAGTCTTGTGAGCGGCCACCACTGAGTCCATGCATAGGGATGGGCGTATGTAGGGTAGCCAAGAGTCTCCACAAAGCTTCATGAGTTGTCCCTTAAAGACTTTGTTATCAACAGCTAACTTCTTGAGAGCCCTCTGTATCTCTACTGGCTCCTCTCCCCACAAATAAGGATCCTCCATAAGCTTGTCATAGAGAATGTCAGCCATGGGGGATACTAAGGCAACAGTGGGAAGGCAGGAGAGACAGTCAGCATTCTGGTGGGCTGCCCTGGCTCAATAAATAATCTTGTAGTCATAAGCCTGAAGTTTAATGGCCCAACACGCCAGACGTCCTTTAGGGTCCTTGAGGGTCTTCAGCCATTGCAAGGAGGCATGGTCTGTTAAAACCGTGAAATGTACCCCATGGAGATAGACTCTGAACTGTTGGTAGGAGTATATCACAGCCAGACACTCTCGTTTGGTGACAGTGTAGTTCCTCTTGTGAACATTAAGTGTATGTGAGCAGTATCTAACAGGGTGTTCAAGTCTGCTGAAGTCCAGTTGGAAGAGAACACCCCCAATTGCCGTCAGAATAGCATCTGTATGAACCACAAACGGCTTGGCAAAGTCAGGATAGGCCAGCACAGGAGCTGCAGTCAGTTTTCCTTTGAGAGCATTGAAGGCAGATTGGCACGCTGGGCTCTAGAAGAATTCCTTATCAGCTCAAAGAAGCTGAAAAAGGGGGTCACCCAGGGATGCAAAGTTGGGGATGAAGCGGCAGTAATACCCAATCATCCCCAGGAAGACCTACACGTCCTGCTTATTGGCTGGGATCTGCATTTGCTCAATGGCTTCCACCTTCAGAGGTACAGGGTAGAGTCCATATTGGCTAATGATGAACCCCAGGAACTCAAGGTGCTCCTTGAAAAAGTTGCACTTGCGTGGCTTGAGCTTGTGATTAGCTGCAAGTAACCTCTGGAAGACTTCCTCCAAGTGTTGTAGGTGATCATTAAAGGTTCAGTAGAATACATTAATTTCATCCAGGTAGACCAAGACACTGGTGAGTTTGAGGTTGCCCATCACTGCATTCATAGCCCGTTGAAAGGTAGCTGGGGCATTGGACAGACCTTGAGGCATCCTTGTGGGTTGAAATAGCCCTTGGTCAGTGATGATTGCACATTTTTCTTGGTCAGCAGGGGGTAGGTCAATCTGCCAGTACCCACTGATAAGATCCATGGCGCTTAAGAACTTGCTGCCACCCAGTTGGTCCAAGGTATTGTCAATACAAGGGAGGGGATATGAATCCTTCTTGGTAACAGCATTTAGTCAACAGTAGTCAATCACCACACAGTTGCTGCCATCCTTCTTTTTGACAATCAGGAGAGGGGAAGCCCAAGGGCTTTTACTGGGGATTAGTAAGCCAGATCCCAATAGCTTCTGAAGCTCTTTGTTAGCCACAACATGATTGGCTTGACTGCGCTGTATAGGTCTGGGGCAGATAGGTGGACTGCCTTGGGTGTCAATATGATGAGCAACATCTGTAGCCTTGCCCAGGTCATAATCATCCTTGGCAAAAACATCTTTATACTGTGCAAAAAAATCCATAGCTTGATCCTTCTGCTCTTCAGAGAGGCCAGATAGAGAGTTGCGGCTTATGACCAATAGCATCAGTGGTTGCTCACAGGGTAGACCCAACTCAGAGAAGTCCGCAAAGGGGTCAGTCTCCTGAAGGTTGTCATGCTCTTCCAGTTGTATATAAGCCAGAAGTTGGTGTTTGGAGACAACCATAGCTTCACAACTCATGTTGGCCAAGAGTATGAGTACCTCCTTCTCACTTGGCATGAGGATGCCTGGCGCAATCCATGGTTCTTGTCTGGAGGCATTAGGGGTGCCAAAGATTTCTCCATGAGTGCCAGCTGGTAGAGCCAGCAAGAGGCCTGTTTTGTGGATCACCTGAGAGCCAGGTGGGATAGTCACATTACAGGAGGCGTAGACTGGGATACCCTTGGCTTTCAAAATTGAGAGAGGTAGCACCTTGACCTTACTATGCAGCGTATAAGCAACTGAAAGCTCTCTGTTGGCTGACTCCAGATTGATGTAGTGCAGATGGTGTAAGGGCAGGTCAGACAGGCAATCACCATGATAGAACATGGGTATGGAATGGCCCAATATTCCAAATGTATGGTCTCCATGGTTAGTCACAGTGCCATACTGAACCATGAAGCTAGTCCCAATAAGAATGTCATAGCTGTTGTTTTCTGGGACTATAACAGGAGCAGTGACCATTAGCTTCCCAAAGTGAAGAGTGAGAGAAGAGTAGGCTCCTTTTGCTCTAGTGGTCAGTGGCCCAGCGGTACCAAACTCTTCACGGTAGGCCAAGTCTGGTGCCAGCTTAAGCTTCTTAGCCAGCCAAGAGGATATAATGTTTTCAGGGGCACCAGTATTCAATATGGCCCAGACATGAGTCTTGTTCACTACCAGGTTTATATAAGTGCAATCCTGGCAGTCCTCTCTGATCTCCACAATCTCTGAGACCTGGTGTACGCTTAGTCCTTTGAACTTCTCCAGGAAGGTAGCCATGGCAGCTCCCACAGCTGGGCTTACTTTCTTGAGGGATTCTAGCAGTGCTGAGATGTTTACTGTGCGGAGCAGCTTGGCCAGTTGTTCAGCACTGTCCTCCTCATGAGTGACTTCAACGCCTGGTTGAGCCAGTTGTTCAGAATAGGGTAGGGATACTGTTCTCTGAGCTATTTGGGGGATAGTCACCTCAGGGCAAAGTGTAGTCTAATGAGTTTACGTGTTAACAGTGAGGACTCAATGGAGGAGGTCCTCTTGAACTCTGTCGGACTCCACATCTTCATGTATTGGTTGGGAGTTGAAGTCAATCAGAGAGGGTTTGTCCTTAGGGTTGGTCCCAGAGAATGGCAAGGAAGCAGGCCTCTGATCTGGTTTGTTGGGGGGCAGTGGTATGGGGGGAGATGAGGGTGTCAAAATTACAAAGGCAGCCAAGGATTTCTCCTTGTCCTGGATGCTTAGTAGTTTTTTGACTGGTCCTCATTATCCTCCTCAATATCAGCATCACTGGCGTAGTCCTCCTCAGTTTCCTCCATGCCTACATGATGGATCTTTTGGTGTGGATTCCTACATTCCCAAGAGAAGTGGCCAGCCATACCACATTTGAAGCAAGTACGGGGCCATTGTTGACTGGAGCAGGCCTAACCTTGTTGGAAGGCTTGGACATCTCAACAGCCACGTGGGGTCTATGCTCAGATTGCTGGCAAGGGCGGTCTTCAGGAAGAGGGACTTTGAACTCCTCCTTGTAGTTGCGTAGGAGGCGGATCAGATCCGGTACGGTGCAAACATTGTAAATGCCTGACTTAAGGGCCAGAGATAGTTCCCAGTTGACACGTACAGCATTAAGGAGTGCTGACTGCACATCAATAAACTGCACAGCACTCATAGATGACAGGGTTTGAGCTTCAAGGTAGAACCTAGAAGTGAAGTCTTCTAGAGTTTCCCCCACCTTTAACTTGGTGTCAGCAAAGTCCATCTTACAACTGAGGAGTGCTTCTTGGCTACCAAATTCTTCTGTCAAGACTCTGGAGACGTTGGAAAAAGTCCAGCCATTCTCAGGAAGACGTGGCAAGATAATGGTTTGAGTCTCAGCATCCAGACAGTTGATGATTGTGGAGTCCCTCAAGGCATTGTCTGCGCCATACATGGAGTTCTGGTACAGATGTAAGAACATGACCACATTGCTTTTGCGGTCAAACTTGGGTAGATTGACAGGCTTGAAGTTGTTGGAGCCATGTTGAAGGGGAGCAGGTGTGATCCTCACTGGAGAGTGGGTGAGACGGGAACAGCTGAGAGTGGAGACAGCAAACCTAGCCTCAGAGGTGCGGCAACAATTTTCCTCTTGCTGGGCTTCATGTTCACCTTCTCTGTTTTGAGCAGCTCCAGAAGCTTCAGAGGTGGTCAGGACGTCATCCTCAGACTTTAGTACTGGCTCTAATACTTGTACAGCGTTAGGAGCCAACCAATTGTGGTCCTCATCACTTTTGTAGCTATGATAGAACTCAGGACTAGAGAACCTCAGTGGACTGTGGTAACTCTTAGAGTTGATGGACATAGCCTGTAAGTTGACGGCCATAATCTTACTGTCCATCCTATCCAATGGGCTCTGGAAGGCGTCCAGGAGAAGCCATTGCTTGTCCAGCTCATCTTGGTAGACCTTGTTCTCCTGAAAGATGATATCCAATTCATCTTCCAGAGAGGTGATGCGCCTTTTGTGGGTGGCAAGCTCAGCTTGGAGCAAGGCTATTACTTCCTTGTCCTTCCTGACTTGGGTCTGGCTGTTGGCTCTGTCATGCAATTGGTGGAGTTTGAGACTATCCTGAAGTTCTGACACAGTGTGGTAGCCATCAAACAGGAAGACAAGATTGGCACTCTGCTGGACCAATTCCGTCTGCATCTTCTTGTAGTGATCAAAGAGCTCAAGGATGTCTCAACCAAGAAGGGCGATGGAAGGGGAGTTGTCAGTGGTGGCAGAAGTGGGGGTGAACAAGGGGATGGTGGCAAGGCAGCGGGCTAAGACTTCCACCTCATGAGTCAGGCTTTGAACCATGGGGCCAGTCTCCAGTACGTGGTTTGTAACCACACTAATCCAATTGACGTCTACACCCTGATGGGTGAGGGTCTATACCACATGCACTGGAACTAGCCTAGCTATACCTGCTTTGATGGCATTGACCCAGTGGAGCATGGTGTTCTGGGCGTCGGTGACTTTGGCAAGATACTGATTGACAGTGGTGAAAGTATTGCCAAGCTCCGAGTATAGAACCTGGAGGAACGTCTGTTGGTTAGATACCAGTATTCCCTGGTCATGCACTAGGCTTTGGATGCGGCCCAGGTGCATTTGGTTATGGCATACAGCAGGATGAGAGAATTGGTGTAGGTAGTCCTTGATATGTTCAACAGTACAGAGGTCACAGAGGAGCTGGTCAGGGTTGAACTTGGAGAGATTCTGAAAGCAACCCAAGGTGTCTTAAGCAGAAGGCTGCTGAATGGCCAGGTGTTCAGAGCAAGACCCATTGCCAGCAGCACCAGCATCCATGGCATGTATGGCATTACAGATGGCGTTCTTGGAAGGTGAAGAGTTGGCGTCTATCTCCAAGGGGGCAGGGACTTGTAGTAGCAGTGGTTGACCAAAAACAATAGCTTGGGGGCGTTGATGTTCTGGCATGAATTGGCTTAGGTTGAGCAGGCCATAGGGAGCGCCTGCTCTTTTCCCAGCATGGGCATTAGCAGCAGTAAAGGCCAGTGCCTGGTGGTAAAGAGAAGCAGTGGCAAGAGACTGGGCCAGGGGCATTCCTCCCTCCTCATTGAAAGGACCACAGGGGTGGGGGCTGTTGGTGTTATAAGACATGAGCGCCAATGTTGTAGAAGTTGCAGCAAAGGGTAGCTAGTTTATACAAACAGTTAGTCAGTGACCTAATTCTTAATACTATACCTGTTGATGGTATAGTGACAGCCTATGAAGGACAGAAGAATAGTAAGGTGTATAGAAAAAACTGGTATTTATTTAGATAGTATTGCACTTATATAGTGTGAGGCAGGGGAATTGCCACCAGAGGCAGGGAGGCACAGACAGAAGAACTTTCCAAATGGAGGAGAGTGGATTGACACAGCTAAAAGTCCTGCGCAAGAGAACAACTGCTTTCTCGCAGCTTTCCTTAAGGAGGTAGATATAAATAACTTTGTTGTTCTATTTATAATCCCAGAAGTGAAGCCTGTGCCTTGTGCGCGTTTGAAAGGCTAATTAAACACCTGTTTTAGGGGCTTTTTAAACGTCTTTATCACTAGTAGAATCAGGATGCAATAGCACAACCGTGCAATTGTTCCATTGCTTAATCCCTAGATGGACAACTTTTTGTCCAATCCATCCAGGATCTGCAACACCCAGGCCTTGAGACATTTCATTAAGCCCTTTTAAACACTTTTGTGGCCACCTCTTAAGAGGAAAATGACATTCTTCCTTACACACTGAGCACCTGAATTATGAGTATTTGTTACACAAGAATAATTTTCAATAGGGCTCTTTCTCCTGAGATCTTACCCCACTAATTCACTTCCCCCAATACTCAGTTTGCTAGACCATCCAATAACTATAACAATGGTAGTAACCTCAATCCAAGGGAATCCTATGAGAGCACCACACTTGTGGTAGGGGACACTGCTACCCATGACTTGGCTTCCTCATCTTCCCTAGTTGCACTAGATGCTTTCAATAAATACACCTCTCATGATTTTTATCTTCTTATCCCTTCTTTATATTTCATCTTTACTATGACAAGTTTAAAAGGCTAGACATAATGGCTATGGTTGACCCATTGCATATAAAAATCTGGTTTATATAAATATTCCTGCCTTCTAAGCTTCCCTAACCAAAAGGGTTTACTGTTAACCTTGGCAATACAGAGGCCTTTATCCCCACCTGGGTTACTACTAAGCAAGTTTCACTAACTCAATATGACATTAAATTAAGCCTGTCAGTCACCATTGAAAAAACCTTTGCTGCTAAAGTTCTTTTTGAAATACAATGTGAAAACTCTAACAGTTAGCACTTTAAGGTGAACCAAGGTATTTTAGAGATTAAACCCAAGGTAGAAATCATCTGTGGTACTCTAACTACAATAATTAGGGAAAGTCTGTTGGTTGACAGTCTAGGCTTTTTATATTGATATTTCAGGACAATCTAGGTGTTGGTTGATACACTTGGTATTGGACTAGTTGGATACCAGACAAGTGGAGATAATACAAAGTGGTTGGCCCAAAGAACAACAAAGGGTTTAGAGTAATAGCAACAGAGATTACTCAAAAGCAAATCCTCAACAAGTGACTTCTAGTCAAGCTTAGTTGGCAGTTTAGTTGATGGAAGAGGACTAGCCTTTGGAGTCCTTAGATTATACACTCAATGAAGTAATTGATGATATAGCTTAATATAAGGGGGGTATAATGTATATCTTTATTGAAAAGAAGAGAAGGGGTTTAAATACTACAACTTACTTGATGACTCAAGGTAAGTTGGTCATTGCTTGGGGATTGAGGGAGGGGGAAATGAATGTGAACATGGAAGATCAGCCCAACAATCAGGAGAAGGTGGAACATCCCCAGCATCACAAGGGGGGTTAATGAGGCTGAAGGTTGGGGTAGTTGATCTGCAACGACAGTCAGTGAAAAGGTCAGTGAAGTAATTTAACTGAGAATTGGTGTACTTTTGATCCAGAATCACGTTGTTAGGGTTAAACCATCCAGAAGCTAGTCATTATCATATACATCTGGAATGATGGCCCTATTGAGAAGACAATCTGGATCCTATTCAGTCAGGAAGCACTCAAGGACAATCAGGATTTGAGCAACTGACCGGTGATTAGTTTTACCACACATCCCCCTACATGAATAGAATATAAATGCGGAATCTCATAGAGCTAATCAGCAAGAAAATGGAGGATATCAAAAAACTTGTAGCAGAACTGGCCGCCAAACAATCAATTGTAATTGAGGAGAACAAAACAATCACAAAAGGTTTGATTGAGGTATCCAGTATGCTAGACAACTATGCCAAGGAAATGGAAGGGTTAGAGCATTTTTGACAACAGATCACATCCATTTCCAGTAGCAGCTAACAGACACGCTCAATGAGTACTTTGAGTAACTACCAGAAGGCAATTGACGTTGATGAGCAACAGAAAACCTTGGAACAGACCATAAAGAAACCTCAGGTATGTTGCGTAAGCCAGTTGCGTCTACCACTAAGAAGGAAAAGCCTACCAATTGACAGAATCCTACCAAGGAGATGAGCAGAGACATCCAGAAGGAAGTGTTGGCTTTCAAAAAGCTGGTCAATCCAAGAATGTTCAAAAAACGTACTGAGGCGTTGAATCTGAGCACTATGAAGCCAATACCTGAGGTAACAACAAGAACTAATACATTACTAACCATGCTTAGGACACCAACATGGGGTAAGCAGTGCCCATGGATTTTGATAGTAACGTCCTTTGGCTAGGATCCTATTGGAGAGAACTTCACAAGGCATTTAAGATGGAATTTCCAGATGGCAAAATGCCAATTCCTCTTCTTTGTTGTATGGAGAACACATCTTTGTTGGCAGAACAACAATTGTATGAGGTAGAATTAGACCAATTTCTTTGAGAAGCAATCAATTCAGAGCTTAGACAGGAGAAACAAGAGAAAATCTTAGCAATCTGTTGTCCCGTGGCTCTTAGTTGGGCCATGCCTGGGAAGTATCATATGGCACCACAAGCAATATCTCTTCAAAATAGAGTAGGAAAGTGTTGTCCTGCGGAGTACTGGGAGTTATTCTTCATTACCATGTCCCAGGAGGATAATTTCACTTATGGTCAATTGATGGGTTTTTTTGTATCTTCTCACCTTAGAGATTCTGTTTGAAGTAACCCATGATAAGAAAGTGTTGGCCAAAGAGATTCCAGATATAACTAAGGAACAACTTACTGAGTTCTTGAATAGCTGGTTAGCTAATGGATCCCAGTCAGAATTTATGGCTAGCCTTGGTCTTCTGGTGTTTGGGCTTTTTGGTTCCAATTTTGGCGTGGCACAATTGGACCAAGTTGAATTCCCTGATTTCATGAATTTCTGCAAATTTGGCTCCAGTAAACCTTTGGAGACCAATATTGTTGGTAAGGCTGTGTTGATTATGCATCATCTTTGTGGGGTGCTCTATACACTTGCATTTGTTGTTTCCTTCAAATGAGCAAGGTAGCAAATAAAGGTACTTTTCTTCTTTCATGTTTTTCTTTGGGGCATCCTTATAATAAAGTTAAGGGTATGGTATAAAGTACAGAAATAGAGGTAATAAAAAATAGGTAAGGGAAGGGGTAACCCTAAACCTTAGCCAGAGGTCCAGTCAGTATTGAAGATTCAGCTGGACATTCTTTCAGGAATTTAGCATGGACACAATTAATGAGTTGTCCAGAAGTTAAATCCTTAATTTTGTAGACATCATAGCCTATTTTGGCAATAACTTCACAGAGGTTGGTCTATAAGCTGCCTAGCTTATTTTGTGGCTTGTGAAGTTGTTGTTGGTACATCAGAACTTGGTTACTGACTTGGAATGTTGGAAGTGCTGGTAGGTTCACCTGGTCTCATGAGTAACTTTTAACTCAATGTTCCTTTAAGCTGTTGAAAGCTTGAGACTGGGTTTTCATTATCTGCTTGGTCAAGGTATTTAATTGTTGGAAATAAGTAGATTCACTACAATTGGCGTTCAGGGGTATCAAGTGCATGGGCAGTCCAGGTTATTGGCCATATATCATCTTGAATGGGCTGACACCAGTTCTGAAGTTTACAGTGAATTGGTAAGCCATGACGGCTGCACCTAGGTGTATATCCCAAGAGGAAGGCCAATTGTATGCTAATTTCTTCAGTATTCTAACTAGGGTTCCATTGACTCAGTCAATAGCTCCATTTGTCTCAGGACGGTAGGGAGCTGAAGAAGTGCTCTGAATTCCCATCAAGTCATGTAACCAGGGTAGGATGGCTTTGTCAAAGTTGGTTACATTGTTGGTTAAGATTGTAGCAGGACAACCATGTTGTGAAATAATCTCTTGAAGTACAAACTTAGCAGTCTGTAAAGAATTGGCGGAAGCAACAAGTTGGACTTCAATCCACTTGGTTAAATGATCTATGGCAACTATGATGCACTTCAGTTTTCCTGGACTAGCGCTTGGGAGTGGTCCAACAACGTCAATTGACACAGTCTGGAATGCTTATCCAGGCAGGACAAATCAGTAAGAGTGCTGGCTAGGTTTCTCTCTAAACCTGGCGCACTGAAGGCATTTGTTGACGTATTCAGCAATGTTGGTTGTCATATTTTCCCAATAAACATATTTTGATATTGTTTTCATCATCTGTTGTATTCCTGCATGACCTAATTGTTGGTGAAACTCATCAAGGCAGGAAAGTTGATTGGAGGGACAAATATAGGGAAGAGTGGTGCCCTTATAATTCTTAAAGAGTTTACCATCCTTTATGAATGCATTTTGACTCAATTGTTGGAGCATCCTTTTAACTTGGTTGTCTAAAGAACTCCATTACTCAGGTCAACTGATCAATTCATATAAACTATTGAGGTCCTCTCCTAATGCAGCAACAATTGGTAGTCTAGATAGGGCGTTGGCATTTCCATGTTTGATTCCTGGTTGGTGGATGATGTTGAAGTCAAATTTTTGCAACTTGGCAGCCCATCTTGCTAGTCTACCTTCTGGATCCTTCATTTTTTGTAGTCATACTAGGCTCAAGTGATCAGTGACTACTGTAAAGTGTGTTCCATGAACATATGATCAACACTCTTTTATAGTATAAATAACTGCAAGGCATTCACGTTCAGTAGTGCTGTGGTTTTGTTAATGCTTGTTAAGAGTTCTTGAAAAATAAGCGGCTGGATGTTCCTTGCCATTGTTGTTAGTTTGTGATAGTACTGCACCAATAGCAACATTCAAAGCATTGGTGTGTAGGGAAAAAGGCTTGGAATAATCAGGGTACACTAGTAGAGGATTAGTTGTTAGAACGTCTTTCAAGGATTGGAATGCTTCTTCACACTCTTTAGTCCAGTTGAAGTCAGTGGAGTTCTTTAACAAGTGAAAGAGTGGTTGGGCTATTTCAGCAAAGTTGGGTATGAATTGGCAATAGTATCCTGCCATGCCTAGGATTAATTGTACTCCTTTCATGCCGGTGGGGGAAGGCATCAGAGCTATGGCCAACGTCTTGGCTGGGATAGGTCTGATTCCTTTGCTGGAGATGACATGACCCAAAAATTCCAAATGTTTCTTGAAGAAAGAGCACTTGGAGGTTTTGAGTTTTAACCCTTTCTTCTGAAGCCTTATGAAGACTTCTTTTAAGTGGCTAAGATGTTCATCAAATGTCTTAGAGAAAACATTTATGTCATCCAAGTATATGAGAACACAACTTAGTTTAAGGTCAGCAAATGTACTATCCATGAGTTGTTGGAAGGTAGCTGGTGCATTTGCTAATCCTTGGGGAATTCTGGTTGGTTGGTACAATCCCGCTGCTGTGATTAGGGCACATTTCTCTTGATCCTCTTTGGCCATTGGTACTTGCCAGTAACCAGAGACCAAGTCCATTGCTGAAAAGTAACGTGCACTACCTAGTTGGTCTAGGGTTTTGTCAATATGCGGCAATGGATATTTGTCCTTCTTGGTGATCTGATTCAACTGTCAGTAATTGATAACAACTTGGTTTGTGCCGTCTTTCTTCTTAAATAGCAGGAGAGGGGAAGCCCAGGAACTACTTGATGGTTTCAAAAGACCAGCACTTAGAAGTTGTTGAAATTCTTCACTGATTATTGCAATTTCTTTGGGTGATTGAAAATATGACCTTTGGTAGATAGGGGCTTAGTCACTGATGTTGATTTTGTGTTTGACTCCTTTTGCACAACCTAAGTCAAAATTGGATGTTGCAAAGATGTCTTTGAACTCATCTAAAAGTTTTTCAAACTTGGACATCTCCCCCTCAGGAAGACCAGACATCTCTTCACGTGGAATGACGGCTAGTACTGAGTGAGAATGAGTCAGAGGTGTCTTTGAAATCCCTAATCCTGATAGGTTTCTAATGTAGTAGACAGAATCAATGTCTGTTGTTGGCTCAATCCTGACATACGCAATTGGTTGGTGTCTCCAGATGACAATCTTCTTTGGTGACAGGTTTTTCAATAACACCTTAAGTTCAGAATAGTTGGCTTCATCACAAAATCCAGGGGCTGCAATTGGTTTGACTAGCAAATGGTGGGGAAGGCTAAACACATTGAGGGACATTCCAGGAGGGATGTCAAACAGAATACCAGTGCTAACAACTACTTGCATGAAAAGCTCTATTACCATTGAAGGATTTGCCTTTAGTTTAATGCCTGTAGCAGAGTTAGCATAAGACTGAAGGGTCTTGGTATGTGGATTAGCAAGACAATAGGGAATACCCATAATACCATGGAGATACTTAATTAAAGTATGATGTCGGTCAGATTTTCCTTGGGAAACCATGTACGACGTTTGATTGTTGTTAAACAATAGAGGAATAGAATATCCCACAAGGGTTATTGTTCCAGCGCCCATGGCTATTATGTTGTTGTATTGTTTTAGCAAGTTGGTACCTATTAGCATATCATAGCTGGTATATTGTAGCACAACAGCACTTGTTGTTAGGACTAACTTGCCAAATATCAATGGAATACTACTATAGTACCGGCTGCAATGGTTTGTTGGTCTCCTGCAGTGGAGAAGCTTTTATTGTAAGCCAAGTATGGCTTAAAGCAAATCTTGGATACCAGTCAAGATGAGACTATTGTTGTTGGTGCTCCTGTGTCAACAACAGCACGGATTGGAGTGTCAAAGACTTTAAGTTGAACCCATGTGCATGTTTTGGAAGGATTGATGGTATTATTAGTTATATTACATATATGGTTGTTTCTTAGATGCTCTTGTAGGGCATCCAAGCAATTTTTGAACATAGGTAGAGCTTTCAGGAAAGTCTTCATTGGGATTGGAAGGGACATATTGACAAAATAATTGTCAGGATACAGGAGAACATCTTTGGAATCACTATCAGAGTTGGTCAAGGGCAGGTTGGGTACAGGATGGGACAGGTAAGGACGGAAGGTTGGGTTGGTAATACTAGAGTTGGGAGATTCCATTAAGGCATGTCTTTTCTCTAGTTGTTGAGCCTGTGCTGATTTCTTACTGGTTGGATTTGATAACACAGCAAAGATACCGGCTAGGTTATCTGGGGGAGGTTTAGGCAGAGGTGATGGGGACTCCCTAAGTCCATCACCTATTTGTTTTTTGACTTCTTGTTGGAAGAAAAGTAGTCTTCTATGTAGATTGTGTCCTCAGTAGAAACTACATGAACTCCAGGTTGGCCCTGAGTTCTGTTTATAAACATCTCTTGGACTTTTTTGTATATAGCAAAGCCAGGGCAATCCTTCTGCATATGTGTCTTTTCCTTACAAATTCTGAAGCCTGTGTAGTTGGGTTGCATATAGTATGGAGTCAACTGGGCATTAGAGTTGCTCTGATAAGAAGACAAGGATTGATAGACAGGAATTGGGGATGGTTCTGGGGTGGCATAAACCCGTTGGTTGGTATGCTTTAGACAATCTAACTGAGTTTTGAGCTTCCCTAAGGTAAAGACTTGCTCTACAATTGAAGTGATGTCATGAAGGCCATTAATCTGACCAGAAAACTCAAGCCAGAGATCCTTTTATGGTAAAAAGGCATTTTAAAGGGCACAGCAATAGTTGTTGGGGCTGATGAGGTTTTTCACCTGCAACCAACTTACCATAGATTGGAATTCACGGGGGAAATCTTCAAAGGTCTTAATTTTTAGAACCATCAAGTTATCCCTATCAATTTTGTCTCTTGCTTCTGAATCAAAGACTTTAACAAGAGCTTTTTTCAAGTTCTTGTATTTTTAGTTTCTGGGAAGGTGCTGAGAGATGTCAGCCAATACTGCTTTATCTAGCATGCAGATACAGGATAGACCCATTTCTCTTGATCCTAGTCCTTCATTAGCCTTCTTGAAAGTGTCCAGCCACATGTGGATGTTGATGTGGCTGTTCATGGAGAATTTGGTCTTATAGAGACTATTTGGTTTAGTTCTGCCTGAACTAGAACCATGGTGAACTCCTTGTTGGTACGTAGAAGACAAGATGGTCAACTCATCCTCAGAACCAGAATTGGCACTAGAACTACTATCATTGGAGTAGTTGGGTTTATAGTGTTGGCGGCAGGACTGGCATCAGTGGCTCTCAGGGCTTCTCTGGCAGTGGTGGCAGTGGCCTCTTGAACCTGCACTCCCAATTGGCATAGCATTTTCTCCAGTTGCTATGTTGGGAGGAGTATATTGGGGAGGTCAAGCAGGGTTGGCTTGACCATGATTGAGTATGTTACCAATGATGATGGTATTGTGAGTAGTTGGATCCCCAACGGCCAATTGGTTGAAGCTTCTTCTAGAGTATTTGTGGCTACTCTTAGCTCTTTGACTACTTGTCCTTTATTGTTCAGTAGAGTGGTGGTGTTGGCCAATTGAGCTGTAAACCCACCCACTTGCTCTGTTAGGTCTTGATTGGCAGTGTGTGCCTGTTTTACTCCTTGGTTGCAGTTGGTAAGCTGTTCCACTACTGCAGCAGTAGTGGTAGCTAAATCTTCAGTACATTGGCGTTGTACCTCTTCAATATGCATACAATTTTCATTAAAACGCCTGGTAACCTCAGCATCCACATGAGTGATTGCTGTGTTCTGCTGTTGTTGAACAACACTTTACGCGGAGGTTGCTTGAGACAGTTGGCTCATCTGATTCATTAATTCTTGTATGTGACAATGATGATTGATGAGAGTTGTTCCTTGAGCCTCAAGGTGCACCGCGGACAACTCCAAGTTGGAAGCCAAGGCAACAGTTAAGTTGAGGAGAGGAGTAAACTGAGTATCCACAAACGTGTTTGACTCTTGAGTTATCCCTTTCAAAATGGACAGCAGTTGCTCTGGCACAGGCGTAGGACTCTTCTAGTTGTTGGTTAGTGATATTATTCCATTCACCTTGGCGCTCAAAACTTATGGCTGCCAACTGTTGTAAGCCTTCATGTCAATTATCGAGCTCTCGGAGGCTGGCATTGACCTGATTAAGTCTATTTACAGTGTCCATAAGTTTGGGATGGTCAACCCTTGTGGTATACATGGTCAATCTGTCCAAACTGTTGACAGTTGATCAAGGAAGAGCTCCATTGTTGTGCTCAATCATCTGTTCAATCTCCTGCAGGTCTTGCTCCATGTTGGTGGTATCCGCTGAAGTATCCAGAGGGAGATATGGGTCAGTGTTGGCTGGTCTAATAGAAGGAGCAATCAGTAACAACTGCAGACTGGGACTGTTGGAAAAGGGTAAATGGGCGCCAAGGGCTAATGATCAAGGGTTTGACTGACTCCAGAAGCAGAGAAGTTAAAGGCCTTGAAAGTTGGGATTGGCTGTTATACTGGTTGGCTAGAAGGTTCCCAGGGCCCCAAAGGAGGGATCAGGGTTGGTTGAACTGTGGGAATTTCTACAGAGAAAAGTTGCTCTACTGGACTTGGACAATTGTTAGGGCTGATCAGCACCCTGCTTGGAGTGCTGGCCTATCAGTTTTCTCAATTGGTCGTGGTGCAACTCCCAAGGGGGGACTGGTTTGGTCTGGTGGAATTGTTGGCGGCAGTAGTTGAGGGTCTGGAAGTATTTCTTCCAGTCAACAACTGGCTTACCCTTTGGGGGTAAATACTACCGGCTGAGACCACGTTGGTGGGGCTTGCTTGAGATGGTGCTGATTGAGTGGTGGATGGAGAGCCAGATCTATTGGAACAACCAACTTATTGGATTTTGTTGTTCAAAGGCAGGAGAGGCAATCCAGAGGATCTTGTGTTAACCATATTAAATAGGTTCTTTCCTTTTCAGAGTCTTTATAGACGTCAATAAGAGGTTGGTAAAGGAATTGGCTAAAAGCCCCTGTAGTGAGCACCAAGATGTGGTACTCTAACTACAATAATTAGGGAAAGTCTGTTGGTTGACAGTCTAGGCTTTTGATAGTGAGATTGCAGGACAATCTAGGTGTTGGTCAATACACTTGGTATTAGACTAGTTGGATACCAGACAAGTGGAGATAATACAAAGTGGTTGGCCTGAAGAACAATAAAGGGTTTAGAGTAATAGCAACAGAGATTACTCAAAAGCAAATCCTCAACAAGTGACTTCTAGTCAAGCTTAGTTGGCAGTTTAGTTGATGGGAGGAGACTAGCCTTTGTAGTCCTTAGATAATACACTCAATGAAGTAATTTATGGTATAGCTTAATATAAGGGGGTATAATATATATCTTTATTGAAAAAAAGAGACGGGGTTTAAATACTACAACTTACTTGATGACTCAAGGTAAGTTGGTCATTGCTTTGGGATTGAGGGAGGGGGAAATGAATGTGAACATGGAAGATCAGCCCAACAATCAGGAAAAGGTGGAACAGCCCCAGCAGCACAAGGGGGTTAATGAGGCTGAAGGTCAGGGTAGTTGATCTACAACAATAGTCAGTGAAAAGGTCAGTGAATTAATTTAATTGAGAATTGGTGTACTTTTGATCCAGAATCACATCATTGGGGTTAAACCATCTGGAAGCTAGTTGTTATCATATACATCTGTAATGATGGCCCTATTGAGAAGATAATCTGGATCCTATTCAGTCAGAAAGCACTCAACAACAATCAGGATTCCAGCAACTGACTGGTGATGAGTTTCACCACATCATTTTCTCTAAGGTTTCTCTCCCACAGTATTATCTCCAAACCCTTGGCAGCTCCTGTCCCCAGACTTACAAGCCAATCTCTCACCCCAGTTTCTGGATTGTACACACTATTTTGGCAATATTTTCTCTCTGGTGCCCTTCATTATGAGCTCTCACTTATTTCTCTTTGATTTAAAAGAATTCTTGTTCATTCAAGGTTCTTCTCTTCATGCCCTCAACAAAGTAGCCTAACAAAGCCTTAAAAACTACATCCAAGATAATCTCATCTGGAGTTCAATAGCTCCCAGTTGTTTTCCTATGGTCCCCCTATTTTTTAGTACTCAGATCCAACAGAGAACTCTTCCTGTGCATAAAATTTACTTTTTGAACAGCAGCTATGATAAAGCTGGCTGCCGGTTTGTTGACCCCAACATTAAATGATGTGTAAGCTATTTAGACTATTTTTACTAGTAATCTAAGGGCAAACCCCAAAAACCAAAATTGATTCACTGGAAATCAACACTTTCTAATTGCTATGTTTGTCTAAGCACCAAGTTGTCAGGGAACCAACCCTGATTGGCCAGCTTGCTAGTGTTTGGGAACTGGCAGGTTGCAGACTGGGTGGGCAGAGCCCACCAAAGGATTGGTGCTAACTTAATGAGGTAGGACATTGAATTGCCCACCCACAACCACAGACCGGCAGCTGGTACAATAGTATCTATTACTCCTGTGAGAGTAATATATAAAATTCCAAAAAGCTTGTTGGTATGGTCAAGTGGGAGCTTGGCAGCAGAGGCAGGCATTAGTTTGGGGGTGATAAGTGGTTTCATGTCCATTTGGTAGGCAGGAAGGAAGTTGTATTTATCTATGAACTGGAGGAGTTTGTTAACATACCAAGGGCCTTCTTGGTTGTATCTGGTTAACTCAGTAGTTCTGGCCAAGGGATCCCAGGCTAGTATTTTTTTGGCAGTGTAGTCCTTGTACTCAGGCTTTAAGGGGTACTCTGTGAAATGGACAGAACCAAAGGGGGCACCTGGCAGGCAGTACGTAGCTGGAAGGCTGGCAGGGGGGGGACAATCTTGGGGTTAACTGAAAGATGGCAAGGATAAAATATGGCAATAGTTGGTGAAACCAATATCTCATAACCTTTATTTAAAATGATGATGGGGGTTGATTTTGGTCTGGCAGGTATTTATACCACGCTACCAGGCTTCACTGCCTGGTTGGGTTTTCTGGGCCCGGGCAGGTTGGCATCAGGTGTCTCAGATGGCAGTATGGCGCTCAGCACTGGTGGTTTGCCACTGGCTGCTTTGGGGTGAGAAGACTTTGAATCCTTCTGTTTATCAATTCAGGTATTGGGTGCCTCTTTGGGTTCAGTTCCTTCCCCGGGACTTTGGGGGAGTGTGGAATAACTTTCAGGGAGAAATTTGTCTATTTCACCGGCTAAACTGCTGGTATCAGGTGTTGGCACTTTGGGGAAATTCCTGGCATCTTGCACTGGCGGTTTGCTTGCAGAATCCTGCGGGGCAGTTAAGGGTTTGGGTCCTGGTGGGCTGGCAGCAACTTCATCAATCAGTAGTAGATTATTGCTTTCCCAGCCTGAGTCTGGCGGTCTGCAAAGGGGTTTGTCCAGGGTTCAACTCTGATTCCGTATTTTGAAATTTAGGAGCATCCAAATTGTCATTCCTGATACAAGTTAAGAGATAACTTATATTTAGGTTCACTGATAAAAATAAAACTGCCAATGGAAAATTTTATAGAAGTAAGAGCAGCCCAGCTGGCACTTTTTAAGCCTAAAACTAAGTTAAGGAAAAAAACAAAACTTATGTTTTTTTGAGTATTTAATACTAGATATTTTTCATTATTACCCATAGTTGTAAAATAGGCTCCTAAGCACCACTACACTGGATTTAGTTTTATATTATTAGTCAAGTACCCCTTGTTTTACACTATGTCTATTATGAATTTCTAGATCAATTAGTGCCGCATATATTAAGCCTTGCTTATCAATCAATTTTGTATGCAATTTACTGAAAAATAAGGCTGGCGCTATTCCCAAAACTATCCACTTGCCATATAATTAGTATTGTAAAGTTACACCTCCACCTCTGGGCCTCTACTTTAATCCTCACCAAATGCTTGGGGATCTCTGCCAACTTACACCTGGATATTTCCAAAAGATTTACTGAAAAACTCCAAGAAAGGTCCTCACACTATTATTTCAGAATTAGTTTGAAAATGCCCCCACCTAACCCACCCAAGAGACACCTCTGGTTAAACATCATGTGCAAGAGCAGCTGGGAGAAGTGGTAATTGCATTCAAGACAGGTTCCTCAATTTTCAGTTGAGTCAGTTTTCCCTTTGATTTTGTCCATTTGGATTTTTCCAGATTTTCTTACCTCAAGAGATGCATCCATATTCCCTCATATCATTGGTCAATCAGATTTGGACATTCAAATTCCCATCCAAATTCCATTCCCTTCTTTTAAATGAATGCAAGAGTTATAAAATACCTTGCTTCAGCATTCTCTAATTTAATAAAGTTCAAATTTTGTTAGTCTAATTTGGCCTTCTGGGTTTGCCTGTTGCTTTTGGTGTTCAGTTGACTCCTTCCCCCCTTTGACCTACCCAGGAATTGTTGGCAATAACCTTTTGGTTATTGCTGAAACCTTGATTTTTATTGTGGTTGAGAGCTTGGGTTTATTTCCTATTAACCTTCTCCCCAATTCTCACAAGTATGGTATTTAACAAATCAAAGGCTCATATTTAAGCTTAAACCAATATGTGTTGCACTATGAGTGGTGATTAATACCCATCATATGGACACCTTATCAGGATGAGTAGTGAAGGGAGATTTTTAAGGTTATAACACTCACTATGGTAGATAACCCACTACCAACCTTTACTAGCATAATAGCAACCCTATGTAAGGATTAAAAATCCTTCTAAATTAAATCTGGTAATTAAAAAGTATCCTAACACAGGAAATTCTTGGATTATAGACCATCTCAAAGAAGTTAAAATTATCTCTCCACCTTGGCTGCCTCACATCTTAAGTTTGGTGCTTGTTTGGACAAAAATTCAGCTTTTGGATAAGATGGTAATTGAAACTAGTCATTTTCAGCAAGATCAGAAACCAAGTAGCTTAAAGAGCCAACATTGTCTTTTGGATTTGAACCTGAAACCTCCAGCCTGCGTTATAACATCTAGATTTACTAATCAATTAGATAACAACATCAACAAAAGCTTGTCAATTGATTCAAATGTGGGAACAGGTTCTGTTACTGTCAGGAACCCACCCTACGGGGGATAGTCTCACAAAATGGTGGATTAGAGCAGAAGGGTTTAACCCAGTGATCATAGAACTTATAAATATAGAAAGCCATACCCAGGTGTAAGAACTCCCCTAGGATTTGGTATCTCCCAGTAAGGGATTAAAACAACCTAGGAAGGTGTACAATACCAAGTAGGCAAGAAAAGAAACAGAGGCAAAAGGAAAAAACAGACTGGTTTCCACAGGTTTGGTTGAAGCAGATTGAGCTTGTTGCTTGGTAGGAGGGTTGGTTGAGAACAATGAAGCTGTATAACATTTCCCTGGTACCCCTGGTGCCCATTTCTCATTATCACAATACTCTGTGCTAGTTCCTGTCCCAGGGTGTATCTTCATCTGAACAGAGGATTGTACTAAAGCACAAAGCAAAATAGAGTCATAAATTTAAGCTTGATTTCCAAAAAATGGGGAAAGATTAGGCAGTTTCATGAGAGAAATTCTAAAAGTCTTACAAGAAATAAAAGTATTTAGTTTGGGTAAAAACTCTTTATTGATTGAGCAATTGTGATTAAAAATCCTCAAAATCTCATATAGAAATTGGGTTTGTGGAAATTGGGAAAGAAATTAAACCTGAAACTGGGCAGTTGTGCAAAGGAAGTTTCAAAAATAAAGTATTCCTTAATAGTTCTGATATCAGTATTCTCATCACCAGTAAGTTTTTTAACTTACTTTAACTGGAATTTTGGGTCTTGGGAGGTATTTTGGCTTTATTATCATTAACAGTTGGTTTGATTACTTGGTTTGAAACTACAACAGTTGTTTGAGACTTTTTGGAGCCTGCTACTCCTGCTAGCAGTTGATTAACATCACCCAAACCCGTCACAGCGTCTGATTGACTGGAAACTACATGTCTGTGCTTAATTTTATCTTTGAAAGATAGGTTCAAACCAGCAGTTAAGGGGCATAGGAAGGTTCTGGTTTTGAGTTTTGGTCTGGACTTGCAAATAACCTTACTATCCAATTCACTGGGTGACTGTTTTGTTGTTGTTTTTTACTTAAATTCAATTGTTCAGATAAAATTTGGCATTCAATTCCACAGTTTCCAGAACCCAAATAAACAACAATTTCAGGAGTTTCAGGAAGATTGGTGTTGGGATCATCATAATTGATGATACTGAAAGTTACTTCTCAGAAGCCTATACAATCAAAGGATGCAAAAACCATCCACGTAAGCAACTGCCCATCCAATAATTGCTTGAAATCAACCAAAAAACCAATAATACTTGTCCATCAATTTCAAGAATCCAAGAAAAGCATGTAATAGACAACTCTTTAAATAACCATTCAGATCAAACAGAAATCACAGTACCAGCTTGGATTGACCACTCCCAGACCACAGTAAATATCCTTCTATTCCTCACTCAACTAGCAGGTTTGGCTGCTGCAAGTTGCATCCTGCAGTCTTATTGGCAGTAGACAGATCAAAGTGGCCAACCAAAAAGAAATTACATGGTAAATTATTCACCCCAAATTCAATCTCACCTTATTCCACATTCCCCAAACCAACTTCCAAGTATTTAGTAAGGAGTATTGGGGCTTTCTCCAGTGCTCTAACAATTTCAATTACTTGATCAAATAAATTTGTAAACCTATATTATTTATTCCATTAAATTAGTAGCTTTCTAAATTCAACTGATCTCAGATGGAATTGAAGCAGAAATTTCTTCTCTTTTTCTGCCTCTTCTTCTGGTTCCCTCTTAATGAATGCCGCCAATTTTATTCTAATATTAGAGCCAAATATATCACCAAGACTTTAGCATGGGATTAGTTATACACTAAGCACCAAATTCTGCCTACTTGTTATAAAGTGCCACCTTCTCCTTCACCTCCTCCAGTAATTTTCCTGGGGACACTATGATATGTGTTGATCTATGTTGCTGTATATTATGGGTTAATTCACTTTGCTCCATTCCTGGGTTCCTAAAAATTGTGGGTATATTTGGTGAACACAATGATGGTTGGGATTTCTGTATTTTCCTCTTTGGTGGGTTTTCATTACACTTCTCTTTTACATTACTTAAGTTCCCTCCTTTGTCAGGAGTGGATCCCTGGCACCCCAATAATCACCTTTATGGTTTTTTAAATTTTACTCATATTTTGCTTCTTACAATTTGTATATTAAAAACCCTGATTTTTTTACCTCTCTAAGATGTTGTTGATTTAAACAAGGTTTAAATGTAAAACATATAGCATTTTTGAAATTTTTGGTTGACTATTACAAAGTTGATAATGGGAATTTGGCCTTTCTTGCTGGTTGGCAGTGCCAAACCCAACACTTTTTATATTTAGGTGGCTAAATCCTAATAAAACACATTTTACAGATAAAAAACTTGTTCTTTCTCCTGATATAATTTATTATCCCCTTTAATACTTTTAATTTTTATGCTTTATTTTTTTACTTTTTATTTTTTACTATATTTTACTGTGGTTTAGCCTTAAGAGGCTATGATTAACCTAATATCTTTCAGATTTCACTAAACAAGCCCTTCCTTATATCTAATTACCTTTGTTTTTCTACTTCTTCATTATAATTTTGATTTATTTCCCTTTTTTTACTCTTTAAATCTTTTTATTGGCTTTTTAAACATACTAATACTAAAATGTTTAAGCCCAGATCTACTGAGAACACAAAAAATCAAAGTGTGCTGCTGCTTTGTCCAAGTAGTCTGCCTTCCCACCTAATAATTACATAAGAGCCTTAAAGGCTAAGACCCCTACTTCCCAACATTTTTTTCTCTCACCACTCTTCTAATAAAAGTACCAACAATCTAATTTATCACTTCTTTTATAATTCTGCCTGAAAATCTGAGCCCATCAAGTAGATCCATACTGAGAAGGGATAATAAGCTAAGAATTTTGCATCTTCTAATGAGAAAAAATCAGGCCTAAAGGCATTCCTTAAGGAGCCCCTTCTCTTCTTCTCCCAGTAGTTCTTCTTCCCTTCTCCTCAACTTCTGATCATCAGGAGAATATTGAAAAGTATACCAAAAAGTTCAATAATACTGACCATGTTTCTTGGGATTCACTGGCTAGCCACAACATTTGATGTGGATAGATATTTTAAGGTCCCAACACACTTTCCCTGGTACTTTATCATTACGTTAATGAAGAGCCACTCTAATTATTTTCCCAAAAAAGCATCTTTAATTGTAATAAACAAAAGTGCACTATCAAAACCAAGCACTTTGTGTGAAAGAAAAGGCCTTGAAGCAATCACCTCAATACTGAGGGATGGAAAATATCACCTTTGAGAAAGAGAGCACTCCTGTGAGTCCCCTAATCACCTCATTACAAGGATGCTGAAATGGTATCTTGTTCAAATGATCCCTAACTCCTCCCACCTCTGTACCTCAGATCTGGTCATCAAGGCCCTCAAGCACCTTAAGTCTAACAACCTAAAGTTGGTGCCAACCCAAGAACAGCTAATCAAGTTTATAAGCAACAAGTTTATTGCTGCAAATATGCCTTCTTCAAAGGCTTCAGACAACTTATCAAAGCTCAGGCTCACAAATGAGCTTAACCATCTCCCAAGTGTAGAGTGCTTTCTCTATACAATAATAGGCCAAACGTTAGAAACTTATCATCTTTTATTTAACTCAGTAGAGCCTAATAAAGTTGAAAAGGGTATCAACCTGGATAGTTGATGGTAAATTTTTACCTGTACCCAGATTTTCTACCAGCTCTGGATATTCCATGATCAGATAAAAATCCAGATAATTCTACCCATGTTTTTCCCTCTTCCTGGATCTACCAAGGCCATTTAAACTAGGGCTTTCATCATCCTCTGTTTTGAGCTTGTCCTCTTTTTCTCTAATGACAACACCAAGAAGACCCCTCCCCATACCTGAGCTAACCCCCCTGATTATGAAAAAGACCAGCCACCCTAAATTCTAAGAAAAAGGTATAAATTAGAGCTCTTGGTTCACAGGTATGCATAATGTACTTTGAGCCTGCTCAGTTTAATGCATATACACAACTATTTGATGGGAAAGTACAGGGGTGTCACTTTCATTTCCATTAGGCAGTTGCTTGCAATATGCAAGACAATGTGAGCTAAGTAAGTTGAGCCACAGGGATACCTTGGATACCTGAAAACTTGTGCGGGCACAATTCAGTGCTATGGCTTTTTTAAAGCCTGAGCACACTGCACAGAAATTTGAGGTTCTCTTTGAGGATCCTTACATAGTTAAGAATAAAGAGTTCAGGCCTGTTATGGTTTTTTTGAGCCCTTTGGATTGAAAAAGTGGCAAAAAAACATCAAAAAAAATCCAGGACCCAATTCATCCTGAATATTTATTGGGCTGTTATCAATCAGAAGCTGAAGATCATGTCTGAACTTTAAGCCTATCACAGGCATCTTAAGCTCAACTTTTGGATTCACCCCTTATTCAGCAAGTTATTTGTCCTCCTCCAGCAGGAGCAGGAGAAAACAATCTCCAAGCTGTGTGATCTTATCAACCAGGTCCCTCCCACCAAGTCTTCTAACAATTTTTCCCTCTTCACAAATGTAATCCAGACTGTCACCAAGGCTAATTATAAGGCCTCTAAGCTCAAGAAGCAGATTGAGCTCATTGCATCTGCCCTTCTCAAAGGGTTCAAGATGAAGAAGGCTAAAAGCCCAAGGAATAAAATTTTATTTGCTTTTTAAATTAAATGTTTTAATTTTAATATATAAATTTTAAGTTTAAAGTACTTTTATAAAAGTGGAAGTGAATGAAATATATTAGGCTTTAATATTTTACTGGCAAAAGATAAGAGATTTTTAGTTGTTTTTTCAGAATTGTAATGAATAAGTATCATCATTTACACTTTTTGTATTGAATATATTATTTTTTAGGTTTATTTTTATATTTTTTGAATTTCAATTCTTAAAGAAAACAAATATTTTTATAGTAAAGAGTGTAAATTACAGAGAAAAATGTGAAACATTTGTCTACTTGTCCCTTTCCTTTATCATTTAGGGTATGTTTTTATTAGACTTTTGAGCTATCTGGTTTTGATTTGATATACTATAGCAGTATAGGGTTTTATAATGAAATTATTCAGCACATCAAGTACTGTTAGTTAAAAAGTGTCAAATTTCAGGAGTCAACTAGCCATAAATTAAATCATCACTTTAATTAATAGTCAATTACAGATAGTTGACTTACCACAGTTACTCTATCACAGGAAAACTTTTTGGGTGTTTTCTGAATATTGTGAGGTATAATATTAGGATGATTCACCAAAAATGGACAATCTAATAATTTCAATCAGATCTTAGAGATTACACACCATATTACCACTGGTTAGATAAATGTTGTAAATTGCATAATTAATGCTATTTTGATATGGCCTTTGAATTGTGATAGTTGCAAAGATTTGGCTAGGTTTGCATTCAACTTCAGAAATTCCTTGCCTTCTGCAAATGGGTCTGGTTCAATATCCACCCATTCTGGATTATTGTACCTGTCTGTGGTTGATCCTGGTATGACCTCATCCCAACGTGACCCCCTCAGCCACTCTGTCTTCCTAATGAGTGATCACTGTCCCTTGCCTAATATTTAAAGTAGAATCATTATTCCTAATAAAACCAAGTTTATCCACATTTGCGTTGGTGTTTATAATCTTCAAGATTTTCCTATCCTTTCTGCCAAAAGGACTTTTACATCTTGTTTTCCAGGAAATTAAGGTATGTGTCCTTAATTTTGCCCTGAAGGGTAACCCAAGGCTAGCTTCAAACCTCAAATCTTTTGTTATAAAGATTTCCTGCCATGTCCTCCAGGATGTTGTCCCCTGGAGCCAAACACAACAAAATGGTGCTCACTACAGGGGCTGTAAGCCCCTCAGTTACCCTGTTCCCACGTGCATTCTCTGGACCTTCTCCCTTTGTTTCTGAAGTACCTGATCAATCTAAAGTTTCTAGTCCCCCTCTAGAAGAAGACATCGCTGATGCCCCCTTAAATCCTATGGTATTGGTTCTGTCTCCTGGGCCTGTGTGGGCCCCCCTTCCCACTTTCTCTCTTGTTTACAAGCAATCTTGTGCTGCCACCTGCTCCCTTCTTCATTCTGGCACAGCAGCCATGCACTCTATCCCTGGCCTCTATCACAGGTACATTTCTGAAGACCTGTACTCCTTCCTTTTGGACTTTGGTCTCCCCCTGTGTTGATGGAATCCATAGATACTATTGGTGTTTTAGTTAACAGGTTCATCCAGCCTGCCCTAGTTCACCACCAACTTGCCTTAGGATCCCAGAATCAACTATTAGATGCTGTAGCCACTGCTGTATCAAATAACTATGCTCAAAATTAGGCCTACCAATAATGGTCACACAGTCTCTTTGCTTGTATTTCTGACAACCAGCGCAACTCATTGGCGTCACAGAAGTACCTAACAGCCTGTCTGAACTCCCTTTGTTCCTCACTCCCTGGATACATAAAGGATCAACTATGCAAATTGGATGAACATCAGGCAGCGTGACATGAGCAAATTGAGGCCTTTCTGCTAAACCATTGTCAGGATTTTGAGACTCTGGTTAATGAGCTTAATCAGTTCAGAGAGCATGTCAACTTGCAACTTGAAATGATAGGAGCTCATGTTAACACTTGGGGCCGCCATCTACAGCATCAGTACGGTCTGGATAAGGCTGAACTAGGCAATACTCTATATCAGGTGCAAAATTATGTGGATGACAGGGTAGCGTCTATTGAGGTGACTCCTCCTGCTCCTCCTGCTGAGACCCCTTCTGATTTTGAAACCAAGGTATGGGAGGCAATTGCTGAACTCAAGGCTACCATATGAAGTCAAGCTTGTGTACAGAACCCCCTCCAGTCAATCCAATGTCTGACCCTTGTATTACCTCTGTTGTAAAATATGCATCCTGGGTGCTGATTCTACAAATAGTTAGTCTACTACTTCTATATCTTAATACCATACCTGTTGTGGTATAGTGACAGCCTGGGTAAGGACAGAAGAATATAAGAAGATAATAAGACAAAACTGGTGTTTATTTAGATATTATTGCACTTATATAGTGTGAGGCAGGGGAATTGCCACCAGGGGCAGGGAGGCACAGACAGAAGGACTTCCCTAATGGAGGAGAGTGGATTGGCACAGCTAGAAGTCCACCGCAAGAGAACAACTGCTTCCATGTGGCTTTCCTTAAGGAGGTAGATATAAATAACTTTTGTTCTATTTATAATTGCAGAAGTAAAGCCTCTGCCTTGTGCGCATTTGAAAGGCAAATTGAACACCCGTTTTAGAGCATTTTAAACTTCTTTATCCCTAGTAAAATCAGGATGCAATAGCACAATTGTGTGAGCGTTCTGTTGCTCAATTCCTAGATATACAACTTAATGTCTAATCCATTCAATCTGCAACAGCCTCCCTCACTGATCAGGTGGCTACCTTACAAGGCAAAATCAAATACTTAAGACAGCGCCTCTCCAACTCTGAGGATTTGTCATCTGAATCTGAAGAGGAAGTTGTTAATACTCCCGCTCATGACAATTGTGGTTGTTGCCCTGGTCTGGAAGGTCAACCCCAGATCAACTTTGAACGTGCACTATATCAACTTTCCAAAGTGACAAATGATGTAGCTGATAGGCAGGACACGTTGGAAAGAGAGGTCCAAAGCCTCACCTGCTTTACTGAGACCCTAAATGGACAAGTCACCCCATTGGCCACTCAGGCCACTTCTCTGACTACTCATGTCAATGGGATTGCTGGCACCTTGGCAGTACAACAAATAAAGATTGACAAGTTTGGGACTGCTGCTATCACTGCCAGGGATATTAGTGGAAAGAACAACTCTACCTTAGACACTCTAGAGGAAAGCCTCCTGCTCCTCTGGGCTAGACAACCTGCTGCTGAGTCCAAGTTTGAAAGCAACCCTCATATTAATGTTTTCAACCCTGGTGAAAACAGTCAGTCCTTGTCCTTGTCCATTGACCTAAGCTACAAACCAACCTTCAAACAGATATTTGATCCAAAAACCTCTACCGTTGCTGCCTTTCTAACCATTTACAAAACTGCAATGTGAAGGTCTACCGACAAGCTCAAGAAAGAACACATCTTCACCTGTCTCCATCCCACTTGCCAGGAAGTTGTGGTCCCCAAGCTCCCCTTCATTGTCACTTAGGAGGACATGAAGTGCCTCCTTATTGAGGAGCTTGGAGGAGATCTCAGCTTGGAGGTCAAGAATGATGCATTTATGCACATTGCCTTTAAGCCCAAGGAACCCCTGGCTGAGTTTGCAGATTTTTTCTACATTGAAGGCCAACAGTTAATCACCAGTCAACAGTAACTCCCCAGAAAGCCTACACAGCTTTCTCAAATGCTTTGAAGATGAACTAGCTTTTATGCCTACACTTTAAGGCACACAAGGCTTTGTTCACTTCCATGAAGAGTGTTAAGACTCTCTTACAAGATATGCATTTGACACTTGGAGGAACAGTGGTACACAAAAATAAAGCCAGCAATGCTGGAACTACCTCTTGTACGCCGTGCATAATGACCCTGGGTGCTGGTGGACAGGCTAAGAGGCAAGGTTGTCATAACTGTGGCCAAATCAGGCACCACTCATGCACTTGCACTAATCCTTGAGTGGGTGGTTGTGACCCCAAGGAACAGGCAGAAAAGAGAGGTCAGCTTAGAGACGGAGATGCTCTCTGCTGACCAATCTCCCCCTGATCTTCTGTCTGATGAGGAAGCTCTGTCTTCCTCTGGCCCAACTATCCTTCATCTGTTTCACAATCTCTCCAGTGATTCAGAGCCTGAAGATTCTGATAATGAAGATTATGATAGTTATGGCTATTCTGTCTTAGCTGTTCCAGAAACTATCTCCGTCCCATACAAGCTTTGCTCTGGGAAGACTACCACCACTTCCTGAGTACCTGCAAGTGAAGCTAAGTCTATGGTGGCTTTCCCTTACCTATCTCAAGCCCATTGACCTCCTGTCTTGGTCAACTCCTCTGAGGAAGCTGCTAAACTAGCCAATGCTCTCTTTCAAAATGTGACTGTTTTTCTCCCACTACAGACTGTATATAAGGAGATTCCTGTGTTATGATGCATGCTAGCTAAATGGGAAAAGGAGCTAGAAGCTGTGCAAGATGTGTTAGCAGTCTTTCCCCCCTTTGAGAAAGATACAACCTGCGTGGAAGTATCAATCCAAAAGGTTAAAATCAAAATCATCTTGGACACAGGCTCCCCAGTCAACATGGTATCTTCCAAACTAATGAAGAAACTTAAGTTGGCCCCTGATCTCAACTACACACAGTTGTATGGCACAGCTGATATGGCACAGACACAGGCCATTGGTGCCTATTCTACTCTATGCATGAGGTTTGGGAAACTCCTTATTGCTTCCTCCCTGTAGTCCTTGAGAACATAAGCTATGACCTCTTGGTTGGTACGCAATTCCTCTGAGAGCATAATGGGATTGTAAACTTACAGGATGGATACATTTTGCTATTGGGATATGAGGTTCCTTTAATTTTTGAAGAGCCTCTGCGCCTTTCAGGAAAATGTCTTAAAACTTGTGTGCTTGAGTACCCTACAGGTCCTCTCTCTCAAGTATAGAACCCACTCCTTCAACATGTGTACCCCTCCTCCTTCTTGCCCTGCAGAAGAAAGGGTGCCTCTGCTAGCACCAGCGGCTATCACCATCCTCCTGGGCTCTCAGGTGGTGATTGATTCCCAGATTTCTTATGAGCTACCTGAAAAGACATTCTTGGAACTTTACTCACCTGAATCCTTAAGTTGTACAAAGCCCTGCCTGTGTCCTGGGGCTTTATATTGAACCAACAAAGAGCCTGTATAATTACTGCTTGCCAACCTGACGGCCCTACCTATGCAGGTGACCCAAGGCCAGGTTGTGGGACATGGTTGTATACTAGGAGTAGAACAGGTGGCCTTCCTATACCCCTTTGGAACGTTCAGTGATTTTAATCTACCTGAGGATGATCCTCAAGTTCTCTCATTGTTCACCGCTGCTGATTTCCCCCAACTGTCTCCTGTTCAGAAAAAAGACGTGTTGGACCTACTTGATCAGTTCAGCAACATCTTTGCCTCTGGTCCTACAGACTATGGCCTAGCTAAAGGGGTCATCCATCAGATTGACACTGGGGATGTGCCCCCTTTTTGTGCCAAACCATACTGCTGTAGTAGGGTGGAAGATGCTCAGGTGTCTAAAGATCTCAAACAACTTCTGGACGCCGGGTTACTAGCTCCTTCCCAAAGTCAGTGGGCTTCCCTGTTACTGATTCTCAAGAAGAAAGATGGCGGACATTGCATTGTAATGGACTATTGCCACCTGAACTCTCTCACTAAGAAAGACTCATACCCCTTGCCCAGAAATGGCAATGCACTTAGACAGCTGGGTAGTTCCAAGTTTTGCTCAGCCATGGATCTAGCTTCTGGGTACTGGCAAGTTGACTTATCTCCTGAAGATCAATGAAAGGCTACACTTATCACTTCAGAAGGCCTTTTTGAACCCACTCAAATGCCCCAGGGACTCTGCAATGCCCTGCCACATTTCAACGGGCTATGGACTCCATTCTACAAGACCTAAAGCTCTCTTGTGTCCTTGTATACCTTGATGATATCACTGTGTTCAGTGCTACCTTTACCAATCACTTGGAACACCTCAAGGCTTTCTTCATCAAGATTTGTAAAGCTGGATTAAAACTTAAACCCTCCAAGTTCTCCTTCTTCAAGGAACGTCTCAAGTTCTTAGGTCATGAGGTCACTCAAACTGGAATCTGCCCCATGAATAATAAGGTGGAAGCCATTGACAAGATGCTACCTCCCACAAATCTTTGAGAGGTTCAAGTATTCCTTGGTATGATGGGTTACTGCCAACAGTTCATACCTGACTTTGCTGAACTGAGTGAACCCCTTGAAACAACTGCTTTGCCTGTCCCCTTTGAATGGACTGACAGCCAACAACAAGCATTCAAAGCACTGAAGGCCAAGCTCAAGGAGGCTCCTATCCTAGTCTATCCTTATTATTATAAAGAGTTCATCTTGTACACTGACGCTAGTGGAGTAGCTGTGGGTGCCATTCTTGCCCAACTTGACGATGAAGGTGTGGATTGACCTGTAGCCTACTTTTCAAGGGTCCTCAATAAGCACAAGAAGAACTACAGCGTCACTGAGAAGAAATATTTGGAAGTGCTGCATGCGGTGAAACAGTTTTGGCATTACATTTATGGAACCCACTTCACGGTAGTCACATATCACTCCTCCCTCAAATGGCTGCAGCAGTTAAAGGAGCCTGAAGGTCAATTAGCATGTTGGGCTCTGCATCTACAAAGGTAAAATTTCACTGTGATACACCGTCCTGGGGCCCAACATCAGAACACTGATGACCTGTCCAGAATGCCAATCCTATCTATTCATCCTGCTGATGCTGATTGTCTATACAAGTTAATAGGGTATCCTGACTCTTGGACCACTGAGCCAGAAGACATCCGCTTGGCTCTAAAGACCCTATCCAAGGACACTGTTATTTGCAATAGATAACTCTTCAAAAAGGTTAACAATGCCTACCTACCCTACGTTTGCCCTAGCATGAGGATAGCCATCATCCTCCAAGATCACATTGACACTGGCCATGGAGGCATAGCCAAGACTCATGATTGGTTGTGCAAGAACTTCTATTGGGAGAACATGCGTCTCCTGATCCCTGATGTCCTTGCTTCTTGTCACTCCTGTCAACTCCAACGCCCTTGCCTGTCTCAACACCAGTTCAAACTCATCCCCCCAAAGCATGACTTCCACATGGTGAGTATTGATGCTATTGGGCCTTTCCCTTGGTCTAGGTCTGGATTTCAATTCATCTTGGTTGCTGTAGACCACTTTAGCAAGTGGGTTGAAGCCATAGCAACAAAATATATAACTGCTAAGACCACAGCTACTTTCTTGCCGCAAGACATTTTCTATTGACATGGCTGCCCTCAAGTCCTGCTCTCTGAAAATAGTACCAACTTTAATGCCTGTCTCATCACTTATATTGTAGAAGCTATGGGAACTCACCAATTGTTCTCTGCGCCTTATAACCCCTCCACCAATGGAACTGTCAAAGGAGCAAACTCCTCTCTGGTGTCCATAATAAGGAAGCTCACGCTCTCTGATGCTGCCAATCGGGATATGTTCCTCCCTGCTGCCCTTTTTGCTTACCAACTCAGTAGGCACTGTGTGACAGGCCAGCCACCTTTTACCATGCTGTATGGACGTGAGGCAGCTACCCCCTCAATCTTGGGACCCCCTTTGATCAAATTTGATATGTCTACAAATCCTGAAGCCCATGAAAGAGACTTAATCAATTGTATCATTGACATCCAGGCGGCTGCTTACTCTACTGCTTACAAGGTTAAGGCCCTGGAGCTCTTTTTGTCCAATGCTGCTAGAGCCCCCTCCCTGAGTATCAAATAGGGGATCTAGTTCTCTACTATCAGAATCGTACAGGTGGTAGAGCCCACAAGCTGGATTCCCTCTGGGTTGGGCCCTGTGAGGTCACCTTTAAGAAGGGTGTTGATTATACAGTAAAACTGCTGTCTTCTGTCTGTCCTTTTGCCTGTGTTCATTCCAAGTTTCTCCGCAAATACCACCTCCCTCTGTCCAATCTTGAGGGGGGAGATGTTGTAAATTGCGCAATTAATGCTATTTTGATATGGCCTTTGAATCATGATAGTTGCAAAGATTTGGCTGGGTTTGTGTTCAACTTTGGAAATTCCTTGCCTTCTGCAAATGGGTCTGGTTCAATATCCACCCATTCTGGATTATTGTACCTGTCTGTGGTTGATCCTGGTATGACCTCATCCCAACGTGACCCCCTCAGCCACTCTGTCTTCCTAATGAGTGATCACTGTCCCTTGCCTACTATTTAAAGTAGAATCATTATTCCTAATAAAACCAAGTTTATCCACATTTTTGTTGGCGTTTATAATCTTCAAGCTTTTCCTGTCCTTTCTGCCAAAAGGACTTTTACATCTTGTTTTCCAGGAAATTAAGGTATGTGTCCTTAATTTTGCCCTGAAGGCTAACCCAAGGCTAGCTTCAAACCTCAAATCTTTTGTTATAAAGATTTCCTGCCATGTCCTCCAGGATGTTGTCCCCTGGAGCCAAACACAACAATAAACTTTAATGAACTTATTATAGCTGTATAGTTGCTATTCTATTAGTTTAACCAACAATTGCGTCATTATTTGTTAGATTAATCTGTTTCCTATTAACTGTGCTATTTAACACTTTAAAATTTTGTTTTAATTTTCTTATCAATAAATTTAAATATTTACAACAATTTTATCAAAATAAATCTTATTAAATCCTTACAATATAAAAACCTATATTAAATTAATCAATTTCTACTTACAGCTAAATTAGACTGTATTAAAAGCTAGTAACAATCTTAATTCATATACCATTATTTCTTAAAAGCTGATTAGTACAAAATGACATCATTCTAAAAAGAGCAGCATAAAAATACAATAAAAACTGATATGATGCTTTTTTGTTGGAAATTAAATTGTTGCCTAAAATCTTAGCTTTTTTTAAAATATTTAATTTAAAATATAATAATTTTGAATCCCTCTTTTTAAAAAGAGGGCAGATAGCTTTTTTGCATATTTAATAAATAAATAAATATTAAATAATTTTGGATTTTTTTATAAAAAATCTAGTAAAAAGTTAAAAAAACTAAAACTAAAATTAAAACTGAACTTTTATTGAAATTTCAGTGATCTCATTTAGCATAAGTAATTTATTCTTAAGTTAGATTTTATAGAAAATATATAATAAGAACTTATAAGAGAGTAAAAGTTTTTCTTTTCAAAGTTTTAAGTATTTAATATTAATAAAATAGCTTTATACAACTATTTAATAAAATTATATTTTTATACTGTATGCTAGAGATAGTATGTATAAAAAATTCAAACATAAAAAAGAATGTATCATAATCTTGCTTTATTTAATTAAATTTTATAAAGGTTAAAATTTATTTAAACAAAATGGAAAATGATCTTAGTCATTGTATCTATAAAAATAAGATACAAATTTGATTATATAAGCAAATATTTATATGTGATTAAAAATAACATTTTTGTTTTGATAGATTTAAGATATATAAAGTTCATTTTTTAAGAACTGTTAAAAGTTATAATAAACTTAAGTTTATTTTAAAAAAGGTTTTTGAGTTGGTTACTAAAAGTAAGCTAAATAATGATTTATACTTAAAGTATGATATTTTAATCAGTAAACTAAATTTAAAGAGTTAATTAGCATATTTTATTTCAAATAATAATTTTATAAGCTTACATTCAAAGCCACTTCAAGATACTAAATTGGTATTGAAATATAAAGTTGCAGCATTAATTCCAAAAGCTGAGATTAAGGGCTTTCTAATGATACTAGTTTGAGCAAGATTGAAGTACTATTTGCCAAAATATCAACAGTTAACCAGAATATAAAAAGGGGTAAATAAACAATGATATCAGACTTCAGGGGTGATATTGATAAATTAAGGAGATCAGTTGGGGGTCAGTTGGGAATTTATGCCTGTAGTGCAAAAGCTCAGCTAACATGGTATTTAAACAGCTCAACTTTACAGAAATTTACTTTACAATCCACACCTTTACTCCTCTCTGATAACTGAACATCTATTTCCAAGCAAGAACTGCCTGAACCAAGCCAAGGAACCCAACCACTATCATTATGGAACCTATCAAGTTTGCACCTCAGATGACACCCTTCTTCTCACTGGGGGCTTCTACTAAGAGAAAAAGAATCTCTATGCTTAAACGAGCATTCCTTTTTACTGCTGGCAGTGATCTTAACAGCTTTGTTGAGCATTTCTTATTAAAAACAGAGTTTGGAAAAAGTACCTTCTTACCTGTCATACAAAATTCTAAGACAGATGATTTCCTTAACAACCTAAAGGAATTGATGTCATAGTCCTCTGCCAAGCACCTTCCTTCCCTAAGAGCATTGGTTGCATCAAGCTACAGTCTGAAAGAGCTTTGGGATTGTGGATTTAAAATGACAAAAAATGAGTATTCATATTCTAAAAAAATAAAAAATGCTAAAAAAGCATCATTAAATTCAAAAAATAAAAAAAAGGAAAAAATGATTCAGTAAAAAAAGAAAACATAAAAAATATTTTAAAACATATATTAAAAAATTCATTTCCAACTAGCCAATTCACTAAAAAAATCCCCTGGATTGATTTATGAAGAATTACAAAAAGAGTTGAGTGAATACTCAACTAAAATAAAATACTCATTATTGAAAACAAAAAAAGAAATTTATGAAGATATGAAAATAAAAAACAATATTTCTATTTCACTTTCAACTTTTTATAAGCTTATTCCTAATAATATAATTAAAAGCAAAAAGCAAACTGATATGTGTAACATTTGCAACTTAAAAAAGTCATTAGAAATGAAGAAAAAGGATTTGAGTATAAAGAAGTTGCCATTGCCTAAATCTATTAAAGAAAATTTGGAATCTATTGACCTACATGAAAAGTTTTATAAGCATCAAAATAAAGAATATATTAGTGATATAAATAATCTTGATAATAATTCATGTGTTATAGTAATAGACTATAAAGAAAACTTTAAAATAGGTGGGGGTCCTATAGAGACAAATAATTGTTTTTATGAGAAAACACCTATTTCTTTATTAGGATTTGCAATTGCTTTTAAAGATAATTAGAAAATTAAATATGAGTATCATGACTTTTTATCTGAAATTTTATCTCATGACTTTTTGTTTTCAGGTCAGTGTTTGATAAGTCTGCTTAAAAATAATAAATTTAAAAATAATTAAGTTTGGACTGATAATTGTAATCATTTCAGATCTTATGAATTCTTATATTATCTTTTTAAAGAGGTACCTAAAATTATAAAAGGAATAATTAAGTTTAATAGATTTGTTGAGTGTCATGGCAAAATTATTGTTGATGGTCATTTTGGTGTATTATCTAAAATATTTAAACAAAAGGAAAATGAGATGTATATAAAAAATATAAATGATCTCAAAATGGTTTTTGAGAGAGAGGAAGAAAGAAAGGGTTTATATGAGACACTTGTAAATAATTCAGATGTTTCCCAAAAAACCTTTTTTCACATCTATGATAGAAAATCTAGGCCTAAAAAAAGCTGGCTTGAAGTCAAAGCATTTTATGTTAATCTTTCATATTTAATGAAAGATGGTGAGCTGTATGTTTCACCTTTAACATTTGAGGATGTTAAGAAGTAATCCAAAATAAATTATTGTGCAAAGTTCTCCACAGATGACAGAGAAACAAAGAGATCTGATACTACTAAAGGATCAGTAGGACATGTTCATGAAGTTGGACGTATAACAAAAACTTATATTTCACATAGGGTAAATAGTCTTTTAAATACAACAACTTTTTTTTCTAAAAATAACTAAGAAATAATTATATGAGACAAAGATAGGGTAATAGCAATTATAGCTTTGGGGCTGCTTTTACTCTCCCATGCAACTCATATATTTGATTCTTGGCTTATTAAAATAGAAAAAGGGGGTTTAGCAAAAAATACAGTTAATAGAAATAAGATTTATTTCTATTATTTGTATATTTTATACTCTTAAACTTTTCTTCAGTAAACTAAGCATTATAATAATGTTCAAAAAACATAAGTTTATGACTTAAATGATACCAAAAAAGTTAAAAGGCTTTGAAATGCTTAAGCTGGCGCCTTGGCTTAATCTAACAAATAATGACCCAATTATACGTCATATAATCACCATTCAATCAGAATTATTATAACTGTCTCACCCTATGGATATGAGATGATATTCTGCTTTTGCTAACAGCCCAATAGTTTTTCAATTGAGTAGATTGGAATTACATGATACATTATTCATTTGAAATGATATTTTATATTATATCTATATGCTATGTGATTTTCAATCAAATAAAAATTGAATTGTAAATTATATACTGTATAATCTGCAAATCAAATTTACCTAAGTCATCTAAAGGCATGCTATCCAGCTAAAGAGCTCAATTTGAACCCAATATAAGAAATAATATATCAACATTCTGCGTACTGTATGCAGGAGGATGAGTTAGAAATGTTTGTAAGAACTCTTGTCAGGGTCCAAGGGCTTCTGACTCTGAACCATTAAATTGAAGATTAGATGTACTTGATTTATTTATTTCAAGGACCAAAAATGACCACAAATGAAGGGCAGGGGAATCAGGCTCTTTTTATACCATTTGATCTTATTATTCCAGATCATTTTAAGAGGTTCTTGGGTCTTCATCTGGGCTCTCATTCTGTGAGTCTGAGACATCAGCTGATTGCATGACATCATATTCCTTTGAGAATCTTTGAAATTCACGCTTTGCTTTCTTTTATTGTCCAAAAATAGCTCAAATCAAAGCTCCTGCTTTGTGGCTTCAATTTGAGCGTAAGAATGCCCAAATCCAATCAGCATCAGCTGAGATACACTAGTATTTGTCCACATAGCGTTGATTGTTGTCTCATAGGCCTAATACCTAATCACATGTCCTTTTTGGGACGTATTAATGAGTTCATCCGGGCTGAATATTCAACTTGGATTAACTTTTAAACTAGTTCACCTAGGGAGACTATCTGAGGCTCGTTTTGACAGGAAGGATCTGCTCTATCAGCCCAGGAAGTTAAAACACAACTTTTGGAAATAACAATGACATGGCAGTTCATGACAACTCTCTCCCCTAAAATAAAATCTGATAAAGCTCTTTAGTGTCATCTGAGATGTTCAAAGGACTAACTAATCAATAATTTTTAGTAGTCATCTCAAAAAAAGGAATAAAGCATTGAGGTACTATGCACACCTTAAAAAGGCCATCAGTGGTAGCAGGATCAAAGACAGTCAAATAGACTAGATGGAACCAGCAATAACACAATCACTTATGCAAGTAACCACTGGAAAATGTATGAAAGATTAGGACAGGAGCTGTTGGCTAGATTGTATCTAGTTTAATAAATAGTCATTGTCTATACAGCAAGATTGACTAATGGCAAAGTTCTGCACAAGAGATCACATGTCACTCAAATTGACTTCTCTGGAACTTGAAGCCAAATGCAGAAGTCAAATCAAGTTACCAAGCAAGAAAATAGAAACCAATGGCAATCTTAACCAGGCTGTCAGGATACACATCCCAGTGGGGGTTCCGTTGGCTTGGCTGCCAGCTTGCTCTGTTGGGAGGATGGAAGAGCCCACCATAAAAGAGGCACTAACTTGATAAGATAAGATGCTGATTGGCCTACCAGGGCCCAAGGTCTAGTGGAGGGTACCATGGTATCAACTAACCCAGCAAAGGTAATGTAGGCTATGCCTGCATATTGAATGGCTGTTGGAGGAGAAAGATCTGGGCTGGGGGTTAGGAATTCAGGTTTGGGTGTTGGGGGTGCTTCCATATCTGTCTGATAGGCAGGCAAATAGCTGTACTTCTCATGGAATATGACAGCTGGGTGCTTTTAAAAGGAATCTTTGTGAAAGACTGTTCATGGAGTTCTCTGTTGGGCCAGGCAGTCAAAGTAAAGGATATTCTCCAAGGTAACCTCCTTGTATTCTGGCTTAAGTGGGTAGTCAGAGAAATGCAGCAGGTCAAAGGGTGCTTCAGGAGGACCATAAAACACAGGCTGGGTTTTGGGGACTTCCTCAGGAACGCAGGCTTTCAGGCCAGGATTTTCTGTTAGAACAGTAGTAAAGTGGAAGACAACCAAGATTAAATAAGAAATAAAATGGTAGAATCAAGGTCTCATAAGCTTATTTATTTCATAATAACAATACCATTTTAACAAGACTTTACAGAGTTTAAATATCATTTAAGATGCTAGGTTTGGATTAAAATATCACCTGATAGCTGAGTTGCTCAGTTTCTTCTGGTCCAAGATTTTTGGGCCCATTCTAGACCTTCTGGCCTGTCATTTCTTTTGTTGAAATGACCTCCATCTGATGGTCCAAAGATAACATCTTCATGGCTTCATCATTGCCACTGGTGTTCCCACCATCCTGGATCAAGAGACCTTCAGAAACTATAAGCTGTATTAACCTTTGCCTCATGAACTGTGTATCTTCTGGAGTAACTTTGTGGTCACTGCATGGCCAGAGATCACATGGACATGAAGCCTGGACTTCTAACCAATCACCTTAATTCCCTTTAGACTTTGACTCATCATGCTGAGCAGCAAACCCCTTTTCAGACAACCTGTCAACTATGACAGGGGTGACATCATGTTGGTTCAGCGCTTCCAGCAACCTAGATTGGTCTGGATTAATTACCGGACTATGACACTTCTCTGTACTCTGCAAATTTATGGCCATGAAGGCCTGCAAATTCCCCTGATTAATTATATTTGAATCCCTACCTATTTCAGCTTACTCATTGTCTAACTGTAAATACAGGCAGATGGCCCGAGGGTCTGCAGGATCCCCACAACCATCAGAGTCAAGTCCCAAGTTTGATTCTCCTAGTTGGGGTTTACCACTTTTTTTGGAGAAATGTCATTCAAGACACAGGTGGAAACTCAATTTGGTGCTTCACTCATTAACAAGATCAAGCCACCCCCTTGTCTAATCCAATTGATTGATTGTCACAATCTTGTTACTCTTAAAATGATTCACTCTAATTATATAATCCCCCATATTTTAATAAAGGCATTATCTAGTTTTCAAACATTTTCCCTATGTAACTGTGTTAATACAGCACAGTTACAACACCATTTACAAGTTATCTTCTACTGTTTTTTGTAGTGCTGTGGTACACAGAAAAATTATATTATATGATACTAGCAAGGCTAACTAGACTGTCAAGACATTTTGTAGTTTTGAAATTAGAAACAAAGCCCATGATTACTTCACATTAAATATATTGATAACTAGACTGACAGGTGCAGTTGCAACATTATTAATTTTTTAAAAAATAAAAATTTATTAAAACTCTTAAAGAGCAGCTGTAAAAGAACTTCAGCCTTAGGGAAAGTGGGGATATGAGGTCAGTATAATACTTTGTCATCATTGGATCTTCTGGTCAGTTCATGATGGAAACTCCAACTATAGGTAAGGTTTAATGAGAACAGCCACATAAAGTCAGTATCAATATTAGAAGACTTACCTATAGAAAAATAGATTTTTGTTGATTTACATATTTTTAAATTTAGGCATAAAAATTATTGATTGGCATCAGTTTTTCATAGAAGAATTCTAGATTTTACCAAATAAAATATTTACCAATTTGATTTTAGTTTTCATTTTGTTTCTCAGCAATATCAACTTGATATTATTTTTAAAAGTAATTAAATTCTATCATTGATACTATATTTTTATTTAGGTTCATTTATAATAGTGTTAAGTTTTCATAGACAATCATAATTTTCCTAGTATAAAAAATTGGCAACTGCTAGAATGTAACCTCCTACATGCTGACAATCCCAAAAACCATATTGGCTCTATTTTTTATAATGCTATTTAAAATTTTAAAATTGAAATTAAGTTTAGCTTTTAAAATTAAGAACAAATATTTAAGCCAAAAAAGTAATCAAAATAAAATAAAATCGCAAAAATATTTTTTGGGAATTGTCAACTTGGAGGATGTTACGTTCTGACAGTTGCCAAAAAATTGAATTTGAAGCCCATATATATTTTCTGTCGTGGGAGCACACAAAGTTCTGATTGGATGTTCACACAACAAAAGAGATGTTTCGGCCGTAGAGTTAGAATGCCATAAATCATAAACCAAAGTGGATAATTTCCTGTTTTCTCCAAAGAGATAATCCACTAATAATTTAGTGATATATTCAAAGTTCTTACAAAAAAGTAAAGTTGCGTGCTCTATCTCTGACTAGGATGATCCAATCAGATCAGTTCATTGCAAGCTGAATGGCAAAAGTGGCTGCAAAATGTGCCGATGAATCCTCGCTTAACTGGCACGAGATGATGAAACAAATTCGAATGCATTTTATTTTCAAGAGAATAAATGCAATCAGTGTGATTCACGGCGATCTTGAGTGAATATCCACTTCAATGTGGCTAAAAGATAGGCATTCTACGTCATGGGGTTTAGTCGCACGTATGAGCTATTCTCATTGTTTATGTTGGTCAAGAAATAAGTGGAAGTGACTTCCACAATTTAAAGCGCATAAAATACGTTTAAAGTTAAAATAATTCAATATTTTATTTAACTTTTGTGGGCATTTTAAGAGATATAGCATATATTAAATAAATCCTTTGATTTTTATGAACTCCATCCTGCATGCCAAAAGGCGATGTGGAGTTTTGCTTCCAACTCTTCTTTTGCCAAACCTGGGTTAAGTCCACTGTGGCTAGGTTAAGTGGGCAGGGAAGCTAAATTTCATTAATAAATGTTGGTTTTGATGGCTTCTACTAATAACTTGAAATAACCATTGTAACTCTCCGCTATCAATCTAATAGGAGATAATGTTAAAATCGACAATAGTCCGACTAAGCAATTGCAAAATTGATGACAGCTCATGAGTGCATCGTATTAAGTATTGAGGGTGACGACAGCTACACCATCCTTTTTTTGAGGGAACACAAGTTTATTAGAGTTCAGAAACGGCGTTGACAGCTACACCATCCGACTGACGTAAAAAGAACTCAAGTTTAATAAAATCGATAAAAACATAAATAATTCAATTCTTTGCTTACTTTTTGAGTGTCAGTCAAGTCCATCTAGATTTAGCTATTGTGTCTAGCACAGCCTGTATCAAAGCATTCAAATTTAAACTTTGTATGGAATAATATAAGTCTATATTTTTATGTATTAATAGTTAAATAACTTAAAATTAAATACAGTGGTTTTCAAAACTATGGCGCTAAGCGAAAATAACTCAGATGAAAACGTAATCAACTCATCTGAAAGCGAAATAAACTCAGATGTAAGCGAACGGAAGTGAACCCAAATCTACTGTTAATCAATATAAAGTAATTGGGTTTTGACTTCGCTTGCATCTGAGTCAATTTCGTTTACATCTGAGTAGGGCTGTGTCGGCTTCGAAAAGGGATGATTAAGGCAAATGCCTTAATCGTCCCGTCCTCCCTTCCCCGGACCCTTCTTTCGGATTCCCCTACGTTGGGGGAATCCGAAATTTAAAAAAAAGAAGGTCTCAGAAGGCTTTCTGCATTCCGGATTTTCAAGCTATACACTAAATATACTTATAATAATTTTTTTTGACCAAAATTTTTAATTTTTAAAAAATAGAGAGAAAAAAATAAAAAAAATAATTTTAAAAAAAATCTGAATCAACCACACCCTTCTGTGGGTGTGGAAGAAAACAATTCTGAGGGAATCTTCTTTGAGAAGATTCCCTCAGAATCATTTCGGATTTCGGACAGGTGCTTCTTTTAAGAAAAGGAGCCACCCGTCCGAAATCTGACGCAGCCCTACATCTGAGTTGTTTTCGCTTAGTGCCATAGCTTTGAAAGCCACTATATTTATATAAGTATTTACATTAAAATAAGCTTTGTCAAAAATATAATATATTGATTTTTTCAGAATATAATGAGTCAACACTTTTATAAATTTACATAAGTATCAGCTTTTTGCAACTCAAAATGAAGTTTTTTATTGGTCCCAACCAAAATACTTACTTTACATAGGGAATGAGTTAAATATTTGGCAGTTTAATTTAGTTAACCTTAAACACATGATAGAGCTTTCAAATGTCTCAAGATAAACAAAGTTAATTCCAACTTTACTGAAACCAACTCATCCCAAAAAAACAAAAAATAATACAATGGTTTTAAAAGCTATGGCAACAAGCAAAAATATTTTGAATTTAAACAAAAATAACTCAGATGTAAATAAAATTAAAAAAACTTATATTAATTTATAATAGATTTATTTATTTTTAATTTTGTTTAGATCTGAGTTATTTTCATTTAAATCCAAAGTATTTTTGCTTGTTGCCATAGCTTTTAAAACTACTGTACAATATATTGCTGAACAATATAAATTATCCATTCCCACTTTTCTCCTAGGCTAAACTAGTTTTTTCAGGGCTGGCTTGATTTTTTATCTCACCAGGATTAAAATTACTGTGTTAATTATTTTTTAAAAATTAACTTAACATAATATAAATTTTGAAACAACTGAAACTCTTAACCATTGCAAGCTATAAAAAGCTAATATTTTTATGCATTGCCAACCCTTTTGCTCAGGAAACTATGACTTTTTCTAATAATTAATTTAAACTGTTGTAATAAGCAACTAAACATCAAATGATCCTATTTCAGCTTAATAATTTTCACTTGACTACCAAGACAAATCTGAACCTTGGTTCTTATCATGATCAATTATGGAGTACAACCCCTAATAATTACCTGTTTCATTATTATACTTCTGATTGATATTCTCTCATTATAAATTTTTATAAAATCCAAATAAACTAATTATCTTTATATTCTTATTTTACTTTGCCAAAGTCTATTCTCAATGCTAATAGCACAATAAAGATGTCAAGAAATTGCATTCCAAGTATTGACTTTGCTTTACCTGAGTAAAATTATAACAGCCAGATAGACTGTCAGGAAATCCTGATCTATCAGGGTAGACTGATCCATATTCCCATCACTAAAGCTATTTGGCTAACAATAGATGGGCCACAGCCAGGTTGAGTCTTCTACTCCAGAATACAGAGAAACTATATCAGGATTATTATAATTTGAATCCAGAAGACACCTGAGACATTCCTGGTCTCAGGTCACAGGCCAATCCAAAAGCTTCTATAATTAGATGCTAGGCATTCTGGAATCCCAAAACAGACGCAAACCTGTCCTATAAAATAAAGGCAAGAAGGTACTAACATTTTTTTCACTGAGAAATGAGATGGAAGACCACCCAAACAAATCTTGCACACTAGACCAAAAATAAGATGGGGCCTGGGCTATGGATGTCAACTTAGCTGACCACAACTAAGTCAAGGGATATCTAGACTGAAGAGGAGAAATCAGCAGCCTAGAATATTACCTCATTCTAAAGCCTTATTCAGGTTTGGAATCCAACTCTGGGGGTGAAACTAGTAGCTTGGGGATGATAGGCTAGCTAGTAAGAGTTGTCCACAGCTAAACGCCAGTCTGGCTGCTAGCTGCACACTATAAAAAGTTCTTTCAAGATCACTTGGAAGGCAGAGAAAAATAATAATCATCAACATTACTACTAAGCCAAATAGTAGTAGTGTCAAGTACAATAAGCATATATTATTGTTACTTCAGAATCCTGCCAACCCCCCAAAGACAGTGTCGCATCCCAAAGACCACAGGACTCCTATATCACTTGGCTTGAGCAGCAATGAAACACAGCCCGTTGCAGCAACCATCCACACCAATTGGAAGCGCATCTGTCTTCATACAGATCTCCCTATCCCAAAATGCATAATACAACTAATAAAAACTATATCTCTTCTTCCTCAAGATCCAAAAATCTTGACATAGACAAACCTTTTTATCCCACTGGCATTATGAGATACCAATATAATAAGCCTTTTTATATATTACAATCAGTCTTAATTGATCTCAGAAGCCCTCAATAAAATATACCTTGGTCAATAACACAAAGGCAATTAGCAGCACACAATTTCATCAATTGAGGTCAAATACTGATTGGATAGAATTATTCTAGAATACTCTAGAGCCCTGCTGGGTTAGAAGTAAAACAGGATTGATATTGAGGAGCCAAGGGTTTTACAAGATTTCCCAAGAATAAGAATAGTTGGCGCTAATTTGTACTGACAATCCACCATTGCTACTAAAAATTCAAATTGTCAAGATTGATTACCTATGTGGAAGTTATGCTCTAAAAATAGAACAATCAATTGGTGCTGCCATCATCAGCATGCTAGTTAATTATGTATAGCTATGAGGTACAGTAGTTTTAAAAGCTATGGTGACAACCAAAAATACTTCAGATTTAAACAAAATGAATCTCTCAGGTTAAAATATATACTCAGTTAACAAGGTTTATTGGCATTAATGGGCAAAATGAGTCAACACAGCAACAAAAGGCTCACACACAAAGCAAAACCATTCAAAATACAATCCAAAATACATTGATTCACAAACAAAATGATGTGAGTTGACTTTTGGTGTACATGTGTTTACTATGTGAATTGGTGACAAAATACACCCAAGCAAGGTGTATCAAAACACAAACCAAAAACAAAACACAATAGCAACTCACTGCGTAAACAAAATCACTCACGTAATGTGTGCAATGGATTGTAATCATGAATGATACCAAGGTATCTAAAATAAGACACAAGATCTGAAACATAAATTTTAAAAATATTGTGTTGGGTGTTTGAATTTGGCAGTAAAATCTAGGAAAATGGGTGGATTTTTTGAGTATTCTAAAATGGGCGTTATAAAACTAAAAACAACTAACTAAGAAATAAATAATCTATAATTGGGATATTGGGTGGGAAAAAATATTAATTGAATATCCATAAACAGATAAAAGCAAAAATTAAAAATAGGGAGTAACTTAATTAAGTTTTATTTAATATTTTATTAAATTCTTAAAATGTAAGGAACACAACAACATACTATCATTGCACCTGTTGTGCGCTGCAGTTGCGGTTGCCCCCGCGGGTCAAAGAACAAAGTTAGTGCAACCCAAGTGCCTACTCAGGAGGGAGGCAGGAGAGGAGAGTTCCATAGTGACGCTGCACTGACACAGCCAGTTCAAGGAGCCCAAGATGCTAGGGTGCGGAGCATAAACCCCTGGGTTCCAAAGCTGACCTGGAAGCCAACCAAGGTCACCACTATAAAGAAATTTAGAAACAAGGAGGTAGAACTTACTTTGTATGTGTTTGAAGTTGTGTACCGGCAAGAGTTGGTCCCGTCAGCCATGCTGGAAAAGGTGAAGCCTGTATTTGATACTAGCTACAAGCCCTACGTCAGTAATGGCAATCAGGAGGATGACAAGGAGCCCCAGTTCTATCAAACCAATGAGGGACAGATGGTGTTAAAAAAGGTTGCAGCCTTATATACCAAGGTACCTATGCCCTGTGTTATGCCCAATGCCAACAAGTCAATCCCCACCACTAAAAAGCCCGCCCAGAAGCGCATCCCCGACATCAAACACATCATCCTGCTTAAGCTAATACAGGAATTGGGTGATTACAAGGCGGCCGCAGCCATTGTTGGAGTGGATCCCAAATACGCCAGCAAGACCTTCCAAAAATTCATCAATACTAGTTGAGTCCTTGCCACCAAGAAATCCTTACACATGTCAACCATGCTCACCAAGGTGCACAAATGGGCAATCCACCAGTGGATAACCTAGGATTGCCATCTTGAACTGGCAAATATACAGGCCATGGTTAAATCTACTTTTGGGATCAAGGCCTCAATTTTCTTTTATTATCATTTGGTCAAGGGAATGCGCTTTTCCTGGAAAAAGATTGGGGTATCCCCCTACAACAGAAACAGCCCAGCCAATATTGACGTCTGGAAAAACTACGCAGAGGCGTACACTTCCCTCAAAGCTAAGGGGACAGTCAAATTTCATTATATTGACAAATCAGCATTTGCCTCGTCAATGCACAATGAGTATGGCTATGTCCCCAAAGGCTCCAATGACAGGATGGCTTGGTGTGCTGCAGTCTGCGCCACAGCCTACTCAATGGTGGCTATCCTTGGTCCAGAGGGGGTTGAGCTTTATAAAATGATATTGGGTTCTCACAACAGCCGTACCTTCTTGTCATTCCTCTGATTGGTCCAGGAGCACCTGAGGCGCACAAGCCCGGGCTTCACCAATGTGATTGTGTTGGACAATGTTGGTCTCCACAAGGTGGCTGATATTCTTGAGGAATTTCCAATGATTGACACAAGCATTGCAGTGGGCCCCCAGCAATTGGCCACAGCAAATTTGCGCCTTTTCTTTCTCCCTGCCTATTTGCCCTTCCTAAATCCCATTGAGAAAGTCTTTGGGTGGCTCAAGCAAGTCATCAAGCAAGGAACCCCAACTGAGACCAAGGACCTCTTTAATTTGCTGCAGGCCGGGATCCACACCCTCCCAGCTGAGACCGTGGCCAAATTCTATGGCCACGCTGATTCATTCATCCCCATGTGCCTAGCCAAACAGCCTATCAATTAAAGGCTTAGTGTGTCCAATTTTTTATATTCTCTTATTTACTATTCAAGATTTATTAATTATCATTTTATATTTGGATGTTTCCACACCTGCAATCACATTCAGAAGATCCATCAATAGATGTAAGTAATTTATTTATTTTATTATATATTATTTTATTATGCTATCTGAGGTAATCCCAAACGCTTGATACTGGATTACACAAATAGATTTAAATCACTTTGGTCAAATAAATGTAAAAATAGTTTTAAAAATTAAATGTAAAATGTACAAGTTAGAATTTATTTTATTAACATATAATTTTATGCTTTTATGAAAACTGTTTCTGTAATATATTTTGCAAAAATGGTTTGCTGAAATAAAAATTATAAAAATTTATTATAATTAGAATACTATAAATTGAAATAAAATTTATTGGAATCATATTTTTATTGTGTGTGCCTGTAGTGGGTTCTTTGGTATTTACCCACCCCGCAATGGAGGTGGCGCACAACCTTCACCGCCACACTGTGAACAGTAGATGCACCCTTATTGAAATACTCCCTCCTGCTGGTGAAAGGCAGTAGGGTCAGGTGGGAGTGAAGCAGCAGCTTTTTAGGCGGGGCTACAAACACGTATATCCCAACCAGGACCTGGGCATCCTGGATCACATGATCAACCAATTCATATCCAGGGGGGACCTTCTTCCCGTCAAGTGCAAGCCAGGCCTTGTCAATTCCCAGAAGGACCCTGTTCAGGTCCTCTACAGACACCCCCATCCCAAAGTAGAATAGGAACCCCAGGTAAACAATCAGATGAAGCCTTTGCCCTACAAAGGCTTCTGTAAAATCACACAGTTTATTATAGACTGTGCCTATCTTCTTGTTGTGCCTGGTCTTTGCAAAGGTCAGCTCCATGGCTGCAGGGAGCCCCAGCTTGTTGGCACTCCAGGCCAACCCAAAATCCGCCAGGAGGATCTTGGCCTTCTTTACAGCTGTTGGATCTGCAACAGCCAATTTGCCCACCGCGCGCCCAAAGTTCTCCAACAGGTAAGATATGGTGTGCTCCACCAGGAAGCAGAAGTGAGCAGCTGCATGAGCCCGGCCCATCTCTGGTACATTATTGAATGTGAGCGTCACCAGGACGTCCCAAACAAACTCAATGGAGTTTACACAGTAAACTCCACTGAGAGATACCGGGTCCAGGCGGACCAGTTGGGCATCCTTGTAGGCAGTAACTGCCCACTAAGATGCCCCCTTGGCATGCGTAAGTTCTGCCAACGCCTCCTGCAACATTGGAAAGGGCCTGTGGATACGGACCTCCAGCTCCCGCATAACAGGGGGGGGGATAGATACAATTGCTTTGCCACATGAGTGGCATAATTTGCATAAAAAGTGGCCAGGACAAAGGGGACCAGGACTTGCCGGAGTTTGCCGTCTACATTTTCTAAGAAAATAGGTTTGTATCTATATATTTTTATTAATTTTGTTTTTTAGGCTACCTTCTTGTATTTCTTCCTTGCCTGTAGCCTCCGCCAGCTTGGCCATTCTTGGCACAATCAATTGCACAGGCAATTTGGTATCCTCTGCCCTGGCACACTTGGCGGGTTTTAGGTGGGCATACATCTTTGGGTCATCAACCCAGACAGACAGCGCGGAAAGATGGTATGCCTTGAACTGGAGGCCCTCAACCACAGTTTTTTGAATATTTAGTAAGCACTTAATTGTCTTCTCTGGAGCGTCTGGCATTTTTGACATTAGTGCCTTTGCGGACACCTTGTCAATTTTGTCCCCAGTGAGGACAGCAGACTTCACTTTGGCTTTGACCTTGCGGTCAATGTCCTTTATTTTGGCAATTGCCAAGTTGAGATCCTTCAGAAGCTTCTCCAATTCTCTCATGTATTTTTTACTAACCTTTTCATATGTTTTAATAGCTTTTGCCCCAATAAATTCTGTATTATTTTGATACTGTTGCCTCTTTGCTTATTCTTTTTTTCTCATCTACTACATTATCCCATCTTTTTACCCATTTTATATATGTTTTACGCTCATCTCAATGTGTCATTTGCTTTGTGTTGGCATTGTTTCTTTGATTACCATATTATTTTTGGTGCTTGACATAGCCCCCTGTGAAAATATTAACAAAATTTGGTGATCAGCTAAATTTGAATTAGAAAATTATAGTGTTAAGTGTTTTTAGATAACTTTGTTACTGATCCAAATTCAAAACCTTAATGATAAACTTTAAGCCAATCAGGAGCCAAGTGATAAAGTGATTGTTGTGATATAAAGGGTCATTCAATAATTCTTTGATGCATGTGCGCTAATTAATATGATTGGCTGGATGCTTTGCCATTATACGCCATTGCTGCTGTGGCAAGTTGTTGGTGGACTAGTGCTAACCCAGCAGCTGATTGGGCACTAGTCCACCAACAACTTGCCACAGCAGCAATGGCGTACAATGGCAAAACATCCAGCCAATCATAATAATTAGCGCACATGCATCAAAGAATTATTGAATGACCCTTTATATCACAACAATCACTTTATCACTTGGCTCCTGATTGGCTTAAAGTTTATCATTAAGGTTTTGAATTTGGATCAGTAACAACTTTATCTAAAAACAGTTAATACTATAATTTTCTAATTCAAATTTAGCTGATCACCAAATTGTTGTTAATATTTTCACAAGGGGTGTTTTTAAGTGCTAAAAATAACTGTGTTCTGGATCTAGATACTCAACATAGTAAATATATGATTTTATAGAAATAAGCTGAACATAAGGAATAAAACCAACTATAAACAAAGAGAACATGAACAATTGAAATTCAAAAAAAGATAATATAAATAGAAAATGTTTGGTGACAGGGGTTTATTGGGGCAGGGGAGAGTGATGCCTAGGAGGCAGAATAACGCAGGAAGGAAGACATAGAGGCGGTGCTGGCCTGGGGGGTCTGGGATTGGGTGGGTTGGGCTTGCGGGTTAGGGGTGTTAGTGGCAGGGGTGGAGGAAGGAAGATTTTGTGTGATGGCTGCCATATAACGCTTGTTGTATTCCTCATTGGTCATTGGCTGAATGGGCTGGTAAGTGGCAATGGCCTGAGGTTGAAGGCGCTTATCCTTACGTGATTGGTTGCCCATGTTCACATGTAAAACCATTTGCGCAAACAAGTCAGCCACCATATGGCAGCCAAAGAGAAAATTGTGGTCAAGGACCCCAAGATAGAGGCCGTTGAAAGCCTGAGAGTGGCGCTCCCATAGTGTATCTCCAATGTTGAAGAAGACAACATCAGCCAGATAGTCATCTGCATGGCCGGCAGGGTAGACTGAGGCCTGGTGCCCGCGTCCCTGGATGGCCTCAAGGGCAGTGGAGCTACCCTCCATCTGGTGGCTCAAGAAAACCTGGTACTTGGAATTTGAGCCATTCCAGGAGTTGAGTAATCCACTGAGGATGTGGCTGTATGAGTAGCCATTGATAAAATCTGGGTTTGTCCAATAGTAGACAAAACCCTTGGCTGAAACAGCCACAAATGGACCAATGAATATCCCCTTCTTGACCTTCTTCCTTCTATTCTTGGCAGCAGCTTTTCCTTGCTTGCCAAAATCATCAAAAGCTATTAATAGCTTGTAATAGGAGATGAACATGGCATCATCAGTTAGACTAGTCAAGCATCAGACCAGGGTTGATTCAATGGCGGTGTCATACAGGGAATCCTCAGTGCCATCCCATTGGTTGCCGGCAAAATTGGTAAGAACCCATATAGAAGCCACCTTCCCATACATCCAGAGCTGCACCATGCGCTCAGAGACCCATATGTTATGGTGCGCAAGCTGCTTCCAGACCTGGGTCAAGGGAAGCTTGGGATCCTGCTGGAGGAGGTCAAGCATGATTAGGTATGCCTCAGATATTTGTGACTTGGGAGCTTTCTTGGGCTTCTTGGCTGTCCTGATCAGATTCCCCCTGTTCATCAGGTTGTTGAATTCCCGCATGACAGTAGCTTGGGTAAATTGATACTGGGCAGCAATCTGTTCCAAGGACAGACCCTGCAGATTCAGTGCCACAATTTCCTGAAGAATTTGGGCAGTGATGATGTGTTGCTTGGGGCGCTGGGCCGGGGGAGCTGAAGCCTGATTGGCTGTAGGTTGGCTGGTGGCAGGAAGTTGTTCCAAATCAAGGTTGCCATCCTGATTGGTTGGTTGGTGGGCAGGTTGTGCAGGGGTGGGTACAGGAGCAGGGGCAGAGCTAGACACTAAGTGACTCTCAAACAAGTCAAAGCCATAGGAGTTAGTGATCAGTAACAGATCAGCTTCCTTGTTACCCGCCTCAAAGGCTTGGTTGTAAACAGGTGCCTCAACTTTCTGAGCCTTGCTTCATTGGAGCTGGCTTGGCTGCTGGTGCTGTCAAATATATTGCTTGTAAAAACCATTGTAAAAAACCTAGGATAAAATCACCAAAAGTAGAAATTTTAAAATTTAATGATTTACTTTTATTGTAATCTTGAGTCCATATTTGGAAGGTTCTCAAAACCATTCCATACAAATATGGAGCCTTGAAAATGGATAAAATGCCTCTTTTCCTAAATTGGATAGCTGTTGATTGGCTGTTAAACTGTTATTTTTCTATTTTAGGCTGCTCATACTACACAGCTTGTGTGAGTTCATTTTGTTTTGTGCTTGTGTAATCTTGCTTCTAGATTGCTCAAGTTTTTTTTAGTTCTTCTGTTGGTGCCTCATATGAATCCTGATTGGATTATAATATACTTCAGAACATCATCCATCCATTTCACTTGTGCGTCAGTTCATTTTGTTTGTGGCTTAAACTACACCGCTTGATGTTTGATAAAACTTTGTATAATGGGCTAGTGAAATTTTGTTTTTTGGTTGACAGTCCATTTATTAACTGAAATTTTATAAATTGATTGAATCCTGAATCTTGCGCAACTTGGATTTTTTTTAAATATTGAATCATTTTGTTTAAATCTGAAGTATTTTTGGTTGTTGCCATAGCTTTTAAAACTACTGTAAATAGTACCCAGCGCAGGGTACTATGGGATTGCATCTCATGCCATTGCATGGATGTCTGACTCTGGGGGTTGATGTCTGCAGTCTGGGGATGAAAAAACAAACCAAGCAGGAGCTAGAAGCACCAGATGTTGATCTTTGCAATAGTGTGTTAGATATATAAAAGCCCTTCATTGAGCTGATGAAAGGCAGACAAATAAGACATATATACTGTAAGAACATTTTCAAAAGCAGAAAAATAATCCAAGATCAAAGATAATTGTCAGTTCTTAAAGATCCCAATAGGCAGCCTCTGTCAGGGACCCACTTAAAAGGGAACAAGTCCCCAATTTTGTGAGCCAAGGCCCCTAAGTTAAGCCCTACAATCACCAAACCAATAGGAACCGTAACCAGAGTGAGGTGGCTAAAATGTCAAAGGTATGCAAATCTTATCATCATGGAGCTAAACCTTCCCAGTAGGTAATATCCTACTAAGTTTGTCAACAGGTAGAAGAATGCATTGGGTCTAACCAAGGAAGTTTTGGCTGGTGAAGGTGATATTGTGGAGCGGCTGTAATGAAACTTTCTTCCCCAGTGTCCTGAGGGATATTTGAACCACCCATTAGCCAAGGACTCCTTCTGGTGGGAGTCATCAGGTGAGGAGTTATGCCAGTCTTTAGTGGGAGTTGGGTTTTCCAGAGCCAGTACCACAGATAGGAAAAGAACTATAAACCAGAACAGGAAAGAGCTTCCCTTGATGGCTTTAAAAAAGGATTTCGGAGAAAGTTGTAAGCTAGCTTAAGATAAAAAGATAATCTTTATTGTTGGAAAAAGTAGAGATAATGGATAAAGCTCACTTAAATACCCCAGTGGAGGGCTGTAAGCATTTAAGAGGATAATGTGATATGAGGGGATTTAAATTTTTGTCTCACTATTGTCAAGGGTCTGGATGTACAAGCATTCTGGCTACCGCCAACCTACTTAACATCCAGCTATTGCCCAATTTAGTTCCCTTCCAATATACTGTTTGACATACCAAGAATGGTAACCAAGCAATATCACCTGACCGTCCAAGTATCCAGTGGCTCCAACCCATCTAGCACATGACTAACCCCTAGATTTGATCCAGCTAAATCCCCGTCATAGCCAAGTCTATATAAGTCTAAAGTATTATCCAATAAAATATACTTCTCTTCTTTCTTAATTCCATATTTGAAGCTTCCCCAAAAGGAGCTCCTTATCACTGGTAGCAGAAGTAGGTTTTTTGACCACACCCATGAAAGAGAAAAATGACTGACCAAAACTCACCCACCTTTGCTCACGTACTCAACCAGGCCACATCCCAGGATACCTGGAGAACATACTTCTGAGCCCACAACATTGACAAAGATATGCCATGTATATGCACTGTATTTGAAGGTCTGGTCATGCCCAAAGCATGCGCCAAGATTATTCAATACAGTTGCTCTCTTCAACCACAAACAAACGCAATCCACCTATCACAGGTGAAGTTACCAACACTAAGTACATTGGTATCAACAAGTTCTTTGGCAAAAACAAAAAAAATGTCATCAACTGGCTAGATCACTCAGCCGCCAAACTCCGCGCCAGCCGCACCCCCCATGAAAAACGGGTCCAGAAAGCTAGCAAGCGCCTGTACGAGGCCGCAGCTAACTGGTTTTCCACCTGGGTTGGCTCAAGAACTGACAACCAGCTTGAAAACTGGGAAGAGTTCAAAGCAGATATCACCCACAATTTCTGCATCACCAAATCCCTCCAAGACATTGCAATACAGCTCAGTGATCTTTCTCAGAAGACCACTATCACAGCTTACGCCAACAAATTTGAGGAAATACATTGCAAGATCCAAACCCAGCACAAGCTGAAAACGTACATACAGAGCCTCATTAATCAACAGAATAAAACCCTCTGTTGCTGCCCTCATCTGCCTAGAGGAAAATACCTCCATGCCTGCGCTCATTGCAGAAGCTAAGCATGCCAAAAAACGTGCAAACATGGAATATGCAGCACACAACAGCAATTGCTCCTCAAACGGCAATGGCAGAGAAAACTCCAATGGTAACAAACTCCAAAATACCAACCATAACAAAAGCAACTCTAATATCAACAATGGCAATTGCAGCCAAAGCGCAAACCACTCCCATCCCAAGAAAGAGGACACTGCCAAAGTTAACAATGCTGAAGTAGCAACCCGCTATGAATCTGACCCCACATTCTCTGACCTTGAAGGTCTCAAAACAGAGGAAAAGAAGAGGGGGAACAGGCTTAAGTGCCCCTGTCTCCCCTCAACTTGACAAGAAATTGTATCAAGGCACAAACTTTGCTACTCGCATTCCCTGTGTCCCACAATCCTCCATTTTTATGAACTTAAAAATTAAAGATCACTCACAACTTCTTGTCTACCCATGCACTTACAAATCACATAAATGTAAAATTTTATTTGACTCTGGTGCACAACACACTATGGTTAGCAAGCCCTTTGTAACCAAGTACAAGATACCAGTTGTCAAATACAACTTCAAGTACGCCAGAATGGAAGATAAATCAAAGGTTCTACTCAAAGGCAAAACAACTCCCTTAAGAATTGACCTCCAAGGCATACAAAAGTCCATCAAAGGACTTGTCATGAACAACATAAACTATGAAATTGTAGCAGGCATGGACAGGTTCACCTGAGTGAACCCCAGCGTATGTTGGAAAACAAAGACCATGACCATTAAACACAACAGAGTCAATTTTAACATCCTAAAAGAACCCAATGACCTCATTCTAAGAGACACAGTATTTGTCCAGGTCATAAACCAAGCAGACTCAGAACATCTAATCAAAGACAGTACCCTCCACATATTGAGGTACACTGAGTTCAATAACATACAAACACAAAAGATCCAATCCCCAGAACTTGCGGCACTCCTAAATGAATACACTCATGTATTCAAAGAAGAACTCATAGAGTTATCCCCCAAACAGGAGGTCAAACATGGCATCAACTTATGCAAATCCATGCCCAAACCTGAACCCCTCTACAGACTCTCTCTCATGGAGACCCAAACCCTCAAAACACACATTGAGGACAATCTACCAAAAGGCTTCATCCACCCGTCTGAATCCCCATGGGGGCAGCAGTATTCTTTGTAAAGAAAAAGGAAGGCACCCTACATCTAGTAACTGACTATAGAGCTTTCAATGCAAGCTCAGTAAAGAATAAATACCCTCTTCCACTTATAGAGAATCTGTTTGCAAGACTCTCAGCGCCAAATTTTTCTCCAAAATTGACCTCACCTCAGGGTACAACCAAGTTGAAGTGAAGGAAAAGTACATATCAAAAACTGTGTTCCGTACACAATTTGGATCCTTCAAATGTAGAGTAATTGACTTTGGGATGACCAACGCTCCCGTGACGTTTGTCACCATGATGAACCAAGCACTAAACGGTCTCTCAAATACATTATGATACCTTGATAATATCATCATATTCTCAAAAACCAAAGAGGAACACCTCATACATGTCCGCAAGACACCTGATTGACTTGCAAAGCACAAACTTTATGCAAGACCAAGTAAGTGCTAACTTATGGAAAAGAAATCCTGTTCTTGGGCCACATTGTCTCTGACGGTGGCATCAAAGCAGACCCAGAAAAAATCAAAGCCATAAATAACATGCAACGCCCCACCTCTGTTAAACAAATTAGATGCTTTCTTGATATGGTAGCTTACCTAAGGAATTACATAAAAGACTGCAGAAAACTAACCACACCAATCAATGACTTAACCAAGGGTAATGCCAAAAAGAAATTCATCTGGAATCCAGAATGTGACAATAATTTCCATTTATTAAAACAAGCTCTGATCAAAGAACCAATCTTGCAATACCCTAACAATAACAGGTGCTACAAGATTGAGTCAGATGCCAGCAACACCGCCATTGGCGCAGTCCTGCGCATTTGCCAGCCAGGGCAGCAAGACTTCCTGCCAGTATGTTATGAAAGCAGAAAACTAATCAATACTGAGAAGAGATACCAGATACACAATAAGGAATTGCTAGCAATATACCACACTTGCAAGAAATAGAGATTCTACTTAGAAGGACATTTGGACATCCAAGTACTAACTGACCATAAATCCTTAATCTATTTCAAAACTCAGAACACACCCGCACAGCAACAAGCCAAATGGATGTCCTTGCTGGAACAGCTTAACCTGGACATCCAGTACAAAAAGGGGGCAGAGCTGGTCACAGCTGATGCTCTCTCTAGACTATGTCACCCTAGAGAGGATCACCCTGACCACTTGGACCCTGACTAGCCAAACCTGTACAATACTGAGTATAAAACCAAAGGGAAAGACCCCTCAACACATCAACTGACCCACAATACTTTAGTAAGAAACAAAAAGTACTTCCATGTATTAAATGGCACAGTATACCAAATTATCAATGACAAACATATCCCGTACATCCCACTTGCACAAAGAGTTGACACCATACTAAGACATCACTGCCTGCTAGGCCATACAAAGGCTAACAGCCTATACCTCACACTAAAAGAGATAGTATGGTGGCCCAACCTCAAACAGGATATAGTTGATGTTCTGAAAAAGTGCACAGTGTGAAAGAAAAACACCAGTACAAAGGCTCCTCAGCCAACAGTCAACCCAGTACCAGACCCTGAACCATTTAAGGTTTGGGGGCTAGACGTGGTGGGGTCCTTCCCAGAAAAAAAAACAAATCAGCATTTCTTAATTGTAGCTATCAGCTTTGCCACACGCTGGCCCATCTGCTGGGCAACAAAGGACCACAAAGCAGAAACCATCAACTGTTTCATTAACAAAGAAATCATAGCCAACTATGGCACTCCAAACTATATCATAACTGATGGAGCAACAGAGTTATCAGGTCACATAGTTTATGACAACTTGAAATCAAAAAACATTAAACACTCCACAACCTCTCCATACAGGCAACAGGTTAATGGTAGAGTGGAACACCTAAATGGCAGCCTTATCAGGACCCTGGAAAAAATGATGGATGGCAAAGCCAAAGACATATGGCTACTATACGTGAAACATGCATTATTAGTATCCCAAGTCCGCACTAATCAAGAAACAGGCTATTCACCGTTTGAGCTAACCTACAGGTACAAGCCAGAAATAATCACCTGCAACAAACAGCCCTACATAAAGATCCCCCCGGGGAAACCTCCCACAGTAGAGCAAGCACCAAACCTACAACACATCTGCCTCAAAGCTAAAATAGCTGGAATGAAGAGGCTCAAGACACAAAAGGTAACCTCCACAGAGGAACCACTTCCCATCAGCTCCCCTATCTGGATTCTAGCTGGCAACAGAAAGAAACTAGACTCAGTACACAGGGGACCAGGAAGAGTCATCAAATACAGACCACAGCACAACACTTACCTAGTAAAGTTCCAAAGTGCCAAGAACCCAATTATCAAGAAATACCACAGAACCTGTCTCTGCCTCAGTAAAGGAGAGCACTCAAACAGACTGGTTCCAACTAGCAAACAGCTCCAGGAGCATCAGGCGGCAGCCATTAAGACATAGCCCCCTCTTGATGCACCAGAGTAACCCCTTAAGGGGTGTGTGTGTTGAGGATCTGGATATACAAGCATTCTGGCTACCGCCAACCTACTTAACATCCATCCATTGCCCAATTTAGTCCTCTTTCAATATACTGTTTGACATACCAAGAATGGTAACCAAGCAATATCACCTGGTTGTCCAAGTATCCAGTGGCTCAAACCCATCTAGCACATGACCAACCCTCAGGTTTGATCCAACTAAATCCCTGCCACAGCCAAGTCTATATAAGTCTAAAGTATTATCCAATAAAACATACTTCTCTTCTTTCTTAATTCCATATTTGAAGCTTCCCCAAAAGGCACTCCTTATCACTATGCTTATGACTGAAATTAATAAATTCACCATGTGTAGATAGGCCTAGAACTTAATAAAATATACAGAAACATAACCCCAAGAGAGGCACCAAGAGCAAGTCACAAGATTAGACACAATTAATCAGTTAATCTGCTTAATATCAGCGTAAAGTAAGCACAGAGCCTGGTTAAAATATAGAAACAGTGGTTTTGTGAGCGGCAGAAGTGATCTAGGTAGCCAATCAGCATCCAAGTAATATAGTGACATATCTTATTAAACTATTAACAATCACAAAATTAGAACCAAAGGCAGGAGCAAAAGTCAAATGAAAGGATCAATATAAATAGGTAATCTAAGTTGAAAGGTTGCATGTAGACTAACATTTGGCTTCTCTTTAGGGTCTTGAGTTCAATCCCTGTCTGGCTTCAAACCAGGGTTAACCATAGTGTAAAAAAGTTTGTTGTTTGTCCTGGTAGTTTCTCATTGACATTACCCATAATATTAAGGTAATCAGGAAAGAATTCCCTGACAGCCTCTTAGAGACTCCACTACTTTAAGTCTTTTGTCTTCCTTGATTGCCGCCCTGCCGCTACCAAATCAAGGAATCAAATGGACATCAAAGATGACTGTTTATCTTCATACAAGAAACCATTATACAAATGGCCAAAACTAATAATACTAACAATAAAGCAAATATTAATCAGACTACCAGGTTCAATAGCATAACCATAATTTCTGAAAAAGATATGAACTCTACAACAAAATTTGAGCCTAAAAAACATCCTCAAAGCAATCTATCAATACCCCAACTGCAATCCTCTTGCCATAACAACAAAAAATCAACTATTTAAGCATATCAACATCATATTTAAAAAAACTCACTTAAGACTGCCTCATCTTGAAATTTTATTTGGATTCCAAAATCTCAACAGATTATACATTAAACATTATACACATTATAAAGTAGTTTTTAAAGCTCTGGAACTAATAAAAAACCAATATTTTAATGAAATCAACTCAGAAGAAAAAAATAGAAGTGAACACAAATCTATTGTAAAATATCAGAAATACACAGACTGTGGTATTTTATAATCAATACTATGATATCTTAATTTTTCTAACATTAGAAAAGTACACAGAACCTGTGACTTTGGGGTAATCTGCGGCCTGGAATATTTTGTTTTCATCAGAAGTAGCAGGTCTGACAGGGCCCACAGCCCAAAGAATTTGGGACATTATTCCTACTTCTGGATTCAGGCTCCTAAGTTGTGTTACTGTATTTTACTATAAATAATTATACTATATGATGTCAGTATCTTCTTTTTCTCTACTAACAAAGCCTATATAGAATATTATTATGTAAATAAAACTTGGATCAATCATCAAGTCAGTATAAAATCTTCAGTCTTTTATTCTAATGAACTGGCTTTAAGGTGACCCACCTGCCCACACCTTTCCAAGTTAGCCTATAATTCTAAGTAGAGACTGAAGTAGTGTTAGGGCTAGTAAAATGGGGTCAAACTTGGGGGCGTGTGGTTTATGAAAGAATCACAATTGATAACTTCCTTGGATTACAGTGTTTTTTCTAGACATGCCACACAACTGAATCCCTTAACCAAGCAGAATCAGTTATCTGCCTGGACCCTACCCAGGGCTAGCTAGCCAGCAGTTGGCTACTAGTTCAAAGAGATGATTATTCACTTAATCAGAGATACCCTAATACAATAGACTCAGAGCCTTTTTTTTGTAAATTTACTCCCCCTTTGGCCTTGGACAGGACAATTTTCTGTTGTCATACAAAGAAAACCTCCCAAAATTCTGCCAAAATGCTCAATTTTTTTTAGGATTCAGCCCAACTATGGATGGAAGATTTATACTGGCATACCCTACAGACTCTCCCATCTTCATTGCATCATCCTGGGAGAAAACACTAATTAATTTAGACTACTTACTGGCTTGGTGTTGACCGTTGTTGAAAACCATCAAGGACAACCAATCAAATTGATCCATATTGACGCTCCCAGGTTTAAATGATCCTTTGGAGTCGCCCAATTACTCTGAACAATCAGAATTCAAGCCTGAGATTACAGAGAAACCTCCCAACACCCTGGATCTCATCTGAAAAAAATTCTCTCTTGCCCAATCAGATGTGTTGGTTTGGTCAGGTGACAAACTAAATTCAAATCCTATCCCTTAAACTAAGCAAGGGGATTGCTGGTCCCCTGCTTGCTCATTCTTTACCCACAATAAATTTTAAGGGTTTAAAAATTGTCATTGTCATTTTAAAACTATTGTTTGAGTTCTCTAATTTGCAAGCTGCTAGTAAAAATAATTAACATCTTTACCTGTATCCTGGTCCCCTGGTTTTTGGCTGCTTTCTTGGAAACACTAAGCTTAACATTAGTGTATAAATGTATTCTTACCCGTTTTTTATTTCAAAAGATCAATTTTAATCTGTTGTTTAAGTTAAAAGTAATATAAAAGCCTAATTTTACCTTGTATTTGTACTGTTTTTGTTTTAGTTTGAGCCTGTCTTCTCTAATAGCTCCATTAAAGCCATCCACAGTCTCATAAAAGTTGTCCCCAAGGTCCAACCTTTTATTTGCCTTGCTGGTCTACAAATACTGTAGCCAGCCAAATTTTTATATGTTTAAAGACCTGAAATTCTACCAAAGGTCTCCAAATTTTTTGAAGATTCCAAAAATGATAGTCCCTGTTCTTGAATTTGTTGTGTTCTCCCTGAAACCAGTGCTGTTGTTTATCTGGACTACCTCTCCAGACCTCTAGAGCCAAATTTCTTCTTCTGCTCACCTTATGGGGAATGATCCTTCTAGGCTCCTGCATTTTCTAGATGATCTCCCAGGTAAGGCTAACAGCCTCCTTTTCTCTGGGGAGATCTTGGTCAAGAGCCTTACTTACAATGATATAGACTTGTACTTTCCCAATCCTGACTTGGATATCCATCCAGCAGAAGAAACTCTTATGCTTTATTGCCCCTTGTTGGAGAAAAAGATGTTTGTCCCCCTGAAGGTGTCTGAAGCTCTGGAGCGTACCACCACATGTACCCCCTGGTTGCTTACCGGTCTACTGTTGATGGGTTTGAACACCTATTCCCCCAAATATCTCCAGTGTCCTCCCTTTGGTCCCCTTTCAGAGCGGCCATCCCAGTGATTCACTGGGTGGCATCCTGGTGGTTTTTCTCACCAGGATGGGAGCTAAACTTAGTTAGTTTAGCCCCCCTCTCACACTTTTATCTCAGAGTGTTTAACTGGCAACTGTGGTGAAGTTGACTCCCTGGTACTCAAAACTTTGTCAAGTACCAGGGAGTTGGTTGCGCATATGTGAATCTGTTAGTATTTTTGGCTTAACTGATTTTAAGCTAATTTTTACTAGTAATATAGGGGTTTGAAACCAAAAACAAGTTTAAATTTACTTGAATTCAACTCTTTTTAATAATTTGGTTAGCTAAAAGACCAATTTAAGGGGCAATTTATAAGTAAATTTACTAGCAAAAATGAAAAAACCAGTGTTTGACACTCTAATTTTATTTTTGGCCAGTTTGACACTTTTTAAACCAAATCCATATTTTATTAATAAAATACATATGCGTTTATATAAAATTTGTTATTTACTATTATATTTTATTATTAGTGTCCATAGTTGTTGTTTAAGCTTTGAAGCACCACTATACTGGATTTAGTGGTATAGACATTAATCAAATACCCCACTTGTTTTACATTATGTCATTTCCGGGTTTGTGGATTAAGTGGTGTCAAATAAATTAAGGCTGGTTTATTAAGAGATTTCATATGTAATTTATAAAAAACAGAAACTTGACTCTCCCTCTGTTTGACTCTATCCACTTGCCACCCAATTGGTTTCATATTTAACTAATAAAAGGCTCAGAATTAAGGCTAAATTAATATGTGCGCACTATGAGCGCCACTTGACACTCACTCACTCAACACTTTAACTTGGGATTAGTACAGAGAGCTTTTTAACGTTTTAAACAACAATATAGTAAATAATTCACTCCCAGCTCCTCCCAGCATACCTTGATTACTAATAAACACCTTCCTACTCATTTACTTTTTTAACTTATGTTGTATTTTATTTTTATTTTTGAGCATATGAAACTGCCTTGCTTTTGGGTTAACTTTTGAACCCGTTTTAAATTTAAGCAAGCTTTATATGTAAAAAAACATAGTAAATTTGATTTTTCTGCTTGAGTCTGGCATACTCAACAGTGAGAATTCAGCTTTCCCCAGCTGATTGACAGTGCCAAACTTGACACTTTACTATGTTTTGATTTTTCAACTCCCAATAAAAAAATTCCACATAGTATTTTTAGATATTTTTTTGCAATTATAATCTAATAATTTTCCTGCTACTCTCCATATAATTTTCATTTTTTTGATTTTTAATTATACTTTTACATTGATTTAGCACTAAGATGTTATGCTGAACCTAACATCTTTGATGCTTCATCATGAATTCACTTATTTTCTATGTTTTAACCTTTATATCTATACTTCTAGTTTCTATTTTGCTTCTATTTACTTTTTTATGTTTTTTTGATAAATAAAACTTTATTTGCATACTTTTCATTTAACTTTTGCTTTGTTTTACCTCTGTGTTTCATATCTTTCATACTTCTATTATTTACAATGCTAAACTCTTCTTTATACAAAATCAAACAAGAACAGCCCAAGCGCCAAGCCTCCAAGGGGTCCAAACAAACTGCTGGTAGGACACACCATCTCAAAAAACGCCATCTCAAATTTCTGCTATCTCAATTTACTAGTAAAAACGCCATTTTGATTCACGACATTTTGACTAAGAAAAAACGGCTTTAAAATTTTAGATTTTTTGAACTCCAAAAATAACCCAAAAAATTCTCAAAAAATAAAGTTAAAAAATATTTCTAGGCTCAAAATGCCTCAGAATTTTAAATCTGCAATAATAAAATGGGGTCAATTAGTAGCAAAATAGTTGTGTAAAGCCCAAAAGTTAAAATATACCCAAAAACAACCATTTTCATCTATTTTAACTATAAACTATACTTTAAAATAAGCATACAATTGTACCCAATACTAAAAAGTCAAAAAATAATAAAATTAAATAAAATAAGAGAGAAGATAAAGAAGACTTTATTAGGAAAGGGCTCAAATATTAGTAGAAAGAGCAACTGAGATAGCTTGGAGATGCTCAAGCTTACTATCCTTGGGATAGTAGGCAAGGACCACCTTGCTAATCTCTGTTTACTTTTTCACTGCCTTAGTTTGCTTGGGGGGATCACCCCTGGTCTTCATGCCTGTTTTAAAGAGGTAGGTGGAAATGGCCTACTGGGTCTTTAAATGGACCATGATTTTGTTGAACTTGGGCTTCTGAACCCTGACCCTTGTGGCAAATTGACTGTCACCCTTCAAGAGAAGAGGTGGTCTTGATTAGGCCATCTTTTACCTGCTTAAAGCAGTTCCATGTGATTGAGTCACCACCTTTTCTAATGTGGTGTGCTCCCTGAAAAATGCCAACCCATTGAGTTTCAAAGTACTCAATAAAGGGCGCAAAGGCTGCCTGGTTGGCAATAATATATGGGTGACAGAGGAGGGCGTTGTATAAGGCATTAGTCTCCTCCTTTTTCACAAGGGCAAGGGCAGCAAAGCAGTTGAACACGTCCTTTGCTTCCTTTGTGCCTTCAGTGTAGACCAGCTCATGGAGATCAGAGCACTTTTGGAGGCAGCAACAGAGTGCCTGCCTGAAGTGAAAGTAGCATCCCTGGGGGGAGCTCTTAAGGACACAAATAAAAGCATTGACCTGAGCCTGCTCAAAATCTACTACCAGATATTCATGGTAGGGAGAGCTTTCAGGCTTTTTCTTGATTGGGGTGGCTTCCTCTGACTGGGCCTTTTTCTTGCGCCCTCTAGTCTCCTTTGGCTCCTCTTCAATTGTTGGGAGGATTTCATCTAGTTTGGCCTTCAAAATTGTGAGTGCCCAGACATAGATTTCTTGCTTCTTATTTGGGAGGAAGAAGAAGACCAGGGGAAGAACCAGATTGCCAACCTGCCCATGGATATTCCAAAGCTGGCTGAAGAGCTTTGGGAAGGTGAAGAAAGTGCCATCTGCAAGCCAGGTCTTGCACTTGAGGAGGTTGCAAAGATCCTGGATTGTTGTAAAGCAGATGCTCTGCTCTGGGGAATGTTGCCCATCATTGTGAAGGAGGAATCTCTCTTCATGCTGTGAAAGCTTTTGCTCCTCAGTTAGAATCAACTGGAAAATTGATGTAGCACTGACGACTTCAGTGCTCAGAGCTTATCTCTGGTCAGTGAGATATCTCTGTAGTTTTGAGGCGCCACCAACAGTTGCCAGTTGGGTATCATTTAGATTAATAAGCGCATCATTTACAACCTCAGTTGAAGTTTGGTCTTTTGTTGTTGGGATCACCTGGCAAAGAAACCAACGGATCAGTTGACATAGAGGATCAAAAGGCTTGGCACAGTTATGCCCAATAGTCAGGGCTTTAAAGCAAGTGAACCCATAGGTGGTAAGTCTATCTGGATAGACAATGTTATCACATTTGAAGTGATGTTGACAGATGGGCTTCTTCTTGTTGTTGCAGTTGAAGCTGTAGCCCTTGTGGACAAAGCCAGTACCCCCTTTCTTAGTCATAATTGGATAGCTGATAGGGTATGTTGTTGGCACAGCAAAGGTGCCATTTTGGTTACATATATTATGGATGGTATTAAGATCCCAGAGCTCATCTGCAGGAGCACCAGGCTCAGGCTCCTGAGCCTCTTCATCCTCAGGCTCTGAAGTGGGGTCAGAATGACAATTGAAGTTGAACAACTTCTCTTGAGGGTCTGACAGGGAGTAAACAAAAGGAGAATGGGGAGGGGTTGGGCTTGTTTCCTCAGGCTCTGGTAGAGCGCAGGTGTCTTGGGAGGAGCTTTACCCTTAGAAGGCTGCTTTTTAGGGGTAATTTTGGCCTTCTTGGCCTTGAGAGGAGTGGTCTTGCCTTTGGAGGCCTTGGGCGCAGCTTTGGTAATTGACTTGGGAGGCATCTAAAAGTGAATTGGTATCAAAATATGAGCAATTTGGGGGTTGTTTTTAAAGGTAAAAATAAGAATGTTTTTACTATTAAAGTAGTAATTATTTTTACATAGAATTGTAGAACAGATCTAAAAATATATACTATCAAAATTTCAATGTTTTTATTTTTTAAAAATATTTTTTTATTAGTAACGCAAGTATGCAAAACTTTGAGTTTTGACTGAAAACTTGCTCTCAAGATGGCGTTTTCAAAGTGACGCGATTGAGGTGCTGTAGCTCAAAAACATAGTGTTTTTACCATTTTTTACATTAAATTAAGAAATTTACGGTGGAGCTACATCAACTGGGCCAAAGAGTAAAACTTAAATTTCTCAAAAACTAGCTTATACAACTGGGGTTAAAAAGTACCCAGTTGTTTAGAGAAGGCCAAAAAATATATATTTGCAAAGTTTCATATATTTTCTTACATTTTTTTACTAATATGGTTTTGACATGAACTAGTGCTTTTAAAAAGTGAAAAGCATGAATTGCAGTGGGGGAATTGATATAGCGTAGCCTGGCGTCATATGTAATTTCCCCTTATTTTCCCCTATCCATTGTGCGTCTTGAATTAATTGGGTGATATGAAACTTGGTGGAATTTGAAGTGACGTAAATTGAAATGGCGTAATCACCTCCTTCCATATTAAAATCACTATTAAAATATTTTATTAAGAAAACCCTTATCAATGTATCCATGTATAATAAAGTTATAAGTTACATAGAACAAAACTGGTTTTTTACCCAGCAATGACAATCACTAGAAGGACCATCATAGTGGTGTCTATTTGGGTTATTCTTATTATAAGTGTATTATATTAATACTATAGGAACATCTTCTGGCACTATACCACAGGCTTTATTTTAGTTCAGGTATAAGCTTATTTTAGTTAAAGATAAATGGCGTAATTCAAAATGGCGTAAAGTTGAGATGACATAAACACACCCCACACTAAGTGATTTCATATGTAAATAAAGTTAGCAAAATAAGATTTAATTAATCTGACTCAAAGTGACAGAATTGAGATGGCGTAAATTTGAGATGCTGCATTATAAAGGTATATGTAAATTTTAACTATTTTATTGTTTATTTTATTTTTTTGTGATTCAAAATCACTAATACAAAAAACACCATCTCAAATTAAATTTGAGATGGCGTATTTCAAGATGCCGTTTTTGAGATGGTGTGTCCTACCAAACTGCCTCCACTCTTAAGCGTGCCAAGAAGCCTGCAAAGGAAAAGTCTCCAACGCCATCTCCTCCCACTCCATCTCCTCTTATCCCCCCTCCATCCTCATCTTTCACACCCCCTTCACCTTCCCCCAAAAATTCCTCCCCCAATAAATCTGATGATGATCTTACCAACCACTTCTTTTACTACTCAGAGGCCGACTCTGAGCCCACCAAGGAGCAACATACCAAGAAGTCAAAGGCTGCCAAGGATCCCACCTTTTTTTCTGGTAAGAAAAAGGAGGCATCTAAGCAGGCCTTGAAGAACCCTTCCCCTCCTCCTCCTGATGGCTCTCCCCCTCCCTAATCTGATCCCCAAGATGAGCCTGAGGAGTACTCCAAGAAGTTCAAAGCTTCTGGTCATGTGGCTTGGGATCCACTGGCCATCCACAATATCTGTAATGTGGATGGATAGTTTAAAGTCTCCAAGCGCTTCCCTGGGTACTTCCCAATTATGTCCATAAAGGGCGGCCCTGGCTACGTTGCTGATAACTACATTTTTAATTGTAACAATCAAAAGCGCCAAACCAAGAGCAAGTACTTTTTCTATGAGTAAAAGACTTGCGGGCCCTGGCTAAACACTGAGGGCTGAGAGCAAGTAACTGCAGAGAAGGAAGAGCACTCTTGTGAGCCCCCCAATTATCTTAAAACCCAGATATTAAAATGGTACCTTGTCCAGGTGATCCCAACATTCTCTCACCTCTGGACATCTGATCTGGCTATAAAAGCCCTGCAGCACTTAAAACCCAACAATCTCAAGTTGGTCCCAACTCAAGAGCAGTTGGTTAAGTTCATAAGCAATAAGTGTATTGCCGCCAATCCCCCTCCCCCCAAGGCTTTGGACGTCCTCTAGGAGCTTACGCTCACCCACAAGCTCAGGCAGCTTCCAAGTGGGGAGCGCTTCCTCCTCCATGACAATGGGCCTGCCACCAAAGACCACATAATCTGCTACTCAACTCATAAGAGCCTGATGGAGTTGAAAAGGGCTTCAACCTGGCTAGTTGATGATACCTTTGCCACTTTCCCCCATATGTTCAAGCAGCTCTGGATGATCCATGCCCAGATTGACATCTGGGTGATTCCACTTGTGTTCTTTCTTCTTCCTGGGGCCACTGAGGCTATTTACACCTGTTCTTTTAACAGCCTCTGCCAAGCACTTTCCATCCTTCCTGACAACAAAAATGCCAAGAAGACCCCCTAAATCTGCGCCAACCCTCCTGCCACTGACAAAGACCAGACCACCCTGGACTTGAAGAAAAAGGTAAGGCTGAGAGATCTAGGGCCTGCCATGTGCATTATGGACTTTGAGCCTGCTCAGTTCAATGCATTCAAGCAGCTGTTCAGAAGGGAGGTGCAGGGGTGCCACTTCCACTACCGCCAAGTAGTTGCTTGCAATGTGCAGGCCCATGCCAAGCTAAGTAAGTTGAGCCAGAGGGACACTTCAGACACCTGCAAACTTGTGCTTGCACAATTTAGTGCCTTGACTTTTTTAAAGCCAGAGCACACTGTGCAGGGGTTTAAGGTTCTCTCAAAGGATCTTTACATAGCCAAGTATCCAGAGATCAAGCCTTTCTTTGAGTACTTTGAGCCCCAGTGGATTGGGAAGGTTATCACGCAGAGGCAAGGCAAGGCCTGCGCCAAGGCCAGTTAGAACATTTACTAGGCGGCTGTCAACAGGGAGCTCAAGACCACTTTGGCGCTAGAGGCTTATCACAAGCATCTGAAGGCTAACTTTGGGCTTCACCCAAAGTTCAACAAGTTCTTCTTCCTCCTGCAGCATGAGCATGAGCAAGAGGAAACCATCTTCAAGCTGTGTGACTTGGACAACTGTGTCCCCCCACTGAGCCTATCACTTGATCCATCCTCTTCACCAAGGCCATCCAGGGTGCAGCCAAGAACAAGTATAAGGCCTCTGAGATTAAGCAGCAGCCTAAGCTTATTATCACTGCCTCTTGTAAGGGGCTAAAATGAAGAATGGGAAGAATGGGAAGGAATAAACTTGCTTGCTTACTTCCATGGTTTTAACTTTTAACTTTTTAGCTTTGATTTTTACTTTTTAGTTTTGATCATTTAGTTTTGAGTTTTAATTTTAACTTTTTTGATTTATTGGATAGCCCTGATTTTTTTATATATAATTGGCAAGTTTGAGATGAATAGTTATAGTTGAAAGTGGTGAAAAATCTTGATTTTTGTTAATTTACTAGTAAAACATAATATATCCACAGTTGTGCTTATATGAACTATATTAAATAAATATTAATTTTTCTTAAGATTTTGAATAACTTTTTTTTGTATTTGTGATAAATTTTGTTTCATTGGAATTTTAATTTTTATGGCAATCAAAAATATTTTTATAATGATGAGTGTAAATTACATAGTAAAATGAGAAATTATTGCTTATTTCTCCTTATATTTGTTAATTATGGTACTGTTATTATTGCTTTTTTGAGTTTTCTGGGTGACTGTAGTATACTATAGCTGTAAAGCTTAATTTTTTATATTAAGAGTTTTCAGTACATCAAGATCTGTTAGTTAAAAAAGTGTCAATTTCCAGTTGTTGATCAGGGAAAAAGCTGAATTCTCACTTTACTATAGTGTAAAGCACCAGGGAGTCAAACTTACCACAGTTGCTGTTTAGTCTGGCAGCCCAGTCCAAGGTGGGCTCTTATAGACATAATAAAGATGACTTTCTATATTATGACCCTCTTGTTCTAGGGTATAATTAAAGTTTAGAATAGTGATTATTATGAGAAGCATGCTTAGATGCCTTTTGAGGTGAACTAAATGATTGTGCAATGTCTCCAGGTTCTATTAATTTATTAGGGCCAAGGAATTGGTTAATGCCAGGATATGATTTGATTATTGATGCATTGATCTTTTGGCCCACACACCCCTTTTTTGAAACCATTCCCTGAGCGCTTAACTTCTGGCCCTTGTTAATTGGTTAAATATTTTAATCAATCAAAATACCAAAATAATGACAGTGTTGCAACATATTTGATTACTCTCTCAAAGTTTTTCCAAGTGATTCCCTGATTAATCATTAAGTCAGTGACACGCTTATCAAATATCCATCTAATACGAGGATTAAACCTTTCAACCCCTAAGAGGAACAATTACTTAGATAAGCCCCATGGCTACCATGACGTACATGGACAGTATGTGGCTTTCCATGATACTATATATTATCATATATTCATATCCAATAAAGTATCATTCTCCTCTCAATTTCCCCTTTATCTCGTTTATTATACCTCATAAGAAGTATATACTCGACACATGTAATTTACTTGAGTTGCTCATTAAGACCTATATTGCTGTTAAACCCTGTCTAGTCATGTACTCAATGTTTATTTTTGTTCGATATGAGACTTTGACTTGTCCATCTCAACAGCTGTCAAAAGTACGGCACTTTAATTAAATTTTAAAAGTGTCCCACTAAAATGCGAATTTTGGTTTTCTCCAGAGGCCTCTAGCGTCTATCAAAGCATAATATGCCCCTTCAACTTGTTAATGGGGTTTTCTTTGGCACATCTATAGATCGACTGATATGTATTTCTTAACCTGTGACATCAGCATTTGAATAAAAAATCTGAATCTATCATTTGGAAGCGTTTTCGATAGAATCAAGCTTCATTGGGCTGGCGCTCTTTTTCCGGTTTAAAACGGATTGGAATTTGAAGCCCACGGAGGTTTCCTAATGCGGGAGCGTGTGTAAATCTGAAGTGATGTTAAAGGGGAATCTAGCCCTCTATATTAAAACAGGAAAGAATAGGTTCTATCTTCTGTAAAGAGATTGATCCACCAATATTTCAGTGACCCTTTCAAATAGCGTACAAAAAAAGTAAAGTTCCATATTCTATTTGAGATTGACATCGTCTGTACAAAAGTTCATTGCAACCGAGTGACAATAGTGGATGCTCGAAATGCCATTAAGTCCCCGTCTAACTGGCACGTGATTATAGACCATTTTCAATTGTCAGCTGTATATCCAGAAAAATGAACGCGGCCAATGCGATTTATGGTCATCTTAAGTGAATATCCTCTCCAGGCCGGCTAAAAAGTTAGACATTTACGTCATACGTCAATGTTGAACTTTGAAGCGGTTATCATTGTTTATGGTGAGTAGGAAATATGTGGAATTAACTTCTACAGAGGTAAACAAAGTATGTTCATAATTGAAAACATCAGGAGTTTATCTAATTCTTGTGGGTAATTCAAGAAATATGCTATGTTTGAAGCAATTCCTCGAAATTTCCCGAATCGTATCGCGTTTGCTAGAAAGCCAATGTAGACATTTGCTTCCAACTCCTCCTGATGCCAAACCTGGGTAGATCCACTGTGGTTTGGCTAAGTCAGCAAGGGCGGCAAATTCAATTAAGAAATAGATGAATGATTTGATGCATTCTTCCACGAACTTGCAATCATAAATATAACTCTGCGTTATCAACCTTATAGATTTCTTTCTTCGAGCGTTGGTTCATAGGAATTGATTTTATAAGCATAGCTTGTTTGTTAGTGTAGACCAATACCATTAAGGTTGAATCCTATTTCAGTTGGTTAATAATCAGATATGAACATTATATACCTTCTTCAGCCAATAGCCTTGGAAACCAAAATTTACCTTGATCAACCCTATTGAGCATCTCTTAAAATTCATCTATGATTTCAATAGTTTAACCATTCTGCTTGTTCTATAAAAGAATGATAACCAAAAGTGGAAGCATCCGATTGAGATCCCAGCTTTCCTACAGTCTTTTGTGGAGTTAGGGCTCCTGAATTTTAATCAACGCAAGTAGATTTAAAAATCAGATCATATCTCAATAGCCTCATCAGTTGAAAGGTTAATGGAAATTTTATTTAAAAATCAATCACATGCCAATTGATATATTTGCTTTAACTTTATCTTTGGCTTTAACCCATTGTTGTTCTTCATTTGGAAATCATCCCAGGAATTTTATAAAAATAGCATTTCAAATTATGCCGCCTGGTTCGAATACGCTTCGTCAGATCGATTTTATTCAACGGCAAATAAAAGGGGCATGTGATCTTCCGCCAATCATTTTTCCGACAACTGATTTTCCGTGAAATTTGATCCAGCTATAATTTTCTTCACATGTAGATTTTGAACTTTGCAATAAATCAAAATTTCAAATAACCCCTATTTACTAACAAAAGCTATGGTATACACACGATCATTTTTAATTTTATTTTTATATTCAATAGGCTTAATTTTAAATCTGTATCTTTTAAAAGCCAATTAAATTAACTTCTCTGCTAGAAAATACAATAAGAGTATTAAAAGGTTTATAAAATAAATTTATGGAGCAGGCTTTCTTTGTTTTGTATTTTCAATTTCTTTATCGCTGCAAATTTAAAAGCTTCACATGCGAAGAAAATCGTAGCTGGATCCGATTTCATGAAGGATCAGCCAGCGGAAACCTTTTTGACATAATATCTTCCTGCCCCAAAATAACCTGCTTTTACACATATTGGCATAGTACGCCATCTATAACACATCGTTGCAAACCAACTGTTTTCACCTTTCAATTCCATATTTTACTCTTAACTCCACCAATAACAAAAAATGGAAGTGACAAGTGTATACTTCTGGGAAGTATAATACACAGAAATAAAGGGGGAAATTAAGAAGATAATGATACTTTATTTGATATGAATATAGGGTATTATATAGTATCATGGGAAGCCATATACTGTCCCTGTACATCATGGTAGCCATGGGGCTTATCCAAGTAATTGTTCCTCTTAGGTCATGAGGTTTGTCCAAGTAGTGTTTCTCTTAGGACTCAAAATATTTTATCCTCATAATACAGTAGTTTTAAAAGCTATGGTGACAAGCAAAAACAATCCAGATTTAAACAAAATGAACTCAGCTTTAAACAAAATTAAAAATAAATGAATTTATATTGATTTACAATAGATTTGGGTTCATTTCAATTTCACTAAAATCTGAACTCATTTTATTTAAATCTGAGTTCATTTTGTTTGTCGCCGTAGATTTTAAAACTACTGTAGATGGTCAAATGATAACTGTCACGGTAGATTCCATAATACCAGTAATTATCTGCTCAAGTAAGAAAGCTCAAAAAGCTGGGAAACTGTTAACAAAATTAAATGAATTGATGGATCTAAATCAAACAGTTGATTGAAAATGGGTTACAGCCGCTCTGTTCCGCCAGTTGTATTTGATTCCCCAATGCAAGCTGACATTGATAAATTGACTTAATATGAGAGTTACCAGATATAATCTTATTTATCAGCAAGGTCATCAGAAGTTGGTCACACAAGGGTTCTTTGCAAACTGGACTAAATATTCACTTGACAATGCAGAAGGGATAGGAGCCAAGGATCCAGGTGGTATTACTTAGTCAAATTTTGATATATATTGAATAATTTCCACTGTTTCAACTATTAAGGGTTGAGCCTCCCAAAATTTTAATCAATAAAAACCAAATATCCTCTGATTTAACTTTATTTTGAAATGCATCCTGTAGTTGGCCTGCTGCGCTACATTCCCTACAATTTAACTCTTAGCCAAATCATTGCAAGAAGATGGGGTTACGCTGTCGGCACTTTGTTGTTGCCTCCTCCCAATGTAAATCTGATGCTGGTGAATCTAGAGTTTTCCCCACCCGTATCTGAAGCTGAGAAATTTGTAATATCACAATGTCCTGAATTCTACACCAAAGACTCACTGGTTCTGCCTCAGGTTATTTATCTTAGGCTCATTTGGTTAAGGTTAATCATTTTGCTTAACCCTGGTGTATCTTTTGGAAGTTTCACAAAACAGTATATAAAACTTTGTTGGTGATTAATCATCAACTCTATGTGAATTTGGGGGGTGATTCCTTACCACCTGGAGACTTCTTCTTAGTATCTGAAAATTTCTGTCATAATAACAGTGCCACTGGCTTAACAATTAGTCAGGGAATCATTCAGCAAGTCACTCAGGGAATTAGTTTTCTTGCAACTGAACCAATGATAGTTCAGTGTTTGATTGGGGAAGACAGCAGTCCAATATAAAGGAAAATAATAAATAGAATAAGATGTAGTTCATTACAGAATATTGTGATTAATATACCATATGGGGAAAGCCACAGGGGGTGGCACAGTGGCGGGTTCCATGTAAGGTTCAAATCCAAGGAATAACTTGCGCAGGGATCAGTGAAGTCAAATTAGCAGCACTCCTAATTAGGAGATAGTGCCCACAATTTGACCTTGCTTTAATATTGATCCATGCTGTTAGATACACCATGGAGTGACTCATTGAGAGCCCCCTGTGTATTGTAAGATATGTTAGCAGGCAATGAGAGAAACTTGGTTGCAACCCTCCCTTGCCCCTTGCTTGTTGTCAGACACCAGGATTAGAGCCTGCAGAAGATCTGGAAAGGTCCGCAAAAATAACTTTTGTGTGGGGATAGCGCAGCAGGGGCGCAAGCAATCATGGTGGAGCTTCTTGGTATTCCCTTGGGCATCTTTGAGTTGATAGATATGATTGTCATAGACAGCGGCTATCTTGAAGGGCCCTAGGTGGTTGGGCTCCAACTTGGCAGAATTGGGGTTGAGGGTGTAGATGGGATCACCTACAACGTACCTGGCTTTGAGGTGCTTTGCCCCCCTTCAATTTACTTGTGTTCAATTTCCCAGGCTTTGGCATGCCATTGGTCTAGGGATGGGGTTGTTACTAGGGGAGGTTTTTTTGGGAACTCTGGACTGTAGCTTTCCCTGTTCAACTCCTGTCAGGCGTCCCAAAGGCCAGGGTGCTGGGGCTTAACCCTGTGCCCCTGTTGATTCTTACTTGTAGGATAATTAGAGCGGTAGGCAGGTGTTCAGTCCATGCAGTGTTGGGGTGCTCTTGTGAGAGCTTGGCAATCAGTTGAACCAGTGAGCCATTTAATTGTTCTACGCGCCCATTGGCTTGGGGATGATAGGGAGTTATGACTAATTGTTGAAGGGCATTCTTGCCATAGTACGCCTTCATGACATGCCCAACAAGCTTAGGGCCACCATCTATAATGAGGCGTTTGGGTCGCCCAAGACAGGCCACAATTTCCTTGCCAATGAAGCGGGTGATGGTGGTGGCAGTGTAATTAGTGGTTGCCCATGCTACTGGCCAATGGGTGAAGTAGTATATGGATGTGATGATGTACTTCTTCCCAAGTCTGTCTTTGGGAGGAGACCCAAAAATGTCAAGGGCCCACTGCTCAAAGGGTTCCATGGCTTTGATGGGTATGACAGACTTGGGAGGGGCAGGTTTAGACATGTTCTTTTTGCACAACTTACATTTTTTTAGAAGGCCCAAGATATCTTGGCGCATACAGGGCCACCAAACCTTACACTTCATGATTTTGAAGAGGCTACGTCCTCTGATAAGACCCAAGGTGTGATGGTAGTGTAGTATGGTATCTCCTTACTGTGTGGTGGGAATATAAGGCGTCTTCTCACCGGTCTCTGCCTGGCAGCAGACGTTACCAGCATTAGTGGTGAACCAGCTTTTATTGTCCTTAAGCTTGGAAATAGTCACATAATTAAGGTCTTCATAAAGGGTAGCTTCAGGACATAGGTAGAGAATGTATCAGTCTGGGTCTAAGCTGTTGTCTCCCATGATGGACACTACATCTAGTCTAAAGAGAGTTTCAGCTGTGACAGGTTCCTTCCCAGGTTTGTATTTAATGTGTAATTCATAGGAAGATGGGCGTTTGACCCAGCCTGCTGTCATTGAATCAAGTGATACTGTGTATTAAAGTACTGGAGCAACTTGTGGTCTTTCAGGACGCAGGGTGGAAAGGTGGCACTTTCCAGGTAACAGTGCTATTTCTTGACACAGTGCACAATTGCTGCTAACTCCTTGTCATGTATGGGGTAGCATTGCTCTGAGTTGGTTATCTATCTGGATTTGTAAGCCATGGGGAGGAAGACACTGTTGTAAGTTTCCACCCTTACCACACCTCCTATGGCTCTTTCAGAGGCGTCAGTCTTGAGTTTGCACTGGCAGTTCTAATTGGGGAACTGCAATAAAGGTGAAGTTTTAAGTCTCTGTTTTAATGTCTTGAAGGCTTGATCTCTGGCAGGTGTCCAGTGGAAGTGTTGTTTTGTGTTTAAGAGCTCAGTGAGCGGTGCAATTAGTTCTCCACAGTTGGGAATGAACTTTTGCACATAGGCAACCATGCCCAAGAAGGTACACACCTGACCCACATCAGTGGGGGTGGCATGCTTGTGATTGCCTTAATTTTGACAGGGTTGGGTTTTATTCCTTGGGCAGAGATAATGTGCCCAAGGAACAATGGCTCTGACTTGAGGAATTCACATTTAGAGGTTTTGCTTTTAGCTGATTTTTCCAAAGGGTGCCAAGGACAGCACAGAGGTGTTGAAGATGCGTAGTTTGATCTTGACTGAAGACAATAATGTTGTCAAGGTAGACAACCACACATTTCCCAATCAATTTCTCAAATGCTTTATTAATCAACATGGCAAAGGTGGAAGGACCATTGGTCATTCCAAAGTTCAAGACACAACACTCAAACAATCCATAGGGCGTGCGGAAGGCAGTTTTTGCCTCGTCCTCTGGTGCAATTCAGACCTGATTGTTCCCCACAGTGAGATCAATCTTACTAAAGACCTTCTCACCTGCAAGTATATTAAAAAAATTTTCAATTAGAGGTAAAGGGTATTTTTGACTGTCACTTTGTTTAGAGCGTGGTAGTTGGTTAAAAATTGAAGGAACCTGTCCTTCTTATCTATGAAGAAGACTGCAGCCCTGTATGGCAAGAGGGAGGGGAAAATGAAGCCCTTGTCAAGCGCGTCCACAAGGTTTTGACGGAGAGTCTCATCTTTCTTGGGCTTCAGACAATAAAGGGGCCATGCCTTGGGAAGCAACCCTTGCAATTGAACACCATGCTGTATTTTCCTTAGAGAAGACAAATAGTCTAATGTTTCACTGAAGACGTCCTTGTACTCCTTAAGGAGTACTATAAGTGCTGGCAGAGGTGTGGTGGTCAAGGGAGAGGCTGCAGTGGGTTAATAGAAGATGAATTTGACCAAACACTAAATAAAGTCCAGCTTCCCCCTTGAAATTGTACGTACCAGTCTATGTGAGTCTGAAAAATATGGTGTTGTGAAGTAGTTTGCTCATCTTGACAGGGTAAATATGGAAGCCCACCCCATTTATGTTGAAGATGATTGCAGATGTATCCCAGTCAATTTAGGGACTGTTGTGCCAACACCAGTCAAGACCAGCAATGATGTTGTGGCTGAGTCCTACTATGATTGGCCCAGAGAGCTTGACCTGGACGTTCCCCATTCTCACAGAGAAGGGGACCGACTTGTGGGTAATTGATACTCTGCAGGAGTCAGATACTTGTACTGCCTTGAATTGGCTGGGCACTTGGTCTAGTTGTTGAGAGTCAGCAAACACCTGGTTGACCATAGTGTGATTGGCCCCATTGTCTACCAAAAGTTTATGGGCGTTCCCATAGAAACAGAAGGGGTAGGTCAAGCAGGTTACTTTATTTGAAGAATGGCTTGATTGGAGAACAGGATTGTCACTATGGACCTGGAATACATTGAGAGTTTCAATGGCATGCATATTGTAGTTGCAGGGATTCTTTGCAAGAAGGGATTGAGAGTGGGAACTAAGCAGGGTTGCATAACCTCTTGTATCTACAACCCCCAGGCTTTTCCTGGGTCCTCAATCTGAGCTAGCTGGAGCTCCCCCTTGCAAGGACTCTAAGCCTCATTCTCCTGCTGGTGGGACTGGCGGCAGCCCACCTGATTGTGGGCACTGCCAGTTGCAAGAAGAGACTGATGGGGTGTGTCATTGGACTTATAAAGCCCATGGAAGCCTGATTGTTGGCCTCCACAATGGTCTTATAGCAGTCTTCAATGGAGGTATAACAGCCCATGGTAACCCACTTGCAAATGTGGGGCTTAAGCCCAATGGCAATAAGAGTGAGCAACATGGAGTTTCTGTTGATGACAGCTTCTGGGGTGGCAGCAAGTGCTTGCTGCCAAGACGCAAGGTATTTGGGGACAGATCCTGTTTGTTTGATAGCCAGGAGGGGAGTTCTCACTAAAATGGGTGAAAAGGTTTCACTTTAACTAGATCTGGAAGCGTCCCTAAATGTTGCCCACATGACTTCCTGCCCTTGGCTTTCTCAGTTGGTAAACCACACTGCAGCAGGCCCTGTAAGGCGCCCAGATGCAGTGACACCCACATAGGTTCAGGCACTTGGCAGATACAAAGGTGGGTTTCTGTGGAATGGAGCCAGCTAATAATGCCAGCCCCTTACACACCACCCACAAAAGACTCAAGCTGGAGACTTAACATTTGCTGTGAGAGATCCAATTGAGGCAGGGTGACACTTGTGTTGCGCTGCCCCAGGCAGAGGAATTGTAAATTTTTAGCAACTTGGGTTATTGCTGATATATTCAAAGCTACAGATAGATGTTGGCCTTGCCAATGTACTCTACCTAATCCTATGTAAGAGCACTACAGACTGCAATAAAATAGAACTTTGAAGATGATTACGTTTATTGAAACTGGAGTACAATCTAGCCAGCAGCTGCAATCTATCCAGGTATAACTAAGAACTTATTATCATCCTTTCAGGTGTCTGTATCAATATATACTATAACAACCCTTGTACTTGTCCTTTCAGACAGTTCTCAGTGGCTACCTTTGTAATAGGTCCATCTTTGCTGGATGCATCTATCCTGATTGGCTGTTCTTGGCACGTGTGTAGCTACTGGCCTTACCAGGCGTACACGCCACTTCAGCTATAGCCTAAGCTTTTCTTGAGCTAGCCTACTGTCATTTATTGATTGGCTGTATCTTACACAACTATTATTGCACTGGGAAACTACACCATATTTAGTTGACACTTATAAATGGTCCCTAATCTGTCCTCCAACATTGGAAGGTAGAATTCTGGTATTCAATTTTCAGGGCTTAATCAGTGATTCTTTTCTGGCAGCCGGGCCTTCTGCTTATTAATGCAACAGGTCAAGTTGAGGATTATACTCTGTATAATAGCAGACTTGATCCAATATTGACTCATACATTATCCACTGTGTAATGCTGACCCAAACCAATAAGGAACCCAATTATACACTGTGTAATGCTGATCCAAACTTGGTATTTCCTAGCCATTTAGATATCACTTGTTTGATATGACACTATACACCCATCAGGATGTGTGGGACTGAGTTGATACAACGTCCATTAAGATGGAATGGGAGATACATGATTGATGATCTTATGATCATGCAGCGTGTAAGCAGTGATAATCATTTAGAATGGCTAACAATTATACAGCACATAATAGCTATATCAAATATAATAAACTAGTAACATACAGTGTAGAATCATTAGACATTAGAATGACAATCAAGTGATAATACAGCGTATAATTATTGCATCCATCATAATTGTGACCGTACATCAGTCACTATTGAGTATTTGGCCAAATAAATGCTCTGAAATAAAGTTATCTCTGTTTTTCTTATTATTGCATGTAGATAGAAAGATTGGAAGTCTTAAGGTTAAGATTCCTGAAAACTGGATATCTAGGTTCAATAAAAGAAAAGAAGGCAGGATTGGCCAAGTCAATCTGGGAGACAGGATGTCTCAAAAACAGTTTAATTAATCCAGAAGATTTAAAAAAATACACAGGAATATAATTAATGATGATTTAATTATATTGGTTAAATTGCCTTGACTGTGTCAAGAAGTTTGGTTGAGGTCAACCATAAGTAAACCCCCAAATTGTGGTTTAAAAGCGCCGCACCAGCAAATTAATTGGGTTAAAAGCGCTGCTGCGCCGCCTAATGGATTTGCAAAGCGCCAAGGCGCCACTATCAAATATTTTCAGGCGCTGGGGAACCGCCTGGGAAAGTTTCTGGGCGCTGCAGTGGCGCCTGGTTTGAGTTTCAAAGTGCTTTAATGGGTTTTTAGGCAAAAAACCCTTAAATGCAAAGATAACTAAATAAAGCTCCCAGTTGGAACATTAATAGCTGAGTTTTGGGATGTTTAATCCACAGGGTTTTGGCACTGGGAGCTGAGGAAGCTCCATGCTGAATTGGTCATTGGGATGAATGGAGTCAGGTGATTTCTTCCCATTGAAAGTTGATTCTCATAGGTTGAGAAATATTGGTGATCTTTTAGGTAAAGATCTAGGTTTGGATGACTCAAATGTCATAGACCATGTGAGCTAAATTATGGGTTGATTCAGGAACCGGAGAGGTTTTCAGGTGAATATGCCCCAAATGGTATATAAGCAAAAACAGCTAAACTTTAATAAAGATATATTGTCAATTTTGACGCTTTACACTCAACTACCTTTTCAATTAATATGTCTTCTTTGTTAAATTTTGAAAGGGCCAAATTTGGAGTACTTTGCATGGAAACTGCTGCTACCAGGAAAGAGGTTCCTAAAAGTTTGTTGGAGGAAGCTTGGGCAAGCTTGGAGGTCACCAAGACTGTGCCTGAGGAGTCCTTGGTGGAAATAAAGGCTGCGTTTGAAGAGTTATACTCTGATTACTTTGCAAAAGAAGGGACTCCCGCCCAAGGAAACCAAATCTATGTGTGGGATTCCTGGAACCTGCTAGTAGGATGGGGAAAAATCTTACAACAAGTGAAAGCAAAGGCAAATTGTGAAATTGAGGCTTTAAGGGCAAGGGAGGAAAAGAGTGTTGAGATCATGGCCTGTTGGCGGGATGATAACAAAGTGTTGTCCCATAAAATTGCCTCTCTGGAGACAAAGCTCTTCAAAGCTTTGTCAAAGGAAGGTAATGGAAATAAGAGTCAAGGGCAGGATAATGGCAGGATGGACTGGTTGGACCTGGATCTGCCACAATAATAAACTAATAATTACACGGTGTACACCTGCTATATCAATTAGAGTATATTGGTGATTAAACGACATATAATTACTATACTTAATAGAATATTGACCTAGTGGTAATATGGAGTGTAATTGATAGAGATCTGCGTGTGATGATTAGCCTGATCATCTTTAGTCAATCAGCCTAATCTCACATACATACTTGTAAGCACCAGCTGGTCTCAATAGATAACTTATTTTCTCAGGGATGTCCCCCTTGGGAATTGGAAGGAAGGTTTCTTGGTGGGGAGTAGAATTCAGCCTGTACTATGTCCTTTCTTGGGTTTTTTTTTCTTTTAGGTAGGTCATGAACCTACCACTGTTTCAACTGAACCAATGATAGCTTAGTATTTGATTAAAGAAGGCAACAGTTCAATAGAAAGGACAAGAATGAATAGAATAAGATGTAGTTTATTATAGAATATTGTGATTAATATACCATATGGGGAAAGCCACAGGGGGTGGCACAGTGATGGGTTCCATATAATGCTCAAAGCCAAGGATTAATTGCACAGGGATCAGTGAAGTCAAATTGATAGTGCTCCTAATTAGGGGAAAGTGCCCAAAATATGATATTGCAATCAGATTGATCCTGTTAGAGCTAGATGACAAGCTGCACTGTTCAAATAAAAATTATGTGGATATAATAAACACAGAGTTAATTGTTTGAGTAACAGTAAGCCAAATTGAGAGGGGGCTTGATCATTTTGGAACTGCAACCTGTGGAACATAAAATGGAGATAAAAATTGAGGTCAAGAAGATCATTTGCAGAGGAAAATTAGAATATTAACAAGAAGTTGAGGGGACATAGAAGGCAGGCTAAGAGACAGCAAAGGAGTCCAAGCCAACTGAACCATTACCCCAGCAAAGGCTTCAAAGACAGGGGCCAACAGGCTCAAATACGCAAACATGAGGTTAACTTTCTTTTTATTCCAAAGGTGAGTAAGATATCTAGAAACAAGTTTCTAGAGGGGAATGGGGAAAGTCTTAAGGTAGTTCAGGATGGGGGGAGGGGATTCAACAGCTTCTGATTGGTTGGTACAAATATTTTCAGCAGTTGAAGGTCCTGCATTGGAATTTACGCTGATGACATCATAATTTAAAAAATTCTGGCAACCAGCGGGTCAAGCGCTTCCATCACAAAACAACGTATAATATGTGGTTTTATTGTCATAACTGTTTGGATAAAAATAAAGTAGGTCCAGATTTTCCAGGGCTATTTGAGCAACCCCAGCTTTGACCCATTTTGTTTTTGGCAATCACAGCATTTAAGTTGTTGATTTCTCTTAAGGGTTTGGCAGCAGTTCTTTGCTAGTTTTGGGTCTTACAGGGACGTACTATTTCTTCCATTTGGTTTTCTACTGTAACACCCTTTTTGATCATAAATAGACTGGGGTTTGTAAGGCCCACATGACAAAAATCCCTGACATCAAATCTAAACACAAATCTGAGTCCATTTACTATCATGAAATGGTAAATTGAGAGGATGATTGTTTGATTGCGCAATTAGGCACTCAATTGCTTTCAGGATCTAATAATAGCTGTGGCACCTCAGCCTGCTGCAGAAAAACCAAGGTTCATGTTATACCAGCCAATGAACTTCCATCCCCAGGCCCAAGTGCACAATTTCCAAGCAAAATTGCAAATATCACTGAAAATGATGCCACCAGGCCTCTGGTGGCACAAAAGGCTAATTATTCCACAGTAAGTATAAAAAGTGAGGAGAAGAAGCCTTGCTCACTGTTGAAATCATAAAATAAATGACTTTATTCCCAGGACCCATTATTTTCTTGCAGGAATTATCTATTTTGCACTAATATAATCATTATGTTTGCATCTATTTGTGAATCCACTACACAATACAACCGCAACTATCTGTTCCCTCCTGGTTCTTCTCCTGTTACTTTGGTTAAGCCACCTTGTGCCTTTGACTTGGGGTTCTTCTATTCTCATCACCTTGATCTTCCTACTGGCTACCCTAGAGTGTTCATTCTGCCTATCATGAATGTTGAAAATCATGCCATTAATGCTATTTTGATATATCCTTCAAATAGTGATATGTACAAAGATTTAGTTGGTTTTGATTTTGACTTCAGATATTCCTTGCCTTCCTTAAATGGGTTGACACCAATGTCCAGCCATTCCAAATTGCCATACCATACCATCCCTCCACTGATCCTGGTATGATTTCAACCCAATATGACCCCCTCTACCACTCTGTCTACCTATAGAGTGATCATCAATCCTTGTCTACTATTTAAGTAGAATCACTTCTCCTAATAAATACAAGTTTATCCACATTTGTGTTGGCTTTAATATTCTTCAGGATTTTTTATTTCCTTTTTGCCAAAAGGAATTCTTCATCTTGTATTCCAGAAAATTGTGTTATGTGCCCTTAATTTTATCCTGAAGCTAACCCAAGGCTAGCTTTGAACATCAAATCTTTTTTATGAAGATTTCTTGCTGTATCCTCCTGGATGTTGTCCCCAGGAGCCAAACACAACAAAATGGTGCTTGCTACAGGGGCTTCAAGTCCCTTGGTTACTCTGTTCCCCACACCTTCTCTGGCCTGTCTCCTTTTGTTTCTGAAGTACAAAAACAACCTAAAGTCTCTAGTCCTCCTCTCAAGGAAGATATAACCAATTAACCCTCTACTACCATGGTGATAGTGTTGTCTCTCAGGCTTGCGTGGGCCCCCTTCCAGCTTTCTCTCTCAATTATGAACAAGCTTGCGCCATCACGCGCTTCCTCCTTCACACAGGCACTGTGGCAATGCATACCATTCCTGGTCTCTGCCCTGGTTATGCATCCTAAGATCTGTATTCCTTCCGCCTGGACTTTGGTCTCCCCTTGCTCTAATGGAGTCCATAGAAACCATTAGAGTGCTGGTCAACCAATTCATCCAACCTGCTTTAGTTCATCACCAGTTAGCGTTAGGTTCACATAACCAACTTTTGACTGTGTTAGCCACCGCTGTTTTCAATAATCATGCACAAAATGTGGCCTATCAAGAATTTTCCCATAGTCTATTTGCTTGTATTTCAGATAGCCAGCACAACTTGCTGGTCTCACAGAAATACTTAAATTTGTCTCTGAACTCTCTTTGCCCCTTTCTTCCTGGGAACATCAAGGATCAACTGTGAAAACTAGACAACCACCAAGCTACGTGGAAAAAGAAGATTGAAGCAACTCTCTTGAAATGGTGTCAAGATTTTGAGACCTTAGTTAACGAGCTCAACCAATTTTGAGAGCATGTCAACTCACAGCTCAAGTTGGTTGGAGCCCACATTAATAATTGGGGCCAACATCTGCACCAACAATACAGTTTGGATAAGGCTGTGCTAGGAAACACTCTGTGTCAGGTTCAAAACTATGTTGATGATAGATTAGCCTCAATTGAAGTGACTCCTCCCAATCCTTCTGTTGAGGTCCTGTCTGCCTTTTAAGCTAAGGTATGGGAAGCCATAGCTGAACTCAAAGCCACTACACAACGCCAAGCCTCTGTTCCAAACTCTCTACCAGTAGAATCTATGCCTGAACCTTGCATTGCCTCACTGACAGATCAAGTAGCTACTTTGCAAGGTGAGGTTGAGTATTTGAGACAATGCTTTTCTGACCCTGATGATTTGTCTTCTGACTCTGATGGCAAAGGAGAGGCAAAGGTCACAGATACCCCTGCCCATACTGACCAAAGGTGCTGCTCTGTCTTGGAAGGTCAACCCTGTATTGACTGTGTCCTCCAATTGTATCCTTTAGCAGCACTGACAAATGACGTTGCAGATAGGCAGGATGCTCTGGAACGTGAGGTGCAGAACCTCACTTGCTTAACAGAAACAATGAATGAGCAGGTGACCTCTCTGACAACCCAGGCTACCTTCTTAGCCACTTGTGTCAATGATACTATCAGCACATTGGCAGTACAACATATAAAGATTGATTAATTTGGAGCTGCTACCTTACTGCCAGGGATATCAGTGGACAAAACTGCTCTATGCTAGACACCTTGGAAGAGAGCCTTTGACTTCTCTGGGATAGACAATCAGCTGCAGAAGCTGAGTTTGGGGGCAACCCCCACATTAACGTTCTCAATCCAGGTGATAACAGCCAATCAAACTTGTTGTCCATTTACCTCAATTATAAGCCTTTATTCAAACAAATATTTGACCCTAAAACCTCTACCATTGCTGCCTTTCTGAAAGTCTACAAAACTACAATATGTAGGGCTACTGACAAGCTTAAGAAGGCTCATATTTTTACCTGTCTGCATCCTACTTTCCAAGAAGTTGCGGTCCCCAAATTCCCATCTATTATCACTTGGGAAGATATAAAACACCTACTTATTGAGGAATTTGAAGGGGATCTCAGCTTTTAAAACATGATATATGCATTTATGCACATTGCCTTTAAGCCAAAGAAACTCTGACTGAGTTTTCTGACTGCTTCTATATTGAAGGACAACAGTTAATCACCAGTTGTCATTTAACAATCTGAGAAGCATACACAGCATGCTCAAAAGTGTTGAAGGTGAACCAGCTCCTATGCCTATACTTTAAGGCACACAAAGCTTCTTTTAATTCCACAAAGATTATTAAGACCCTCTTACAGGACATGCATTTGACCCATGGGGGTACTGTGATTTTCAAAAATAAAGCTAGCAACACTGGAACCACCTCCTATACTATGTGTATTATGACTCTTGGTTCAAGTGGATAGCCTAAGAGACAAGGATGTCATAACTGTGGTCAAATAGGCACCACTTACATACCTGCACCAATCCTCAGGTAAAAGGTTGCAACTCAAAGGAGCAGGAGGGAAAAGAGAGGTCAGTTTAGAGGCAGAAACACTCTCTGCAGACCAATTTCCTCTGTCTCCTCCTGATCCTCCCTCTGATAAGGAATATCGCCCTTCATCTGGCCCAATTATCCTTCACCTGTTTCACAATCTTTCTGGTGATTCTGAACCTGAAGACTCTGAGACAATGAATCAGATAGTTATGGCTACTCCATTTTGGCTGACCTGGAAACTGTATCAGTGCCTTACAAGCTTTGTTTAGGAAAAATCATAACTAAAACTTGCTCACCTTTGACTGAAGCCAAGGCCATGGTGGCTGTTGTGTTTTGAGGCGTGGTAAAGACACACAACAGGGAATCCTAACCTTAGGATTGATTTGTACTAAGTCTTGGCTAGATGGCTGGTAAGGCCATGTGATTACCTTTTGGCCCTGTATAATAATCTCTACTTTTTATGGCTAGAGAGAGGCGCCAAAGTACTTGGAGACACAAAGACAAAAATGTGAATATAACTTAAATTTTATTGAGTATAAAAATTAGAAATATTTACTTTTTAGCTTCACCACAAAATAGTACATGGACAGTAGGATCACTTGCCACAGGCATGAGTGGGGCAAGTGAGTTATGCATGATCAGGAAACCAAAAAATTGTATTTCCTGATTCAGTCATCAACTCATTTTGAGAGGCAAAAGCAAAAGCAAAAGCAAGAGATTTGTCTTCAAAATGGCTCACCAAAGGCAAAATTGACACGTGGTGAATAGCAGTATTCAAGAAATTGCCCTCCCCTAGATTGGCCTTAGGGGGGCAGTACTTGCAGAGGAACTTGGCATGCACTTGAGCAAAGGGAAAGCCACTGGAGAGGAGCTTTACAGTGTATTCAAACCCATGTTTAAAGGTCACTTCCAAAGGGACAATCCACAGAATGTCCAAATTTATGCGCGCACCCACCCACTCTGTATTGGTAGTAAAGAACACAGTCACCAACATCAAATTCAGGCAAGGGGGAGCGTCCAGCATTATCAGGAGAAAGCTCAAGCATCTTAGTTTTGTATGAAGAAGTGTAGGCAGTGGCCTATATATCAATTATGCAGTTGACTAGATCCTTGATGTGGTTGTCAAGATTCATGGCCTTATCAGAGGAAAGCAGGGGACCCCCAATAGCAACAGGGTAGTAGCCTCTTGCCCATACAGTATAGCAAAAGGGAAGTACCCAGTGACACAATGTTTGCTAATGCAATACACAAAGAGAGCAGCAGGTAAGTTAAGTCCCAGTTAGCAGTGTCAGAGTAGGTGAGCTTCCTCATGATGGAGACCAGAGTTGAATTTGCACGCTTGACTGTCCCATTGGTAGAAGGGTTGTAGGGGGAAGAGAAAGACTAAGGATGTCAAAGCTTTGACAACAGAGGTTACAAGCTTGGCATTGAAGTTAGTCCCATTATCTGAGAGCAACACTTGAGGACAGCCATGGTGGTAGAAAACATCTTGTAACAGGAAGGCAGTAGTTGTCTTAGGTGTGATATCCTTTGTAGGGCAAGCTTCTACCCACTTGCTGAAGTGATCAACAGCAATCAGAATAAAGCAACAACAAGAACGTGAGCAGGGGAGAGGACCTACCGTGTAATGCTGACAGTATGAAAAACATGTTGAAGGGGAACTAATTTGAATTTGTGGGCAGCGGCTTGAGGCCTCTGCAGCTGGCAGTTGTGGCAAATAGCTATGACTTCAGGGATCAGCAGGAAAAGTTTTCCCAGAAGTAATTCTTCTGAAGCCAGTCAAAAGTCTTGGTAATGCCTCCATGCCCAGTCTTCTTATGAGCTTGTGACACCAACAAGAGGCAAAGACTGGGGTTGTACATAAGGCAGATATTGATCTTGTACTTTCTTGGAGAGCTGATTGTTGCATATGAGGGTACCTTTGAACAAGGCCAGTTGGACCTCTTCTGTCTCTCTTTCCCAAGAAGAAGGGTATCCAATTAGTTTGTACAACTGGTCAACCTCCGCAGGATGTAAAGCAAGAATGGACATTCTGGATAGTCCACCAGCGTTCTGATGTTGAATCCCAGGGCAAGGGAGCACAGTTAATTTATAGCCTTGCAGACATAGGGCCCATCTATCTAGGTGCCCTTCTGGCTCCTTAAGTTGTTGTAACCATTTAAACAAAGTGTGGTCAGTGACAACTGTGAAATGGGTACCTTTCACATAGTGGCAGAACTGCTTGACGGCATGCAAAATGGCAAGACACTCTTTCTCTGTGACACTATAATTCTTCTTATGATTGTTTAGCATGCAGGAAGTGTAAGCCACAGGATGTTTTACACCCTTGTTGTCTAGTTGGGCCAGAATAGCCCCAATAGCAAGATGGCTAGCGTCAGTGTATAGGATGAACTCCTTATCATAGTCAGGATACACTAGGATTGGTGCCTCTTTGAGTTTTTTCTTAAGGGTTTCAAAGGCTTGCTGCTGACTGGCAGTCAATTCAAAAGGGATATTATGTAACAGTTGGACCAAAGGTTTACTAGTATTGGCAAAGTCAGGAATAAACTGTCTGTAGTAGCCCATCATCCCTAGAAAGACTTGTACCTCTTGCAGTTTGGTGGGCGGAAGCATTTTGTTGATGGCTTCATCCTTCATAGTCATTGGGCAAATCCCTGTCTGGGTTACTTAATGGCCCAAGAATTCAAGACGCTCTTTGAAGAAAAAGCACTTGTAAGGTTTTAGTTTGATGCCAGCTTCTTATATCTTTATGAACACCTCTTTGAGGTGAGCCAGGTGATTGGTGAAGGTAGCGCTAAAACCCGTTATACTATAGAGTATACTAGGACACATGACAGCTTCAAGTTGCAGAGGATGGAGTCCATGGCCCTTTGGAAGGTGGCCAGAGCATTGCAGAGTCCCTGCAGCATGCAAGTAGGCTCACAATCCTTCAGATGTAATGAGCGCAACTTTTTGGCAATACTTAGGCAATAGGTCAACTTGTCAGTATCCAGATTCCTGATCTATTGCAGAGAAAACTTAGAGCCTTCAAGATGTCAGAGAGCATCATCAATACCCGGCAAGGGGTACAAGTCCTTCTTGGTTAAAGAGTAGAATTGGCAGTAGTCCATCACAATACAATGACATCCATCTTTCTTCTTTAAGATGGGTAGTGGGGATGCCCAAGGACTTTGGGAAGGTGCTAGCAGCCCTGCATCTAACAGTTGTTTGAGCTCTTTAGACACCTGGGCGTCCTCAACACGGCTGCGGCAATATGGTTTAGCACAGAAGGGAGGAGCGTCATCAGTGTCAATCTGATGGATAATGCCTTTGGATAACCCATCGTTGATACTGTCATTAGCAAAGTTGTCAGACAAATGGTCTAGCAAGTATAGCATCTCTTTCTGTTGAACCAGGGACAGTTGTAGAAAGTCTTACACAGTGAACAAGGATAGGACTCAGGGTTTATCCTCAGGTAAGTTAAAATCTTGGAATGTGCCAAAGGAATGAAGAGACAGGGCATCAGGAGAGCTCAATAACTTGCCATATCTGACAACCTGCCCCCTAGACACGGTCATGGGGAGTGCAGTCAGGTTGGCTACCAAAAATTGAACAGGGTTCTTATGGGAGACATCTAGGATTCCAGACAGAGATAAGGTTTGTTGCATCCTAATGAGGGGGGAGAGTACAACTCCAAGAAGGTTTGTTCAGGTAGTTCATATGATATCTGGGAGTCTAGGATGGCCTGGGAGCCAGGGGTGATGGTGAAAGCGGACGTGGCTAAGAGAGGGACCCCTTCAGACGCAGGAAAAGCCATGGTTGGACATTTCATGTTTGAAGAGTGGGTGCAATATTTGAGGTTGAAAACCCCAGTGGGATATTCCAAGGCACATGTCTTGAGACATTTTCTGGGAACTTTAACAGGCTCTTCAAAGATCAGAGGGGCTTTGTATCCCAGAATAGAGAGGTAACTATCTTTCAAGTTGATTATCCCATTATATTCCCTAAGGAACTGAGTGCCAACTAAGATATTATAACTCTCGTTTTCCAAGACAACTTCTGGCGCAGCTAGGAGAAGCTTGCCAAACTGCATGGGTAGAGCAGAGTACGCCCCTATGGTGTGGGTCATAGATAGTCCAGCTGTGCCATACAACTGGTGATAATTAAGGTCAGGGGCAAGTTTGGATTTCTTCAAAAGCTTGGAGGAAACAACGTTGACTGGTAAGCCAGTGTCTAAAACAGCCTTGATCTTCACTTTTTGAATGAATATCTCTACTCAAGTGGTAGTGCATATAAAGGGTGAAAGGAGGCCAGATTGCCCTGAGCTTCTGCTAGTTCCTTATCCCACTTCTCAATCATGCATCTTAATCCTGGGAACTCCTTATAAACAGTTTGGAGAGAGAGAAAAATAGATACATTCTTGAAGACAGCGTCAGCAACCTAAGCAGCTTCTTCTGACAACTCCACTAGCACAGGGGACCTCTTAGCCTGAGTGAGGTAAGGGCAAGAGACAACTTCTTTGGGTTCAGGCAAAGGATTAGCGGTAGCTGTAGTCTTTCTTGATTACAACTTATAGGGGACTGTAATGGTTTTGGGAACAGCCAGAACAGAGTACCCATATCCATTGGTGTTGTCTGTATTAGAGTCATCCAGGTCAGAGTTGTCAGAGATATTGTGGAACAATAGGAGGATAGAAGGAGCCTCATTATCAGCAGGCTCAGAGTCAGATATAGAGGGAGAGATTGAAAGAGACAGGGAAGAATTGTCAACCAAGAGCCTCACTGCCTCTAGGTTGACTGCTCTTTTGGATCAGCTCCTTCAACCCATGGGTTAGTGCAGACTCAAGAATGGTGACCTATCTGACCACAGTTGTGGCAACCCTGGCATTGAAGAGGATTTCACGAGCTCATGGTAAGAATGTGGGGACCACAGGAAGATAAACAAGAGAAGAAGAAGCTCAATTTTTCCTAAAATCTGCTCCTGAATGGATAAGGTGCATGTCCTGCAACAGTGTCTTTATGTCACAGTAGGTTCCATAATGCCGGGTATTGTCTGTCCAAGTAAGAAGGCTTGGAAAGCCGAGAAACCTGTATCAAAATTAACCAGGTTAACAGATTTAAACCAAACATTCAATTGAAAATGGGTCACAGCTGCTCCAGTCTGCCATCTGAAACCAGCTCCCCCTTTCAAACTGACATTGATAAATTGACGTAATTTGAGGGTCACCCAATATGCACTTTTTTTGGCAGGGTTGTCAGAAACTGTTCATTCAAGGGTTCTTTGCAACCTGGACCAGATACTTGCTGAACAATGTGGAAGGAATAGGAGGTCAAGATTCAGGTGGTATTGCTTGGTTGCTTTTTTTCTGATATATATTGAATAATTTTTCCTGTTTCAACTCTAAGAGTTGAGTCCTCCTAAATTTACTCAATAAAAATCATTTATCCCAAGTTCTAATTTTGATTTTAAAAAAATTCATCCTGTGATTGGGTTGTTGCAGTATATTCTGTACAATCTGATTCTAAACCAAATCATTTCTGGAAGATGGGGCCCTGCAGCTGGAACTTTGTTGTTGGTACCTCCCAATGTCAATAATATGCCAGCTGATTTTGCAGCTCCTTCCCCCATTCTTGAAACTGAAAATTGTGTTACTTCCCAATGTCCAGAATTTTACGCTGAAGATACATTGATGCTTTCCCAGGTCATTTATCTTGGACTACTTTGGTTAGGACTGATTGTTCTACTTAATCCTGGAGTTAAAATTGGAAATTTCACAAAAAAGTATCTGAAGCTGCGTTGGTGGTTAATCACCAATTCTATGTGGATTTGGGTGGTGATTCCCCATCACTTAGAAACAACTTCATATTATCCAGTGATTTCTCTCACACTTTATGCTCTTCATTGAGGAGAGCATAGCTTTATGGGCTTTGAAGTGAAGACACAGAAGCTGGTTAACTTTGAGGGCTTAAGAGCAAGCCATGTAAGCTTCATGGACTGTCAATTGTCTGCTTGTTATCAGTTGCTGGCCTTCCATGTAGAATCTTTTTTCAAACTCAGCTAGCGTCTCTTTAGGCTTGAAAGCAATGTGCATAAAAGCGTCCTATTTTACTTCCACACTAAGGTCACCACCAAACTTGTCAATCAGAAGCTGCTTCATATCTTCCCACGTCTCAATGGTGGGTAGTTCAGGCACCACCCTCTCCTGGCAAGTTGGATGTAGACAGGTCAGAATATGTTCTTTCTTAACTTTGTCTGAAGCTCATCTCAAGGCAGTTTCATAGATAGTTAGGAAAGCTGCAATGGTTGAGGTTTTGGGATCAATGACTTGCTTAAAGGTAGGCTTGAAGTGTGCTTTGGAGTTGGACCACTATTGTGGCTATTGAGTACATTTATACACAGGGAAATTTGTGCTTCAGATTTAGAGGGGGACTGTCTAGCCCACAGCTGAAAAACACTTTCTTCAAGGGTAGTCAGGGTCTCAACAGCGCGGGCACTTGTATTGATAGCTTGAGTTATCTGTTGTTCAGTAACGTCTAGGCGTTGACCTTGGGAGGTCACTAATGTGGAGAGCTCAGCCAGTTGAGAGGTAAGGGATGGCTCCACTGAGAGGCAAGGGGCAAACCTGTTGTTTACAGGCTCAATTAATTCACTCATCTATTATACATCTCTACCCAGTTCAGTATGATCCTTCTTCAAATGATCCACCTCATTAGCTAGGGTAATTAGTTCCCTAGAGCATTAGATTTGAGGGGCTCCTGGTAAGCCAGGGCAGCAACCATCTTTGTCAACAACCCCAACTGGACTAGCAACAGTTACCATCATCTTGCGTAAGGCAGCAAGTTCTTACTGTAGCTCAGCAACTTGAGCAGTCAACTCAAGTACCTGGGGGTCAGTTTGAGAAACCTCAGTAGGTTGTTGTTGACTGCAAGTAGCCGTACATAGCTCTTGAATAGCATCCCATATTTTCTGCTCTCTATCCACCAAGTCATCAGAAGGGGGAACGGGCGGAACATCTGGCTTGGGCGTAGATAATTCATTCACTTGACTCTGTTTTTTGGCTATAGCAGCGGCAGTGGCAGCTCTCTCTTGACCAAACACTGTACTGAGTTTATTAAGGCTGTTAGCAGCAAAGTCTGCTACCTGCTGTAGTTTTTTGAATAGATACATGCTGAATGCATTGAGCTGCGGCACAAGTTGTTTGAAGTCAGAGAGATAAGCATTCAAGGTGGATCTACTTGAGTTTGCAATGGTTGTTCTAGCTGGTGAAACTTGTATAGACGCTCCCTAACATATTTGGGGATGGACTGGCACATTTGTTTGATAGAATTAACCAAACAGGTCTGGGAGGTAACAGAGTTGCGCTGATTATCAGATACCAAGGAGAACAGGGAATGGATCCACTGTTGGTAGGCAGAAAACTGATCCCAGTGATATGTAACTGCTGCTTGTAGAGACAAGATTTCTTGGACGTGGAGCCCCAACACCATCTGATGGTGGGCCAAGGCAGGCTGCACAAAGGACAATAGTAAGTGCTCAGCGGAACCAGCCACTGAGAGGAGATGCTGTGGAAATTGAGGAGCCACAATTAAAAGTAGTATTCAGCCTGACTGAACTGTAGCTGAAGACAAGGGATGGCTCCTTCACGGGCTATCTCAAGGGCTACTGACATGACTTGGTCTAAGTCAGGGGTACCCATGGGGTAAGCAACTAGATGGGGACCATTCCCGAGGGCAGTACAGTAGGGATAATAGGCAGGTTGGCAATATCTTCCTCAATAGGAGGGCTAGTAATTTTAGGTGAAGCCGGCTCTTGTATGAGACGAGGCAAAGGACCTGAAAACATGGATGCAAAAGGGATAACCAAGGGGCTTACAGCCCCTGTAGTGAGCACCATTTTTGTTATGTTCTGAGGCGCGGCACAGACACACAACAGAGAATCCTAACCTTAGGATTGGATTTTTACTAAGTCTTGGTTAGATGACAGGGAAGGCTATGCAATTACCTTGCGGCCCTGGAAGAATAATCTCTACTAGCCGTGGCTAGAGAGAGGCGCAGAAGTACTGGATGACACAACAACAAAAATGTGAATATAACTTACTTTTTATTGGTTAATGTGAAATGGAATATATAGTGGTTAGTAATACCACAAAACACTATCAGGACGGTAGGATTACTTGCAACCAGCATGAGTGGGGCAAGTGAGTTGCGCAGGATCAAGAAACCAAACAATTGTATTTCCCAATTCAGTCATCAACTCATTTTGAGAGGTAAAAGAAAAAGAAAGAGATTCATCTTTGAAATGGCCCACTGAAGGCAAAATTGACACATGGTGAATAGGGTTATTCACAAAATTAAGTCTGGAGGGGAGTACTATATAGACCCAAGGACCCTGCACTTAAAACTTATTGCCATTTTTGAATAAAAGTTATGTTAATTTGGCTCATACAGCTATTGCCTTATTTTGTATTTGCTGTCTACTAATTCAGTTTGAGATCTCCTGGCCCGCCTGCCCCACTGCCCACTGTTTTCTGTCCTCCTGGTGTTCCCTTTGGACCCGTCCATTTTACTGATCACCATCTGAAGTCTGAATACAAGGAATACACCCCATAAAAGATACTTGAACTCAATCCCCTGGCCTGCATACAATCCACAGTTTGATACAACTGACAAGGCCTGTGGATAATTTCAACACCCAAGTTGTTCAGAGGGAATTTCAACCATCTACCTGCTTATGACCTGTCCATGGAACTGCCTGTGGCCCCAAAACCTATGCCTGCTTCTTTGCCTGACCTCCCAACCAACCATTCTGGCAAGCTGTTTGGGATTGTGTACATCACCCTTGCAGGGTTGATTGACACTATAATCCCAGCTCCCGGCCCATGGTCTTGGGTGGGGAAGTCTGCCTCCTACCTTTTAAAGTTAGCTCCCCTCTTGTGGTTGGCATTACCCGCAAAAAATCCGGCCCAAGTTACCCCTGAAAACAACAGGCCAGCTGCCCAAGACTAGATACCTGACATTGTGGCAATCTTTATTAAGCCTGGTACCCTGAGCCCCAAGATGTTGTTTTTCTTGGGGCATCTTGTATGCTTTTGCTATTGATAATCATTTATTACACCTATAAGATGACTACAAACCTGATCTCTTCCATGTGGAAGAATGAAAACCCAAATGACCTAAAGAGACTTAACGCCAATATTGCTGATGCTAACAAAGCTCCATCCTCCCAAGTGCAAAATGTGATTGTGAATCAGTCCCCCACAAAAGTGGAGAGCCTCAGATGGGGAAGCTCATGCTTGAGGAAGCTAGATGCGCCATGCCGGTCCTCTGCCTGAATTTCCATACCAACACCCCCTCTTACACCAGTGACACCCAGAAGATCCTTGGGGTTGCTTCAATGCTATTGGGGGACGCCTTGGACTGGTTTGGCAAGGCCACAGCTGAGGACGTAGAATTCTGTCTTGACTACGCCAAGTTTGAGGCTATTTTAATGGCCACTGGGGAAGATTGCAACACTAAATACTACGCCCTGAACTCCCTGCTAGAAATTTGACAAGTTCCTTGACCCATCTAAGCATATATTCACAAATTCCTCAAACTGAAAACCCACACCCAACTTGAGGACAAACTGGCAGCCATTATCTTCTGAAAGGGCGTCAACCTAGCAATGAAGGACCTGTTGAAGCACTATCCACCCACCCTCATCCTAGACAAACTAATCCCCTGTGCAAGAGTTTTAGCATGAACCAAGAGAACACTGGCTTCTCCCAGACCCGCCAACCCCAAACACTGACCCCCAACAGAACAGGGATGACCCCTGAAGAGCTTCAACAGCACTACCACAAAGGACTCTGCTTCCACTGCTATGAGGCGGGCCCCTTGACCAGAGCCTGCCCTAAGAAGAACACTGCTCTAATCTTACTGGTGCAGATAAACAATTCTTCCCAGTTTTACAAGTTCATCCAAGTAACCATAGAAGTAGCGGGGAACAAGCGCATGATTGAAGCCTTTATTGATACAGGGGCAGACAAAAGTTTTACTGACGCCAGCCTAGCAGAGGAATTAGGCTTGACAGCCTCAGAGCGCAGTCTACAAGTAATCATGGGAAATAGCTCCTTGGACACCAGCTATGAGTGTGAAAAAGAAATCCTGTTGTCCATTGGACACAATGTATACCCGTTGTCACTGATCCTCTTGTCAGGGCTACCTCATCCCCTTATACTAGGTGACTTCTGGTCCAAAAGACACAGCCTGATCCTGAACTATTGTGAGCAAACTGCCACGTTGGGCTGACCAGCATCCTGTGACACTGTTCCCTTTTGAATGAGCAATGACCAACCCCCTACCAACAAACTCTTGATCATGAAGATAGAACCTAGCGTTGGGATAATGCCTACCCCCCACAGAAATGGAATCATGTGTTTAGTGAAGAAGCAACCACAAAACTACCCAGCCATTTGATCTACGACCACACCATAGACCTATTACCAGGGACTAAACCGCACTACGGCCCCATCTACAGCTTTAACCACCACAAGCAAGTAGCCTTGAAAGCATACCCTTAGTATATAACAAAAAAGGGTTCATCTGGGTGTCAAAGGCCCCCTGATTGTTGCCCATGCTATTTTTAGGAAAAAAGATGGTGGGATGTGTTCATGTGTGAATTATCAAAAACTGAATGAAATTATGGTGAAAACCGCTACCCCATCCCCAATACCAACAACCTCTGTGATATACTGACTGGAACCCAGGTGTACTCAAAAATTGATCTGAGAGACGCCTTCAACCAGATCAGAATCAAAGAAGACAAATACAAGATGGCTTTCAAAACCAGAAATGGGCTGTACAAATACCTAGTTATGCTGTTTGGCTTGTGCAATGCCCCCAGTACTTTCCAAAGGAGGATCAACTCTGTCCTAAGCAAGTACCTCAACCAATTCTGTGTTGCATATTTGGACAAAATACTCATATACAGCAAGTCACATGAGGAACACCTCCAACACCTTGACTGTATAATGGAGCAACTCTCCCAAGCAAACTTACACGCAAAACTTAAGAAATGCAAATTCTTTCAGTATGAAGTTGAATTTCTGGGATACATAGTGAAGACCGGCAGCTTTGCTATGGCACAGGATAAAGTAGAAGCAATAACATCTTGGCAGGTTCCCAAAAGCAGGAAAGAGGTGAGAACTCTTTTTGGGCCTGGAACATAGTTTGCAGGGATTTCATCCAAAAAATTTCTCACATTAACCTCCCCCTGACCCGCCTTTGCTCTGAAAAGGTCACCTTTACCTAGACTCTGGAATGTACCACTGCCTTTGATACCTTAAAACTTGCCTTCACCTCTGCCCCTGTCCTAGACATGCCAGATCCCTCCAAACCTTTTTTTCTAGAAACCGATGTGTCAGGCTTTGCAGTGGGCAGGGTCCTTCTTCAGGAAGGAGGGGATAGTATGCTACATCCTGTAGCATATCACTCCAAGAAGATGCTACCTGCAGAAGGAAACTACCCAATATACAAAAAGGAGATGATAGCTATAATAAAGCCCTGACACATTGGCACCTGTTATGAATACTGCTATTCACCATGTATCAATTTTGCCTTCAGTGGGCCATTTTGAAGACAAATCTCTTGCTTTTGCTTTTGCCTCTTGAAATGAGTTGATGACTGAATCAGGAAATACAATTGTTTGGTTTCTTGATCCTGCGCAACTCACTTGCCCCACTCATGCTGGTGGCAAGTAATCCTACTGTCCTGATAGTGTTTTGTGTTATTCCTAACCAATATATATTCCATTTCACATCACCAAAAAAAGTAAGTTATATTACATTTTTGTTTTTGTGTCATCCAGTACTTCCGCGCCTCTCTCTAGCCACAGCTAGTAGAGATTATTCTTCCAGGGCCGCAAGGTAATTGCATAGCCTTCCCTGTCATCTAACCAAGACTTAGTACAAATCCAATACTAAGGTTAGGATTCTCTGTTGTGTATCTGTGCTGCACCTCAGAACACAACAAAAATGATGCTCACTACAGGGGCTGTAAGCCCCTTGGGTTTCTCTTTTTAAACCATGCTTTCAGGTCTTTTGCCTCCTCCCATACAAGAGCTGGCTTCACCTGAAATTACTAGCCCTCCTATTGAGGAAGATATTGCCAACCTGCCTATTATCTCTACTGTACTGCCCTCGGGAATGGTCCCCATCTAGTTGCTTACCCCATGAGTACCCCTGACTTATAAAAAGTCATATCAGTAGCCCTTGAGATAGCCCATGAAGGAGCCATCCCTTGTCTTCAGCCACAGTTCAATCAGGCTGAATACCACTTTTAATTGTGGCTCCTCAATTTCCACAGCATCTCCTCTCAGCGGCTGGCTCCGCTGAACACTTACTATTGTCCTTTGTGCAGCCTGCCTTGGCCCACCATCAAATGGTGTTGGGGCTCCACGTCCAAGAAATCTTGTCTCTACAAGCAGCAGTTAAATATCACTGGGTCAGTTTGCTGCCTACCAACAGTGGATCCATTCCCTGTTTTCCTTGGTTTCTGACAATCAGTGCAACTCTGTTACCTCCCAGACCTGTTTGGTTAACTCTATCAAACAAATGCGCCAGTCTATCCCCAAATATGTGAAAGAGTGTCTACACAAGTTTCACCTGCTAGAACAGCCCTGGAAAACTCAAGTATATTCCACTTTAAACGCTTATCTCACTGACTTTGAACAACTTGTGCAACAGCTCAATGCATTTAGCAGTATTTATTTGAGCAACTACAGCAGGTAGTGGACTTTGCTGCTAATGGCCTTAATGAACTTAGTGCGGCATTTGATCAAGAGAGAGCTGCCACTGGTGCTGCTATAGCCAAACTTCAGAGTCAAGTGAATGAATTATCTACACCCAAGCCAGATGTTCTGCCCTCTCCCCCTTCTGATGACTTGGCGGATTGAGAGCAGATAATATGGGACGCTATTTGAGAGCTATGTACAGCTACTCATAGTCAAGGACGTCCTTCTGAGTCTCCTCAACCTGGCCCCCAGGTGCTTGAGTTGACTGCTCAAGTTGTGGAGCTACAGCAAAACTTGTAACCCTATGTGAGATAATGGCAGCTGCTGCTAGTCCAGTTGGGGTTGTTGACATAGATGGTTACTGCCCTGGCTAACCAGAGCCCCTCAAAGTCAATGTGCTAGGGAACTAATTGCCCTAGGTAACAAGGTGGATCAATTGAAACGGGACCATACTGAACTGGATAGAGACGTAAAAGAGATGAATGACTTGATTGACTCTGTGAATGAGAGGTTTGCCCCTTGCCTCTCAGTGGGGCCATCCCTTACTTCTTGACTAGCTGAGCTCTCCATAATCTTGTCCACCCACAGTAAACTCTTAGATACTACTGCACAACAGACCACTAAAGCTTTTAAATAATGGTGTCCACACTGTTAAGACCCTGACTACCCTTGAAGAGAGTATTTGTCAGCTATGGGCTAGACAGATCCCCTCTGAATCCAAAGCAGAATTTTCCCCACGTATAAACCTACTCAATAGCAATAATGGTGGTCCAATTCCAAAGCACACTTCAAGCCTACCTTTAAGCAAGTTCTTGATCCCAAAACCTCAACCATTGCAGCTTTTCTAACTATCTGTGAAACTGCCATGAGACAAGCATCAGATGAGGTTAAGAAAGAAAATATTCTGACCTGTTTACATCCAAATGCCAAGAGGTGGTGGTGCCTGAACTACCCACCATTGAGACGTGGGAAGATATTAAGCAGCTTCTGATTGACAAGTTTGGTAGTGACCTTAGCGTGGAAGTAAAAAAGGACGCTTTTATGCATATTGCTTTTAAGCCTAAAGAGATGCTAGCTGAGTTTGCAGACAGATTCTACATGGAGGGACAGCAACTGATAACAAGCAGATAATTGACAGCCCATGAAGCTTAGATTGCTTGCACTCAAGTCCTCAATGCTAACCAACTTCTGTGCCTTCACTTCAAAGCCCATAAGACTATGCTTTCCTTCATGAAGAGCATAAAGAAACTGTTGCAGGACATGCACCTTACCCATTCTGGAGCAGTTGTTAGAGAAAGTCAAGCTACTTATAACTCTGGTTTGACTTCCTGTGGTCCTTGCATTCTTACCATGAACTCGCAAAATCCTCCTTGGTGCCAGGGTTGCCACAACTGTGGTCAGATAGGTCATCATTATTGAGTCTCCACCAACCCACATGTTGAAGAAGCTGATCCAAAAGAGCAGGCAGGAAAAGAGCAGTCAACCTAGAGGCGGAGACGCTTTTGGTTGACATTTCTTCCCAGTCTCTTTCTATCCCTCTGTGGCGGATCCAGATCTAATCAGTCCATCCCGCCATTATCCTGCCCTTGACTCTTATTTCCATTACCTTCTTTTGATGAAGCTTTAAAGAGCTTTGTCTCCAGAGAGGCAATTTTATGGGACAACACTTTATTATCATCCCACCAACGGTCCATGATCTCAACACTCTTTTCCTCCCTTGCCCTTGAGGCTCAATTTCAGGATTTGCCTTTGCTTTCACTTGTTGTAAGATTTTTCCCCATCCTACTAGCAGGTTCCAGGAATCCCACACATAGATTTGGTTTTCTTGGGCGGGAGTCCCTTCTTTTGCAAAGTAATCAGAGTATAACTCTTCAAACACAGCCTTTATTTCCACCAAGGACTCCTCAGGCACAGTCTTGGTGACCTCCAAGCTTGCCCAAGCTTCCTCCAACAAACTTTTAGGAACCTCTTTCCTGGTAGCAGCAGTTTCCACGCAAAGTACTCCAAATTTGGCCCTTTCAAAATTTAACAAAGAAGACATATTAATTGAAAAGATATTTGAGGGTAAAGTGTCAAAATTGACAATATATCTTTATTAAAGTGTAGTTGTTTTTGCTTATATACCATTTGGGGCATATTTGGCTTAAAACCCTTCTGGTTCCTGAATCAACCTATGATTCATCTCATGTGATCTATGACATTCAAGTCATCCAAACCTAGATCTTTACCTAAAAGATCACCAATATTTCTCAACCTATGAGAATAATCCTACAATGAGAAAAAGTCACCTGACTCCATTCATCCCAATGTACCAATTCAGAATGGAGCTTCCTCATCTCCTGGCGCCAAAAACCTGTGGATTAAACATCCCAAATCTCAGCTATTAATGTTCCAACTGGAAACCAGCTGATCAACCCTGAATTCCTAGGCATCCTTGCCTTTATTTAGTTATCTTTGCATTTAATGGGTTTTTGCCTTAAAACCCATTAAAACACTTTGAAACTTGAACCAGGCGCCACCACAGCGCCCAGGAACTTTCCAGGCTGCGCCCTAGCGCCTAAGAGCACAAAAAAATTTGATAGCGGCGCCTCAGCGCTTTGCAAATCCATTAGGCGGCGCGGCGGCGCTTTTAACCCAAAATTTGGGGATTTACTTTTTGTTGACCTCAACCAAACTTCTTGACATAGTCAAGACAATTTAACCAATATAATAAAACCTTAATTAATTATATTCCTGTGTATTTATTTATTAATATTCCCAATTAATTAAACCGTTTTTGAGACACCCTGTCTCCCAGATTGACTTGGCCAATCTTGTCTTCTGTTCTTTTATTGAACCTAGATATCCAGTCTTCAGGAATCTTTACCTCAAGAGTTCCAATCCAACCTATCTACAGGCTTAAACAGAAAAACAGATATAACTTTATATATCAGAGCATTTATTTGGCTAAATACTCAATAGTGACTGTCATACGGTCACACCCTCCCTCTATATCTGACTCCAAGCCTGCTGATAATAAGGCTCCTCCTATATTCCTCTTGTTCCAGAATATCTCTGACAACTCTGACCTGGATGACTCTGATATTGACAACGCCAACACATATAGGTACTCTGTTCTGGCTGTTCCTGAAACCATTACAGTCCTAGATAAGTTGTGATCAGGAAAGACTACAACTACCGCTAAGCCTTTGCCTGAACCCAAAGAAGTTGTCTCTTGCCCTTAGCTCACTCAGGCTAAGAGGTCCCCCGTGCTAGTGGAGTTGTCAGAAGAAGCTGCTTAGGTTGCTGACGCTGTCTTCAAGAATATATCTGCTTTGCTCCCTCTCCAAACTGTTTATAAGGAGTTCCCAGGATTAAGATGCATGATTGAGAAGTGGGATAAGGAACTAGCAGAAGCTCAGGACAACCTGGCCTCCTTTCACCCTTTTTATGTACTAACACTTGAGTAGAGATATCCATTCAAAAAGTGAAGATCAAGGCCGTTTTAGACACTGGCTTGCCAGTCAACATTGTTTCCTCCAAGCTTTTGAAGAAACTCAAACTTGCCCCTGACCTTAATTATCACCAGTTGTATGGCACAGCTGAACTGTCTATGACCCACGCCATAGGGGCGTACTCTGCTCTACCCATGCAGTTTGGCAAGCTTCTCCTAGCTGCACCAGCAGTTGTCTTGGAAAAAGAGAGTTATAATCTCTTAGTTGGTACTCAGTTCCTTAGGGAATATAATGGGATAATCAACTTGAAAAGTGGATACCTATCTATTCTGGGATACAAAGTCCCTCTGATCTTTGAAGAGCCGGTTAAAGTTCCCAGAAAACGTCTCAAGACATGTGCCTTGGAATATTTCACTGGGGTTTTCAACCTCAAATATTGCACCCACTCTTCAAACATAAAATGTCCAACCATGGCTTTTCCTGCGTCTGAAGGGGTCCCTCTCCTAGCCACGTCCGCTTTCACCATCACCCCTGGCTCCCAGGCCATCCTAGACTCCCAGATATCATATGAACTACCTGAACAAACCTTCTTGGAGTTGTACTCTCCCCCCTCATTAGGGCACAACAAACCTTATCTCTTTCTGGAATTGTAGATGTCTCCCATAAGGACCCTGTTCAATTGTTGGTAGCCAACCTGACTGCATTCCCCATGATCATGTCTAGGGGGCAGGTTGTCAGATATGGCAAGTTATTGAGCACTCCTGATGTCCTGTCTCTTCATCCCTTTGGCACATTCCAAGATTTTAACTTACCTGAGGATGAACCTTGAGTCCTATCCTTGTTCACAGCACAAGACTTTCTACAACTGTCCCTGGCTCAACAGAAAGAGGTGCTAGACTTGGTAGATCATTTTTCTGACATCTTTGCTAAGGACTTTACTAACTATGGGTTAGCCAAAGGTGTTATCCATCAGATTGACACTGGTGACGCTCCTCCCTTTTGTGCTAAATCATATTGCCGCAGATGTGTTGAGGACGCCCAGGTGTCTAAAGAGCTCAAACAACTGTTAGACACAGGGCTGCTAGCACCTTACCAAAGTCCTTGGGCATCCCTGCTACTCATCTTAAAGAAGAAAGATGGAGGTCATTGTATTGTGATGGACTACCACCTATTGAACTCTTTGGACAAGAAGGACTCATACCCCTTGCCGGGTATTGATGATGCTCTCTGACGTCTTTGAAACTCTAATTTTTTCTCCACAATGGATCTGGCATCTGGATACTGGCAAGTTGATCTGTCGCCTAAGGATTGCCAAAAAGCTGCGCTCATTACATTTGAAGGGCTTTTTGAGCCTACTTGCATGCCGCTGGGACTCTGCAATGTCCCGGCCACCTTCCAAAGGGCCATGGACTTCATCCTCTGCAACTTGAAGTTGTTGATTGTCCTAGTATACTTGGATGATATAACAGTTTACAGCTTTACCTTCACTGATCACCTGGCTCATCTCAAAGAGGTGTTCCTAAAGATTTGGGAAGCTGCCCTCAAACTAAAACCTTTCAAGTGCGCCTTCTTCAAAGAGAGTCTTAAATTCTTTGGCCATGAATTAGCCCAGACAGGGATTGGCCCAATGACTAAGAAGGTTGAGGCCATTGAAAAAATGCTTCTGCCCACCAACCTTCAAGAGGTACAAGTCTTTCTAGGGATGATGGGCTTTTACAGAAAGTTTATCCCTGACTTTGCTAATACTAGTGAACCTTTAGTCCAACTGTTACATAATGTTCCTTTATGAATGGACTGCTAATCAACAACAAGCCTTTGAGACCCTTAATCAAAAACTCAAAGAGGCGCCAATCCTTGTGTATCCCAACTATGATAAGGAGTTCATTCTATACACTGACGCTAGCAATCTTGCTATTGGAGCTATTCTGGCCCAACTAACAACAAGGGTGTAGACCATACTTCAGCTTACACTTCCTGCGTGCTAAACAAGAATGAGAAGAAGTATAGTTTCATAGAGAAGAATGTCTTGCTGTGTTGCATGCAATCAAACAGTTCCACCACTACGTGTATGGTACTCATTTCACAGTTGCTGACCACGCTTTGCTTAAATGGTTCCAACACCTTAAGGAGCCAGAAGGGCACTTAGCTAGATGGGCCCTATGTCTGCAAGGTTATAACTTCACTGTGCTCCACCGCCCTTGGATTTAACATCAAAACACTGATGGGCTATACAGAATGCCCATTCTTGCTTTACATCCTGCAGAGGCTGACCAGTTGTATGAACTAATCAGATACCCTTCTTCTTGGAAAGTGAAACAGAAGAGGTCCAACTGGCTTTGTCCAAGCTATCCAAAGATACCCTCATATGTGACAATGAACTCTTCAAAAAGGTACAAGATCAGTATCTGCCCTATGTACAACCCAGCTTTGCCTCTTGTTGGTGTCTCGAGCTCACAAAGGAACTTGACATGGAGGCATTGCTAAGACTTTTGAATGGCTTCAAAAGAATCACTTCTGGGAAAACCTTTGCCTGATAATCCCAGACGTCATAGCTAGTTACCACAACTGCCATCTACAAAGACCTTGAGCTGCTACCAACAAATTCAAATTAGTTCCCCCTCAGCATGTTTTTCATACTGTCAGCATTGACGCGGTAGGTCCTCTCACCCGTTCACGTTCTGGGTGTTTCTTTATACTGATTGCTGTTGATCACTTCAGCAAGTGAGTAGAGGCTTGCCCTACAAAGGACATCACGGCTAAGACAAATGCTGCTTTCCTGTTACAAGATGTTTTCTACCACCATGGATGTCCTCAAGTGTTGCTCTCAGATAATGGGACTAACTTCAATCCCAAGCTGGTAACCTCTGTTCTCAAAGCTTTAGGGTCCCATCAGTCTTTCTCTGCCCCCTACAACCCTTCTACCAATGGGGCAGTCAAGCGTGCAAATTCAACTCTGGTCTCCATCATGAGAAAGCTCACCTACTCTGATGCTGCTAATTAGGACCTATACTTGCCTGCTGCTCTTTTTGTGTATTGCCTTAGAAAGCATTGTGTCACTGGGTACTCCCCCTTTGCTATACTCTATGGGCAAGAGGATACTACCCCATTGCTCTTGGGGCCCCCCTGCTTTCCTCTTATAAGGCTATGAATCCTGACAACCACATCAAAGATCTGGTCAACCGTATAATTATTATACAGACTACTGCCTACACTTCTACATACAAACTAAAATGCTTGAACTTTCTCCTGATAATGCTGGATGCTCCCCCTTGCCTGAATTTGATGTTGGAAACCATTTTCTTTACTACCAACATAGAATAGGGGGGCGCAGGCATAAGCTGGACACACTTTGGATTGGCCCTCTGGAAGTGACCTTCAAAAAAGGGTCCAAGTACACTGTGAAGCTCCTCTCCAGTAGTTGTCCCTTTGCTTGAGTGCATGCCAAGTTCCTCTGCAAATACCACCCCCCTAAGGCCAATCTAGGGGAGGGCAATATCATGATTACCTCTATTCACAATTATCAATTTTGCCTTTGGTGGGCCATTTCAAAGACAAATCTCTTGCTTTTGCTTTTGCCTCTCAAAATGAGTTGATAACTAAATCAGGAAATATAATTGTTTGGTTTCTTGACTCTGTGAAACTCACTTGCCCCACTCATGCTGGTGGCAAGTGATCCTACCTTCCTGATAGTGTTTTTTTGTATTCTTAACCACTATATATTTTATTTCACATTCACCAATAAAAAGTAAGTTATATTCACATTTTTGTTGTTGTGTCTTCAGTACTTCTGCGCCTCTCTCTAGCCACAACTAGTAGAGATTATTCTTCCAGGGCTGCAAGGTAAACACATAGCCTTCCCTGTCATCTAACCAAGACTTAGTACAAATCCAACCTAAGGCTAGGATTTCCTGTTGTGTGTCTGTGCTGCACCTCAGAATACAACAGCACCAATACCTATGTGGTGCTGAATATCCAGTAAAGGTCCTGACAGACCACAAGAACTTGGTCTACTTCTTCAAACTACTCCAGCTTAACCAACAACAAGCAAGATGGGCCTTAGAACTGGCTGAATACACTCTGACCATAGACTACAAGCCAGTAAAGGTGAATGTGGTACCCAACACCCTATGTAGAAGAACTGACCTGGTGCTTACTCACCTAGAAACCCGCAACCACAACACCCGAGTCCTCTTGGACACAGCAAGCCTAGGGTTTCACCTGGGATTGATGAAAATAAGAGCCAGCAAACCAGAAGTACTAAGGGCCCAAACACTAGACAGGTTCACCAAAACCTTTTTTTCTGACCTCTCTAAATCCTTGGATAGTGTCCACTACCAAAAAGACTACTCATTAAAGGGAACCACACTATTGCTTCACAACAGGATTTTTGTACCAGAAGGGGACATCAGAACCAACTTCTTGAGAGACTACCACAATTATGAGATGTCTGGACACCTGGGTAGGCTCAAGGCGCCCCAGAGAATCAGAAAGAACTTTGCTTGGCCAAAAATGGATCAAGACGTAAGCAGATACCTGAAAGGGTATGAGACCTGTGGGCAGACCAAAACTTGTAGAAAAAAACCTGAAGGACTTCTAAGACCCTTGAATATACCCCATGGACCTTGGAGATCTGTCTCCATGAACTACATTGTGGAACTTCCACAATCCCTCTCCTACAATGCAATCCTGGACATGGTAGACTGCTTCACCAAGATGGCATACTTTGTACCAACCACCACCAATTGCACGGCAACAGAAACAGCCCAACACTTTCTCAACCATATGCTCACAGAACATGGAACACCTGAGGAAATCATCACAGAAAGAGGACCCCAATTCACGTCAAAATACTGGACACAGGTGATGAAAGACTTAAGAATCAAGCAATTTGTATCTACCTCCTGCCACCCACAGACAGACAGCCAAACTGAACAAGTGAACCAGATCCTTGAACAATACCTTTGATGCTATGGCAACACTGATCAGGAAAATTGGGCCAAAATGCTCCCCATGGCCCAGTTTTCCTATAACAGTAAGGATCAAGCCTCCACAGGCATGTCCTCATAGAAAGCCAACTATGGGTTTGACCCCACCTGGGACCCCCAGATTGGCAAAAAGGAATCAAACACCACTTGGTGCCCCTGGATTAAAAATATTCACAACATTCAAAAAAACATGCTTAATCAACCTGAACTGTGCAGTGCAGACATACAAAGCCTTAGCTAACCACAAATAAATTCCAGGCCAACCCTTACAAATTGGAGAAAAAGTATACCTAGACTCCTGGAACATACTCCTACACATGCCCTGCAGAAAATTAGCTCACAGAATAAGCAGTCCTCACAAAATCACCAGACTATTTGGTGAGGTCGCCTTTAAGCTAGACCTACCCCCTCCTGGAAGATTCATGATGTGTTCCACTTCTCCCTGTTGTTAAAAAAAGATGAGAATTTGCTCTCCCACCAACGGATTAAGACAGCCCTCCCACCTATCCAAACAGGCTGTGCTGAGGAATATGAAGTTGAATACATACACGGCAACCAAACTCACTACCAAAAAACCCAGTATTACGTCAAATGGAAAGGATACCCACTAAAAAAAAGTACGTGGGAACTGATGAGCAACCTGACTAATGCCCAAGAAGCCTTCTAACTCTACCTTAACAAGAATAATCAGAAGGGAGAGCCCTCAGGGGAAGAAGGGGATGGTGTCAGGATTGACATTTATTCCTCTCTGTAAACCTGGGCCTGAGAGCAGGAATCAAACCCTGACCCTGGATTCCTTTGGGCTGCCGGGCCTGTGGACCACAGGAATGCCTGCCCGCGTTTTTCTGGGATTGAGCCCCCACAAACTGATACCAAGAATGTTGACCCATGTGGTAAAAAGAGCCAAACCAAAGAAATCATTGCACCAAATGGAATATTAATCACAGTGCCTAATGGAGGTACTTATTTGGCAACTATTAGCTTATAAACTTGAAGTCTACACCAGCAACCAATCAAGAGCCAACCCAGGAAAGAGGCATGGGCCTGCATTTGGTTCCAAGACCTCAACACTAAAGCAAGATAATCAGGCAGCCAAATCAAGATTCCTGACCAATGAAAAAACTCCCAGGCCAAGTGCCATTTTGCCGCCTTTGGACCCAAGCACCCAGTCCCCCCAGCCCTGGCCTTCCCAATGCCCTGATGAACTCCCCATGGAAAATGTTAAGTCTAGAGGGGGGGTACTATATAGACCCAAGGACCCCGTGCTCCAAACTTATTGCCATTTTTGAATAAAGGTTATGTTAATTTGGCTCATACAGCTATTGCCTTATTTTGTATTTGCTGTCTGCCAATTCAGTACAAGATCTCCCGGTCCTCCTGCCCGCTGCCTGCTGTTTTCTGTCCTCCTGGTATTTCCATTGGACCCATCCATTTTACCAACTACCCTCTGAAGTCTGAATACAAGGAATACACCCCAGAAAATATACTCAAACTCAATCCCCTGGCCCGCATACAATCCACAGTTAGATCTAACCGACAAGGACTGTGGATAATTTCAACACTCAAGTTGCCCAGAGGAATTATAACTATCTCCCTGCTTACAACCTGTCCATGGAACCGCCTGTGGCCCCAAAACCTATACCTGCTTCTTTGCCATACCTCCAAACCAACCATTTTGGCAAGCTGTTTAGGATTGTGTACATCACCCTCACAGGAGCAATTGACACTGTAATCCTGGCCGCCAGCCCGTGGTCCTGGGTGGGAAAGTCCATCTCCTACCTTTTCAAGTTAGCTCCCCTCTTGTGATGGACATTGCCCACATAAACCTGCCCTTAGTTACCTCTGAAAACAACGGGCTGGCCGCCCAAGACTGGATCCCTGACATACTGGCTCTGCCACATAGACCTTCCTAATTAGCTGGCCTATATTGTCTCTGTTGCTTTGGTAACTATAGAAAGAGCAAAGGTCCTCTGACATGTCCTAGCTGGTAGTGGATAGGACACTTTGGATTCTTCTGGTAGTAGCCTGTGATCCAGACTCTATTCAGTCTGGCCTACATGTACCTGAATTAGCTGTTCTACTTGGCCTTGTAGCAACAGAACATCACTACATTGCAATTGTACTTATTGGGTCAGATCTTTAATAGTACAGTTGGCCATGTACAATTTATCTTCAAGTTTCTTGATGCGCAAAACTCGCTTATCAAGAAGCACATTGTTCTTTTCCTGCATAGCCCAATGGCTGTTCCTTAATATTTCCAGGTTATCATGATTTTCTTCTTTGTGGTCATGATTATATTCAATCAGTTTTGTCAGCTTTGAGAATTCCATATAAAAGTGACTACAATCAGCAGAGGATTGGTAAAGGCCTTTGTCAATCTTGCTGACATGTGCAGATTGCTCCTCCATGTCCTGTTGGACTATGACAGTGGCTTCTTTACTGGGTTTGGTGGAAAGACCATCCTTGATTATTCTTACAGAGCAACACCACTTCACTGCATAGGAAGCAGAGAGCGGCTTCTGCTCCTTTAACTTGGTGTGTGACTGTACCAAGCCAGTTATTGATCAGTCATTTATGTTCAAGCATTGTTCCAATCATTGTGACCAAATAGTTTGTCAGGCGTTACTCCAGCTGTGCTGAACAGTTTGTGGTGAAGTTCTGCTGTCCAGCCAAACTATGTAATTGATGGCTAATGTTTAACATGGAGCTTACAATCTCATTATACAGTTTTCTGAGGAATGCTTGCTGATTTTTAAAAATGTTTGCTTGATGTGAAATAAGAGAAAGCTGATGTCCCAAGTGGATTTGGTTGTGGCAAACGGCCAGGTGTGCAAAGCTGTGGATATATTCATTTGCTTGTTTGACTGTCTTCATCTACAACCAAAGCTGGTTGGGACTAATACCTGTAAAATTTTAGAAATTTTCTTTGGCTGTAGTACCATATGATGGTAGTACCACCAGCTTCTCATGAACTTCCCTGCTCTGATATGCACTGCAGTTTATACTGCCTATGGCCTGCTCCAGCTGCTGCTGCTGAGTGAATTTGGCATTCTTGTCCACTTCTAGTGGAATTGGGACGTTGATGTAAGAATAAAGTGGCAAGCAGAACTGTTTAAAGATAAATGATGAGGATTTTTGCGCTTTTTGCTTTACAGCGCCACAATTATTTGAGATTATAGGACACAGTACATTTGCCAGAATACATTCATATGTGAGGATATGTGTAGTACTGTATCAGAAGGGCCAAGACTGAACAGAACTATGATTATTGCCCAGCAATGGCTTCTGATTGCGCAAAAGCACTTAAGAATTATGATAAAGGCCAACCAGATTAAGGATAAAATAAAGATGGTTCAAAGATGATTTTATTGTAAATGGTTAATTCTTCTTATACCTACTACCAGGGTAATCTCTGGGCTGCTAGCAATGTCTTCTAGGACATTCTAGCACGCCCTTAATTTGGGTAATTATTAATCTAGGTTTGGCGCTTCTTGCACATCAACCAATATAATATCTTCATCTTCAACCAGCACACTTGATTCTTGCTGTTGTGGAATAATTTAGTTACTTCAGGATCACTTCCTTCTTCCTTGGCATCTACAAGCTTGATGCTTATTAATGTGACAATTATGGGAATTCAAGATTATAGGGAATTGAACCCAGCGCCTTGGCGCTCAATCTAAAAGTAAAGTGGCACTGTGGCACCTGCAATATTTTCTAGGTGGCGCTTGCAATAATTTTCAGTTGGCGCTTGGCGTAAAGGTAGCTTGGCGTTTTGGCGCCTAATCCTATTGCTAGGTGGTGCCGTGGTGCTTTGTGTATTCATTAAGTGCTGCAGCAGCAAATCATGTGTAATTAATTGCCGCAGCAGCGCTTATAATTGGCTAGTTTAAGGCTTAGGACAGTAGACTACTACTGATCCAATATGCATATAATTTATACTACCAATTTATGTTATCTAGTAGCTGCAATTTGTATCCGCAAGCTCTGTCATAATTAGTATTATTGTATTTTGTACTACTAATTTATGGATTTTGTTGTAGCAATCCCAATCTGTGGGCTCCATCATAGCTGGCATCATTGCTTGTTCAAAATTACCAACAAGGATAAATCAAATAAATTGTCAACTGCTTTAAGAGTACCAAGCCAAATTGGTAGGATGGGCTGATTAATTTTGCGCCAAAGTTGGTGTAGCAGAACATCAACATTAGAACATAAATAAGGAACAGCATTTTGAGGGGCAACTCAGAAAAATACAACAGTTGTAAAGCCAGGTACAGGGCAGGCCACTGCAGAGTGAGGGACTCCGTAGCCAACGTCAGGAAGGAGGTGATTAAACTATCAACAACTGGGATCAGAAGGCCCAAGTGGTCTAGCATAATGGGTTTTTGGGAAAATTGGATGATTTTATTTTTCTCAGTGATAATAGCTATCTAGAAACAAGCTTCTAGAGAGGCATGGGGAAAGTCTTAGGGTGCTTCAGGATGGGGGTGGCAGATTTTGTCAACATCTGATTGGTTGTTGAGAATATTTTCAGCAGGGGAGGTCCTGCATTAGAATTTACGTCAATGGCGTCATAATTCAAAAATTTTGGGCAACCAGCAGGCCAAGCGCTTCCATCTCCAAATAGTGTATAACACGTAATTTTCTTGTCATAATTATTTGGATAAAAACAAGGCAGATCCAGATTTTCCAGGGCTATTTGAGCGCAGCCAGCTTTGACCCATTTTTTGTCAATAACAACATTTAAGTTGTCTATTTCTCTCAAGGGTTTAGTGGCAGTTCTTTGTTGGTTTCTGGTTTTGCAAGGGCGTGCTATCCCTTTAATTTGATTTTCTACTGTAACAGTTGAGGTGCAAGGGGGACTGATCCTTGATCTGATGGGGGTGTTGTATGTCAGTCATAAATTGAACAAACACACCAATTTATTTGGTAGACCATCCCTTGTTCCAGCAAGGCAATTGATCTCTGTGAAGAGCCCATCAGGGCAGTCCTGCAGATGGTAAAGGAAATCCTGGAGAAGTTTATCTCCATCTCCTCCCTGCAAAAAAATAAGTCCCCAATAGGGCAGCGGGTACCGTTGGGCTGTTGCATGCTAGAGTGAGCACCAAATGTTGCAATTTGGGTATGGTGTATGAGTACAGTAATTGCTTAACTTAAATATGGTCTTAATTATTATTAAAGATTAGATCAAGATATATATCTAGCCTAATGTGTATAACAAAGTATAAATTATGTAAATTGAATTATTTAAAGTCAAGAAGAGAGTTATATAGTAATTGAGAGATTAATGGGAGCCAAAGAGCGCCAGGTTCCTCTGTTTTTCAGCCAGGTTTATCTATCACTTAGCCCATTATTATCCTAATGATTGGATGATAATTAGTTAATATAACTTTGGAGTGCAACTTAGTTGATCAAATAACTGGTTATCATTCAGGAGGAGAGTATCATCATTCTATTGCTCACTGAGCTTAATGGATCAGTCAGTTGTTACAGTGAAGGCTAGTTTACATCCAATCACTTCACAACAATTGAATTCAGGCAAGGGAGAGCGTTCAGCATTGTCAGAGGAGAGCTCAAGCATCTTGATACTATATGCAGAAGTATATGCAGTAGCCTATATATCAATGATGCAGTTGACTAGATCTTTGATGTGGTCATCAGGGTTCATGGCCTTATCAGAGGAGAGTAGGGGGGCCTAGAAGAGACAGAGTGGTAGCCTCATGCCCATACAGCATAGCAAAGGAGGAGTACCCGGTGACACAATGTTTGCTAAGACAATAAGCAAAGAGAGCAGTAAGTATAGATCCCAGTTTACAGTATCATAGTAAGTGAATTTCTTTATGAAAGAAACCAGATTTTAATTAGCACATTCAACTTCCCCATTTGTAGAAGGATTAAGGGGGGCAGAAAAAACTTGTGCAATCCCAAGGCCTTGACCACAGAGATCACCAACTTGGCGTTGAAGTTAGTCCTATTGTCAGATAACAACACTTAAGGGCAGCCATGGCATTGAAAGACATCTTTCAACAGGAAGGCAGCAGTTGTCTTGGCAGCAATATCTTTAGTAGTGCAAGCTTCTACCCACTTTCTAAAATGATCAACAGCAATTATGATAAAGCGGCAATCAGAGCAGGAGTAGGGGAGAGGTAGCTCAAGGTTGCTGGATCTGGCAGTTGTGGCAACTAGCTATGACATCTGGAATCAGCAGACAAAGGTTTTCCCAGAAATAATTTTTCTGGAGCCAGTCATAGGCCTTAGCAATGCCTCTATGCCCAGTCTCTTTATGAGCTTGAAGCACCAACAAAAGGCAAAGACTATTCTGTACATAAGTCAGGTAATGGTCTTGTACTTTCTTAAAGAGTTGACTGTTGCAAATGAGCATGTCCTCAGATAGTTTGGACAGGATAATCAGACTTCTTTGTCTTGCTCTCCCAAGAGAAAGGATATTCAATTAGTTCATGCAGTCAATCAGCCTCAGCAGGATGTAGAGAGAGGATGGGCATTCTGGATAATCCATCAGTGTTCTGATGTTAAATCCTGGGACAATATAGCACAGTGAAGTCATAACCTGCTGGCAGAGCCCACCTAGCTATTTGTCCTTCTGGTTTCTTAAGTTGTTGTAACCATTTAAGCAAAGCATGGTCAGTGACAACAGTGAAATGGATACCATACACTTAGTGGCGGAACTTCTTGACAGCATGCAAAACGGCAAGACACTCTTTCTCTATGACACTATAATTCTTCTTATGCTTGTTTAGCACGCAGGAAGTGTAAGCCACAGGATATTTTAAACCCTTGTTGTCTAATTGGGCCAGAATAGCCCCAATAGCAAGATCTCTAGCATCAGTGTACAAGATGAACTCCTTATCATAGTCAGGATACACTAGGATTGGTGCCTCTTTGAGTTTTTGCTTAAGGGTCTCAAAGGCTTGCTGCTGACTGGCAGTCCATTCAAAAGGGATATTATGTAACAGTTGGACCAAAGGTTTACTAGTATTGGCAAAGTCAGGGATGAACTATCTGTAGTAACCCATCATGCCCAGAAAGACTTGAACTTCTTGCAGGTTGGTGAGCGGAAGCATTTTGTCAATTGCCTCAACTTTCTTGGTCATTGGGCTAATCCCTATCTGGTTTACCTCATGACCCAAGAATTCAAGGCGTTCCTTGAAGAAAGCACACTTCAATGGTTTCAACTTAAGGCCAGCCTCTCAATTATTTATAAAACTTTTTTTAATGAGCCAGATGATCTGTAAAGGTAGCACTAAAAACTGTTATATCATCTAAGTATCCTAGGACACATGAAAGCTTCAAGTTGCAGAGGATGGAGCCCATTGCTTGTTGAAAGGTGGCCAGGGCATTGCAGAGTCCCTGCAGCATACAGGTAGATTCAAATATTCCTTCAGATGTGATGAGCGCGGCCTTTTGTTGATCTTCAGGCAAAAGGTCACCTTTTCAGTAACCAGATGCCAGATCTATTGCAGAGAATAACTTAGAGTCTCCAAGACACTGGAAGAGCATCATCAATACGCAACAAGGGGTAGGAATCCTTCCTGGTTAGAGTGTTCAATTGCCAATAGTCCATCACAATGCAATGACCTCCATCCTTCTTCTTCAAGATGAGTAAGAATGAAGCCCAAGGACTATGGGAAGGGTCCAGTAGCCCAGTTCTGACAGCTTTTTGAGCTCTTTAGGCACCTGAGCATTCTCCATGCAACTGCAGCAATATGGTTTAGCGCAAAAGGGGGGGCGTCACCTGTATCAATCTAGTCAATAACACCTTTGGCTAGACCTTACTTGGTGCTATCTTTAGCAAATATATATAAAAATTGATCTAATAAATCAATTACCTCCTTCTGTTGGACTGGAGATGGTTGTGGGAAATCTTGTGCTTTAAATAAGGATAGGACTTGGGGCTTGTCTTCAGGTAAGTTAAAATCCTGGACATACCAAAGAGATGTAGCAATAGGACATTGGGAGCACTCAAAAACTTGCCATAACCAACAAACGTCCACCTAGACACATTTATGGGGAGAGCAGTTAAGTTGGCTACCAGCAATTGAAAAGGATCTTTATGGGAGACATCTAGAATTCCTAGGAAGAGGTAAGGCTCATTGCAACCTAGAGAGGGAGGAGAGTACAACTCCAGAAACGTGCGCTCAGGTAGCTCATACAATATTTGGGAGTCCAGGATGGCTTGAAACCAGGGGGAATGGTTACAGTAGAAGTGGCCAGGAGAGGGATCCCCTCAGACGCAGGACAAGCCATAGGAGAGCACTTCATGTTGGAGGAATTGGTACGGTATTTTAGAGTGAAAACACCAGTGGGATATTCTAAGGAACATGTCTTGAGGCGCTTCCTGGGAACATTAACTGGCTCTTCAAAGATCAGAGGGACCTCATATCCTAAGATAGAGAGGTAGCCGTCCTTTAAGTTGATGATACCATTGTATTTCCTAAGCAGCTGAGTACCAACTAGGAGGTTGTACTATCATTCTCCAAGACAACCACAGGTGCACCCAAGATTAGTTTTCTAAACTGCACAGGAAGAGAAGAATAAGCTCTTATAGTGCAAGTCATGGATAGCCCAGCTGTGCCATACAACTGGTGATAGTTAAGGTTGGGGGTAAGTTTGAGCTTCTTGACAAGCTTTGAGGAGACAACATCAACAGGAGATCCAATATCCAAGATGGCCTTGATTTTCACCTTCTGGATGGATATTTTGACACAAGTGGTAGTGCAACCAAAGGGTGAAAGGACAACCAGGTTGTCCTGAGCTTCTGCTAGCTCTTTGCCTCACTTTTTGATCATGCATCTCAAGCCTGGAAACTCCTTATAGACAGTCTGGAGAGGAAGCAAGACTGAAACATTCTTGAATAAAGTGTTGGCAATTTCAGCAGCTTCTTCAGATGAGTCTAATAGCACAGAAGACCTCTTTGCTTGAGTGAGATATGGACAAGAGACAACCTCTTTGACTTCAGACAAAGGCTTGGCAGTTGTTGTAGTTTTACCAGAGCATAGTGTATAGGGGACCATAATGGTTTTGGGAACAGCAAGGACTGAATAACTGTAAGCGTCAAGGTCATCAACATCATAATTGTCCAAGTCAGAGTCATCAGATATATTGTGGAATAGTAGCAGAATGGGAGGAGCCTCAGTGTCAGCAGGCTCAGAGTCAGCAATGGAGGGGGAATTTAAGGAGACTGGGAAGAATTGTCAACCAAGAGTGTCTCCACCTCTAGGTTGACTGTTCTTTTCCTGCCTGCTCCTTGGAATCAGCTCCTTCAACCTGTGGGTTGGTGCAGACTCAATAATGGTGACCTATCTGGCCAAAGTTGTGGTAACCTAGACGTCTAGGAGGATTTTGTGAGTTTATTGTGAGGGTGCAAGGGCCACTGGAAGGCAAACCAGAATTAGAGGTATCAAAATTCTCCTGCACAACTGCTCCAGAATAGGTAAGAAGTATATCTGCAATAGCGCCTTTATTCTCTCCATAGAAAAAAGAATGGTCTTATGAGCCTTAAAGTGGAGACACAGAAGTTGGTTAACTTTAAGGGCATGAGTGCAAGCCATGTACACTTCATATGTGGTCAGCTGGCGGCTTGTAATCAGTTGCTGTTCCTCCATGTAGAATATATATACAAATTTAGCTAGAGTCTCTTAGGTTTGAAAGCAATGTGCATGAAGGTGTCCTTCTTCACTTTCAAACTAAGGTCACCACAAAATTTGTCAATCAGAAGTTGCTTCATATCTTCCCAAGTCTTAATGGCAGGCAGCTCTGGCACAACTACCTTTTGGCATCTTGAGTGCAGACAGGTTAGAATGTGTTCCTCATTAACCTCATCTAAAGATCTTATCATGGCAGTTTCATAGATAGCTAGGAAAGCTGCAATGGTTAAGGTTTTGGGATCAAAGACTTGCTTAAAGGTAGGTTTGAAGTGTGCTTCTGGAGTTGGGCCATCATTGTTGCTATTGAGTACATTTATGTGCAGGGAGAATTCTGCTTTAGATTTGGAGGGGGGCTGCCTGGCCCACAACTGGCAAACACTCTCTTCAAAAGTAGTCAAGGTCTCAGCAGTGCAGGCACTAATATTATTAGCTAAGGTAGTCTGTTGCTCATTAAAGTCTTGGCGTTGGCCCTGTGTTGTTACTATGGTGTAAATCTTGGCCAACCATGAGGTATGGAAAGGCCCCACTGAGAGGCAAGGGGCAAACCTGTCATTTACTGAGTTGGCTAATTCACTTATTTTTGCACGTTCTTTCATGTCTATAAGTGGTCTCATTTCAAATGGTCTACCTCATTAGCTGGATAAATCAACTCTCTAGCACATTGGATTCAAGGGGCTCCTGACAGGCCAGGGCAATAGTCATCTTGATGATAACCCCAACTGGACCAGCTGCAGTTGCCATCATTTGCATAGTGCAGATTTTCTTGCTGTAGCTCAGCAACTTGAGTTGTCAAAGCAAGCACCTGAGGATCAGGTGAGGTGCTTCAGTAGAGTGACCTTTACTGCAGGTAGATGCTCACAGCTCAATAATGGCATCCCATAGTCTCTGTTCTCTATCAACCTAATTTTCAGATGAAGGAGAAGGCACAGCATCTGGCTTGGGTGTAGATAATTCATTCACTTGAGTCTGGAGATTGAAAATAGCAGCAGAAGCAGTGACAACACTTTCTTGATCATATTCTTCACAAGATCAAAAAAGGCCTTTAACTGCAAGGTCTGCTACCTGTTACAGTTTCTCAAAGGAGTAAGCACTGAAATAATTAAGATAATGCACAAGTTGTTCAAAGTTGGTGATAAAGGCTTTCAGGGTGGAATCTCCCTGGGTTTACCAGGGCTGTTACAACTGGTGAAACTCATGTAGATGCTTCCTGACAGATTTGAGATGGACTGGCACATTTTTTCAATGGAACTAACCAAGCGGGTTTGGGAGATGACAGAGTTGCGCTGATTTTCCATACCAAGGAAAACAGAGAGTGAATCCATTGCTGGTAAGCAGCAAACTGCTCCCAGTGATGAGTAATGGATACTTGTAGGGACAAAATCTCCTGGACGTGGAGCCCTAACACCATTTGATGGTGGGCTAAGGCAGGTTGTACAAAGGATGAAAATAGGTGTTCAACTAAGTCACCTGCTGAGAGGAGATGTTGTGGAAATTGTGGAGCCACAATCAATTTGTAGTATTCTGTTTGACTGAATTGTAATTTGAGGCAAGGGATGGCTCCTTCACGGGCTATCCCTTGGGCTAGACCATGAATTGTTCTAAGTCAGGGTTACCCAAAGGGTAGGCCACTAGGAAGGGATCATTCTCAAGGTTCAGCACAGTAGGGAAAATAGGTGGGTCTTCAATGTCTTCCTTGATAGAAGAACTGGTGATTTCAGGTGAAGTCAGCTCTTGTATGGGAGGAGGCAAAAGACCTGATAGCATGGTTGAAAAAGAGAAACCCAAGGGGCTTACAGCCCCTGAGTGAGAGCAATTTTTGTTGTGTTCTGAGGCGCGTCACAGAGTCATAACATGAAATCCTAACCTTAGTATTATATTTGTACTAAGTCTTGGTTAGATAACAGGGAAGACTATGCAATTACCTTGCAGCCCTGGAAGAATAATCTCTACTAGCTGTGGCTAGAGAGGTGCGCCAAAGTACTTGGAGACACAAAGACAAAAATGTGAATATAACTTAAATTTTATTGGGTATAAAGAATGGGAATAAATACTGTGTAGCTTTATCACAAAACAGTACATGAACAGTAGGATCACTTGCCACAAGTATGAGTGGGACAAGTGAGTTGTGAAGAGTCAGGAAACCAAACAATTGTATTTCCCAGTCTGGATATAGACTCATTTCAAAGGAAAAAAGCAAAAGAGAGATATTTGTCCTCTAAATAACCCATCAAAGGTGAAATCAAAACATGGTGAATGGTGGCATTCACAAAAGTGGCACACCCTTACTTGGTCCAGGGCATTAGCCTCCTGTCCTGGTAGCTCTTATGAAGAAGCTGCTGAGCTAGCTGAAGCTCTCTTCCATAATGTGACTGTATCTCTCCTGTTGCAGACTGTATATAAGTACATTCCTACCTTAAGATGCATTTTAGCCAAATTGAAGAAGGAGCCAGAAGCAGCACAGGATGTGTTGGCAGTTTTGCCCCCCTTTGGAAAAGATACTACCCGTGTAGAAGTGTCTATTCAAAAGATTAAAATCAAGGAAATTCTGTACACAGGCTCCCCAATCAATGTGGTATCATCCAAGCTAATGAAGAAGCTTGAGCTGGCTCCTTACTTCAACTACACCCAATCATATGGTACTGCTAGCATGGCTCAGATTTGAGCTATTGGTGCCTACTCTATCCTGCCCATGAGGTTTAGAAAACTCCTCATTGCTTTCCCTGCTGTTATCCTAAAGAACAAAAGCTATGATCTCTTGGTTGGTGCACAATTCCTCCAAGAATATATTTAATTATAAACCTTCAAGATGGATACTTATCACTCTTGGGTATGAGGTCCCTTTAATTTTTAAAGAACCTCTGCGGCTCCCAGGAAAGCAGCTTAAGACTTGTGTGCTTTAGTACCCCATGGGTATCTTCTCACTCAAGTTGTCATACCCTTCCCAAAAGGGAAGGCTCTTTAAGTTATTATATTTACATTTTTCATTTAGTTTTGAACTTCCAATTTTTTGATTTTTGGATTCTTTGAATTGAAAGTTAATATTTAAGTATTTAATTTCATTACCTTGTGTTGTTTTTGCTATTTGCTTTTGGATTGTTGTTGTTGCTTGCTCTGCTGTCCTCTATTTTCTTATATATATTTCTACTTTAAAGTTAGAAATTTTTCATCTATTCTTACCTTTTGAACTCCTGCTTATGTCTTTGCCACTCTCTCCCCAGCTTTAACTTGCTGATTGGCACATAGTACTGTCTTTGGTTTCCCATTTTCTGGTTTGGGCCTCTCCTACTTCTCCAGTTGCTCCTCTTCTTGGCTGCTTCCTCCTGGCTATCAGTTCCAACTGGAAAGGCTTTTATTTCTACAAATTAAGAGCTTTTGAAGAATAGGCTTTAAGCTGAAATTCTAAGTGATTTCTTCCCCTTCAACTTTACAAATTTTAAACTTCAATTTTGTCATTTTTAGAATTTTGTTTTCTTTAAATTCATTTTCTTAGTTTAGTTTTTCCTTAATCCAAATGGAACTTGTAAAACAACAAGCCTTAGGCTTGTTGTATCCATTTTTTTCCCTTAAGGAATCTTTCTATAATTATATGTATCAATTTGTAGATGGAGAATATCCCAATATTGATATCCATTTAGTTACAAATTGTTCACTATTGAACACTTTATTTTATCTTCTTTGCTTAGGGATTTTAAACTCTATTACTCCATTTGTTACTCAATATAGGTTTTTATTGGGCTTTTTAAGATCATCTTACAGACAGTACCTACTTTCTTGTATCTTCTAAATTTGAATCCCGATGCTTTGCATGCTTTAGTTTACAACCTTGTATCATTATGGGCAAGACCTTACATTATTCTGGCTTCCCATGGGATTGACTCAGGCAACACTTTTTCTATCTTGTCTATTATCTTTTTAGCTTTGTTTCTTCTCATTATTATTGTAAATTTGTTATCTATAGTAGTTTTCTTACTTGGTTGGTTATATTATAAGGTCTTTTGTAATAAGGAGGATCATAACCCCACTACTTACACCAACCAAACAGTAGTTCTCAATACCTTAGCCCATAGTTAACCACCCCCTAGTATTTTTAACACTTTAGCTTACGCACAGGCCCGCCTTAATGCTTATGGGTCTGAGTTCTCCACCAACTCTCAGAAGGTCCTCTACCTTGCAGATAAGCTCACTGGTCACTACAGAGATTGGTTCAGCTCTCATTTGATACGCAACCCAGGAATTCTCCAGAATTATGATCTGTTTGTCAGTTCACTCCTATCTTTCTCTGGAGAGACAAGGAGTTGTCCACTCCCTCTGCTTCTTGGTTTGCAGGTCTCATACAAGGTTTGCTCCCACTTGGCAAATACAACTGGAATTTTTGATCTCTTCAGTCAAGACTACAAGCCTCTGACACTGAGGCTTGTAGCTTCTACAAGATAGGCCTCAGCAAATTGCTCCAGGAATTTTCAGTCCACCACAATCTCCCTGACAAACTAGAACCTCTTATCAGAGAAGTGGTTAAGTGGAATTGGAAATATCTTTCCTCAAAAAAACACTCTCCTTCTAACCTATCCCCTACAGCCTGCTTGTTTATTCCAGACAAGGCCTTGCTTTCTTCAACTCCTCCACCTGGCACCAAGCCAAAGTCTGGGAGAGGTTTTTGCCTTACTGCCAAGGAAGTCCTTAGAAGAAGGAACAACAATCTCTGCTCTTACTATGGATCAAAGGATCATCTTTTACCAGCCTGTCCTCTCTCCAGACTTCCTCCCTTTGTCAACAAGACCTCCACCCTCACTTTGCTGTCCCTCAATGACACTTCCAAGTCACCTACTGTCCTAGTGATCATTCATGGACCCTTGGGAAAGATCAAGGTGCTTGCTCTTCTTGACACTGGTGCTGATGCCAACTTCATTGAGGAGAAGCTTGCCAAACTACTTGGACTCCCTGCCTTTTTATCTCTTGACGTTAAGGTGGGAAATAGTACTCTTGTTGGCGCCACACCTATCCTCCAACCTGTCACCATTGACTTGGAGGGTTCTCCATTCTGCGTCACATGTAACTCTTCCCCCAACTTATCATTTCCGTTCATCCTTGGATTCCCTTGGCTGAGAGAGTCTTTGCTTAACTTTGATCACCCAAACAACAAGATATCATTTACATACAATGATGTTGTCAAATTGTTATCCCTAGTACCTGGTACCCTTGGATTGACTCCCTCCAAACCAAACCTGACTGCTATCTCTAGTACCATCCCGGATACTCTTTCCTCCAAGGACAAAGATAGATTACCTTATTGTTACTCTGACTTCAAGGATTGTTTTATGAGGAGGAATGTAACCTTCTACCTCCTCATAGGCCCTACAATATTCAGATAAACCTTAAACCAGGCACCACTCCTCCCTGGGGAAGGCTTATTCCTCTCTCTGACTCTGACAACACTCTACTAAAGAACTACATCAATGAGGAACTCTCCAGGGGTTTCATCTCTTGATTGACTTCCCCATGTCCTTCCCACATCTTCTTTGTCAGTAAATCTGATGGCTCCAAGCGCCCTTGTGTAGACTATAGAGCCATCAATGCAATCACAATCATGGATAGATGCCCTATTCCTTCTGCTGAGGCTCTGAAAGATTGCCTCTCTGGTAGTTCTGTATACACCAAGATTGATCTCCAAAGTGCTTTCAACCAAATCAGAATCTCTCCTGGCCACAAATGGAAGACCGCGTTCTGTACCCCTTTTGGGTTATACAAGTACAATGTAATGCCTTTTGGATTATATTAACACTCCGTCAACTTTCCAGGCCTTAATGAATGAGGCACTTCTGCCCTTCCTTAACAGGTTCATTGTTGTCTATCTTGATGATATCCTCATATACTCCTCTTCCATTGACAACAATGTCACCCACATCTGTCAAGTACTCCAGAGACTTTGAGACTACAACCTGTTTGCAAAGTCTTCTAAGTGCGCATTCTTCTGCACCAAGGTTGATTTCCTCAGCTATGTTGTCACTCAAAACAGTTTTGCTGTCTCCCCTAGCAAGGTGGATGCTATCCAAAGCTGGCCTGTTCCCAAGACTTGCTCACAACTTTGTGGCTTCCTTGAATTGGCAAACTATTGCCGTAAGTTCGTGAAAAATATTTCTTCTCTAGTTTTGCCACCCACTACTCCCACTTCTACTTCCTTTCCTTTTGTTTGGACACCTGAGGCCCTCTTGCATTTAAGACTAAAAAGGCCGTCTTTGTCTCCACACCTGTTCTTCTGATGCCCGATCCTTCCAAACCTTTCTTGGTTGAGACTGATGCCAGTGGCTATGCCGTTGGCGGTGTTCTCCTTTGGCTTGGGGGATGGGATGCAACACCCTGTTGCATACTTCTCTCAAAAACACCTTCCAGCTGAACAAAACTACCCTGTACACAACAAGGAACTTCTTGCCATCATCAAAACACTCAAGCATTGGCGCCACTATTTTGAGGGACTTGAGGAGCCTTTCCTCATTTACACAGACCATAAGAACTTGCTTTAGTTTACCAAGTCTTGCCGTATTTCCCAAAGACATGGTAGATGGGTACTGGAGCTGTCAAATTTCTGCTTCAAGATTGTGTACAAGAAAGGTGTACTCAATACCCTACCCAACGCTTTTAGTTGTCATCCTTCATTATCTGATGTTGACAAAGACTACAAACTTCTTAACACCAATATGATTCTTCCACCCAAGAGCTTTCTGAAACTTAATGTTATCAGTACTACAACCCCCAATATACTGAAGCAAATCCACAAATCTCAGCTTTTCCAATAAAACCTTGTCTCAGATCATTGACGCACTTACAAACAATAAGACAGTCACAAACCCCCATTCTCCCTGCTAATGGTGTGTTATACTTCAACAACCTTTTGGTAGTTCCTTCTCTGGACCTTCAACAGGTTCTAACCATCACGTTCCACAACTCCCTTGCTGCAGGCCACTCTGGATACAAGAAAACGCTTTCTAAACTCTGCAATCACTTCTGGTGGCCAAAGATGTCCACCTTTGTCAATTCATATGTCAGCAGTTGCCTAGTTTGCCAGAGAAGCAAACACTCCACCCAGAAATCCATGGGTCTTCTATGTCTTCTTCCAGTCCCTGAAGGTCCTTGGAAGTCTGTCTCTTTGGATTATATTGTCCAGCTTCCTCAGTCTGAAGGTTTTGATGCCATACTGGTCATTGTAGACAGATTCTCAAAGCAGGCTATTTTTGCTCCCTGCAATTCTAACATTACCGCAAAGAAGACCACTTCCCTCTTTGTCAAGAATGTCTTCATTCACCACAGTACTCTAAGAGATATTGTCTCTGACCGTGGACTATAACTCCTTTTCCTGTTTTGGAAGGAGTTTATGACTCAGCTAGGTGTTTAATTTTCCCTTAGCACCTCTTATCATCCCCAGTCTAATGGGCAAACCAAACGTACCAATCAGACACTAGAATGTTTCCTTTGCTGTTTTTCCAACAAACAACAGGACAATTGGGCTTCTCACTTACCTTTGGCCCAGTATTCCTACAATGCTACTCCTCATTCCTCTACTAAGATGACTCCTTTTATGGCAAATTTAGGCTAAACTCCTGCCTTTGTTCCTTCTGTCACCTCTTCTGTCCGTTCACCGTTAGCTGAAGAGTTTATTGTCCAGCTAGAACTCATCCGGAATTCCTTAAAAGAGAATCTCTCTAAGGCTATTGAGGTTTACAAGGTCCAGGCCAACTGTCATTATCAGGAGGGAAATGGTTGGGAAGGTTGCATATTGTATCTGGCTTCCTCCAGGGTATTGCATTCATGACGTCTTCCTCATGTCTCTCCTCAAACTCCAGACTTCTCCTCCTCCTTCTCATAAGAAAAACAAAGCACCTCATCCTCACATGGTCCAAGGGACCCCTGAATATGAGATTGACTCTATTATCAACCATTGTTACCACTATGTTAAACTCCAATACTTGGTTCTTTTCAAGGGATATTTTGTTGAGGAGAGTTCTTGGGAGCCATTGTCAAACCTTGAAAGCTGTTCCAAGGCCATCAATTCTTATATCCAAGCACATCCTGAGCTTGGATCTGGAGGGGTAACAACATGCCCTGCCCCAAAGGGCAGGCTCTTTAAGTTATTATATTTATATTTTTCATTTGGTTTTGAACTTCCAATATTTTGATATTTGGATTTTTTGAATTGAAAGTTAATATTTAAGCATTTTGATTTCATTACCTTGTGTTGTTTTTGCTATTTGCTTTTGAATTGTTGTTGTTGTTACTTGCTCTGCCTTCCTCTATTTTCTTATATATATTTCTACTTTAAAGTTAGAAGTTTTTCATCTATTCTTACCTTTTGAACTCCTGCTTATGTCTTTGCCACTCTCTCCCCAGCTTTAACTTGCTGATTGGCACATAGTACTGTCTTTGGTTTCCCCTTTTCTGGTTTGGGCCTCTCTGACTTCTCCAGTTGCTCCTCTTCTTGGCTGCTTCCTCCTGGCTATCAGTTCCAACTGGAAAGGCTTTTCTTTCTATAAATAAAGAGCTTTTGAAGAGTAGGCTTTAAGCCAAAATTCTAAGTGATATCTTCCTCTTCAACTTTACAAATTTTAAACTTCAGTTTTGTCATTTTTAGAATTTCATTTTCTTTAAATTTATTCACTTAGTTTAGTCTTTCCTTAATCCAAATGGAACTTGTAAAACAACAAGCCTTAGGCTTGTTGTATCCATTTTTTTCCCTTAAGGAATCTTTCTATAATTATATGTATCAATTTGCAGAATGAGAATATCCCAATATTGATATCCATTTAGTTACAAATTGTTCACTATTGAACACTTTATTTTATCTTCTTTGCTTAGGGATTTTAAACTCCATTACTCCATTTGTTACTCAATATAAGTTTTTAGCTGGTTTTTGTAAGATCATCTTACAGAGAGTACCTACTTTCTTGTATATTCTAAATTAGAATCCCAATGCTTTGCACGCTTTAGTTTACAACCTTGCACCATTATGGGCAAGACCTTACACAAGTACATGACTCATTCCTCCAATATTTATTTCTGTCCTCCTTCCTTCCCTGCAAAGGAAGGTGTGACTCTTCTTGCCCCTGCAGCTGTCACCATTGATCCAAGCTCCCAAGTAATTATAGACCACCAGATATTGTACAAACTACCTGGAAAATAATTCCTGGAGCTATACTCTCCTGATTCTCTAAGCTGCAAGGAGCCTCAGTTGTGCCCATGGATCTTGGATCAAACTCACAAGGATCTTGTACAATTGTTGCTAGCCAATCTGACCGCTTAGTCTATGCAGGTGTCTAGGGCCAAGTTGTGGGGCATGGACACATATTAGGAGAAGAGCAAGTAGTGTCCCTCTACCTTTTTGGAACCTTCAGCGTTTTTAATCTACTGGAAGAAGACCCTCAGGTTCTCTCCCTGTTCACTGCTGCTGACTTCCTGCAACTGCCACCTGTCCAACAAAAAGATGTACTAGAACTGCTCAATAATTTTAACAATATCTTTGCCTTGGGACCTACAGATTATGGCCTAGTTAAGGAGGTCATCTACCAGATTGATACAAGTGATGTGCCGCCTTTCTGTGCTAATCCTTACCACTGTAGTAGGGTAGAAGATGCCCAGATTTCTAAGGAACTTAAGCAACTCTTGGATGCTGGACTCTTGGCTCACTCTTAGAGCCCTTGGTCCTTGCCCTATTGATTCTTAAGAAGAAGGATGGAGGTCACCATTTGTGATGGATTATTGCTGCCTAAACTTGCTCAAAAAAAAGGACTCATACTGTTTGCCCATAATTAATGATGCCCTTATACAATTGGAAGGCTCAAAATTCTTCTCTGCTAGTTATTTGGCATCAGGATACTGGAAGGTTGAGTTGTCTCTTGAAGATAGAGAAAAAGCTGCGCTCATCACTTCAGAAGGTCTTTATGAGACTACTTGTATGCCAAAGGGACTCTGCAATGCCCTGGCCACCTTCCAAAGGGGCCATGGACTCCATCCTCTGCAACTTGAAGCTGTCATGTGTCCTAGCATACTTAGATGATATAACGGCTTTCAGCGCTACCTTTACCAACCATTTGGATCACCTCAAAGCTGTCTTCATCAAATTTGGGAGGCAGGCTTGAAACTCAAACCCTCTAAATGCTCCTTCTTCAAGGAGCAACTTGTAGCCTTGGACCATGAGGTCACTCAAACTGGAATCTTCCCCATGAATAATAAGGTGGAAGCCATTGACAAGATGCTACCTCCCACAAATCTTTGAGAGGTTCAAGTGTTCCTTGGTATGATGGGCTACTACCGACAGTTCATACCTGACTTTGCTGAACTGAGTGAACCCCTTGTTCAATTGCTTTGCAACGTCCCCTTTGAATGAACTGACAGCCAACAACAAGCATTCAAAGCACTGAAGGCCAAGCTCAAGGAGGCTCCTATCTTAGTCTATCCTGATTATTATAAAGAGTGTATCTTGTATACTGCTCCTAGTGGAGTAGCGGTGGGTGCCATCCTTGCCCAACTTGATAATGAAGGTGTGGATTGACCTGTAGCCTAATTGTCAAGGGTCCTCAATAAGCACAAGAAAAACTAAAGCATCACTGAGAAGGAATGTTTGGTGGTGCTGCATGAGGTGAAACAGTTTTGGCATTACATATATGGGACTCACTTCACAGTTATCACAGATCACTCCTCCCTCAAATGGCTGCAACAGCTAAATGAGCCTGAAGGTCAACTAGTACGTTGGGCTCTGCGTCTACAAGGGTATGATTTCACTGTGATACACTGTCCTGGGGCCCAACATCAGAACGCTGATGGTCTGTCAAGAATTCCAATCCTAGCTATCCATCCCGCTGACGCTGATTGTCTATACAAGTTAATAGGGTATTCTGACTCTTGGACCACTGAATCAGAAGACATCTGCTTAGCACTACAGACCCTATACAAGGACACTGTTATTTGCAATAGACAACTCTTCAAAAAGGTTAACAATGCCTACCTACCCTACGTTTTCCCTAGCATGAGGATAGCCATTATCCTCCAAGCACATATTGACACTGGCCATGGAGGCATAGCAAAGACTCATGACTGGTTGTGCAAGAACTTCTATTGGGAGAACATGCGCCTCCTGATCCTTGATGTCCTTGCCTCCTGTCATTCCTGTCAGCTCCAACGCCCTTGCCTGTCCCAACACCAGTTCAAACTCATCCCCCCAAAGCATGCCTTCCACACAGTGAGTATTGATGCTGTTGGGCCTTTCCCTTGGTCTAGGTTGGGATGTCAGTTTATCTTGGTTGCTGTAGACTACTTTAGCAAGTGGGTTGAAGCTAGAGCAACAAAAGATATAACTGCTAAGACCACGGCTACTTTCTTACTGCAAGACATTTTCTATTGACACAGCTGTCCACAAGTCCTGCTCTCTGACAATGGTACCAACTTTAATGCTCGCCTCATCACTTCTATTGTTGCAGCTATGGGAACTCACTAATTGTTCTCTGCGTCTTATAAACCCTCAACCAATGGAACTGTCAAACAAGCAAACTCCACCCTGGTGTCCATAATGAGTAAACTCACACTCTCTGACACTGCCAATTGGGATATGTTCCCCCCCTGCTGCCCTCTTTGCTTACCAACTCAGTAGGCATCAAGTGATAGGCCAGTCCCCTTTTGCCATGCTGTATGGACGTGAGGCTGCTACCCCCTCAATCTTGGGACCCCCTTTGATTTAAGTTGACATGTCTGCCCATCCTGAAGCACATGTCAAATACTTGACTAATTGTATCATTGACATTCAGGCAACAGCATAATCAACTGCCTATAAGGTCAAGGCTTTAGAGCTCTCACCGTCTAATGCTTCTAGAGCCCCCCTCCCTGAGTACCAAGTAGGTGACCTAGTCCTCTACTATCAGAGCCGCATTTGAGGCAGAGCCCATAAGATAGACTCTCTCTGGATTGGACATTGTGAAGTTAACTTCAAAAAGGGAGTAGATTATGCCATGGAGCTACTGTCATCTGGCTGTCCTTTTGCTCAAGTTCATTCTAAATTCCTCTGCAAATATCAACTCCCTGTGTCCAATCATAAGGGGGGATGCCAGAATTGCGCCATGAATGCTATTTTGATATGGACTTCAAATAGTGATATGTGCAAAGATTTGGTTGGTTTTGCATTTGACTTTGGATATTCCTTGCCTTCTGTAAATATTATCTGTTTCAATGTCCACCCATTCCAGATTACCATACCAGTCTGTGACTGATACTGGTATGATTTCAACCAAATTTGACCCCCTCTACCACTCTTTCTACCTAATGAGTGATCATCAACCCTTGTCTACTATTCAAATAGAATTATTTCTCCTAATAAAGACAAGTTTATCCACATTTGGATTAGCTTTAATATTCTTCAAGCTTTTTCCTTTCCTTTTTGCCAAAAAAAATTCCTCATCTTGTATTCCAGGAAATTAAGGTATGTCCCTTTAATTTATCCCTGAAGGCTAACCCAAGGCTAGCTTCAAACCTCAAATCTTTTTTAAAGATTTCCAGCTGTGTTCTCCTGGATGTTGTCCCCAGGAGCCAAATACGACAATGAAGGAGATTTCTCTCACCCCCCCCCGCCCAATTTGCCTCCTGACCAAGACTTCAGCAAGTTGGGGTTTTTTTTACATCACAGTATGGGGACAGCCAATCAGGTGTTTCCCCATACTATAAGTTGGCGTCCTTTGGATATAACTGTGAATTAACTTGTAAGGATAGCACCATTGTGTACATGGCTTTTCAGGCCCAGCCTGTCTCCCCTGTGGGAGACCAGCCAGACTCTGGTATGGGCTGTGACATTTCTAAATCCTATGATGAGCCCCACATTGCAAATGTAAAGTTTGTCAGTGGGATAATATAGAGACTCATAGACCCCACACCAAGTCTTTATTGCCATTTTTAGTAATAAAGCTTATGAGATATTGTTTTCCCAGCTATTGCCTTTCTCATATTCACAATTTATCAGCTCAGCACAAGACCTCCTGGCTCACCTGCCTGCAGTTTACCATCTGCCAGGTGCCCCATTTAGATCTTTCACTTTATGGAGTACCTGCTGAAGCCTGAATACAAGGGGCACACCCTTGAGAAGATCCTGGAACAAGACCCCTGGCCAGCATAACATCAGCAGCCAGATATAGTAGACAAGGCCCTTGGAACGTATCTGAACCAAAGTAGTTTAGAGACAATTTTAGCTTCCTGCCCATGTACCAGTTGGGCATGGAACCGCCAGTGACCCCCAAACCAATGCCCGCATATGCACCTGACCTCCCCCTGGATCATACCAATAAACTATTTGGGATTGTGTGCAACACTCTTACTGGGATGATCAACACTATAATTCTGGATGCTGGCCTGTGGTCCTGGGTGGGAAATTGAATGTACTACCTGATTAAGTCAGCCCCAATCTTGTGGTAGGCCCTGCCACAAGACTTGGGGCTGGTGTGTCCCCAGAAAATAGCAGCCAGCCACCCAAGGTTAGCTCCCTGACGCTTGGGCTTGTGGGCTGCTATGGCCAAAGACTTTCATGTTCAGGGCTCATCTCCCCAGTCCAGGGATCCACCTGGTATGTCTTGCCAGGCACATTGGCTGGAGGATGAGCCCTGGCTCCATCTGGCACAAAGTTAGTGTTCTCAGGGGAAAGCTTGCCAAAGGTTTGCTGCAGGAGCCTTTGAATAAAAGTTGTTGGTGTTGTAACTGTGCTGTTTAAGCAGATTTACAAGGAGAAAAATATTTTGAAACTTGATAATATTCTTTATTGAGAGATATTGATTATATATCTAATGTGAATCATGGATAATAGGAATATAATAGTGTTGATCACTGTCAGGAATATTCCTGATAACACCTTGTGTCAAGATAAACTTTTGGGTGCAATTGGGCTCAAATAGCAAAATAAAAAATTGCAGCAGTTTCCCTAATCAGGGGGAACTGCTGCAAAACACCCAGTCGAAGAAACAGAAATTAAAAAATTGAATTTTGGGAAAAACAGGTTTTATACCCCGGCTGCGGACCACGCGGCTGGCTGCCAGCTGCCCGCAGGCCGCAGGCCAAGCCTGGCGGCTTGCTTGCGCGCGCCTGCCAGCCAGTCCCCCAGCCAGCAGGGGACAGCGCATCCCCCACAGCGGGACTGCCCACCCCCACCAAATGGGAAAATTACCTAATCGGGAATCCCCAAAAGGCAATTTCCCCAAACCCAAAAATGGGGGAACTGCTGCCCAAATTTGGAACCTACCAAATTTGGAGGGGGTTTACAAGATGCCCAGCATGACAATTAATGCATCAACTACAGAAGTTGAAAGTTATTGCATGAAATTACCTGAAGAATTATTAAAGTCATGCAATGCCAAAATTAACACTTCATTACCTGCCAATCTATTCCCATCCCACTCCCAAAAGGGAATTCCAGACAACACCAAGTATTTGGGGTTCCCTGTCCAATGTTTTGCACTATTCATGCCCCACAAGGATGATAGTATATAATAAAGCCAACTCACTTGATGATAGTTTGTGCTATCATTGGTGAAATTACCCCTCAATAGTATCACATAAATCAATTCAAAAACTTCACCTACAAGAATTTAAACAAGACACTAAGCTTTGTCTGCCCTTCCCCAGGATCAGAAGATGAATCACCTAATCTTCCCAGCTGTTCTCACAGCATGCCTAGGGATTGGGGGCCACCAATATAACCAACAGTATGGGCCATTCAGCAAAACACCTGGAAAATATTACTACAAGGAGCCGGCGCAGCTCAACTCCTCTGAGCAGTACTCCTGGCCCACGCTGGTATTGCCCCACTCCACACAGTCTGGAGCTATATACACCTTTATATACTATATACTTACGTATTTTGCTGGTAATTTTGGACGTTATAACGTATACACAAAGGTCTTTTGATGGATGATAACGGTCTATCACATTGTGATTGTGCTCATTGGGTTCCAAGTTGCCAACTTGGTCACTTATTTTGCTAGAATACTTCCCCAATTGTTGGGTCTTTACAATCACACAGTGGAATGGTGAAGGAGGTGGCTTAATCCTGGTAATGATTCAAGCACCAAAACAAGGTATTCATTGTAAGGGATCATCATTTGTTCATGTTGTTGGATTTAGCAATTCAAGTTGACTTCCTAGTCTGGCTTCAAGTGACTGGATAATTGGGTTGTGGGTCACAAACTTGCTTACTCAAAACCTTGTTGGCGGGTCAAGCCTGCTGTTTCAACACCCCCCTAACTGAAGGTTGGCCTCCTCTGGGGGTAGATTGTCAGGGAGGTTGTCAGGAGCCTGGGCGCCATACTGGACTAACTGTTGTTCTGTGGTGGGTAGGGCAGTCTTGTGCTGTCTCTGTCTTGCTTTGCAGGGTCTTAGGCAATCATAAGGGAGGATTTTGTCTTGGTTACGTTTCCCAAGTCCTTGCACAAGGTAAGTGTTATTTTTGTTTACCTTCAGGATGATTGCTGGGCTACTTTTTTGGGTTGTAGTTTGCTTTTGTCAACGTTCATGACCCAAACTTTGTTGCCAGCTTCATGTCTGTCTTGGATGGGGACAAATGTCTTTTGAAGACGTTTGTTTTCTCTTTTTTGATCACCATTGGCCTCTATGACCTGGGGATCTGAACAAGGGGGACCTTGCTTGAAATCTCCATCTTGGGTCCTGATAGTTCTTGAATGATATTGGGCTGTGTGCCATATACCAAATCAAAAGGGCTTTTCCTGGTGGATCTGTTCACACAAGTTTAACATACAAGTAGTGCAGTTGATAGCTGCTTATACCAGTCTTCAGGTCTCCCAGTGATGAGCTTGACCAAGGCTTGCACAAGGCTGTCATTTAGCTGCTCCACATGTCCGTTGGCCTGAGGATGGTAGGATGTTGTCACAGTGTGCTTGACCCCATCCTTGGTGAGGTATATGCTGGTGTCTTCAGGGGTCAATTTTTTGCCTCTGTCAGTTATCAGGAGTTCTGGCTTTCTAAACTTTCTGATGATTTCTTTTCCTATGAACCACTGCATGTCATTGCCAGTATGTATCTTTACTGCTTGGGCTACTGGCCATTGTATAGCAAAGTCTATTGTGGTTATGATGTATTTCTTATCATTATGTTTTCCTGACAAGGGGCCAAAGATGTCTAGGGACCACACCTTGAAGGGTAGCTGTGTGTGGATGGGTAGTACTGATTTTGGAGGGTCCTTGCTTTTAGCAAATTTCTTGCATACTTCACATTGGTCTAGGACTTCCTGAACGTCACAATAAAGGGTTGGCCACCAGGCCTTGTGTTTAAGGAATTTGTATAGATTGCGGCTCTTGGTGTGTCCTAGGTCTCTGTGATATTGTAGGATGGTGTCCACTTGCTGGTGTGTGAGGATGTAAGGGATGGTAGTCCTGTTGAACATTTTTCTGTGAAAGGTCTTGTACACATCAGCAAATAGGTGTTTGTTTTTGATAACTGTTTCCTTTTTTATGTCAGTTGTGCCAGAGGAAAACCCCTTGTCCTTTGTTTTTAGTACCAAGAGAGGTCAGTCTGGGTTGAGCACATTTTCTCCTCTTGTGGCACAGATGTATAGGCGTGAGAGGGTGTCTGTCAGGCAAGCTTGGGACCAGGTTTGTACTCTATGAGCATATTTAATCTCTCTAAGAGTTTCATCCAGCAGGCTAGACGGCAGGATAGTTTTGCTTGAGCTTTGAGATATATGAGCAACTTGTGGTTGATCAGTGCCGTGAATTCTTCCTGCCATTCTAGATAACAGCGCCATTTGACTAGGCAGTGTATAATGGCCAAAAGCTCTTTATCCTGGATAGTATATTGATACTTTCCATCTATCAGCTTTTATGATTCATAGGCTACAGGCAGGAAGTCACCATTATTATTTTTGATTTGTAGTACTCCCCCAATGGATGCATCTGAGGCATCAGTTTCCATATGGTATTCCATGTCAAGTTTGGGGTATTGCAGGATAGGTGCTGTTGTGAGTTTCTCTTTGAGGCATCTAAAAAGAGGTCACATTGGGGGGTCCACACAAACTTGGATTTGGTGCCAGTGATGGCAGATAAGGGGGCCGTCAAGACGCCACAGTCAGATATGAAGCAGCGTACATAGGCCACCATTCCCAGGATTATGCAGAGTTCCAACTTGTCCCTGGGTGGCAGCATCTTGCAGATAGTCTGTATCTTTTGACTGTTGAGTTTGATGCCATCTTTTGAGACTATGTATCCTAGGAAAAGCAGTTGCTTGCTGCTGCAGATTGAATAGATTAGACATTAAGTTGTCCATCTAGGAATTGAGCGACAGAACAATCACACAATTGCTTTATTGTGTCCTAATTTTACTAAGGATAAAGACATTTAAAACGCCTCTAAAATGGGTGTTTAAAGCGCCTTTTGGATGTGCATAAGGAACATAGTTTATTTTGAGGTTAATAATAGAACAACAAAGTTATTTCTATCTGCCTCCTTAAGGAAAGCAGCGTGAAACTGGTTGTTCTCTTGTGCGGGACTTTCTGCTATGCCAATCCACTCTCCTCTATTAGGAAAGTCCTTCTGTCTGTGCCTTCCTTCCTCTGGTGGCAATTCCCCTTCCTCACACTATATAAGTGCAATACTATCCTAATAAACACTAGTTTTGTCTCTAAACCTTTATATTCTTCTGTCCTTTTACAGGCTGCCACTATACCATCAACAGGTATAGTAATAAGAAATAGGTCCCTGACTAACTGTTTGTAGAAATTAGCAACCCTTTGCTGCTAGCTTTACAAAATTGGCGCTCATGTCTTTCAACATCACCAGCCCCCTTCCCCGCAAGCATTTCAATGAGGAGGGAGGAATGCCCCTGGTCTAGTCTCCTGCCACTGCTTCTCCTTACCACCAGGCACTGGCCTTTACTGCTGCTAATGCCCATGCTGGGGAAAGAGCAAGTGCTTCCTATGGCCTGCCTAACCAAAGCCACTTCATGCCAAAACATCAATGCCCTCAGGCTATTGTTTTTGGCCAAACACTGCTTCTACAAACCCCTGCCCCCTTGGAGATGGACGCCAACTCTTCACCTTCCAAGGATACCATCCATAGTACCATACACGCCATGGATGCTGGTACTGCTGGCAATGGTGCTTGTTCTGAACACCTGGGCATGCAGCAGCCTTCTGCTGAAAACTCCTTGGGTTGCTTTCAGAATCTCTCCTAGGTCAACCCTGACCAGCTCTGTTGTGACCTCCATACTGTCAAACATATCAAGGACTACCTTTAACAATTCACCCATCCTGCTGTATGCCACAACCAAATGCACCTGGGTTGAATCCAAAGCCTAATTAATGACCAGGGAATACTGATATCTAACCAACAGATGTTCCTCCAGGTCCTTTACTCTGAGCTTTTCCATACTTTCACCACTGTCAATCAGTATCTTGCTGAAGTTACCAACGCCCAGAACACCATACTCCACTGGGTAAATGCCATTGAAACAGTTATAGCTAAGTTAGTTCCAAAGCATGTGGTACAGACTCTCACTTATTAGGGTGTAGACGCCAATTGGATTAGTGTGGTTACTACCCACGTGCTTGAGACTGGCCCCATGGTTCAAAGCCTGACTCATGAGGTAGAAGTATTAGCCCGTTGCCTTGCCACTATCCCCTTGTTCACCCCCACATCTGCCGCCACAGACAACTCTCCTTTCAACCACCTTCTTGGTTGAGACACCCTTGAGCTCTTTGATTACTGCAAGAAGATGCAGGCAGAATTGGTCCAGCAGAGCGCCAATATTACCTTCCTGTTTGATGGCTACCACCCTGTGTCAGAGCTTCAGGATTGTCAAACTTTTCCAATCACATGACAGAGACAACAGCCAGACCCAAGTCAGGAAGAACAAGGAATTAATAGCCTTGCTCTAAGCTGAGCTTGCCACCCACAAAAAGTGCATCACCTCTCTTGAAGATGACTTGGATATCACCCGTCAGGAGAACAAGGTCTACCAAGATGAGCTGGACAAGCAACAACTTCTCCTGGACGCCTTCCAGAGCCAATTGGATAAGATGGATAGTAAGATTATGGCTGTCAACTTACAGGCTATTTCCATCAACTCCAAGAGTCACCACAGTCCACTGAGGTCCTCTAGTCCTGAATTCTATCATAGATACAAAAGCAATAATGACCACACTTAGTCGGCTCCCAAAGCTGTACAAGTATTAGAGCCAGTACTGGAGTCCAAGGATGAAGTCCTGGCCACCCCTGAAGCTTCTGAAGCTGCTCAAGACAGAGAAAAGAACGTGAAGCCCAGCAAGAGGAAAATTGTTGTTGCGCCTCTGAGGCTGGATTTGCCGCCTCTACCCTTAGCTGTTCCCGTTTCAGCACTCTCCAGTGAGGATTACACCTGCCCCCCCTCCAACATGGCTCCAACAACTTAAAGCCTGTCAATCTATCCAAGTTTGACTGTAAAAGCAATGTGGCCATGTTCTTACATCTGTACCAGAACTCCATGTATGGTGCAGACAATGCCATGAGGGACTCCACAATCATCAACTGTTTGGACGCCGAAACTCAAACCATTATCTTGCTGCATCTCCCTGAGAATGGCTAGACCTTTGCCAACGTCTCCAGGGCCTTTAACAAAGAATTTGGTAGCCAAGAAGCACTTGGTTGCAAGATGGACTTTGCCAATACCAATTTAAAGGTGGGGGAAACCCTAAAAGACTTCACTTCTAGGTTCTACCTTGAAGCTCAAACTCTGTTGTCTATGAGTGCTGTGCAGTTTATTGATGTGCAGTCAGCACTCCTCAATACTGTACGTGTCAACTGGGAACTATCTCTGGCTCTTAAGTCAGGCATTTAAAACGCTTGCATTGTACCAGATCTGATTTGCCTCCTACGCACCTACAAGGAGGAGTTCAAAGTCCCTCTTCTTGAAGACCCCTTGCCAGCAAGCTGAGCATAGACCTCGCGTGGCTGTTGAGATTCCCAAGCCTTCTGACAAGGTTGGGCCTGTTCCAGTCAACAACGCCCCCTGTACTTGCTTCAAATGTGGTATGGCTGGCCACTTCTCTCAGGAATGTAGGAATCTGTGCCAAAAGGTCCACCATGTAGGCATGGAGGACACTGAGGAGGACTACTCCAAGGGCGCTTATATTAAGGAGGACAATGAGGACCAGTCAAAAAACTACTAAGCAGCCAGGACACAAAGAAATCCTTGGCTGCCTTTGTAATTTTGACACCCTCATCTCCCCCCATACCACTGCCCCCTGAAAAACAAGATCAGAGGCCTGGTGCCTTGCCATCCTCTGAGGTTAATCCTAAGGATAAACCCTCTCTGATTTACTTCAACTCTAACTAATACATGAGGATGTGGAGTCTGACAGAGTTCAAGAGGACCTCCTACATTAATTCCTCACTGTTAACACACAAACTTATTGGACTACACTTTGCCCTGAGGTTGTTTTCCCCCAAATAGTTTGGAGAGCAGTGTCCTTAACCTATTCCAAACAACTGGCTCACCCAGGCGTTGAAGTCACCTATGAGGAGGACAGTGCTGAACAACTGGGTAAGCTTCTTTGTACAGTAAACGTCTAAGCACCGCTAGAATCCCCCAAGGAAGTAAGCCCAGCTGTGGGAGTTGTCATGGCTACCTTCCTGGAGAAGTTCAAAGGATTAAGCGTACACCAGGTCTCAAAGATTGTGGAGATCAGAGAGGACCACCAGGATTGTACCTATATCAACCTGGTAGTGAACAAGACTCATGTCTGGGCCATACTGGATACTGGTGCCCCTGGAAACATTATATCCTCTTGGCTGGTTAAGAAGCTTAAGCTGGCACCGGGCTTGGCCTACCATGAAGAGTTTGGTACTGCTGGACCACTTACCACTAGAGTAAAAGTAGCCTAATCCTTTCTCCCTCTTTGCTTTGGAAAGCTAATGGTCACTGATCCTTCTATAGTTCTGGAAAACAACAGCTACAAAATTCTTATTGGGACTAGCTTCATGGTTCAGTATGGCACTGTGACTAACCATGGAGACCATACATTTGGAATGTTGGGCCATTCCATACCCATGTTCTACCATGGTGATTGCCCGTCTGACCTTCCCTTACAAAGTCTGCACTACTTCAATCTGGAGTACTCCGACAGAGAGCTTCCAGTTGCTTATACACTGTGTAGTAAGAAGGTCAAGGTTCTACCTCTCTCAATAGGGGAAGCTTAGGGTATCCCAGTCTACGCCTCCTGTAATGTGACTATCCCACCTGGATCTCAGGTGATCTACAATACAGGCCTCTTGCTGGCTCTACCAGGGCACTCATGGAGAAATCTTTGGAACCCCTAATGCCTCCAGACTAGAACCATGGGTTGCATCAGGCATCCTCATGCCAAGTGAGAAGGAGGTACTCATACTTTTGGCCAACATGAGTTGTGAAGCTATGGTTGTCTCCAACCAACTTCTGGATTATATACAACTAGAAGAGTATGGCAATCTGCAGGAGACTGCCCCCTTTGTAGACTTCTCTGAGTTGGGTCTACCCTGTGAGCAGCACTGGTGCTATTGTTCATAAGCCGTGACTTCCTATCTGGCCTCTCTGAAGAGCAGAAGGATCAAGATATGGTAATCTTTACCCTGTATAAGGATGTGTTTACCAAGGATAATTATGACCTGGGCAATACTTCAGATGTTGCTCATCATATTAACACCCAAGGCAGTCCACCTATCTGCTCTAAACCTATACAGCACAGTCAAGCCAATCATGCTGTGGCTAACAAGGAGCTTCAGAAGCTATTGGGATCTGGTTTACTGGTCCCCAGTAAAAGCCCTTGGGCTTCCCCTCTTCTGATTGTCAAAAAGAAGGATGGCAGCAACCATGTGGTGATTGACTACTGTTGACTGAATGCTGTTACCAAGAAGGATTCATATCCTGTCCCTCATATTGACAATACCTTGGACCAACTGGGTGGCACCAAGTTTTCAGCTCCATGGACTTATCAGTGGGTACTGGCAGATCAATCTACTCCCTGCTGATAAAAATATGCAATCATCACTGACCAAGGGCTATTTTAACCCACACAAATGCCTCAAGGTCTGTCTAATGCCCTGGTTACCTTCCAGCGGGCCATAGATGCAGTGATGGGAAACCTCAAACTCACCAGTGTCTTGGTCTACCTGGATAAAATTAATGTGTTCTCCCAAACTTTTAATGATCACCTACAACACTTGGAGGAAGTCTTCTAGAGGTTACTTACAGCCAATCTCAAGCTCAAGCAACGCAAGTGCAGCTTCTTCAAGGAGCACCTTGAGTTCTTGGGTTTCATTATTAGCCAAGATGGACTCCGCCCTGTACCTCTGAAGGTGAAAGCCATTGAGAAAATGCAGATTGTGGTCAATAAGCAGGACATGTAGGTCTTCCTGGGGATGATTGGGTACTACTGTCACATCATCCCAACTTTTCATCCCTTGTCAACCCCATTTTTAAGCTTCTCTGAGCTGATAAGGAATTCTTCTGGAGCCCAGTGTGCCAATCTGCCTTGAATGCTCTCAAGGGAATACTGACTGCAGCCCCTCTAGTGGTCTAACCTGACTTTGGCAAGCTGTTTGTGGTTCATACAGATGCTAGTCTGACTGCAATTGGGGTTGTTCTCTCCCAACTGGACTCCAACAGACTTGAAAACCCTGTTGGATACTACTTGTGTGCGCTTTATGTTGTCAGGGATCCAGTCTTGGGAGGCTGACCTGCCGTTTCCAGGTAACCTGGGCCAGGGTTTTTGCAGGCAGGGCCCACCACAAGAGAGGACCTATCTTTAGAAGGTAGGAAGCAGACTTCCCCACCCAAGACCACAGGCCAGCGGCCCGTACAATTGTGTCCACCACCCCTGTGAGGGTGATGTACACTATTCCAAAAAGCTGCTGGTATTATTGATTGGAAGGTCAGGTGAGGAGGCTGGCATTGGTTTGGGTGTTATGGGTGGTTCCATATAGATATTGTAGGCCAGGAGATAATTTAATTTTCCTCTAAATAGTTTGGGGATGGAGAATATCCATGGGCCTTAGTGGTTGTATCTAATAGCAGATTGGATGCGGGCTAGCAGGTCAAGTTTGAGGATTTTCTCTGGCGTGTAATCCTTATATTTGGGCTTAAAGGGATAATCAGTGAAGTAAACAGGCCCAAAGGGTGCACCAGATGGACAGAAAACTGCGGGCAGTGGGGCAGGAGGGCCAGGGGATCTTAAACTGAATTGATAGACAGCAAATACAAAATATGGCAATAGCTGTAAGTGCCAAAGTAACATAACCTTTATTTAAAAATGGTGATAAGGTTTGAGTGCAGAATCTATAGGCATATATAGCATATGCCTCCAGACTTAGTATTTTCCATTGGGGCTTTTTCAAAATATTGGGAAAAGTGTGGGCAGGCAGCCAGGGGGGCCAGGTGTGGGACCAGCAAAATTTCACCTTGGCTGGGTGGTCTCTCATTGGTCAGAACGTCCAATTTGGTCACTTGATTTTCTTGATTCTTTGCTGTGGTCACAGGGTCGGGCCCAAAGCCCAGGTTTATCTTTGGCTGTAGGGTTTGATTGGTTACTTTAGAGGACTTCAAACTAATGAAATTCACAGAGGCGCCATCTTTGCTTCTGTTAGGCAATTTGAGAGGCTCCTCTTTGGGCGCCACCATGGTTGAGCTGGTGCAGATGTTCTGGCTTTGGGACTTAGCGGGAGCCTCAGCTTGCAGGGGCTCAATCCCAAAAAAACATAAGCAAGCAGGCCCTTGGTCCATGGGCCCAGTGGCCTGCAGGAATTTAGGTTCAGGGTTCAAATCCCACCCCTGGGCCTGGGTTTCCTGGGGTAATGAATTGTCAATCCTGACATCATCCCCTTCTTTCCCCGAGGGCCCTCTCTTCTGGTCCTTTCTGTTCAGATAGAGTTGGACAGCTTCTTGGGCATTAGCTAGGTTGCTCAGTGGTTCCCATGTACTTTCTTCTAGCGGGTATCCTTTCCATTTGACGTAGTACTGGGGTTTCTGGTAGTGGATTCTGTTGCCATGTATGTATTCAACTTCATATTCTTCAGCACAGCCTATTTGGAGGGGCAGGGGGTTTGTCTTAAGCTGTTGATGGGGGAGCAAGTTTCCGTCCTTTTTAAACAACAGGGATTGGTGGAATACACTGTGAATCTTCCAGGAGGGGGGTAGGTCTAGCTTATAAGCAACTTCTCCTATTAGTTTGGTGATCTTTTGAGGGCCAATTCTTCTGTGAGCTAGCTTCCTACAGGGCACATGTAGGGGCACATTGCAAGAGTCCAGGTATACTTCATCCCTAACTTGCAAAGGTTAGCCTGGTGTTTTTTTCAGTTGGCAAAGGCTTTGTAGGTTTGTACTGCGCAGTTCAGGTTGGTCAAGAATGTTTTTTGTGTGTCGTAGATCTGCTGAACCCAGGAACGTCAAGTGGTGTTAGTTTTCTTCTTGCCAATCTTGGGATCCCAGGTGGGGTCAAATCCGTAGTTGGCTTTGAACAGGGACATCCCAGTGGAGGTGTGGTCTTTAATATTGTATGCAAACTGGGCCATGGGAAGCATGTTGGCCCAATTGTCCTGGTTGGTGTTAGCATAGCATTGGAGGTATTGTTCTAGGATCTGGTTTACTCTTTCAGTTTGGCTGTCAGTCTACAGGTGATAGGTGATAGATACACACCGCTTGATTCACAAGTCTTTCATCACTTGCATCCAGTAGTTTGACGTGAATTGGAGTCCCCTGTCTGTGATGATTTCCTCAGGTGTCCCGTGTTGGGTGAGGATGCAGTTGTGGAAGTGTTGGGCTGTCTCTGCTACTGTGCAATGAGTGGTGGTTGGTACAAAGTATGCCATCTTGGTGAAGCGGTCTACCATGACCAGGATTGCGTCAAAGGAGAGGGACAGGGGCAGTTCCACAATATAGTCCATGGAGACATATCTCCAAGGTCCAGCAGGTATATCCAAGGGTCTTAGAAGTCATTCAAGTTTGTTTCTGCGGGGTTTGGTTTGTTCACAGGTCTCACATCTTTTCAGGTAAGCACTTATTTCTTGGTCCATCTTTGGCCAGGCAAAGTTCCTTCTAATGCTCTGGAGGGTCTTGAGTCTCCCTGGGTATCTGGAAATCTCAGAATTGTGATAATCTCTCAAGATGTTGGTTCTGATGTCCCCTTCTGGTACAAAAATCCTGTTGTGGAGCATTAGTGTGGTTCCCTTTAATGAGTAGCCTTTTTGGTAATGGGAGCTATCCAATGATTTGAATGGTTGGCAATCATGGTTTTGGTGAATTTGTTGAGTGATTGGGCCTTCAGTACTTCTGGCTTGCTGGCCCTGATCTTCATCAATCCCAGGTGGATGCCTAGGCTAGCTGGGTCCAAGAGTACTTGAGTGTTGTGGTTGCAAGTTTCTATGTGGGTGGGTGCCAGATCAGTTCTTCTACTCAGGGCGTCAGGTACTATGTTCACCTTTCCTGGCTTGTAGTCTATGGTCAGGGTGTAGTTGGCTAGCTCTAAAGCCCATCTTGCTTGTTGCTGGTTGAGCTTTTGTGGTTTGAAGAAATAGACCAAGTTCTTGTGGTCTGTCAGGACCTTTACTGGATATTCAGCGCCACAGAGGTACCGGCGCTAATGTTTCAGGGTCTTCATAATGGCTAGCATCTCTTTGTTGCAAATTGGGTAGTTTCCTTCCGCGGGCAGCATCGTCTTGGAGTAATATGCTACAGGATGTAGCATACCATCCCCTCCTTCCTGAAGAAGGACCCCACCCACCGCAAAGTCGGACGCATTGGTTTCCAGCACAAATGGCTTGGAGGGGTCAGGCATGGCCAGAACAGAACAGGGGCAGAGGTGAAGGCAAGTTTCAGGGTTTCAAAGGCAGTGGTGCATTCCGCAGTCCAGGAAAAGGCAACCTTGTCAGAGCACAGGTGGGTCAGGGGCAGAGTGATGTGAGAAAATTTTTGGATGAAATCCCTGCAATAATTTTCCAGGCCCAAAAAACTTCTCACGTCTTTTCTGCATTTGGGAGTTGGCCAGGAGGTCACAGCGTCCACTTTATCCTGGGCCATTGCAAACCCTCCAGTTTTCACTACGTAGCCCAGGAATTCCACTTCTGGTTGGAAGAACTCACACTTTGTGAGCTTTGCATGTAAGTTGGCTTGGGAGAGTTTGTTCAGGATTAGATCTAGGTGAATTAAGTGCACTTTGTGGGTCTTGCTGTAGATGAGGATATTGTTGAGGTAGGCCACACAGAACTGGTTGAGGTATTTGATAATACTGTGTTTATCATGCGCTGGAAGTTGATAGGGGCGTTGCATAGTTGAATGGCATCACCAGGTATTTGTAGAGTCCATACCTGGTCTTGAACGCCATTTTGTATTTGTTGCCCTCTTTGATTTCAATTTGGTTGAACACATCTCTAAGGTCAATCTTGGAGTACACCTGGACACCTGTCAGAATATTGCATAAGTTGTCAGTGTATGGTATGGGGAGCAATTCTTTACATTTATCTTGTTCAATTTCTGATAATTAATGCACAGGCTCATGCCACCGTCTTTCTTACCCACAAACAGCATTGGTGACAAACAAGAGCTCTTGGAAATGCAGATGGAGCCTTTCTTGGTCATGTCTTCAATATATGCCTTGAGAGCCAGCTGCTCCTTGTGGTTGCAGCTATAAATAGGTCCATGTTTGGGTTTGATGCAAGGCAGGAGGTCAATAGCATGATCATACTTGGTATATTTGGGGAGACAGGTGGCTGCCTCTTTGCTAGATATGTGGGTCCATTTTCCTAGGGAAGCAGGGAGGATGCCCACACTTGGTTCAATCTATATGATTATGAGCCTTTGGGTGGGTTCCTCAGGATTTTTTCAAAAGGGAACAGTGTTGTGAGTACCCTTATCACCTAAGATGATGTTCTGTTCTTGGTAGTTGAGGATGAGGCCATGCCTGTCTGACCAGGAGTCCCCAAGAATGAGGGGGTGTGGCAGGCCTTTCAACAAGATGAGAGATGATGGGTATGTGTTGTTTCCTATTATCAATGGTAGTTCTTGTTCACATTCTTATCCCATATCCTTGGTGCTGTTTACCAAGATGATCTGTAAACATTTCTCAGAGGCGGACAGGCCTAGTTCTTGGGCTAAGTCAGCATCAATTTAACTCTCATCTGCTCCAGTGTCAATGAACGCCTTTAGTTTTTGGATTGTTCCTCCAACGTTCATGGATACTACAATGAACTTGTAAGAGTGTGAAAAAGCGTTTATTTGGGCCAAACAGACAGGAGCAGGGGTTTTCTTAGGGCAGGCCCTGGTCAAGTGCCCTGCTTCATGGCAGTGGAAACAGAGTCCTTCTCTGTAGTGTCTTTGAAGTTCCTCAGGGGTCATCCCCCCTCTATTGGGTGTGGTGTTTTGGGTTTGGTAGGCCTGGGAGGGCCCAGCATTCTCTTGATTTATGCTGAGGCCCTTGCATAAGGGGACTAGGTCTTCCAAGCCAAGGGTGGGCAGGTGGTGCTTCAATAAGTCCTTCATGGCTGGGTTCACTCCCTTTTAGAAGATGATGGCTGACAATTTGTCCTCAAGTTGGGTGTGGGTCTTCAGTTTAAGGAATTCATCAATGTATGCCTGAAAAGTCAGGAGCCTTGGCAGATTTATAGCAAGGAGTTCAGGGTGTAGTATCTGGTGTTGCAATCCTCCCCAGTTGCCATTCACTCAGCCTCAAACTTGGCATAGTCCAAACAGAATTCACATCTTCTGCTGTGGCTTTGCCAAACCAGTCTAGAGCGTCTCCAGAGAGCATGGAAGCAACCCCCAGTACCTTCTTGATGTCTCTGGCGTAGGAGGGGGTGTTGGTCTGGAAATGCAAGCAGAGGACAGGCATGGCACGTCAGGCTTCCTTGAGTGTGAGCTTCCCCATCTGGGGCATCTCAACCTTGGTGAGGGACTGGTTCACAATTACATTTTGCACTTGGGAGGAGGGCTTGTTGGTATTGGTGGCTGTGATTTTGGTTCTTTTTGGGTTGTTTGGGTTTGCATTCTTCCACATGGAAGAGACCAGGTTCATGGTCATCTCATAGGTGTATAAGTGATTATCAATAACAAAAGAATACAAGATGCCCCAAGAAATAACAACATCTTTGGGCTCAGGGTACCAGGTTTTAAAAATATTGCCATAATTTCAGAGATCCAGTCTTGGGCGGCTGACCTGCTGTTTCTGGGGATAACCTGGGATGGGGTTTTTGTGGGAAGGGCCCACCACAAGAGAGGACCTATCTTTAGAAGGTAGGAAGCAGACTTCCCCACCCAAGACCGCAGGCCAGCAGCCCGTATAATTGTGTCCACCACCTCTGTGAGGGTGATGTACACTATTCCAAAAAGCTGCTGGTATTATTGATTGGAAGGTCAGGTGAGGAGGCTGGCATTGGTTTGGGTGTTATGGGTGGTTCCATATAGATATTGTAGGCCGGGAGATAATTGAATTTTCCTCTAAATAGTTTGGGGATGGAGAATATCCACGGGCCTTGGTGGTTGTATCTAATAGCAGATTGGATGCGGGCTAGCAGGTCAAGTTTGAGGATTTTCTCTGGCGTGTAATCCTTATATTTGGGCTTCAAGGGATAATCAGTGAAGTGAATGGGCCCAAATAGTGAACCAGATGGACAGAAAACTGCAGGCAGTGGGGCAGGAGGGCCGGAGGATCTTGAACTGAATTGATAGACGGCAAATACAAAATATGGCAAATACAAAATATGGCAATAGCTGTAAGAGCCAAAGTAACATAACCTTTATTTAAAAATGGCAATAAGGTTTGAGTGCAGTATCTATAGGCATATATAGCATTCTGCCTCCAGACTTAGTATTTTCCATTGGGGCTTTTTCAAAATATTGGTAAAAGTGTGGGCAGGCAGCCAGAGGGCCCAGGTGTGGGACCAGCAAAATTTACCTTGGCTGGGTGTTCTCTCATTGGTCAGAACATCCAATTTGGTCACTTGATTTTCTTGATTCTTTGCTGTGGTCACAGGGTTGGGCCCAAAGCCTGGGTTTATCTTTGGCTGTAGGGTTTGATTGGTTACTTTAGAGGACTTCAAACTAATGAAATTCACAGAGGTGCCATCTCTGCTTTCATTAGGCAATTCAAGAGGCTCCTCTTTGGGTGCCACCATGGTTGATCTGGTGCAGGTATTCTGGATTTGGGACTTATCAGAAGCCTCAGCTTGCAGGGGCTTGATCCCAAAAAAAACACGGGTGAGCGGGCCCTTGGTCCATGGGCAGCGGCCTGCAGGAATGTAGGTTCAGGGTTTGAATCTCACCCTTGGGCCCAGATTTCCTGGGGTAATGAATTGCTAATCCTAAAAAATTTTCACAAGAAGAACTACACTGTCACCAAACAATAATGTCTGGCTGTAAATACTCCTACCAACAATTCAGAGTCTATCTCCATGGGGTACATTTCACAGTTGTAACAGACCATGCCTCCTTGCAATGGCTGAAGACCCTCAAGGACCCTGAAGGACGTCTGGGCGTGTTGGATCATTAAACTTCAGGCTTATGACTACAAAATCATTCATCAAGCCAGAGCAGCCCACCAGAATGCTGACTCTCTCTCCCGCCTTCCCACTGTTGCCTTAGTACCCCCCATGGCTGACATTCTCTATGAAAAACTTATGGAGGATTCTTCTTTGTGGTTGAAAGAGCCAGTAAAGATACAGAGAGTTCTCAAGAAGATAGCTTTTGATATCAAGGTCTCTAAGGGACAACTCCTGAAGCTTTGTGGAGACTCTTGGCTACCCTACATATGCCCATCCCTACGCATGGACTCAGTGGTGGCTGATCACAAGACTACTGGCCATGGTGGCATACAGAAGATGTTAGCTCTGCTATAGCAGCACTGCTTCTGGGAAGGAATGCACACTGACATATAGATATGATAGCCAATTGTCATGAATACAACATTGAGAGACCTAAGGAAGCTAAGTTCTAACACAGACTTGTACACCCTGGGTTTGCTTTCCACACTGTAGCCATTGACATAGTAGGCCCCCTGCCAGCTACCAACAGTTGCAATAAGTTCATCATTGTGGCTGTTGACCATCTGACTAAATGGGTAGAGGTCAAGGCAATTTTCAACCAATCTGCACTGGTGACAGCCACGTTCATCCTGGAGAATATCATATACAAACATGGTTGCCCCCAGATTCTGCTGATAGACAATGGTACCAACTTCACCAGTTATGTCATCCCCTGCCTGAACCAACTGATGGGAATTTGTGGGACACTATCCACTCCTTATCACCCACAGAAAAATGGCATGGTAGAGCGCACTAATGGGAGCCTAGTCCAGCTACTCTGGAAGCTCAGTCACCAACATGAGACTGAATGTGATACCTTCCTGCCTGCGACCACCTTTGTATATAACATTGGGTACCATTGTGCCACTGGCAAGCCGCCCTTCCAACTGCTCTACAGCTGGCAACCAGGACTTCCCCCATTACTATATTCCTTGGTAAAGCCCAGCCTAGCTGTGTCCCCAGAGGCATACCTCAACAAGCTGGTTCAAACTCTTATTTGCTTACAATCAGAGGCCTACACCGTAAACTTAAAGCATACGTTGCAGGACCTAGAACAAGCTGCATCCAAACGCCCCACCTTACCCACTTACCTGGTAGGAGACTCAGTCTACTTTTTCAGCAATAGAGGGTACAACCAAGAATCCAAACTTGCCTCCCTTTGGCAAGGCCCAGTTCAAGTTATCCAGAAGACTGGCACCAACTCCTACACCCTTAAGGAGCCCCATTCTGGGCAATTGATCACTATAATACACATTTAGTATATATGTGCTGCTCCTAGTGACCAAGAGTAAGCCCCAATGAGGACAACAATCTGAAAAAAGCCTAATTAAAAAATTACAAGGGCTGTTGTCCTGTTTGCGATAGTGTTGCACCAAAGTATGAGGAATAAGAATAAAAGAGCAAGGTGTTTATTGGAGACTGACAAGACTCTTCCTGTACCACACCAACTATTCTACCACCTGAATGGCATCCAGGAAACACAACTTGTTACCTACAGATCTTCAAGGCCAATGGCCAAGGATTGGATAACAAACCCCCACCTAACAAGACATTTGATTGACCCCAACACCATAGCTGCTACCTAGAGACGCCAAGCCAGTCTTGACCCTGTTGTCTAATCCAGTGGAGGGAAATATCACAGATTGAATGGATTAGGCATTAAGTTGTCCCTCTAGGAATTGAGCAACAGAACAATTGCGCAATTGCTTCCTGATTTTACTAAAGATAAAGATGCTTAAAACGCCTCTAAAACAGGTGATCAAAGCGCCTTTGGAATGCGCATAAGGCATGGGCTTTACTGCCAAGGTTAATAATATAATAAAAAAGTTATTTCTATTTCCCTCCTTAAGGAAAGCAGCATAGAAACATTTGTTTTCTTGCGCAGGACTTTCTGCTGTGCCAATCCACTCTCCTCCATTATGAAAGTCCTTATGTCTGTGCCTCCCTTCCCCTGGTGGCAATTATCCTGCCTCACACTATATAAGTGCAATACTATCCTAATAAACACTAGTTTTGTCTATACACCTTTATATTCTTCTGTCCTTTTACAGGCTGCCACTATACCATCAACAGGTATAGTAATAAGAAATGGGTCTCTGACTAACTGTTTGTAGAAATTAGCAACCCTTTGCTGCTAGCTTTACAACACTTGCAAAAGAACTGGCATTTGGAGGGTTTGGCCAGCATCTTGTGTTGTGCCAGGGTAACTAAGATTGCCTCTAAGACCTTGGGGTGCTACTCTACCAAGGGGCTATAGACAATAATGTTGTCCAGGTAGACTAGGGCATGCTTGCCTATGTGCAGAGCAAACACTTCATCCATGAAGGTCACAAAGTTGAAGGGGGTGTTTGGCATGCCAAAGTTGAGCACCACACACTTGTACAAGCCGTATTTAGTATAGAAGGCTGTTTTGGGGATATCTTTCTCCTTAATACAAATCTGATTGTAGCCTGCAGTTAGGTCAATCTTGGAGAAGACTGTGGCTCCACCCAAGGCGTCAAAGAGGTCATAAATAAGTGGTAGTGTGTAACAATTCTTGATGGTAACCTTTTTTAGGGCTTGGTAGTCTGTGACTAGACGTAGGGTACCATCCTTCTTGGCAACAAAAAATACAGCAGCCCCAAAGGGAGATTATGAAGGGCAGATAAGTCCTTTCTCCAATGCTTCCTTGAGGTAAGCACATAGGGTGTTGTCTTCATTTAGAGTCAGAAGGTAGATAGGTCGTGATTTGGATACATCTCCTTTAAGTTGAATGGAATGCTGGATATGTTTTTCCAGGGGTAACCCAGGTAAGGCCTCCTTGAAGATTTCTGGATGATGGGCTACAATTTCGAGATCCTGAGGTGTGGAGGTATCCTGGTGTTTTTTGAAGTATTTTGATCTTTTACTGGAAGGTATCCCAGTTGATTGTCTTCAGGTTTTCCCTTTTTCCCAGGGTCTCTGTAATGCACACAAAGACATGGTTGCGTAGGAGTTGATTCACTGAGTCAGGGTAGATCTGGTGGTTGACACCCTCACGTTTGATGGTCAATACCAAGGTTGCCCAGTCTAGTGGGGGTATTTCTTTATAAACAATCCAAGCTCAGTACAATGTCAAACTTTGGAAAGTCAATGGCAGGGCCTTGGATAGTGAAATGCAGGTTCCTGATCATGATGGAGAAGGCTTGGTTTTCCTTGTCATAGCAATATGGTGTTTATCAGCCAGGACAACGTTTTTAATCTGCAAAGGATTAGTGGCCAGCTTGAACTTGTCCACAAAGCTACTGTTGACTAGGGTTTATTCTGCACCCAAATCCAGGAGTGCTGAGCCTGTGTAACTTCAAAAGCGTAAAGGGCAGGACATCAGTTTATTGGGATTTCTGGCAATGATGTACAGTACCAGATCATACAAGGGCACTTGGATCATTGGGCATTGGTTCACGTCCTTGGGTTGGTACTCATCATTGGGCAAGTCAGGAGTTGCATGGGTAAAGTATGGCTTGCTTAGTGCTCTCCCCGGCTTTTCCATTGTCTTGATTGCCTTGCATGGCAGTGATATGGAAATGTGTACGGTTTGACTGGTCATTGTTCCCACTTACATGACCATTTGAACCTACAGGCTTATGGTTTGTGTTGTTTCTGTTGTTTCCAGGGGGTGGTCAAGTGGAGCGCCCACCTGTGTGAGAGTCTTTGGGTCTCTCTTGTTTTCCAGTTTGCACTTTGTGAAGAGCGTTGGATGTTTGTTCTGCTTTCTCTTCTTTGCAATACAGACTCTGTAGATTGGTCACCTGGTCCAGGTTCACGTGTCTCATTACATTTGACTTGAGTGCATCATAGTACATGATGTATGTGGCTGGGGTGTCAAAGTCCATGTCAGAGGATGCGTGTAGTCAGAGTTCCTCATAAACGCGGATGAGTTCCTTCATGGTGTCTGTCTGGGTTAAGTTCTTTACTTGACATATGATCATGAGCACGGTGTCCTCAAGCCAAAAGTTGCCAAGATGTCTTTTTGAAGGTATTCCTGCTCTTCTTGGTATGTTCTTTGTGCCACTTGTTGCACCAGGTGCCAGCATTGTGGGTCATTCAGATGGAGATTTCTGCAATCTGAAATTGCTGCGGGCATTCCATTTGGGCCAGCTTGCTCTGGGCAGACTGGATTCATGCGGCAGCAATGTTGTTGGCCCAGGTAAAAGGTTCCAAGGCAGCGCTTTGGAGCCTTTGGATTACGTAGGTGGGCATGGTGCTTTTGTCAGTTGGCTGTGGAATGGTGGCAACTGTCCGGAAAAACCCTTGTGCAGACATGACATTGAAGGCAGGCAGTGGGATTACTGTGTTCTGGTACAGGACAAAACCATCAGGTATCTCGGCACCAGGGGTGTACAGAGTCCAGTCTAGAGGGAGGCCAGAAATGATTTTATCAAGGTTTTGTTGGCCGCAGCAAGTATAGGTAACAGGCAGAATTTTGGGGAATAAAGTAGGATGGGGTACCTACTTTTGCTACTAATGTTGTAATTGTGCTGTTTTAGCAGAGTTACAAGGGGGAAAATGTTTGGAAACTAGATAATATTCTTTATTGAGAGATAATGATTATATAGTAAATGTGAGTCATGAATAACAGGAACATGATAGTGTTGATCACACAGTGGGATGGTGAAGGGGGTGGCTTGCTCTTGGTAATGAGTCAAGTGCCAAAACAAGGTATCCATTGTAAGGGATCATCATTTGTTCATGTTTTTGGATTTGGCATTTTTAGTTGACTTCCTAGTCTGGCTTCAAGTGACTGGATAATTGGGTTGTGGGTCACAAACTTACTTACTAAAAACCTTGTTGGCAGGTCAATCCTGCTGTTTTGACATTGGGGTAAATCAGCAACAAGAAGTGAGGTTATGGGCCTAGATCCTACCCATCTAGCTTCAAACTGTTCCCCAAAATATCAAGGCTATCCCTGAAGCTTAAGGAATGGTTTCACTTGGCCAGAGTCTCTGATGATAACCAACTTGTGTAGATCCAGTTTATGTGGTATGGATCCAGAGAGGGTCATCTTCTCAAGGTGGGCCAGCAAAAAGCCCAAGCCCTGCAGAGAGGAGAATCTGGACTATTATAGGTGATATCTTGGGTATTGCCTGTGATGTGGGGTTTTAGGGCACTCCTGTACCAAGGGAGCAGAAACTCACAGTGGGTAAAATCAAGCAGGTGAAGCAGGTGTATCCTGCAGGGATGCCTTGTAATTTCTAATAGGTTCTACATGAATAGGGAAAGCCATTTCTTGGGATGTTCTCAAAGAAAGTTTCACATGGGTGAAGTTAGTGTGGATAACCAACCTATAATATCACCATCAATCATATAATTCTGGGAAGTATATGATACAGAAATAAGAGAAATCAAAGAAGAGAATGGTATCTTTATCAGATATAGATGAGTAGGGTTATACAAGGGAATATTAGCTGAATTGTCAGGTATACAGTCTTGGGCAGCCGGCCCGTTGTTTCCAGGGGTAACCCAGGCCAGGTTTTTTGTGGGCAATGCCCATCAAAAGAGGGGAGCTAACATTAAAAGGTAGGAGACAGACTTCCCACCCAGGACCGCGGGCCAGTGGCTAGGATTATAGTGTCAATCACCCCTGTGAGGGTGATGTACACAATCCCAAATAGCTTATTAATATGGTTTTTTGGAAGGTTGGGTGAGGAAGTGGGAATGGGTTTTGGGGTCACAGGCTGTTCCATGGGTAGGTCATAAGCAGGGAGATAGTTTAATTTCCCTCTGAACAATTTGGGTGTTGAAAATATCCACGGACCTTGTCAGTTGTATCTAACTACAGATTGTATGCGGGCCAAAGGATTGAGTTTGAGTATCTTTTCCGGGGTGTAGTCCTTGTATTCAGATTTCAGAGGGTAGTTGGTAAATTGGACAGGTCCAAAAGGTACACCAGGAGGACAGAAAACTGCAGGCAGTGGGGCAGGAGGGCCAGGAGATCTTGAACTGAATTGATAGACAGAAAATACAAAATAAGGCAATAGCTGTATGAGCCAAATTGACATAACCTTTTTTTCTAAAATGGCAATAAGTTTGGAGCGCAGGGTCTTTGGGTCTATATAGCATCCTGCCTCCAAACTTAGTATTTTCCATAAGGGCTTCATTAAAATATTGGGAAAAATGCAGCTGGTGGCCAGGAGGCCCGGGTGCAGGAGTGGTGAAATGACACCTCAGCTGGATGTTCTCTCATTGGTCAGAACATCCAAATTGGTCACTTGATTTTTGGCTTTGGTCACGGGGTTGGGCCCAAAGCCCAGGTTTTCCCTTGGCAGTTGAGTTTGATTGGTTACTCAAGAGGACTTAAAGCTCATGAAGTTCACAGGGCACCTTCTCTGCCTCCATTAGGCAATTCAAGAAACTCCTCCTTGGGAACCATCATAATTGAACCTGTACTGGTATTCTGACTTTGGGACTTAGCAGGGGCTTCAGCTTGCAGGGGCTCAATCTCAGAAAAACAGGGGCGGGCGGGCTCTTGGTCCATGGGGCCAGCGGCCTGCAGGAATATGGGTTCAGGGTTTGAATCTCGCCCTTGGGCCCAGGTTTCAAGGGGTAACAAATTGTCAATCTTGACATGGATAGTGTCCATTTAGATCATGGTGGTCAGGGGGATTGTTCTTACCCTTGTTACTCACTGGACTTAAATGCCTGATACTAGCATTACAGTTGGATGTGATACTAGTGCCACATTTTACTGGGCAATCAAGTCAGTTCTAGGGAAACCATTTCCTGAGAGGGAGTAATTAAAGATGCTTAACAATAGTGTTTCTTATTCTCTGCCATAACTTTGCTTCAAACAGCACAGCTACAACACAAGCTGTAAGATTTCTCAAAGAAAAGGGATATTTACAAATTTAGCAGGCAGTTTTTAAGAATATATTGATAACTTATAAAGGTACAGTAGTTTTCAAACCTGTTGAGATAAACATATATTAGTCAGTTTAGAATGCATGAACTCAGTCTAAAACTGAAATCAAAGTTTATCCAAATCTATTGTAATTAATATAAATTCCTTAATTTTTATTTTGTTTTTAGACTGAGTTCATGTGTTCTAAACTGACTAATATATGTTTATCTCAACAGGTTTGAAAATCACTGTAATATATTTATACCTTTTTTATGGACAGAAGTTTATGGTATGGTAGTAAAATATATGTTTGGTGGCAGCAGTTGGGTTATCTATGCTATTTAGCAGGTATTATTTAAAACCTAGATCTGATTTGAGAGGCGGTTGTAGTTTTGTATGATTAAGAATGTTGGAATTGGAAAATATTTGCCTAAAATTAACAAGCATCGTGGTGGCTTTACCTTGTTGATTTTAAGAAATTGTAATACAGCAGGTCTATAGCATGTTGGGATGAACGGAATTGAGCTATTCTAAGGCGAAATTAAGATCCAAGGAATTTATGTTGAATCACAATAGATTTGGATTCTACCTCATTTTGTTTCAAGCCGAGTTGAATTTGCTTTTTGTTGACTTGATTTTTTACCTCAACAGCTCTTAAAATTACTATACAGCAGGTTGCAAATCTATGGAGCTAAGCGAAAATAACTCATCTGTAATAGAAAATACAAATGCAAACAGAATCCACACATCTCAGTGGGAAATAGAAGTGAATTCAAATCTATTGTTAATCAATATGATAGCGTTGCGTGGTAATTTTGCTTGTAACTGGGGTTATCTCGTTTATAGATGAGTTATTTTCGCTAAGATCTATAGCTTTGAAACCTACCGTACATGTTGGATTGGATATTGGACTTTGATTCAAGAAGACGGTTTACATTTGCTATCCCAATGCAATCAACAGCTTGTAGAGCGCGGCTAAACAAGATTTTAGCTTGATTTCAACCTGGATCCGATCCAGTTCGAGGAGGGTACAGTTGTAAACTTATTAAGTGGAACGATAAAGTAAAAATAGAATGGTGGAAATTAATTTGTTTAAGTCGGCATTAAAGTCGATCCTATGGGGGCGATAGTGGACGCTGCCCCTGTAGCATGAAAAGGCGATGATGCGGCTACAATGGATGATAATGCCGAGATTCCCAGTATTGCTTACAGGTTACAAAAATGGAAATGCAGTTAGTTTTTAATAAATATAATATCAATTGCTATGTAGCTGCAAGTAAATTCGATTGTAGTGTTTAAGGATAGGGGTAGTAGTTTAAATCGTAAATAAAGGATTTCAAAACAAAGTTAACAAAAGATAGCACGAAGAAATACTCTACAATGAGGAGATGCATTTATATCAGAAGTGTATTTCTATACTAAAAGCTGTAATTTAAAGAAATGGTAATACCTTGGCTCAAAGGAGAATTACTTCGATTGACCGGCGAATAAAAATTGCAACTTGGAATGTCGAGCTTGTGAATTTCATGGAACCAAATTACAATACAATTTATTTCTTCTAAGCTTCCTCGGAGTGGCCTTCAAAGGCTGAGCAAGTAACTTGAACGCTCTTCCTATATGCAAGTATCTAAATGGAGGCAATAAGCTTAATCCGCCAAAGTGATACCTCAGGGGGGCATGGCGATGGATGTGATTAAGATTCAAGCCGTAATACTGATATCCCTTGCGTGTAAGAGGCAGTTCTCCACTCGGTTTCAATACCAAATGGAGGAGATATACAACAATGCATGGAGCCTAAACTTGACTCGGAAGACATGCTTTTTCCAATAAACAGAATACACTCAAGTTCTAAACCATAGTGATTCAAATAACCACCTTGCATTTACCCAAGTTATCTGAAACTTGAATAAAACCATTGGATTTTTATCATTCCTATATAGTAGTTTCCAAATCCCCATTACAGTTTGTACTCTTTCGGCGCCCAAAGAAATAACACGTATTTATTTAATTAGGATTGAGGCAAATTGCTCAAACGTGGATAAAACATCAAGCCCGAGAAAAGCAATTGGCGTCAGATACACAAATACCCACTCAAGCTTGGTAAAATGTATTTGAGAACGAGGAAGCGATTTCGAAAAATCATAAATTAGTTAATATCAAACCTATGTCATTACGAAAGCAGGGAGATCCAAAATAGGTTCCTATCTAAGCGATTGATGACCATCAAAGAAAACATGACATCGCTTTTTCTCAAGGGATCCTTCCCAAAAAGGAAACTTCTACCAAAAAATAAAGCCATGGGATATCAAAGAGATTTTGCGGGTTCACTTCCTAAAACATATCTAGAATGATAAAGTCATTGATAATTTATAAGTACAGCTATCCTTTACAATATCAGATAGACATATATACTAAAATGACTTCAATTTTTACAAAGTGATGTTTATCTAAAAGGCGTTCACCGAAGGCTTAATCGGTATACCAAGCTCGACCTCACCCTGCAGGAAATCTTGATACACCAAGGGGTTAAATAAAACACCACCAACCAGTTCCCAGCTAGTCAAGTAAGCCGTTAAAAAATCTATTAGATTGGGCTTCTTGATCACAAAGGATCAGACTGATCATCACACACACATGTTATCAGTTGCCGGCCGTATTATCACTTTTTATCATATTATTAAGCGCAATGATTATATGCCGTGAAATCACCAGTCTATTACAATTGATTGACCTATCATACAGTGTATAACTGTTAGCCCATAGTGATTATTGTGGATTATATCCTTCTGGGAAGCATATAAAACAAGATAAAGTAGAAAACTGAGAAGAGAACAATGATTTATTGATACATATCAAGAGGGTTATATAGTATCATGAGAAGCCACATGCGTCCATGTAGGTCATGAAAGTCATGGGGCTTGTCCAAGTAGTGTTCTGCTTAGGACTCAAAAGGTTTGATCCCATATTGGACAGGAAATTGATAAGAGTACCACTGACTTGATGATTAGTTAGTGCATCACTCAGGGAATCATTTTCCTGAGAGGGAGTAACCGTTGCTGTTGCAGCATCTCTCCCTGGGGTTCTGGAAGGTGGAATGTGACAATCCACATGTAAATGGTTTTGCAGGCAAGGGTTGATTTGGCTTCAAATAAAGAAGTTATGCTGAAGATGGACAATGTGTTGTTGGTTTGTTGCAGGTAGAGGCCTTGTAGGGAATGATGGCTACTAGGGGAGGTAAGGCCTAGCTAGTAGGTGTAAAGACTACTAGGAGCAGATGTTGTCTCCACCTAGCAGAAGATACTAGCTGCTGTGGGCTAGAGGTCTTCACCCAGCAGGGAACTGTGGCTGAAAAGGGTGAAGAATGAGATAGCTCAGCAGGGAACTTTGTCTGCTTGGGGTGGGGAGTGATCAAACCTGATGGATAGCGCTTGCTGCCCAGGCTGGAGAATATTTAGACCCTGGCGGGTAACGCAGGTTGCCAGGGTAGAAGTATGTGCCAGTATGGTAGAGGACGCCTACCAGTGCTGTAAGTTTTTGACCCCAGGCAGGTAGCTTGGGCTGCCAGGGAGGGGAAGAGCTCTGAGGGCTCTACATACTCTGATACGCTTACAGGAGGTCTGTGAGCAATTATCCTATCTAATAGACTGGTAGGATGACCTTGTTTATGCCCCCATGGGAGCTTTGGGGAGAACCCAGAGTGAGAATTGGAGGGCATAGATTTTCTTGGAGGTGTCACCAAGGCGGTTTGCTCAGAGAAGGCAGCTGCAGAACTTGGTGTGACAGGCCTCTGGGAAGTAAAGCTGATTACTTTGCAACAGAAAGCCCAGACTTAATTACATGGGTGAGTAAAAACATTGTGAATGCTGCCATTCACCATGTTTTGATTTTGCCTTTGATGGGTTATTTTGATGACAAATCCCTCTCTTTTGCTTTTGCCCTTTAAAATGAGGCTGGCTCGGAATTTGGAAATACAATTGTTTGGTTTCCTGATTCTGCGCAACTCACTCACCCCACTCATGCTTGTAGAAAGTGATCCTACTGTTCATTTACTGTTTTGTGGTAAAGATACATAGTATATATTCTCAATCTTTATACCCAATAAAATTTAAGTTCTATTCACATTTTTATCTTTGTGTCTCCACATACTTTGGCGCCGCTCTAGACACGTCTAGCAGATATTATTCAATCAGGGTCACAAGGTAATTGAATAGCCTTCCCTGCCATTATAACTGAGACTTAGTACAAATCCAATCCTAATATTAGGATTTCCTTGGTGTGACTCTGTGCCACACCTCATATCATAACAAAAATGGTGCTCACTACAGGGGCTGTAAGCCACTTGGTTATCCCTTTTGCAACCACTTTTCAATACTTTTGCCCCCTTCCATACAAGAGCCAACTTTGCCTGAAATTACCAGTCCTCCTATTGAGGAAGACATTGCTGACCTGCTTATTGTCCCTACTGTGCTGAACCTCAGGAGTGGTCCCTGCCTAGTGGCCTACCCTCTGGGCACCCCTGACTTGGAACAAGTCATGGCAATAGCCCTTGGATTAGCCTGTGATGGGGCCATACCTTGCCTCCAGTTTCAGTTCAGCTGAGCATAATAATAAGGATTGATTGTAGCTCCACAATTTCCATAGCATCTCCTCTCAGCAGCTGGCTCTGCTGAACACTTATTGTCATCCTTTGTATAACCTGCCTTAGCCCATCATCAAAATGTATTAGGGCTCCACGTCCAGGAGATTTTATCTCTACAAGCTGCCGTCACTCATCACTGGGATTAGTTTGTTGCCTACCAGCAGTGGATTCACTCACTGTTTTTCTTAGCATCAGACAATCAGCACAACTCTGTCACCTCCCAAATTCGCTTGGTTACTTCCATTGAGCAAATGTGCCAGTCCATCCCCAAATATGTTAGGGAGCATCTACACAAGTTTCACCAGTTGTAACAGCCCTGGTAAACCCAGGTAGATTCCACCCTGAAAGCCTTTATCACCAATTTTGAACAACTTGTAAATCAGCTTAATGCATTCAGTGTTTACTCCTTTGAGCAACTGCAACAGATAGTGGACCTTTCTGCTAAGGGCCTTTGTGAACTAAGTGAAGAATTTGACCAAGAAAGGGTTGTAACTACCGCTTCTATTGCCAAGCTCCAGACTCAAGTGAATGAACTATCTACACCCAAGCCAGTTGCTCCGCCTTTTCCCCATCTAAAAACTTGGTGGATAGAGAGCAGAGACTTTGGAATGCCATTCAAGAGCTGTGACCGTCTACCCACAGTTAAGGTCGCCCTACTGAAGCCCCTCAGCCTGATCCTCAAGTGCTTGCTCTGACAACTAAGGTTTTTGAGCTACAGCAAGAAGTTGCTACCCTACGCAAAATGGTGGCAACTGCTGCTAGTCCAGTTAGAGTTATTGATGAAGATGGCTGTTGTCCTGGCCTTTCAGGAGCCCCCTGAATCCAATTTTCTAGGGAGTTGATTGCTCTAGCCAATGAGGTGGACCATTTGAAATGAGACCACTTTCAAACATGACAGTACATGAAAGAAATGAGTGAATTGATCAACTCAGTAAATGACATGTTTGCCCCTTGCCTCTCAGTAGGGCCTTTCCTTACCTCCTGGCTGGTTGAGCTTTCTACCATAGTAACAACACAGGGCCAATACCAAGACTTTACTGAGCAACAGTCTACCTTAGCTAATAATATTAGTGCCTGCACTGCTAAGACCTTTAATACTCTTAAAGGAGTGTTTGCCAGTTGTGAGCCAGGCAGCCCCCCTCCAAATCTAAAGCAGAATTCTCCCTGCACATAAATGTACTCAATAGCAACAATGGTGGCCCAACTACATAAGCACACTTCAAGTCTACCTTTAAGCAAGTTTTTGATCCCAAAACCCCAACCATTTCAGCTTTCCTAACTATCTATAAAACTGCCATGAGGAGGGCCTCTGATGAGGTTAAGAAGAAACACATTCTAACCTGTCTTCACCCAACCTTCCAAGAGATGGTAGTGACAGAGCTGCCCACCATCAAGACTTGGCAAGATATGAAGCAGCTTCTGGTTGATGAGTTTGGTGGTACCTTAGTTTGTAAGTGAGGAGAGGCACCTTCATGCACATTTCTTTCAAACCTAAGGAGACTCTAGCTGAATTTGCAGATAGATTCTACATGGAAAGACAACAACTAATAAAAAGCAGACAATTGTCAGCCCATGAAGATTACATGGCTTGCGCTCAAGTCCTCAATGTTAACCAGCTTATCTATCTTCATTTTAAGGCTCATAAGGCCATGATTTCTTCCATGAAGAGCATAAAGACACTGTTGCAGGATATGCACCTTACCCATTCTGGGGAAGTTGTGCGGGAGAATAATGTGCCTCTACCTCTAGTTTGCCTTCACGTGGTCCGTGTATCCTCACCATGAACTTGCAGAATCCCCCTTGATGCCAGGGTTGCCATAACTGTGGACAGATAGGTCACCATTCCCGAGTCTTCATCAATCCTTGGGTTGAAGAAGCTGATCCCAAAGAGCAGGCGGGAAAATAACAGTCAACCTAGAGGCAGAGACTCTCTTGGTTGATAATTCTTCCCAGTCTCCTTTGATTCCCCCTCCTTTGCTGACTCTGAGCCTGCTGACACTGAGGCTCCTCCCATTCTGCTGCTATTCCACGGCATCTTGGTGACTCTGACATGGACAATTCTGATATAAAAGATCCCAATGCCTATGGGTATTCAGTCCTGGCTGTCCCTGAAACTATTGCAGTTCCTTATAAGCTATGTTCTGGGAAAACTACAATAACCACCAAGCCTCTTCCCAAAGCCAAAGAGGTTATCTCTTTCCCATATCTCACTCAAGCCAAGAGATCTCCCGTGCTTGTTGAGTCTTCCAAGGAAGCTGCTGAGGTTGCTGATGCTGTGTTCAAAAATGTCTCAGTCTTGCTCCCTCTCCAGACAGTCAATAAGGAATTCTCAGGCCTAAGATGCATGGTTGAAAAGTGGGACAAAGAACTGGCAGAAGCCCAAGACATTCTGGCTGTCCTCCCCCCCTTTGGTTGTACTACCACTTGTGTGGAAATATCCATCCAAAAGGTGAAAATTAAGGCTGTATTGGACACTAGATATCCTGTTAATGTTGTCTCCTCAGAGCTTGTCAAGAAGCTCAAACTTGCCCCCAACCTTAACTATCACCAGTTGTATGGCACAGCTGAGCTATCCATGAATTGCACTATAAGAGCTTATTCTTCTCTTCCCATGCGGTTTGGCAAATTAATCTTGGGTACACCTGTGGCTGTCTTGGAGAATGATAGTACAACCTTCTAGTTGGTACTCAATTGCTTAGGAAATACAATGGTATCATCAACTTAAAGGACAGCTACCTTTCTATCTTAGGATATGAGGTCCCTCTGATCTTTGAAGAGCCAGTTAATGTTCCCAGGAAGCGCCTCAAGACATGTGCCTTAGAATATCCCACTGGTGTTTTCACTCTAAAATACCGTATCCATTCCTCCAACATGAAGTGCCCTCCTATGAAATGTCCTGCATCTGAAGGAATCTCTCTCTTGGCAACCTCTGCTGTAACCATCCCCCCTGTATCTCAGGCTATCATAGACTCCCAAATATTGTATGAACTACCCAAGTGTACACTCCTAGATTTATACTCTCCTCCCTTGCTAGGATGCAAAAAACCCTACCTCTGTCCAGGAATCTTGGATGTCTCTTATAAAGACCCTGTTTATACTGGTTGCCAAATTAACTGCTCTCTCCATACATGTGTCTAGAGGGTAGTTTATTGACTATGACAAGCTGTTGAATGCTCCTGACGTCCTATCACTACATCTCTTTGGTACGTTTCAGGACTTTAACCTACCTGAGGATTAGACCCAAGTCCTATTCTTTTTCACTGCTCAAGACTTTCTGCAGCTATATCTGGTTTAACAGAAAGAGGTGCTTGACTTACCGGATCAGTTTGCAGATATCTTTGCTAAATATAGCACTGATTGTGGTCTAGCCAAAGGCGTCATTCATCAGATTGATACTGATGACACTCCCCCCTTTTGCGCTAAACCTTATTGTTTCAGTTGCATGGAGAATGCTCAGGTGTCTAAAGAGCTCAAACAACTTCTGGACGCTGGACTGCTTGCCCCTTCCCAAAGTCCATGGGCCTTCTTCTTGCTCATAATGAAAAAGAAGGATGGAGGTCATTGTATTGTGATAGATTGCCAATGACTGAATTCTTTGACCAAAAAGGATTCCTACCCCTTACCACACATTGATGATGCTCTCTGCTGCCTTAGGGGCTCCAAGTTCTTCTTTCTATGGACTTAGCCTCTGGGTACTGGCAAGTTAATCTCTCCCCCAAGTATAGACAAAAGGCTGTGCTCATCACTTCTGACGGGTTTTTTGGGGCTACACAAATGCCGCAAGGACTCTGCAACGCTCCAGCTACTTTCCAACAAGCCATGGACTTCATTCTCCTTGGTTTGAAGCTCTCATGGGTTCTAGTGTACTTAGATGATATAAATGTCCCCAGTGCTACCTTTATCAACCAGCTGGCTCATCTTAAGGAAGTGTTCATAAAGATTTGTGAAGCTGGACTTAAGTTAAAATCATCTAAGTGCGCTTTCTTCAAGGAACACCTTGAATTCTTGGGTCATGAGGTGACCCAGAAAGGGATTTGTCCCATAACCAAGAAAGTTGAGGCCATTGACAAAATGCTCCTGCCCACCAATCTGCAAGAAGCCCAAGTCTTTCTGGGCATAATGGGATACTATAGACAATTCATCCCTGATTTTGCAGACACTAGTAAACCCTTGGTTAAGCTGCTGCGTAATGTCCCTTTCAAGTGGACTGCTAGTTAGCAACAAGCCTTTGAGACCCTTAAACAAAAACTCAAAGAGGCTCAAATCCTAGTATATCCTGACTACAATGGGGTTCATCTTATATACTAGTGCTAGTGACCTGGCAATTAGAGCCACCTTGGATCAATTGGATAATGAAGGTGTGGATCACCCTGTAGCTTATACCTCTTGTATCCTGAATAATAATTAGAAAAATTACAATGTAACAGAGAAATAGTGCCTTGCTGTGTTATATGCTGTCAATCAGTTCTGCCATTATGTGTATGGCACCCATTTCATGGTAGTTACTGACCACGCTTTGCTCAAATGATTGCAACAACTTAAGGAACCAGAAGGATGACTAGCTAGATGGGCTCTATGCCTGCAATGTTACAACATCACTGTACTGCATTGCCCCAGGATTCAACATCAGAACACTGATGGACTGTCCAGAATGCCCATCCTTGCTCTTCACCCTGCCAAAGCTGACAGGTTATACAAACTAATTGGATATCCTTCTTTGTAGGAGAACAAGAAGGAAGAAGTCTGAGTCACCCTTTCTAAATTATCTGAAGACATGCACATTTGTGACAATCAGCTTTTCAAGAAATTACAAGACCACTACCTGCCTTATGTAAGGCCTAGTCTTTGCCTTTTGGTGGTGCTTCAAGCTCATAAGGAGACAGGACACAGAGGCATTGCCAAGACTTATACCTGGCTCCAGAAGAACTACTTCTGGGAAAATCTTTGCCTGCTGATCCCAGATGTTATTGCTAGTTGCCATGATTGTCAGCTCCAACGACCTTGAGCTGCCGCTCATGAGTTCAAGCTAGTCCCCCCTTAACATGAATTTAACACTATCAGTACTGATACTTTAGGACCTCTCCCTCACTCCTGCTCTGTTTGCCGCTTTATCCTAATTGCTGTTGATCATTTAGCAAGTGGGTAGAAGCTTTTCCTACTAAAGACATCACTGCCAAGACAACTGCCACCTTCCTGTTGAAAGATGTATTCTTTTGCCACAGTTGTCCTCAAGTGTTGTTCTCTGACAATGGGACTAACTTCAACGCCAATTTGGTAACCTCTGTTGTTGAAGCCTTAGGTCTTACCAGTCTTTCTCTGCCACCTATAATCCTTCCACCAATGAGGTGGTTGAGCGCACAAACTCAACTCTGGTTTCTATCATAAAAAAACTCACTTATTCTGACGCTGCAAACTGAGATCTATACTTACCTGCTACTCTCTTTGCTTATTGCCTTAGTAAACATTATGTCACTGGGTACTCCCCCTTTGCTATGCTTTATGGGCATGAACTACCACTCCATTGCTCCTAGGAGCCCCCCACTCTCCTCTGATAAGGCTATGAACCCAGATGTCCATATAAAAGATCTAGTCAACAGCATCATTGATATACAGGCTACTGCTTACACTTCTGTGTATAAGACCAAGCTGCTGGAGCTCTCCCCTGACAATGCTGGAAGATTTTCCTGCCTGAGTTTACCATTGGAAACCACGCTCTGTATTATCAACACAGAGCAGGAGGACAAGCTCATAAACTAGACTCATTGTGGATTGGGCCCTTGGAAGTGACCTTCAAACAAGGGTCAGAGTATACTGTAAAACTCCTCTCTAGTGGTCAACCTTTTGCTCTCTGCATGCTAAGTTCCTCTGTAAGTATTACCCCCCTAAGGCCAATCTAGAGGGGGGCAATGTCATGAATGCTGCCATTCACCATGCTTTGATTTTGCCTTTGTTGGGTTATTTCAAGGATGAATCTCTTTCTATTGCTTTTGCCCTTTGAAATGAGGCCGGCTCCAAATTGGTAAATACAATTGTTTAGTTTCCTGATCCTGCGCAACTCACTTGCCCCACTCATGCCTGTATCAAGTGATCCTACTGTCCTGGTATTGTTTTGTGGTATTGTAAACCACTATATATTACTTTTCCTATTTTCCAATAAAAAAGTTCTATTCACATTTTAATATTTGTGTCTCCACGTACTTTGGCGCCTCTCTAGCCACACCTAGCGTATATTATTTAATCAGGGCCACAAGGTAATTGCATAGCCTTACCTGCCGCTCTAACTGAGACTTAGTACAAACCCAATCCTAAGGTTATTATTTCCTTGTTGTGACTCTGTGACGCGCCTCAGACCACAACAAAAAACAACAGCATAAACTTTGATGATCTATATTTGGATGGCCTAAGTGGATTGTCACTTGCAAGGGCCTGTCAAACGCCAGTTCAATATAGACTCATACCTGGGTCTATAGGTTCTGGTAACAGGACTGAGATAAAGAACAAAGGTGGTTCATGTTTTGAGATCATCAGAGAAGACTAGTAAGAAGGACTGTATGATCACATTGAAGACTTGTTGAGGGACTGTTGGTTCATAATGAAGTTTGGAAACAAAATGGTTCATTGTGCAGGTGGAGCCAAGGTGGTTCCTAGTGAGGATAAGCTGAAGGGCTGAAAGATCATTATGCAGGAGTAGCTGGTCATGATAAAGGAGTAGCTGGAGGACTAGTGATGAAGACTGGAATGAGCTGAAAGGAGCTGTTTTGAGAACTAAGATGGAATGATTGCTGGTTTAAGCTGAAGAGCTGGAATGTGTGGTTGAAGAAATGGTTGAAGGACAAAAAATGATAGTGCAGGAATAGCTATGGAGCTAAAAGATGTCTTGGAAGGACTATCCAGACTGGATATAGAGGCTGGAATGCTGATTTTGGTGTCTTAAGAGAGAAAATATTAAGATAAGAAGCAGTTAAATAAGGATTTTAAGCTGCTAAGGATATGATATAAAAGAATTAGAAATCAAATAAAAAGAAAGAAGGAAAGAAAGGAATTATTTACAGCAATTAAACTGTAAATTTATTGGAGTTGTTTGAATGGGAAACAGCCAGAATAGAGGCCAGAAACAGGACAGAGAAACTGTGAGGTGAATATGTAAATTTTGCCAAGAACAACTAGGAGAGTGGAGAGGCAAGCAACAGGCAAGTTCAAAGGCGCAAAAAGTTGAAGAAAATGAGGAGAAACACTGAAGAATCAAGGGCTCAAAAATTCCCTATGTGAAACATAGGCAAAAGCGCTTGAGATTTGCTGGGGAAACATGACGGGAATCACGGTGAAACCGTTTGAAACGCAGAGCAGTTGTTTACCCAGAGAAAGACAGCTTCAGGTTTGAACCATAGTCAAGAGAAAGTCATCCAGGCTAAGTGTTTGGTAAAACAGTTGAATTGAGGCGTATGATTGGCTGCAAGCCGGAGTCTAATTAATCAGTGTTTTGAGGGCTTTAACTATGAGTTAAAGCCTAAAAAATGAGGAGCATAAGCAGAAAATTCAGGGTTTTCATTGGCTGAAGTAAGTTTTAAAGTTTGATAAATTGTAGAGAGAGAAAAACTGGATAGTTTAAGCTTTTGAAAACCAGAGTTCTGAGAGAGATTTTGGTCTGAAATAAAGAGCTATAAAAGGGGGAGCTATCTGAGACTCTTCAGGGACTGGATCAAGTAGATTAAAAAGGTCACAAGGACTACAGAAGGAGCTGAAGACCAAGCTAAAGGTTAAGAAGCCCAAGATAAAGCAGCCAGAGCTAGAGATAAGAGACCAGAGCTGGAGCAGACCGCAGGAGCCCAAGATAAAAGTGCAGGACCCAAGAACAAAGTGCAGGTGCCCAAGACCAAGACCAAGTACAAGGAGTCCAAGAGATTGTTGGAGGACTCCCAGTATTGGCAAACCAGTAATGTTTCCCGTACCCAGGCATTATATCAGAAGGTTTTTAAGGGGATCTTCCTTCTGACTGTGAATAAAGGCCTATTACAACCCCTGCCCAAATTTCCAGTAATTAGAATATAATCCCTATGAGTGAGCTACCTCATATCTTTTACCCTAGTCAAGTGGAGAAAGATACCTATTTTCAGAGTTGTAGGAGATTTGCCACTAGTAAGTCTTCCCAGGAGGAGTGGGAGATATTGACTAGACATCTTGGGATGACAGATAGGGGAAGGGAGTTTATAGGAAATGAATTTACCAGGTTGTTACAAGAATAGTATAGACCCACAGAGGGGTTGGCGCCTGCTGAAGTACAGGTTCATGGTGGGGTTGTCTGCCTAGTGATTGGAAAGGTGATGGAAGAGTTTGCAGTTATGCAGGCCAATTACAAGCTTTTGATCAACCACTCATCACTGTTGGGAAATGACAACTCCTCCAAGCCGGTCCCTGGCTATGACCCAGGACACACTTTGGGGACTGGTGACCAGGAACCCCACATGGAACCTTGGGAATTTTCCTGAGAGAGTCAGGGATTTGAGCTTAGTACTGATCTAGTTTGGCGTTGGGGACAGGTAGTTATTAATTGTGTTGTGCTGTCCTTGCTTTGCAAAGGCAAAGTTGTTCATGGTGCATGTGTTTGAGCTCAGTGAGTGTGCCAATTACCTTGATAATGTAATTGTTATTGGGATTGACTACCATGACAATTCCTGGTCCTCTTAAGCCTGGGTCTAGTTTATGTTGATCATGTTTGACAACCCAAATCTTGTCTCCAACTTGAAATCTCTCTTGTTGGAAGGGGATTGACTCTCTTTCTACTTTTCCTTTTCTTTGACTTCTAGATCTTTTCTGGCGCATTGTACGTTGGCATCACTGTTGTCTGGTACCTTCTTGGGTAGAGGTAACTGTGGCCCTAGTGTAGTACTAATAATTGCGGGTTTGTGTCCATATACAAGCTCATATGGGCTTTTTCCTGCGTTAAAATTAACTTGTGTTTTGTACACCATAAGTGCAGTTGGTAGCATGCTGACCCAGGATTTTGGATTGTTGGAAGATAACTTGCTGAGGGCTCCCACAAGAGAACCATTCAGTCTTTTAACTATTCTGTTTTCTTATGGGTGATTGGGGCTAGATATGGTGTGTTTTATTACATTCTTAGCAAGGTAGATGTTGGTGTCAATGATCTTAAGTTTGGTTCCTCCGTCTATGATTAGGAGTTCAGGTTTGCCAAACTTAGCTATAATTTATTTGCCAATAAATTGTCTCATACCATTGCCTTTGTGTTCTTTGTAGTGTGTGCCACAGGCCATCTAGTCAGATAAGTGATAGCTGTTATGATATTCTTTTTGCCTTTTTTATTGCCAGGCATTGGTCCCACAATATCCAGTAACCACACTTTGAAAGGTTGGATGATTGACACTGGTATTACTGACTTGGGTGGTGCTTTGGTTTGGGTGTACTTCTCACAGACTTTGCATTGCTCTAATAATTCTCTGATATCATCTAGCATGTTGAGCCACTAGTAGTGTGTCTTGAGGTATTCATGCAATTTTCTGCTACAGGTGTGTCCCAAGTCTCTGTGATATTGGAGGATTGTGTCAATCTTTTATGTTGACAGGACATAGGGTACAGTATCACCACTTGACATTATGCAATGTAGAGTACCATTTACGTTTTTTAGATGTTTGTTATTGAGGACTTTCTCTTGGATGCCCATTGATTTACCAGGAAAGAACCCCTCTTGGAGATTTCCCATTATTAACATGGGCCAATTGGGGTCTCCATCAGTGCATAGGAGATGTTTACCGTATAGTCTTGATAGTCCATCTGCAGTAAAAATTTACTTGCCTGGCTTATATTTGATTATCATGGGGTACCTTTGTATAAGGCTCATCCATTCAGCTTATTGTCTAAATAGGTGTTTTTGAGTCTTAAAGAATACCAATGAACTGTGGTTGGTTAGCACTTTTAATATTTGTTCACCTTCTAGGTAACATTGCCACTTCATGAGACATTGAATGATAGCTATCAGTTTCTTTTCAGGTATCAGGCATCTTTGATCACTGTCAGACAGTTTCTTGATTCATATGCTACAGGGAGAAATTCCTTTTCTTCAGTTTGATTTGGAGTACTCCTCCTATTTTGCAATTGAAGGTGGCGGTTTCTAATTTGTACACTCCTTCACAATTTTGATATTGCAAAATAGGGAGGTGACCATGCATTCTTTTAATTTTCAAAAGTGTTGATCTCTCAATGGTGTCCATACAGATTTGGTTGTCTTGCCTGTGATTGAAGAATATGGGTAGTCAATGTTCCCCAGCCTGGGATAGATTTCCTGATGTAAGCAATCATCCCCATAAGGTTCAGAGTTCACTATTGTTTGGGGTGCTGGTATTTTAGTTATAGCTTTTACCCTTTCATAGTCCAGTTTTATTCTGCTGTTGCTGATGATACACCCCAGGAAAAATAGCTTGGTGAAATGAAGCTCACACTTGGATTGCTTGGATGCTAGTTGGTAGTCATGTAGTGTGGTTAGTACCATACAGATGTCTTTCTAGTGCTGCCCATTGATGAGACTGTAGATTGATTATATCATCCATGTAGACCTTGGTGGGTTCCCTAATATTTTCCTTGGATGCCACATCCATTGATGTCTCAAAGATACTGGGATCATATGCCATCCCAAAGTTTTTTATTAAAGCTAGATTGACATTTCTGATACAATCTAGAATGTCCAGAGGGCCAAAAAATGTTCAAAAGCTTTAAGGGAGGGGGCAAGAAAACCTGGATAGCAGGAGAAAAACCTTAGATGGGAGGTGGAGAAAGTGGGAAAGGGTATATTTCTTTGGGAAATATGCCCCAGTTTTTTTGAGAAATATAGCTTATTTGACTCTTTGGATAGTGGGTGTCATCAATCTCTAGATTGAATTGTATTGATCTAAAATAGAATTTAGACTAAAGTTTATTTGGGCTGTTCATCCACTTTTTTATTACTTGGTTCAATTCTGTTTTGTGCAGTATTTTATTCTGGAATCAATCCGTGTAGAGGATCCAGGATCATGCAATCTGACTTACCATACTTGTTTTTGTTTAGACTCTTATTGCTATATCCCTCTTGTAACAAAGCTTTGGTGAGCTTTGTCTCTAGAGAGGCAATTTTCTGGTTTAGAGCATTGTTTTTCTTCTGCCATCTTATCATTATTTCCATGCTCTTTTCTTCACAGAGTTTAAGACCTTTGATTTCTCTATTTGTTGTATTTTTCATTTGTTGAAAAATCTTGTCAAACTCCAACAACAAGTTGCAAAAGTCCCAAGCATAAAAATTCCTTAAATAGGTTTCCCTCCTTAGCAAAGTATTCCAAATAGAGTTCCTCAAAAGCAGACTTGACTCTACCCAATGACTCCTTTGGAAACGTCTTTGCTACCTTGAGGTCCTCCCTGGCATCCTCAGGGGACCTTTCAAGAACCTCTTTACAGACAGCATCAGTTTCTACTCTAAGAACTCCAAATTTTTTCTTTTCAAATGATAATTCTGAAGACATAAAATGGAGAAGTAAAGGTGAGGGGAAAGTGTTGGATTTTGACTTGAATATATTTATTTATAGTTTATCTGTTTTCACTTTATACCATGTGGGGCATATTCAGCTGAAAACCCCTCTGGTTCATGAATCACCCCTGTATTCCTACCATGTGATCTATGATATCACAGCGTCATCCAACCAAAATCTTTTATGAAATATATCTTCACACTTACAACCTATGAGAATATTCCTAATGCATTTCAGAATCACATGATTTCTTTTGTTAAAATGTATTGTTTTGGCTTGAAGCATTCCTAGCTCCTGGCGCCAAAACCCTGTGGAGTCTATCCAATCCTGATCCAAGCTGTCATTGTTCCAACTAGGAACCAGCTGATCAATTCTAAATCCTATTGCAATCAAGTCTCTTTCCTTGCCTTACAATGTATCTTACAATACACAAAGGCAATTGATGAGATGCCCCATGAGGTGTCCAACAACATGGATCAATCTGCTAACAATGTCAAATTATGGGCACTATCTCCTAATTAGGAGTGTTGTCAATTCAACATGCTGATTCCTGTGCAAGTTATTCAGTCACAAAAACCTTATATCAACCCTGCCACTGTGCCACCCCATGTGGACTTGTGTCTTCTCATGGTATATTAATTTTGATATCCTTCAATAAACTACATATTATTCTTATTATTGTCCTTTCTATTGGACTGTTGTCTTCTCTAATAAAATACTGAATTATCATTGGTTCAGTTGCAATAATACCAGGACACTATTGTCTGTATTTAGGTTTTTTCTGGTAATTAATCACTTATCAATTATATTAATTAACCCTTGTGGTTAATTAATTTGTTTAAAAGACACCAATTCTTTACTTGAAATAGTTAAGTCCATTATGCCCTATGATTGAATCCTCATTAATCATATCCACAGGTGAATTTTAATCAACCTTCAGGGTTAATTAAATTTTTTGTAAGATACCTAGTCTCCAAGATTGATTTGGCCAATCTTGCCTTCATCTTATCAGTTAGTACAGTCTAACTAACACATCCATATTTTATTATTTATTTCATATAGGCACCAAGTTTCCAGGAATTTTTATTCAAAAAATTCACTAAACTTATCTATATAAAATTTATAATAAAAAATAATAATTTAATATCATTTTGTATCTTTATTTGGCTAAATGCATCAGGTTACTGTTGTACTGTCACAATCAGTCAAAACATAGTCCACTTATTTTAAGAACAATAAAACAATTGTGCAGTCACCCACTTGTTTTATTGTGCTTGTCATTTTATGCTGTTAAACTTGAATATTTGTGCCTAAAAAGTGATAGCCAAGTTGGTGATTAATTGAGCATAAAAATAGCATTCACCTCTGTAACTAAGAAAAGATTGATAGCTTGGCAAAACCACTTACCTTCATTTAGTAAGTTGCAATAAACCAGTTGTTTTTGAGCCCTAGACATTTTTCTATGTCACTTCTCTCCTTCCTGATTATGATAATTCCTTCTGTTGATGCCTCTTTATCCTGGCAATAAATTCCCACTCCTTACTATATAACCCTCAACCTTTTAAATAAAATTAGCAGTTTTTTCTTATTATCTTTTTATAATCTTTTGTACTTATCCAGGATGTAACAATACCACATCAGAGATAGTACTAAGAAAAATAAGTATTAGACTAGCTATTTGTAGATCCAGCCCCTAGGCTGCCTTTTTATAATATTGGTACTCATGGCTTCTACACATCACATCCTTTTCTTTTCCTTTCCATATGACATTGTTTTTTGAAGGGAGGGAATCCTATACCTATACCTGTGGCTCCTTCTTCTCAATCCACCCTAAAACCAACATTTACTGCCTGTGGCTTGCTACCTGGTAGACTCTCTGGTTCATCCAATGGTCAATAGGACTATACCAGTAGCTTCCTGACTGCAAGCAACTGGTAGAAGTTGCCATCTCCCAGTCAGGGATGATCTCTTGGATAAACTCCACCAAAGAAGATCTTGCCTCCTCAACAAAAATCAACTTGGCCCCATTGCTGAAGAAACTTTCATGAATAACATTTCCTGCTCCCTGGATTCTGCCTCTATGAAGTAAATCTGGTACCAAGAGCTTCCCTCTGCTACTTCTAGCTGTTTTTTATGAAATTCTCTTTTTTCTGGTAGCCTACAAACAGGTAGCTGATCTGGTCCCTGATATGGCCCCAAAGCCTTGTTCAACATATATCAGAAGCTGTTAAATTCCATTCTGGAATGGCTCTATGAATGAGCAAGGTAAAACATGATCTTTTCCTTGGTTCTCATCTAGATGAAGCAGCAGGTTGCCCTAAAGTCACATAGTCATCCACAGAAGATTTGTACAGAGCCTGAGATCATGAAGAAAAACTGCATCATGGACTTATCTATCCTTCAGTAAACTATAAAGGCTCAAGAGAGATAGATGGGTTTTTTAAGGAGGAATTATCCCTGGGCTTTCAGGAAAAGAAAGTATGGCTAAATGAGTTAGATGATCAACATACTCTCATGACTCTCTACAGGACCAAATAAGCAATCATAGTGCATAGGACTCAGTAATTAGCACCCCTGAGCCTCAACTGGGACTACATGAGACTTGTAGAGCTGTTAGGTTTCCCTTCAGAAGATTCTTATCACATTGCACCTTCCTGACTTACATTGCTGTTACAAAAACAATAAAAAGTATGTATTCTCCAGTGCACCTTCAGCAGGTACCCCGGATTTTCCCTGGGAACCTGATAGCAATCCCTCCATCACTTCTGATTGTTCTGCAGCAACTAAACCTCAGGCTATTCAGAGCAAGGAAGAATACACTGATGATTCTGGCGCTAATGGGGATAATGAGGATCACTCAAAAAACTACTAAGCAGCCAGGGCAAGGAGTAATCATCAGCTTTGTTTATGGCTTCACCTCCCTCCTCTCCCCTATTCCTCTCCCCCTGACAAGCCTGTGCCTGTCCCTGGCGCTTGTTGTCCTCTTACAACATAGTCTTATGAAAGCCCTCCATAGGTTGGATAGACCTCTCAATAAGAATTTATGTATTCTTTTATTGATAGAGCACAAGAGTATCTCATACACTGGGTCTTCACTGTCTATACAAGACTTGCTGTATAACACTTTGCCTAAAAGCAATTATTCCTTATAAAGTACAAAAGACTTCATTGCTTCCCTATGATAATCAGCCAACTCAACCTGGGATAAAGATCACATATGAGGATAAAATTAAAGAGCACTGTATTAAGCAATTATACACTAAAAGCAATATGTTCCCTTGGAATCATTAACAGGAGTTACTCAGCTCTTGGAGCTGTCATGGCTACCTTCTTGAACAAGTTTAAAGGTTTGAGTGTACATCAAGATTCTAAGGTTATGATAATCAAGGATAACCATCAAGATTTAATGTACCTTAACTTGATGAAAAAAGTCCCATGAGAGAGCTATCCTTTACTCTGGAGCCCCAAGCAATATCAGTTACTCCTACCTGATTAAAAAGTTGAAGTTAGCTCCAGACCATATCTACTACACAGAGTCTGACACAGTGGGCCCCTAGACTACTAGGACTTAAGCTGTCTACTTCTCTCTTCCTCCTTAATTGGAAAAGCTGATTATTGGAATAAAAATTTCTCTATTTCTAAAACCTAAGGTATGGAACAGGTTCCAACCCCTAGTCAGGATTGCCTGCAGGCTACCAGCCCTGACAACCAGGGGACAGCTGCCTGCATTTTTTGGGATCAAATCTTATTGAGCCCAGACCTCAAATAGTCTTAAGGATGATGAGGCTAGTGATGACTTAAAAACTATGGTGCCCAAAAAAGGACAAAACAAATTGGCTAATGGAGGAAAAGAAATTCCCATAATTAGCTTAAGGAGCTTAAGGTCCACTTTGGTGATCAATCAAGACCCCCACCTGAAAAACATGGGGACCTAAAGGCTGCTCCCAAGATTATTGCTCAGGAAAAAAAGGGTTGAACCAACTGTGAGATTAGGCTAATTGACCACAAATTATCAGGCTAATCATCTCATGCATATCTTATTGGTTACACACTTTATTATCACAGATCATCAATCCAATGTGTAGTGATTATATGCCGTATAATCACTAGTTTATTATAGTTGATATGTATATTATACAGCGTATAATTGTCAGCTGCTATAGTAATTATCAGTGATTATATGGTATGAAATCACTATATCATCAATTGTATATCTCTCCTTTCATCCTACTGGATGTTGTATCAACCCAGCCCCACACTGCCTGATGGGCATATATGTGTATATCAAACAAGTGATGTACAAATGGCTAGGAAATATTAAGTTTGGATCAGCATTACACAGCATATAATTGGTTTCTTATTGATATGGGTCAGCATTACATAGCAGATAATCCTTGGGTCAATATTGGATCAAGTCTTCTATTATACAGTGTATAATCCTTAATTTAAACCTTTTCTATTAATAATAAGAAGGCTTGCCATCCAGAAAAGAATCACTGATTAAACCCAAAAGGAATGTCAACATTTCTATTCTTGTAGACAGAGAGGCAAGGTTTGGAATACACCTAAGCCTCAACCAACTAGATGGGTGATACCCTAGTGCTATCATAGAAGCAGGTAGGCATAGCCAATTAATAATCACCAGCAGGCTAGCTCCAGAAGAGCTTAGGCTGTAGCTGAACTGCCATGTACACCTTGTAAAGGCCAGTAGCAGCACACATGCCAAGGACAGTCAATCAGGATAGGTGCAGCCAGGAACTCAGGCTTATTGCAAAGGTAGCCACTGATAACTTTCTGAAAGGACAAGAATAAGGGTTGTTACAGTATATATAGATACAGACACCAAAAAGGATGGTAACAAGCTCTTAGCTACACCTGGATAGATTGCAGCCGCTGGCTAGATTGTACTCCAGTCTCAATAAATGTAATTATCTTCAAAGATCTATTCTATTGTAGTCTGGAGTGCTCTTTCATAGGATTAGATAAAGTACATTGGCAAGTCTAATATCTATCTTTAGCTTTGAAAATACCAGCAATAACCCAAGTTGCTCAACACTAACCTTCCTAAGGATTCAGCCAATGAACACACTCTGCAACAGAGCCACTTTGCTATCCCAAAACCCTGGCACCCTGCCCATCAAAATCCAAATTTCCTAATCTTATGATGAATCCACTACAGTCAATGTAAAGTCTAGTGGTTGGGTACTACATAAACCCATGAACTCTGTGCTATACTTTATCACTATTTTTAAATAAAGGTTATAATATATTAGTTTCCCCAAATATTGCCATATTTTATTTTAGTTATCTACCAATTCAACTCTGATCTTTCCAGCCCACCTGCCCCACCATCTGCAACTTATTGTCTTCCAGGTGCCCCCCTTTGGTCCTGTCTACTTTACAGAGTACACTTTGAAACCTGAATATAGAGCACACTTCTCTGACAATATAATAGCACAAAATTCTTTGGTCTAATCCATTGAGCTGACAAGATATATCATAAAAGGTCTTTGGTATATTACTGAACCCAGACTGATTAAAGATAAATATAACTTCTTCCCTGCCTGCCAACTGGACATGAAACCGCCCATGACCCCCAAACCAATGCCCATGTCTGCACCTGAGCTCTCTAGATCACAACAATAAGAGTTTTTTGATAGTGTATATCATCCTCACTGAGGTGATTGACACTATAATCCTGGCCTCTGGACTGCGGTCCTGGGTGGGAAAATCTATGACATACCTAATTAATTTAGCACCAATATTATGGTGGCTTTGCCCACTCAGCCTTCTGCCTGCCTAATCCCAGAAAATGAAGGATTAGCCGCCCAAGTTTGATTCCCTCACATTGATTGTTACTGAAACAGTCATTTCCCTGGAGAACTGCAGCTATTATATACTTATTGGAACTAGCCTTATGGTTCTATATGGTAAAGTGGTCAACCATTATGACACACTTTTGGAATTATGAGGCACTTAATCCCAATGCTCTACCATGGCAGATGTTCTACCAATCTCACCCTATATTTCTCTGACTATCAAGCTTCAAGCTTATTACTATGAGATTATTCACTGGGATGATACTGTCCACCATAGTGCTGACTACCTCTTTCATCTCACACCTGTTTTCTTGGGACCTCCTATGGCAGATAATCTTTATGAAAAGCTCTTGGAGGACCTTTCTTTGTGGGGGGAGGAGCTGTTGGTAATAAAAAAGTTCTCAGAAGGTTAAAAACTGACACCATGGCCAACAAATGATAGCCTATAAAGCTTTTTGGGAACTCTTGGCTGACTTGTATCTGCCCATTCTTGCAAATGGACTTGGTGGTAGCCACTCACAGGAACACTGGCTATGATGAGACTCAGAAATCTCTGGCCCTGATGCAGCTGTACTGTTTCTGGGAAGGCACACACTTATATGTAAAAGGTAGAAGCCAAGAAAATCCAAAGCCAATCTACATTGGTGATTATTACTTTTATCCTAGAGAGCAGCATGTACAAGCATGGATACCTCATATTCTGCTTACTGACAATGGATACAGCTTTTACAGCTACATTATCACTTGCCTCAATCAATTGATGGGAATAAAAGGACCCTGTCAACAGTATATCACACTTATACAAATGAGATGACAGAAATGATCAATATTAGCTTGGTGCAGATAACCTGTAAACCCAGCCATTGTTATGTTCAGATCTTGAATACAATATCCAAGAGGAAACGCCAGATAAACTTTCTTTAAAAAAAGGTTTGAGGTTTGAAGTTAGCATTGGGTTAGCTTCCATGACAAAATTAAGGGGCTGACTTAATTTACTGGAAATAGTGAAGAGAGTTCTCTTTTGGTGAAAAAGAAATAAAAATCTTGATATTATAAAATCTAACACAAAGGTAGATAAACTTGCATTTAAATAGAGTGCTAAATCTACTTATATACAGGTGCTTATAAAGCTATGGCAGCAAGAAAAAATACTTCAGATTTAAACAAAAATGAACACAGATGTAAAAAAAATTAAAAATAAATGAATTTATATTAATTTACATTATATTTGGTTTAATTTTAATTCTTTTTACATCTGAGCTATTTTGTTTAAATCTGAGTTCATTTTTTTAAATCCAAAGTATTTTTGATTGGTGCCATAAATTTTAAAACTACTGTAGTAGACTGGGAGTGGGATTGTTCAATAAATAGACAACAGTAATGATTGAGTTTGAAATTGTACCATGGCCATAATAACTAAAGTAATACAATCAAAATTTGTGGACATTGCATCTAACCCATAATGGAAAAGGGGCAACTGTTAAAGTCAAAAGAAATCCAACTATATATTTGTAAGCCTTCAGACTTTTTCAACAACAGTTGCAGTTGTATCAAACCCTGTGCTCAATCATCACCAACAAATTACTATTTCCCAAGGATACAAAGGATATAGCTCAAATTGAGACAATAGCATTATTGATGAGCCTAAACAGGAAGAGATTGAATTGATTGGAATAATAGAACAAAATAGGGTTTTTATACTCAATTCTATGAAAATAATATGTAGGGTACTTATGTTTAAGCGAGATTAACTCATATTTAAAAATCTGAAACATATTGTCAAGATTACTATTCTGAAAGCTAAAATATAGGGCTTTCTTCTGACACTTTATTGGGCTGAAATAGTTCAGTATTCACGGAAATATAGGTGATCAAAGATGCTAAAGGAGAAACAAACAAACAAACAAACAACTCTTGGCATAAATATCAACAAAATAGTAAATATCAGTTGAGACTTACATTCTATTTCCTGGAAGTCTTTTTTAGTATTTTGATTTGTGAGCCATATCATAATAGCATTAATCATGTGATTTACAACATATCCCAAAAAGTATTGGATATGAGGCATTGATATGTGAGGAGGAATTCACCATGGACCCTAGAAAAAGGGCACCTAGAAGATAATGGCTTGAGGGTATAAACAAACCCCTTCCTAAAAGTGACCTCACAGGCCAAATCCATAGAAAGTCCATTTTTTAAGCCCAATCACCATTATAGTTCTAATGATATAGAACTAGATCACCTATTTGAAGCTTGTAGTGAGAGACTCTATAGACATTGGAAGGTGATAGCTCTAGGGATTTGCTTTATAGGCAGAAGTGTAGGTGAATGTAAGGCCTTGCCCAAGATAGAACAAGATTATAAATAAAGAAGTACAGAGCTACTGGATTTAAATTTAAAATATATAAGAACGTAGGTACTGTTTGAAGTAAAACCTTAAGATAAACTGCCAAAAGCTTATAATTTGTGAAATGATGAGACAAAGTTTGTAAAATCCCAAAATTATAATATATGACAAGGTGTTCACTAAAATTTGAGTGGTTACAAGTGGTATGTCAATGCTGGGAAAACTACCATGAGAATAATAAATCATCAATCTGTAAAAATTTTCTTTGGAATTTAAAAGATTTGTAAACAAAGCAGCAGTTTGCTGAGTTACCATATCCATGGTAACAAAATTTACTCTATATTGATAAAACTTACCTTGTTATTTTTAAATAAAAAAAGTGATTTAGTTTTAATAAAGAAAAATAGACTGCATAAATTCTTTAAGGAAAACAAAGTGATTTTGATAAATTGTAATAATTAATAAAAAAAGTGTTAAATATAAAGTTAAAAGTTAAAAATTTCAGAATTGATTCTTAAAAAATTGAATATAAAAAAAGATAAATTTAAAATTGAAGTTGAAAAAGTAAGTAAATTTCAAAGATTGTGAAGGGCCCAGAATGGGCCAGGCAAAACCCTATGTTGAATAGATTTAATGCCTGTAATTGAGCAATTGTCCAACCAAACAATTGTGTTGTCAAACATGCTGATTGACCAAAAGGAAACTCTAATGCCAAGTGGGGAATCAAAAGATGACAAAGGCCAAACCTGGGGCAATTGAAAATTGTTCTAACACCAAGCAAAAAGCATTTTAATTGGCCTACACCCTCTGAAACCAAGAAAATGAAACTTGGGCTTCCAAATGACCCAAAAATTGCCTGGCAGCTCCCCCAGGGCAAAAATAGTGAAAGGGTTCACTTGACTGAAAGATCAGGAGCTATCAATGGAACCCAACTCAAGAATAACTCATTGAAAGCCAATAAGGAGTTGCCAGTAAGTGCAATTACAGCTTCCCAGCAGGATATAACTGGGAACACTGACAACCCTTCCCTTGTTGACATCTTCACTTAATAAAATTTTGTTGATTAATGCACACTGAGAGTTTATAATTTGCAGGGGTTTATTACATTATAACAAGTTTTATACTGCTGGTGCTTTTAAACAGAGAGTACCTCTAGTACCAACTCCAGCACTGGGAAACAGAGCAACTTCTTTCTGCCTGCAACTAACCAATGTCAGCTTTCACCCTATCTCCTAGAGTGCTGGACCAAGAAATAATTCCTGCTCCTGTACCACGTTTCTCCTTTCCTGGTGACCCTCTGCTCTGCCAGCTTTCCCAGCCAAGCCAGGCCATAGGCGCCACCAAAGGAGAACTTCCCCTTGTTCTTTCTGCATCATCATATGATTACATAAATCTTGGGTTTGCCTACTTGACTATGCTGGGGCTCACTAAGCAAGTAATTCCCCACATGGGAGTATGGCGTCCTTGAGCCACAGCTGCCAACTATGTGATGTGGATGGCCCCCATTATCTACTGGGGCTTTCAGGCTTGATCCTCCCCTTGTTTGAAGGTTCCCCTGGGAGCAACCCAGGCCATGGCATAAAGGGGAAAATAAGAATAGAATGGTACGTTATTAGATATGAGTTTATAGTACTATATAGTATCATGAGAAGCCACATGTTGTCCGTGTACGTCATGGCAGTCATGGAGCTTATCCAAGTAGTGTTCCTCTTAGGACTCAAAATGTTTGACCCCCATAATAGTGGGAAAAGTATAGGAGTGCTACCAAATTAATGATTAGTTGGGGGATCATTCATAGAGTCACTTGGGGAATTGCTTTCCCAAGAGGGAGTAATCAAAGATGTTGCAACATATACTACAGCTTACTTGATCAAATCAGTGTAAGCTAGTCATAATGTGGTGAAGGAGAAGGGGAAGAATGAGTGATAAACAGCGGTTGATCAACACAGAAATCCAGGAAGAGATGAGCAACAGCCCCAACAAATGAGGATGTGGCAGTGGGATGATCCTGGGGCTAGTTGGTTAGCATTAGCCATCTGTTAATTAGTTGGTTGATTAATTAACGTTGAATTTGATGAAAGTTTGAATCCAGAAGGCAGTTGCTTCATCCATACAATCCAGAAATATCCCATATTCAATAAATAATTGGGAACATCTTGTGAGTTCTGGAAGTAGTCAAAAACATATTGGGATTGCCTAAATGACTAGTGATGAGTTTCACCACACATCCCCTTGCATGAATAGACTATAAAGTCAACAATTTCAAAGGGTTGATCAACCAATGGAAGATATCAAGAAGCTTGTGGCTGACTTAGTGGTAAAATATTCTGCTATCTCAGAGGAGAACAAGGCAATAACCAAGGGGTTGATTGAGGTTTCAAGCATGTTAGACAACTAGGCTAAAAAAATAAAGGAGCTAGAAATTTTTTTGACAACAAATTACCTCAATTACCAGCAGTAGCTATAAAGCTTGATGGGTTAATGTAAATTCAGAGCCTGAACGTAAAAATGCGGTATTGTCAAATCCTTGGTCAAAATTTTGAATCACTTTTGCAGGATGGCCTTTTTTTAATTAAATTGATTTTTTTGAGTATTTATTTGAATATTTGAAAATGCGGGAACTCATAGACACTTTGCAAAGTTAAAGTTGAACTGCATATTTTCAATGGACAAAATGAATTAACTGGAATCAGATTTGAAGCGTTCAAATCCATCAGCCATTTTCATTAAGTTTACTATGTTTTTTGAAATTGCGGGATTGTGAAATCCAAGAACTGAATTTCAAATCACTTTTGAATGCCACTAGTAGACGCAGATATTAATTGCAGGAACTGGAATCCAAATTCAATGTACACTAAGCACACTAGGAAACACTAACCCAAATAAAGAAGCTCCACACTGCATAAAATCAAATGAAAAATTCAATCTCAATAACCATATTTAGACATAAAAAGTTATTAAACTTTAAAATCATCCAAACCCAGAAAGTATACAATATTATTCACTTCAAATCACAGATCTAGAAATTCTGCTACTATTCAAGGCTAAATCAAGAGAAAAAAACTACCCACAACTAAACCAATAACTCCAAATAAATACATATTTAATCTAAAATATATTTTTATTTTATTTTTATGGACCGTCAATCACATTCCCAATCAGCTCCTACACCAGCCTACGGGGCAGCCTGTCCACAAGGGCGTCCCAGAGGGTCCAAGAACAGACCCAGAACCCAACTCAAGGGGAGTCATGCCAATACAAAGGCCTCCCAAGGTGTCATTGCCAGCCAACCACCTCCCACATCCCAAGCCAGAACTACCATCTTGAATCCCAGGCAGAAGCCACTTTCAAGGCCTGCTACCAAAGTCTCCTACACTAGGGTCACCGGGAACACTGAGATTACTTACAACTCCACTGTATACCCAGTTGTCACCTGGCCCCGCACTCTTGACCCAAGAGTTGCTACTTCTTGCCCCCGCGTCTTTGACACCTCCTATCAGCCATTGGCCACAACTGAGGAACCATCTGCGCCTATTGTGTATTTGATCAATGACAGTGCCACTTCAAGCAAGCATGATGCCACCTTCTACAAAAAGGTCCCCATCCCTTGTGTTGATCCTGGTAGCCAGGATGCCTTGGTACCTGCCAAGGGCTGGCGTTGGTTGATGGATAGTGAGCGTGAAGTTCTCCTCAACTGCTTGAACGGGGAATGACAGTTTGGGATATTGCATTGCAATTTGGTATCACGGCCAGATACATTGCCAACATCAACACCAAGTATGGTAACATTGGGCAACTTGCTGAATCCGCCAAGGCTAAGCAGCAGCCCAAATTCCTTCAGCCCATTCATATTGATGTAATCAAGAAGTGGATAGCCAAGGATTGCCACCTGGATACACTTGCTGTCCAATCAATGCTTACCACAGAGCTTGGGCTTTTTGTTTCTAAAACCCTTGTTTACAAAGCAATGGTTGATTTGGGTTTCTTGTGAAGGTGCTCAGAGTTTCTCTGTACAATAGGAATAGTGAAAAGACCATTGAGGATTGACACATTTATGCCAAGACATATCTGGCACTAAAGGAGACTGGGTGTTGCAGATTAAATGGATTAGACATTAAGCTGTCCATCTAGGAAGAGAGCAACAGAATGGTTGCGCAATTGCATCCTGATTCTACTAGTGATAAAGACGTTTAAAACGCCTCTAAAACAGGTGTTCAATTTGCCTTTTGAATGTGCACAAGGCACAGGCTTCACTTCTAGGATTATAAATATAACAACAAAGTTATTTATATCTACCTCCTTAAGGGAAGCCGCGTGGAAGCAGTTGTTCTCTTGCGCGGGACTTTTAGCTATGTCAATCCACTCTCCTCCATTTGGGAAGTCCTTCTGTCTGTGCCTCCCTGCCTCTGGTGGCAATTCCCCCGCCTCAATCTATATAAGTGCAATACTATCTAGATAAACACCAGTTTTGTCTATACACCTTATTCTTCTTCTGTTCTTCATAGGCTGTCACTATACCATCAACAGGTATAGTATTAAGAATTAGGTCACTGACTAACTTTTTGTAGAAACTAGCAACCCTTTGCTGCAACTTTTACAACATTGGCACTCATGTCTTACAACACCACCAGCCCCCACCCCCACAGTCCTTTCAATGAGGAGGGAGGAATGCCCCTGGTCTGGCCTCCTGCCACTACTTCTCCTTACCACCAGGCAACAGCCTTTACTGCTGCTAATGCCCATGCTAGGGAAAGAGCAGGCGCTCCCTATGGCCTGCCCAACCTAAGCTAATTCATGCCAGAACATCAACACCCCCAGGCTATTGTTTTTGGTCAACCACTGCTCCTACAAGCCCCTGCCCCCTTGGAGATGGACGCCAACTCTTCACATTCCAAGGACGCCATTTGTAATGCCATACACACCATAGGTGCTGGTGCTGCTGGCAATGGTTCTTGCTCTGAACACCTGGCCATTTAGCAGCCTTCTGCTAGTAACGCCTTGGGTTGCTTTCAGAATCTCTCCCAGGTCAACCCTGACCAGCTCCTCCGTGACCTCAGTACTGTCAAATATATCAAGGACTACCTACAACAATTCACCTATCCTGCCTTATGCCACAAACAAATGCACCTGGGCTGCATCCAAAGCCTAGTGCATGACCAAGGAATACTAGTATCTAACTAACAGACGTTCCTCCAGGTCCTTTACTCTGAGCTTGGCAATACTTTCACCACTGTCAATCAGTATCTTGCCAAAGTCACCAACACCCAGAACACCATGCTCCACTGGGTAAATGCCATTGAAGCAGGTATAGCTAAGCTAAGCTAGTTCCAAAGCATGTGGTACAGACTCTCACCCATTAGGGTGTAGACGCCAATTGTATTAGTGTGGTTACTACTCACGTGCTAGAGACTGGCCCCATGGTTTGAAGCCTGACTCATGAGGTGGAAGTCTTAGCCTGCTGCCTTGCCACCATCCCCTTGTTCACCTCCACATCTGCTGTCACCAACAACTCCCCTTCCAGTGCCCTTCTTGGTTGAGACATCCTTGAGCTCTTTGATCACTACAAGAAAATGCAGATGGAATTAGTCCAGCAGAGTGCTGATCTTGTCTTCCTGTTTGATGGCTATCACACTGTGTCAGAACTTCAGGATTGCCTCAAACTTTGCCAACTGCATGACAGAGCCAACAGCCATACCCAAGTCAGGAAGGACAAGGAAATAAAAGCCTTGCTCTAAGCTGAGCTTGCCACCCACAAAAAGCGCATCACCTCTCTGGAAGATGACTTGGATATCACCTGTCAGGAGAACAAGGTCTACCAAGATGAGCTGGACAAGCAACAACTTCTCCTGAACGCCTTTCAGAGCCAATTGAATAGGATGGACAGTAAGATTATGGCTGTCAACTTACAGGCTATTTCCATCAACTCCAAGAGTCACCACAGTACACTGAGGTCCTCTAATCCTGAATTCTATCATAGCTACAAAAGCAATGAGGACCACACTTGGTTGGCTCCTAACGCTGTGCAAGTATTAGAGCACGTACTGGATTCTGAGGATGACGTCCTGGCCACCCCTGAAGCTTCTGGAGCTGCTCAAGACAGAGAAGATGAACAAAAAGCCCAGCAAGAGGAAAATTGTCACCGCGCCTCTGAGGCTAGGTTTTCTGCCTCCACTCTCAGCTGTTCCCGTCTCACCTCTCTCCAGTGAAGATCACACCTGCTCCCCTCCAACATGGCTCCAACAACTTCAAGCCCGTCAATATACCCAAGTTTGACCGCAAGAGCAATGTGGCCATGTTCTTATGTCTGTACCAGAACTCCATGTATGGCGCAGATAATGCCATGAGGGACTCCACAATCATCAACTGTCTGGATGCTGAGACTCAAGCCATTATCTTGCCATGTCTCCCTGAGAATGGCCAGACTTTTGCCAACATCTCCAGAGCCTTGACAGAAGAATTTGGTAGCCAAGAAGCACTCCTTGGTTGTAAGATGGACTTTGCCAACACCAAGTTAAAGGTGAGGGAAACCCTAGAAGACTTCACTTCTAGGTTCTACCTTGAAGCTCAAACTGTGTTGTCTATGAGTGCGGTACAGTTTATTGATGTGCAGTCAGACCTCCTTAATGCTGTATGTGTCAACCAGGAACTATCTCTGCCTCTTAAATCAGGCATTTACAACGCTTGCACCGTACCAGATCTGATACACCTCCTACGTACCTACAAGGAGGAGTTTGAAGTCCCTCTTCCTGAAGGCTGCCCTTGCCAGCAATCTGAGCATAGACCCCACGTGGCTGTTGATATGCCCAAGCTTCCAACAAGGTTGGGCCTACTCCAGTCAACAATGGCCCCCGTACTTGCTTTAAATGTAGTATGGCTGGTCACTTCTCTTGGGAATGTAGGAATCCACGCCAAAAGATCCATCATTCAGGCATGGAGAACTCTGAGGAGGACTATGCCAAGGACGCTGATATTGAGGAGTACAATGAGGACCAGTCAAAAAACTACTAAGCAGCCAGTACAAGGAGAAATCCTTGGCTGCCTTTGTAATTTTGACACCCTCATCTCCCCCATATCACTGCCCCCTGAAGAACCAGATCAGAGGCCTGCTGCCTTGCCATCCTCTGAGGCTAACCCTAAGGATGAATCCTCTCTGATTTACTTCACATCCTCATATATTGGTTGGGAGTTGAAGTCTGACAGAGCTCAAGAGGACCTCCTACATCAAGTCCTCACTGTTAACACACAAACTCATTGGACTACACTTTGCTTTGAGGTGGTTATCCCCCAAATAGTTCAGAGAACAGTGTCCTTACCCTATTCCAAACAACTGGCTTAACCAGGCGTTGAAGTCACCTATGAGGAGGACAGTGCTGAACAACTGGCTAAGCTTCTTTGTACAGTAAACGTCTCAGCACTGCTAGAATCCCTCGAGGAAGTAAGCCCAGCTGTGAGAGCTGCCATGGCTACCTTCCTGGAGAAGTTCAAAGGACTAAGCGTACACCAGGTCTCTAAGATTGTGGAGATTAGAGAAACTGCCAGGTTTGCACCTATATCAACCTGGTAGTGAATAAGACTCATGTCCGGGCCATACTAGATACTGGTGACCCTGGAAACATTATATCCTCTTGGCTGGTTAAGAAGCTTAAGCTGGCACCAGACTTGGCCTACCATGAAGAGTTTGGTACTGCTGGGCCACTGACCACTAGAGCAAAAGGAGCCTACTCCTCTCTCCCTCTTTGCTTTGGGAAGCTAATGGCACTGCTCCTGCTATAGTTCTGGAAAATAACAGCTATGACATTCTTATTGGGACTAGCTTCATGGTTCAGTATGGTACTGTGACTAACCATGAAGACCATACATTTGGAATATTGGACCATTCCATACCCATGTTCTATCATGGTGATTGCCCGTCTGACCTGCCCTTACAACGTCTGCACTACATCAATCTGGAGTACTCTGACAGAGAGCTTCCAGTTGCTTATACACTGTGTAGTAAGAAGGTCAAGGTGCTACCTATCTCCATTGGGGAAGCCAAGGGTATCCCAGTCTACACCTCCTGTAATGTGACTATCCCACCTGGCGCCCAGGTGATCCACAATGCAGGCCTCTTTCTGGCTCTACTAGCTGGCACTCATGGAGAAATCTTTGGCATCCCTAATGCCTCCAGACTAGAACCATGGGTTACACCAGGCATCCTCATGCCAAGTGAGAAGGAGGTACTCATACTCTTGGCCAACATGAGCCGTGAAGCTATGGTTGTCTCCGAACACCAACTTCTGGCTTATATATGATTGGAAGAGAATGACAACCTGCAGGAGACTGCCCCCTTTGCAGACTTCTCTGAGTTGGGTCTACCCTGTGAGCAACCACTGGTACTATCAGTCATAAGCCGCGACTCTCTATCTGGCCTCTCTGAAGAGCAGAAGGATCAAGCTATGGATCTCTTTGCCCAGTATAAGATGTGTTTGCCAAGGATGATTATGACCTGACCAAGGCTGCGGATGTTGCTCATCATATTGACACCCAAGGCAGTCCACCTATCTGCTCCAGACCTATACAGCCCAGTCAAGCCAATCATGCCATGGCTAACAAAGAGCTTCAGAAGCTATTAGGATCTGGCTTACTGGTCCCCAGTAAAAGCCCTTGGGCTTCCCCTCTCCTGATTGTCAAAAAGAAGGATGGCAGCAACCGTGTGGTGATTGGCTACCATTGACTGAATGCTGTTACCAAGAAGGATTCATATCCCCCCCTTGTATTCATGATACCTTGGACCAACTGGGTGGTGTCAAGTTCTTCAGCGCCATGGACCTTATCAGTGGGTACTGGCAGATTGACCTACCCCCTTCTGATCAAGAAAATGTGCAGTCATCACAGACTAAGGGCTATTCCAACCCTCAAGGATGCCTCAAGGTCTGTCCAATGCCCCAGCTACCTTCTAACAGGCTATGAATGCAATGATGAGCAACCTCAAACTCACCAGTGTCTTGGTCTACCTGGATGACATTAATGTGTTCTCCTGAACCTTTAATGATCACCTACAACACTTGGAGGAAGTCTTCCAGAGGTTACTAGCAGCTAATCATAAGCTTAAGCTACGCAAGTGCAACTTCTTCAAGGAGCACCTTGAGTTCTTGGGGCTCATCATTAGCCAAGATGGACTCCGCCCTGTACCTCTGAAGGTGGAAGCCATTGAGCAAATGCAGATCCCAGCCAATAAGCGGGACGTGCAGGTCTTCCTGGGGATTATTGGGTACTACTGCCGCTTCATCCCCAACTTTGCATCCCTGGATGACCCTCTTTTTCAGCTTCTCTGAGCTGATAAGGAATTCTTCTGGAGCCCAGAGTGCCAATCTGCCTTCAATGCTCTCAAAGGAACACTGATTGCAGCTCCTGTGCTGGTCTACCCTGACTTTTCCAAGCTGTTTTTGGTTCATACAGATGCTAATCTGATGGCAATTGGGGGTGTTCTCTCCTAACTGGACTCTGACGGACTTATACACCCTGTTGCATACTGCTCATGTATGCTTAATGTTCACAAAAGAACTACACTGTCATCAAACGTGAGTGTCTGGCTGTGATATACTCCTACCAACAATTCAGAGTCTATCTCCATGGGGTACATTTCACAGTTGTAACAGACCATGCCTCCTTGCAATGGCTGAAGACCCTCAAGGACCCCAAAGGACGTCTGGCGCATTGGGCCATTAAACTTCAGGCTTATGACTACAAAATCATTCATCAAGCCAGAGCCGCCCACCAGAATGCTGACTATCTCTCCCGCCTTCCCACTGTTGCTTTAGTATCCCACATGGCTAACATTCTCTATTACAAGCCTATGGAGGATTCTTCTTTGTGGGGGAAAGAGCCAGTAGAGATACAGAGAGTTCTCAAGAAGATAACTTTTGATATCAAGGTCTCTAAGGGACAACTCCTGAAGCTTTGTGGAGACTCTCAACTACCCTACATATGCCCATCCCTACACATGGACTCAGTGGTGGCTGCTCAAAAGATTACTGGCCATAGTGGCATACAGAAGATGTTAGCTCTGCTACAGCAGCACTGCTCCTGGGAAGGAATGCACACTTATATAGTGGATTTGCTAGCCAACTGTCATGACTGCAACATTGAGAGACCTAAGGTTGCCAAGTTTAAAACAGACTTGTACGCCCTGGGTTTGCCTACCACACTGTAGCCATTGACATAGTGGGCCCCCTGCCAGCTACCAACAGTTGCAAAAAGTTCATCATTGTGGCTGTTGACCATCTGACTAAATGGGTAGAGGTCAAGGCAATTCCCAACCAATCTGCACTGGTGACAGCTACGTTCATCCTGGAGAATATCATATACAAATATGGTTGCCCCCAGATTCTGCTGACAGACAATGGTACCAACTTCACCAGTTATATCAACCCCTGCCTCAACCAACTGATGGGAATCTGTGGGACACCATCTACTCCTTATCACCCACAAACAAATGGCATGGTAGAGTGCACTAATGGGATCCTGGTCCAGATACTCTGGAAGCTCAGTCATCAACATGAGACTGAATGGGATACCTTCCTGCCTGTGGCCACCTTTGGATATAACATTGGGTACCATCAGGCCACTGGCAAGCCGCCCTTCCAACTGCTCTACGGCTGGCAACCAGGACTTCCCTCTTTACTGTATTCCTTGGTAAAGCCCAGCCTGTCTGTGTCCCCAGAGGCTTACCTCAACAAGCTGGTTCAAACTCTTATTCACTTGCAATCAGAGGCCTAAACCGTAAACTTAAACCATAAGTTGCAGGAACTAGAACAAGCTGCATCTAAACACCTTGCCTTACCCACTTACCTGGTAGGAGACTCAGTCTACTTCTTCAGCAATATAGGGTACAGCTGCAAATCCAAACTTGCCTCCCTTTGGCAAGGCCCAGTTCAAATTATCCAGAAGACTGGCCCCATTTCTTACACCCTTAAGGAGCCCTATTCTGGGCAATTGATCACTAGAGTACAAGCTCAGTATATGTGTGCTGCTCCTAGTGACCAAGAGTAAGCCACAATGAGGACAACAACCCTTAAAAACAAAAGCCTAATTAAAAAATTCCATGGGTTGTTGTCCTGTTTGCAATAGTGTTGCACCAAAGTATGAGGAATAAGAATGAAAGAACAAGGCGTTTATTGGAGACTGACAAGACTCTTCCAGTACTGCACCAACTGTTCTACCACCTGAATGACAGCCAAGAAACACAACTGGCTGTCTAAAGATCCACAAAGCCAATGACCAAGGATTGAGCAACAAACCCCCACCTAATGAGACATGTGATTTGACCCCAACACTACAGCTGCTACCCAGAGACGCCAAGCCATTCTTGACCCTGTTGTCTAATCCAGTGGAGGGAAATATTGAAGATTAAATGGATTAGACATTAAGCTGTCCATCTAGGAATTGAGCAACAGAACGTTTGCGCAATTGCACTATTGCATCCTGATTCTACTAGTGATAAAGACGTTTAAAACGCCTCTAAAACAGGTGTTCAATTTGCCTTTTGAATGCGCACAAGGAACAGGCTTCACTTCTGTGATTATAAATAGAACAACAAAGTTATTTATATCTACCTCCTTAAGGAAAGCCACGTGGAAGCAGTTGTTCTCTTGCGCAGGACTTTTAGCTGTGCCAATCCACTCTCCTCCATTTGGGATGTACTTCTGTCTGTGCCTCCCTGCCTCTGGTGGCAATTCCCCCGCCTCAATCTATATAAGTGCAATACTATCTAAATAAACACCAGTTTTGTCTATACACCTTATTATTCTTCTGTCCTTCATAGGCTGTCACTATACCATCAACAGGTATATTATTAAGAATTAGGTCACTGACTAACTTTTTGTAGAAACTAGCAACCCTTTGCTGCAACTTTTACGGCACTGGGAATGTCCAGTTCTTCTATATCAACAAATTGTTGTTTTCATTCTCACTCAGGTCTAGGCAATGGTGGGTTGAGAAGGGGTCCAAGGACAGTGTAGCCCATTGTGCAGCTGTCTGTTCCAAGACCTATTCCATGGTTGTGCTTCTTGGTCCTTGAAGGTTGGACCAGTATCAGATGATTAAAGGCTCCCATAACAGCAGGACCTTTCTCAATTTTCTCCAAGCCGTCAAGGAGTACCTTTGGATAAATTACAGCGGCAAAACCAACATTGTTGTGCTTGATAATGTCAGGCTCCTAAAAGTGGATCTGGTTGTGTCTGAGTTCCCCCATCAACAAAAACAGCCACATCTCCAGCCACCAACTTACCAATTGTCCAATGAGACTTCTCTTCCTCCTGCCATATTCCCCATTCCTGAATCCAAATGAGGAGGTGTTTGATTGGATCAAGAATAAGGTGAAACAAGGCCTCCCTCAGGACACTGAGGATCTATTCAATATTCTTGAGATCAGCCAATTTGCAATGCCACCCAATGTGGTGGCAGCTTTCTATGAGCCCTCAGAATCCTTTCTCCCAAAAGCCCTGGCCTCTGAGCCAATCAGATAAATGGGCGCTCCGGGTTTTATTTAGCTTTTTTTATTAGGACTCAAAAATTATTATTTATATATATTAATGTGATGTTTGATTGTATTATAGAAATATTAGAATACACAGAAAAGGTAAGTAAAATTAATTATACTAGGAAAGATGGAAATATTTTTATTATAATGCACTGAATATTATTATTGGCTTTTGCACTAACAAATGAATAAATTAAAAAAAAGATAGAAATAAATTAGTTTATTTAAATAATTGTGAATCCTTGATGGTACTTTGGCTTTTTTGAGCCACAAATCAGACCTTGCATGTCATCATCTGATCCTTGTTATTTCAGTGCCACTATAACCACACAACACGGCAACCAATGATTTTCATGTATTGCTTACTAATTAGTACTTAGGACGTGGGTCAAGTATATCAAATATGTTTATCAAATCACATTGTGAGGGAAAGGTAATTCAAGTTCTAAACAATCATTTGTTTAGAACAATAGTGGAGCAGGCCGCATGATGCAGATGAATTCAATTCTTGATGTTTATCTAAGTGATAAATAAAACCCATACTCAATGAGCTAGTAAATAAAAACAGTTTTAACTTAATTTTAATATTTGATGTGGTTGCAACTTTAACTAATGTCTTATAATATATTTAGATATATTAATATTATAATTTACATACTAAAATTTAAAATAAAAATTAAAATATTAAAATTAAAATTAAAATTATAATTATAAATCATAAAAGTTAAATATTAAAGTTTAAATAATAAAATATAATAATTTTATTAAATTGGATTTATTCAATATCTAAATATTTGATATTAAAATTTTTAATATTGTAATATGGATTATTAAAATTTTAATATTAACTTTTAGATACTAAATTTTTTAATATTTAAATATTTAATATTAAAATTTTTATAGTAAAATTTTAATAGTACATATTACAATATTAAAAAAATTTGTATTAAAATATAAAAAGTAAAAAAATTAATTTGAAAGGGGGAAATATTTATTGGGGGATACTAACTGCAAAGGGAATGTGATTATTCCGGGGAATTATACCCCAAAATTAAAGTTTCAGCTAATGCATCTAATTGGATCCATGTACTTTTCTGTACGTGGTGGACAACCCTGGATGTGATTGCTAGAGGGGTGGCATCCTGTACCCCGGTGGTCGCTGATTGTTTGATAAAAGGCAGGCAGGTGAGCAAATTGACTAGTAGGTTTTTGGGGGGGGGCACATAGTACCTGTATAGCATTACCAATGCAAATGAGTCATAGAGGACGTGCTCAACTGTCCTGTATCACCGTGATGTCTTCTGGCGGTCAAGGGCTACACAGCATATATTGATTTGAATAGGTACATCTTCCAACTTTTTGACGTTGGTTTTTAATATGCAGTGTAGGAGGATTACCAGGTATACCGTGACATGGATTCTTTGCAAGGTATACTTTTCTGAGAACATGCATAATTTTTTGAATGTTTGAACTAACCTATTAATATAGGATGTTTGTTTGAACTTGAAGAGGGTTCCAGGGGGCGCCCAACTTGAATCAGCCCCCAGGCCTCGGCAAACAAAATAAATAAAGGTTTAAAATTATTCACAAGGACTGCATCCCCAACTTTATTTGATAGCGTCTTAAAAACTTAATAAAAACTAACTTTCAAATAGGAAATGAATATTTAAAATCTGCAATTTTTAATGAAATTATTTTCATATTTGTTGATGTTTGTGAAGGGAAATTGTTGAATGCTTTTGTATATGAATTCATCAAAGTTCAGTTTGATATCCCTAAGAATTTCATTCATTTCTTTGATTTTGATATTTGATCCTAGTTCATATGCTTCCCTTATCCATGGCAAGCACCCTGCAGGTTGTGAATATTCCCTATCTTGAGCTTCAATATTAAAAAATTATTCATATTTTGTTGAATTATTTTATTTATTTGGTTTTGTAAGGTCTTGCCCATAATGGCGCAAGGTTATAGACTAGGGCATGCAAGGCATTAGGATTCAAATTTAAAAGATATAGAAATGTAGGAACTGTCTGTAAGATAATCTTACAAAACCCTGCTAAAAACCTATATTGTGTCACAAAAGGAGTAATTGAGTGTAAGAACCCTAAGCAAATAAGATAAAATAAAGTATTCAATAGTGAACAATTTGTAATTAAGAAAATGTCAATATTAGGATATTATCCATCCCAAATTGGTACACATAACTGTTGAATGCTTCCTTAAGGGAAAACAACAGATACAACAAGCCTAAGGCTTGTTTTACAAGTTACATATGTTTAAGAAAAGGAAAAGGCTAAACTTTGAAATTAAACTAATAAAAATGTATAAATTTCTAAAAAATTAAGATCTCAAGTTAAAATTAGATAAAATTGAAGGGGAAGAAATCACTTAGAATTTTGGCTTAAAGCCTACTCTTCACAAGCTCTTTATTTATAGAAAAAAGTCTCTGACAGTTGCATAATGATAGTCATGGGGAAAGCAGCCAAGAACAGGAGCAACTGGAGAAGTTGGAAAAACCAGAACCAGAAAAGGGGAAACAGAAGCCAGCACTATATGCTGATCAGCACGTTGAAGCTGGGGAGAGAGCGGCAAAGACGTAAGCAGGAGTTTGAACGGTAAGGATAGATGAAAACTTTCTAACTTTAAAGTAGAAATATATATAAAAGATAGATAGCAGCAGAGCAAGCAAACAACAACAACAACAACAATTCAAAGGCAAATAGCAAAAACAAAAACAAGGTAATGAATTTAAAATAATTAAATATTAACTTTTGAATTCAAAAATCCAAATATTAAAATACTGGAATTTAAACCAAATGAAAAAATATAAAAGTTAATAAATCAAAAAGCCTGCCCTTCTGAGCAGGGCATGGCAGGTTTTTATTTATTTGTTTTACAGGAGCTACCAGTGACTGGTAACCCCCGTAAAACCAACTCAGCGTATAAGCTGCCACTTCCGCAGCCTCATCCCCATTCCTGGTGATGACTAAAATAAATATAAGTAAAACATAAAAAGACTTACTAATTGTTTCCCCTGTGGCCCCCTCAGCCATAGACGCCACTTTGGCAAACTTCATGAGCGTTGGATGCTCTTCATTAATTTTTCTAGGCTTAATTTTTCTTATATTTCTTGCAACTTGTGTTTCTTCTTGGTTTTTATTTGATAAAGCTTCTGTATTTATTGAAGCGCTTCTGCTTCTTGATTGTGTTTCATTTTCATCTGTTTCCATTTGGTTGGTTTCCTCTTAATTGGTGTTGATTTCCTTTTGAATTTCTGTTCCTTCAATTAGTTTGATCTTATTGTTTTCTTTGGCCCCCTGCCAGAACTCCCACAAATTGTAGGCCGCATTGTTGGACTTTAGACTTGATAAAAGTTTTCCCTGGAAATTTAGTAATTTTTCTTTATTCTTTTCATCTATAATATTTCCCAATTTATCCAAAGCATCTTCTTTTGACTGGATTAGTGGCTGGCCCTTGTTACCCAGCTTTCTTGTCACTATTTCCCTGATATTTCTTTCTATTTAAACAACCTTTTGCAGATGTGCTTCTAGTTTGTTGATCAAGTTATAGATTGTTGACATATTGTTTGAATTCCATCAAAAAATGGTTTTTATAGTACTATCTTCAACAAATACTTATTTTTCATCATCATTAATAAATTAAAGACAGTAAACGTAAATATTGAATTAGAATATTGCAATAAGATGTCAACTCTTGATATTTTGATATTATATGTATAACTTGATGCATTTTGTTTAATAAAATCTACTGTAAACTAGGTCTTTTTCATTATAATTTAATGAAATATATTGTGTTTATATTAGGGCTATTAATGCTTAGTACAAATATTGATACATAGTGCATTTTACAGCCTATATACTCACCTATTGGTAATAATTCTATAAAATTTTCAGTTGGATTTTGCAAGGTAATAATGTAATGTGTTAACAAATTACTGTTTATTGTCATTAATTGACTGATTTTCTTTGCTGTGGCAATTGTGCATTTTCTGATATTTATGCACTAGTATCCAATTGGTTGGCTTCACATCTAATCACACAGGCAATAGGAAAACAAGCTACCACCTCAAGACTGGATGTGGTCAGGGTGGCGGCTTGTTTTCCCATTGCCTGTGTGATTAGATGTGAAGCCAACCAATTGGATACTAGTGCATAAATATCAGAAAATGCACAATTGCCACAGCAAAGAAAATCAGCCAATTAATGACAATAAACAGTAATTTGTTAACACATTACATTATTACCTTGAAAAATCCAACTGAAAATTTTATAGAATTATTACCAATAGGTGAATATATAGGCTGTAAAATGCACTATGTATCAATATTTGTACTAAGCATTAATAGCCCTAATATAAACACAATCTATTTCATTAAATTATAATGGAAAAGGCCAAGTTTACAATGAATTTTATTAAATGAAATGCATTGAGTTATGCACATAATATCAAAATATCAAGAGTTGACTTCTAATTGCAATATTCTAATCCAATATTTACGTTTATTGTCTTTAATTTATTAATGATGATAAAAAATATGTATGCTCATAATTTTAAGCTATTTGTAAAATGTACAAAATTGTATTAATTATGGGAAATGTTAATCATGTAAAAAGAAAATATTATTAATTATGAATTGAAAGAGAGATATTGATTTTAATAAGTTGTCACAAAGAAAAGATTTATTTACTAATAAAAGGACAGGAAGGGGAGGGAATGGGCAGAATGAACATTGCCTTCATCTGCGCCTGTAAAAGAGGCGGCATCAGAGATAGTGGGGAGGGAACAGGAGGTGGTTTGGGAGTCAGGGTTGGAAGGCAGGTGGCTTGATAGGGGGTTGGAGAGGCAGGGTTTGTTGACTGGGAAGGGGTAGCAAGAGCTGATTGCTTCAATTGCTTGAATTCTTCTTCTGTCACATATACTGGCTTGACAAAACAGATGAACTGGCGTGGGGGGAGACGGGGATCCTTTCTGGACTTATCACTATCACTTGCATAGAAGATGATGAGATCAAATAATTCCTGGGTGGACGCAGAAGGAAAAAGCTCATACCCCTTATCAATTTGGGTGAATATTTTGTTGTAGGTGGCAGGCTTTAGGCGCCTGAGGGCAGAACCAAAATTGTAGAGACATAAATCTGCAAGATGCATGTTAGCGTAGTTGATGGGGTAGTACCAGCAGGTATGCCTCACAGCCCTGATTTCTTGGGTAGCCCATTCCTGCTACTCCATCTCCACACTCAGTACAACTGTGTGCATGGTGATTTGTGTGGCCCACTCCTCCAGCATGGCCTTGAGCTCTATCTGGTAGGCATACCCATCTGCGGTACTTGATATTACCGAGTAATAATTGACGCCTAGTGGGGAAACTGCCAATAAAACCCCAACAAACCAATACAATGTTGGGCCATGCTTTTACACGTCAGACTGGATATGCTTTTCTCCAAAATCTTGGATACTTGCAGATATCTTAGCATACAACAGGAAAATTACATCATTACGGGCCCTCATTGTCCTTCCTTTGATAAAATTAATAATAGTTGAATTGTAGGAGTCAGTGTCCACCAAAATGGGGCCACTGAGAACTTGATTGGACAAGATTCTAGCAGCAACCACAACTCTGTGCATCCACAAATTCACCGTTCTTTTGTTGGTGAAGATTCTGTGGAGTTCCAACTGAAGACGTACCTGGACCAGGGGCATCCACAGGTCACATTCCATAATGGCCATCATGAGGGGTTGGGCTGTGTCACCTTCAGTCAAATTATGGGCGCCAGTTGGGGTCTACTTGATAGGGGGGCTACAGTTGGCGTGGGCTTGCAGGGTTGCAGCCACAGTAGACTTTGCAAACCCTATTGCGGCCGCAATTTCCCCAAGGGACATAAGCTTCCCTTGCTTTTCAACCATTTTAAGAACAATCTCTGGAGTGATTAGTTTTCTTCTGTGTCTTGCAGGTTGATTGGCTGGGGGAGGGATGTGTTTGTCACAGGAACTGGTCAATGTCATCTGATTGGCTGTTTTGGGGTCCTGGGCTCTCTGGGTGACCCCATGGCTAAAATGGCTGGTTCCAGATGCCATTGCTGATAAGGGATTTGGGTTAGCAGCTGCCTGTGTGTGATGGGCAAACAGGGCCATGCTTGAGGACGCAGGAGAAAGAACAGACTCCTGGGTAGTGCTTGCAGAGGGTCCTTCAGGTTGGGAGTGGCCATAGACAGAGGCTTCACCGTTAAGAGACCCAGTGTAGCCCTGCATAATTTTGTCAAGGCCAGGGAACAGCTTGTTGACTTGGTTTTTATTGGAAGAAGACATAATAAATTTTTATTAAGAAACTTAAACTCAAAAAGAGGAGTGTATTTTAGTCAATTTTATTGTTAAATATGTTAATTTTATGAATAATAGGATCTAAATTTTAGCCGCCCTAAAATGGAATAGGGTGATTTTTGAGACTGCCTATGATTCCTAAAAGAATTAGCACAGATTAACTCTAGATCCTTTAGTATCCTTTTTGAGACACCCATAAATTATATTTATTTCAATTTCCTCACAATTATGATTTGAAACTTGGTTCTTGGATTTGACAATCCCGCAATTTCAGATCCGTTAAGTTTTACATGATGTCTATGATTTGTTTAAAATACAGGAAATCTCAAATTGTACATTAGAATCCCGCATTTCTGATTCATGTATCCCGCATTTGTTTGCTGGGTTTTGTCTTTTGTTAGTTGAGTTTTCTGCTCAAGAGATTCAAAATTTGCCAATTTACAAAAACCAAAAAAAGTCAAATTAAATTGTTAATTTTATTTAATATTTTAATTTTCACTCAGCTGAGTTGCCCGCAAAAGTGATTCAAAATTTGGACCAAGGATTTGACAATCCTGCATTTTTACGTTCAGGTTCTGAACTTACAGTAGTACATCTAGTACATATCAAAAGGAAATTGACATGACAACCCCCAGAAACCATTGGAACAGACTAAAAAGAAGCCTTAAATCTCAGTGAAAAAACCTACAGCGGTAACAACAAAGAAGTAGAAGGTAACCAAATATCAGGAACCAAAGGATAAATCTCTTCAGAATGCCAAGAAGGAGGTGTCAGTATTCCAAAAGCTTGTCAATATTCAAACCCAGAAGAAGCAAACAGAAACTCTAATTTCCAGGACTGTGAAGCCAATTACTAAGGTAATTGACAGAATACAAGTGTTTTCTACCCTCATATATAGGACACTGATATGAGGTATGTGGTACCAATGGACTTCAACACTGAATTTATCATGTTGGATCAATCTGGAAGGATCTCTAAATAGTTTACAAGATTGAATTTCCTGAAGGCAAGACATCAATTCCTTTACTTTGCTGTATGTGTCAGGAATCTTCCTGAGGGAATTCCTGTCAACAATGTATTAGAAATGCCAAACACATCAGGGTACTCCAAGACAGGTCCATTATAAAATACTGAAAAAAATAAATTAGTTAGTAGTATTTTTTCTATTTTACCTTTGAAAACTAGCCTGGATGATTTTAAGTATTGGGATAAATCAGGGATGGGGATCAAGCACAGGACTGCCCTGAACTTAATTGTTCAACTAGATAATAATGTTAGTATTAATCTTAATATCAACAAATTTTTACCTTCAACAGAAGGCTGCAGCCAATCACTTAAGGCCAAATCAACTTTGAACCAGTCTCAAATTACTAATGGTGGCGTTCTCACAGTGTTTGACGCTGTTATCTTAAATTTTGGTTCCAAAAACTCTGGTTCCATTACCTGCCTTTCTCCTGTTCTACAGCTATTGGCTGGGGAAATTGGGGACTTCTCCAGTGCATGACAGGATTGATAGGAAAATTAACTATAGACAATATTTCCATTGTGTTGTTAAGGTCATGTTTTTTTGCTCATTTCTATTACAGAAACCTTATTATGAGTTTCAGTTGCCCCAAATTCCCCAGATTCATCTCCAACTTCATGATATCCTTTATTTTGTATTCCAAACTATTTTCTTATTACCATGCTATATAAGGCTGGTAAGTTATGTTTCAATAATTGTTCCATCAATAAAGTCTACATTTACCCCAAGTGTAATATTGTCCATTGTTAGCTTGACTTAAACCTTTTTTAATCCTAACCATGAGATTATCCAAGACTTCTTTTATTAAGTCTCTTGGGTATAAATGGATATATTGATGATCTTGTTGCCGGCTGTATTGACCAGTATTTTAATAGATTCACGTGCAGATTCTGGTACTTCTCCCTAGACTCAATTCTTGGATAGCTCCTGGTGCCAGGTAATACCAGCAGTATGGTATACAGCTACCCCTTGTCCCACAACCCACTTTGGAAGGAATAGCCTCATAGCTACCAGTCCTTACACAAGACTACCAAATCACAGGTCTTTTGCCCATTGGCCTCTGCCTTCTTCTTGTGCTACTTAGGATTGCACTTCTTCCTTAGACAATTCAATCTACTCTTAGGCTGGTATTGCCTAGTTGGGGAACTCTTTCATCTTGGTGTGATGTCCTTGCCTGTGGGTTCATTGGTAACTGGTCTAAATTCTTCTGAAATCATTCATCACCTGGGGAGATTACTTCCAAGTGGGTGGGTTCCTGAAAGTATGGAAAACACGGCACTGTAAGTGGAATTTCATCTTTTGAATTGTAACTTGATCAGTTTCTTTAAGAAGTAACAAATGTGGAAGTTATTCAGGAGCATAAGGAACAAATCATGTCCATCTGTTGTCCTGTGACTCTATTTTAGGCACTTCCTGGGGAGTATCATTTAGCTCCTCAGACAATCTCTCTACAAAACCAAGTGAGAAAGCGCCAACCAGCTGAATATGGGGAGTTATTTTTCATTGCCGTGTCTCAAGAGAATAAATTTCTAATTCTAGGTAATGGGGTTCTTGTACCTTCTCAATGTGGAGATACTGCTTGAAGTAACTCATGAGAAAGATATTTCCAACAAAGATGTCCTCATGATAGTCAAGGAACAACTGGGAGAATCCCTAAACACCTGGTTAGCCAACAGTCCTCAGTTGGAATTTCTGGCTAGTCTAGGGCTTCTAGTTATGAGACTCTATGGTTCTGACTTTGGAGTGGCTTTTCTGGACCAGATTGAGTTCCTGGATTTCCTTAACTTCTGTAAAGTTGGTTTGCCCATTCCTCTTGATATTGTTGTAGTCTGTAAGGCTGTGTCAATTATGCATCATATTCAAGAGGTGTTGTATAACCTTGGCTTTGTTATTTTCTTCAAATAGTGACAGTGGCAATAAAGTGTTCTTTCCTCTTCATTTATTTTTTGTTTTTTGTTCTTCCTTAAAATAGTTTTAAGGGTATGATATAATAAAAATAGTAAAGGTAATAAAAAGTTAGGTAAGAAAGGATGAGCCCTAAGTCTAGCTTGAGGATCAGTTAACTTTGGGAAGCCAGCTGGACATTCCTTCAGTAATTTGGCGTAGACACAATTAACAAAGCTGTCCAGAGATTGAATCCTTGAGATGTTAGATATCATAGCCTACTTTAGTAATGACTTCATATGGGTTGGTACATAGGCTTTATAGCTTATTTTGTGGCTCATTAAGTTGTTGTTGGTACCTTGGGACTCAGTCACCAATTTTAAACTTAGGAAGAGATGGTAGATTCACTTGGTCCCATGAGTAACTCTTAACTCAATATTCTTTTAGGCTGTTGAAGGCTTGAGACTGAGTTTGTAATATCTACTTAGTAAGTGTGTTCAGTTGTTGGAAGTAGGTAGCCTCACTACAGATGGATTTCAGTGATATCAAGTGCATTGGGAGACCAGTTTGTTGGCCATACAACATTTTGAATGGGCTTACACCTGTCCTTGAGTTTACAGTAAACCAAGAAACCATAACAGCTACACCCAGATGTATGTCCCATGAAGAAGGCTGATTGTATGCTAACTTCTTCAATATTCAAACTAATGTCCCATTTACTTATTCAACGGCTTTATTAGTCTCTGGTTAATAGGGTGCTGAAGTGATACTCTAAATCCCCATTAGGTAGTGTAGTTGGGGAAAGATTGCTCTAACAAAGTTTTTTCTGTTGTTGATTAGGATTGTAGTGGGACAACCATGCCTGTAAATCATATCTTAGAGTACAAACTTGGAAATTTTTTAGAGATCTGGCTGAAGTGACATGTCAGACTTTAACCCACTTGGTTAAGTGGTCTATCACCACTATTATGTACTTTAAATTTCCCGGGCCAGCACTGGGGAGTGGTCCTATGACATCAATGGAGACTGTCTAAAAAGCGTATCCAGGCAGAAAAATTGATAAGAATGTTGGCTAGGATTTTCCTCTGAACCTAGTACATTCAAGACATTTGTTGATGTACTCTGCAATGTTGGCTGTCATGTTCTCCCAATAGACGTACTCCAACATTGTTTTCATCATTTGTTGTATCCCAGCATGACCCAATTATTGGTGGAAGTTGTTGAGACATGAAAGTTGGTGAAGGGATTGATATAAGGGAGGATTGTGCACTTATAGTTCTTGAAGAGTTAACCATCTTTTATGAAAGTCTATTGACTCAGTTGTTGGATTATTCTCTTTACTTTGTCATCCAGAGAGCTCTGCTGGTCTGATTGACTAATTAATTCATATAGACTATCCAGGTCTCCTCTTAAGGCATCAACAATTGATAATCTAGAAAAAGCATTGGTATTCCCATGTTTTACTCCTGGTTTGGTGGATGATATTAAAGTCAAACTTTTTAACTTTGCAGCCCATTGTACTAACCTGCCTTCTGTATCTTTCATATTTCTTAACCAAACAAGGCTTGAGTGGTTAGTAACTACCATAAAGTGTGTGCCATGTCTATAAGGATGACACTCTTTGATAGAGTACAAAACAGCTAGGCATTCACACTTGGTGGTACTGTAGTTTTGTTTGTACTTATTAAGAGTTCTTTAGAAATAGGCAACTGAATTTTTATTGCCTTGGTTGTTGGTCTGGGATAGTACCACATCAAATGCTACATTTGAGGAATTGGTGTGTAGAGAAAAAGGTTTGAGTAATCCAGATATGCCAATAAGCAATTAGTTGCCAAGATATCTTTCAAAACTTTGAAGGCTTCTTCACATTCTTTGGTCCATTTGAAGTTGGTGGATGTTTTGAGCAGGTTAAAAAGTGGTTGAGCAGTGTTGGCAAAGTTTGGGATAAATCTGCAATAGTACCCTTCCATGCCAAGAATCATGTACACTCCTTTCATGTCTGTGGGAGAAGGCATCAGAGCTATAGCCAACGTCTTGGCTGAAATAGGTTAGATCCCCCACTAGAGATGATGTGTCCCAAGAATTTCAAATGATTCTTGAAAAAAGAGCACTTATAAGGTTTGAGTTTCAACCCTTTCTTCTGCAGCCTTATGAAGACTTATTTTATATGGCTAAAACAGTTATCAAACGTTTTAGAAAAAACAAGCATGTCATCCAGGTAGATGAGGACACAACTTAGTTTAAGGCCAGCAAATGTGCTATTCATAAGTTGTTGGAAAGTAGCAGGGGAATTTTTTAGTCCTTTAGGCATCCTGGTTGGCTGGTATAACCCTGATTCTGTGATTATAGCGCATCTCTCTTTATCTTCTTCAGCCATCAGTACTTTTTAGTAGCATGAGAACAAATCCCTTGTAGAAAAGAAGTGTGCACTGCCTAGTTGGTCTAGTGTCTTGTCAATATGGGGAATCAGATACTTATCTTTCTTGGTAATTTGGTTCAGTTGTTGATAATTGATGACAACTTGGTTAGTGCCATCTTTCTTCTTGACTAGCAGAAGAGGGAGGCCCAAGGGCTTCTTGACAGCTTTAGAAGGCCAGCATTCAATAGTTGTTAGACTTCTTCACCAATCACTGTGTTATATTTGCGTGAACAGCAATACGACCTTTATTAGATGAGATCTGACTTGGAAAAGTTGATTTTGTGCTTGACTCCTTTAGCACAACCCAAATTAAAGTTGGATGTTGCAAAAATATCTTTGAATTTGTCTAATTTTTTCAAACTTGGACATCTCCCCCTCAGAAAGACCATACATTTCCTTGCGTGTAATGACAGTACAAAATATGCATGAGTAGAAGGAGACCTTGAGATCCCTAATTCCAACAGATCTTCTATGTAATAGACAGAATCAATGTCTGAAGTTGGCTCAATTCTAACATAAGTAAAAGTTTGATGTCTTTGGACAACAATATATTTTGGTGAGAGGTTATCAGTAACACCTTAAGTTCAGAATGATCAGCTTCATCACAGAATCCTTGAGCTACAATTGGTTCAACCAGTGAGGGATAAGGTAAGCTGTAAACATTGAGGGACATACCTGGAGGGATTTCAAACAGTATACATGTGCTAACAACAACTTATATGAAAGCCTCTATTACCATAGAATGGTTGGCTTTTATTTGAATTTCTGCAGCAGAGTTAGCGTGATACTGAAGAGCCTTTGTTTGTGGGTTGGCCAGTTGGTAAGAAATTCCCATAGCGCTGTGGGATACTTGATAAGTGTGTGATGTTGGTTGCTTTTTCCTTGAGAAATCATATACTAGGTTTTCTTGTTGTTTAACAAGAGAGGAATAGAGTATCCCATAAGTGTTATTATTCCAGAACCCATGGCTATTATTGCATCATAGCGTTTAGAATATTGGTCCCAATGGACATATAATAACTGATGGATTGTAGCAAACAGTGTTTGTTGTTAAAAATAGTTCATCAACTATCAGAGGAATGCTGCTATAAGCACCTGCTGCAATAGTCTACTGGTCTCCTGCAGTTGAGAAGCTCTCATCATAAGCCAATCAGGTTTGAATCAAATCTTTTATACCATTTAAGAAGAAACTATAGTATTAGGTGCACTAGTGTCAACAACTGCGCAAATAAGAGTGTTAAATACTTGTAGCTTTACCCAAGTGCAAGTTTTTTTCTAGATTTATAGTATTCTTAGTGATATTAAATATGGAATTGTTCTTGAGGTGCTCTTAGAGTTCATCCAGGCAATCCCTAAACATGAAGAAGGCTTCCAAAAAGGTTTTCATTGGAATAGAAAAGGATAAGTTGACAAAGGAATTGTCAGAATAAGTAGTGGTGTCCTAAAAGTCACTTTCTGAGTTGATTGACACCAGGTCAGGAACAGGATGAGACAGATAGGGGCAAAGAGCTGGTTCAGTGATGCTAGAGCTTAGAGATCTCATAAGGGCCTTTCTTTTCTCCAGTTGTTTGGCCTGTAGCAAAGTTTTAACAATAGGGTTGGTCAGTACAGAAAAAATGCCAACTAAGTTGTTGGGGAGAGTTTCAGGTAAAGGTGATGGGGACTCCCTGAGTTCATCACCTAGCTGTTTTTTAACTCTCCATCTGAGGATAAGTAGTCTTCTATGTGAACAGTATCCTCAGTAGCTTTAGCGTGCACACCAGGTTGGCCTGGGTTTCTACTTCTAAACATCTCCTATACCTTTTTGTATACAGCAAAGTCAGGGCAATATTTCTGCATATGAGTCTTTTCCTTGCATATTCTGCAGCTAGTATAATTGGGGCGCATGTGGTAAGGAGTGGTCTGTGTGCTTGTATTGCCTTGATATGACAAAGAAGGTGGATATAAAGGGACATGAGATGGCTCTGGGGTATCATACACTTGTTGATTAGTATGTTTGAGTTGATATGACTGGGCTTTGAGTTGTTCTAGAGTAAATAGTTGCTCTACAATAGAGTTATATATGGTGTAAGCCATTAATCTGGCCTGAGAACTCTAGCCAAAGGCCTTTGTAAAGTAAAAAGGCATGTTTTAGAGAGCAACAACTGTTGTTTGGACTGATGAAGCTTTTCATCTGTAATTTACCCATTTGGAATCAGAACTCACATGGGAATTTCTCAAATTCTTTATCTTAAGGACAAGAAAGTTGTCCCAATCAATTTTGTCCCTTGCTTCAGAGTCAAAGACTTTGTGAAGAGCTCTTCTCACATCTCTGTACTTGTAGTTTCTGGGGAGATTCTGAGATATCTCATCCAATACAGCTTCATCCAGCATTCAGATGCAATCAAGGCCCATTTCTCAGGATCCTAGTTCTTCATTTGCCTTCTCAAAGGTGTCAAGCCACATGTGAATATCAATGTGACTATTCATTTAGAATTTGGTTTTGAAGAGACTGTTTGGCTTGTTTCTTCCTGAACTGGACCCATGGTGAACTCCTTGTTGGTAGGTGAAGTTAGAGTTCATTAATTCATCTTCTGATCCTGATTATTAAATAGAGCTACTACTTTCAGAGTAGTTAGACAGGTTTTTTCTGCAGCAGAACTGTTTTTGGTTGCTCTTAGGGCTTCTCTGGCGGTATCAGTGACTTCTGGTTGATAAACTCCCAATTGGCACAGCATTTGCCCCAGTTGCTATTTTGGAAGGCATATACTGAGAAGGACAGGCAGTGTTGGCTCAACCATAGTTAATAATGTTGCCTGTTATTTTAGGATTGTGCAGGGTAGAATCCCCAATAGCAAGTTAATCAAATTGTTCTTCAATAGTAGTAGTTACTGGTCTGAATTCTTCTACCACTTGTCCTTAATTATTGAGGAGAGTATTAGTGTTGGTCAATTGGGCTGTGAAACTGCCAACTTGCTCTTCCAGGTCCTGGTTTTCAGTATGGGCCTGGCGTGTTCCTTGGTTAAAAACAGTGAGCTTTTCAACTACAATGGCAGTGGTAGTGGCAAGATCTTTGGTGCATTATCTTTTTACCTCCTCAATTTGTGTTTGATTATTGTTAAATCTTCTTTTTGCCTTGGCGTCTAAATGAGCAATAGCTGTATTCTGTTGTTTCTGGATGGTTCTTTGTATGGTGGTTGCTTGTGACAGTCTATTTATCTGCACCATTAATTCTTGAATATGGCAATGGTGGTTGGTGAGAGTGCTCCCTTGGGCTTCTATGTGATTTTCAGACAACTCTAGATTGGCTGCTAAGGCTACTGTAAAGTCACAGAGAAAATTAAATTGGGTGTCAACAAAAGAATTTGATTCCTGAGTAATCCCTTCTAGATAAACAGCAGTTGCTCTGGCACAGGCATCAGATTCTTCCAATTGTTGGTTGATGGCATTGCTCCATTCACCTTAGCGTTTGAAGCTTATGGCCGCCAACTGTCTCAGGTCCTCATGATGGTTGTTCATCTTGCAAAGACTAGCATTGACCTGGTTGAGTCAATATACTGCATCCATAAGCTTAAGATGGTTGACTCAAGTTGTGTAGGTTGTTAGTTGGTCTAGGTTAACTATAGCAGCTCAAGGAAGGGCTACATCATTGTGCTCAATGGTATGCTCAATCTCATGTAAATCTTTATCTGTGTTAGAAGTCTCAGCCAACATGTCAAGAGGAAGGTATAGATTAGTGTTGTCTTGATCAATAGACAGAGAAATTGGAAACAACTGAAGGCTGGGACTGTGAGAAGTGAGATAGATGGGTTCAGAGGGCCATCAATCAAGGATCTGGCCAACATCAGAAGCTAAGAAGTTAAAGGCTTCAAATACTGGCACAGACTGTCTAGTAAGACATCTAAGAGGTTCCTAGGGTCCTAAGGGAGAAATTGGCGTAGGCTGGACTACAGGAATTTCCATAGAACAAAGCTGCCCTACTGGACTGGGCTAATTATTTGGGTTGTTTAGCACCATACTAGAAGTGGTTGCCTGTTGGTCAGAACAGCTTGACACAGGACATTTTCCAAGAGGAGATTGGGAATCTTCTGGTCTAGCAGGGTGGCTAGCATTGAAATTACTCATATTTTGAGTAGCTGCCCTAAAGGCATATGACTGATTGACTCTTTGGGGGTGGACACTAGCTGTTGGCCTCTGGGTGGCAGTGGAGGCAAAATGGTGCTGATGTTGTAGTTGGTGGAGTACCTGTCAAATAAAAACAACCTACTTGTTGAATTTCATTGTTTAGTGACAGGAGGGGAGCTCCGTAGGATCTGGTGTTAACCATAATATTAGGTTCTTCAATTGGTCAGATGCTTGTTAGACGTCAATTTTGAGTGAACAGGAATTGGATAAAAGCCCCTGTAGTGAGCACCAATATGTAGTGCTCTTACTAGGGATGGGTAGGTAGTCAGACAGTGACAAACTACAGACAATTGGTTGTGGAGGAGATAAGCTGGCTTATCAGTTGATCAATGGGTAATACTATTGTACTAGTCAGATTCCAGACAAGTATTATACAGCAATAAATTATAACAACCAGGCAAATACAACAAAGGGTAGAGTAATAGCTCACAGCAATTACTCTAATGCAACTCCTCAAGTAGAGACTAACTAGTCAATCTAGTTGGCATAATAGTCTTTTCAGAAGACTATCTTTTTTAATTCCTTACAAAAATACACTCAAAGAATAAAAAAAATGGTGTAGGTAAAGAAGAGTTAAAGGTATATATTTATTTAAAGAAGAGAAGGACAACCTTATTTAATACAAATTGCTTGATCAATGTGAATTAGTCATAATTTGGGAAAGGAGAAGGGGAAGAATGTATTATAAACAGTGGTTGATTGACACAGAAATCCAGGAGGAGATGAGCAACAGCCCCAACAATACAAGGATGTGGCATAGGGATTATCCTTGGGCTATTTGGTTAGCATTTGCCATCTGTTAATTAATTGATTGATTAATTAATGTTGAAGTTAGTGTGAGCTTTAATTCAAAAGGTAGTTGTTCTATTCATATAATCCATAATGATCCCATATTTAAGAAGTAATCAGGAACAGCTTGTGAGTTCTGGAAGTAGTAACCAGAAGATTGGGATTGCCCAGCCAAATGGTGATGAGCTTCACCACAACATGTACATATGAAATCATCCCTTTAAAATATGGACACCTCATATGAACAAAATCCTATACATTAGCAATTTTTCTAAGAGTTTCTCTCTATATTCAAGGAGAAACTTCTAGGCTTACCACCCAACAGAGTTATCTATAAAAAGATCAACCTAAAAGGAATTGTACCAATGGGACACCCTGTATACTGGTTAACACCTCAAGAAGATGATGCATTGAATAAATTCCTAAATGAGGATCTGGAAAAAGGGCTCATTTGACCTGCCAAATCCTTCTTTGTTGCAGTTGTCTTCTTTGTGCTAATAAGGATGGAGTTTTGTGCCTAATTACCAACTAAAGAGCTAATAATGAGGTCACATTTAAGAAAAGGTATCACCTGCCCCTGATTGATAACCTCTTTAAAACTTTGAGAAAATCACAGTTTATCACAAAAATCGATTTAACTGCAAGATAACATCAAATCCAAGTTAAGTCTGAAGACATTCCAAAGACAGCATTTAGAAAAAAACAGTTTGTTTTAATGTGTAGTTATTATTTTTGGTATAAAAAATGCCCCCATTACCTTTGTGACCATTATGAACAGGGTGTCAAAGGACCATATTGATAAAAGAGCCATAGTCTACCTTGATGACAACTATTTATAGTAACAACAAAGAGCAACACTGGAATACCATGTTTACCGTAATCAACACCCTTTAAGACAAACAACAGGTTGAAAACCATAAAAATTCAAATTCATCTCAACTGATCTCCTGTTCCCAGGACACATTATTAGTAAAGACGGGATTAAGTCAAATCCAGAGAAGGTAAGGGCTATCACAGACATGCCAGCAACACACAACAAGAGTGAAGCCCAAAGGTTCTTGGGTTTAGTTGCATATGTCAAGAGATTAATTCCCAACTGGGGAGCTCTAACTACCCCTGTACGCAATCACTGGTAAAAAGACAAAAATTGTTTGGACCTTGTTAAAAGATCAACATTTCCAACTACTAAAAGAGCAGATGGTCACAGCCCCAAACCTACAGTATCCAAACCAGGAAGGGATCTACAAACTAGAGACAGATGCCACAGATTATGTAATAGGAGGAGCAATTAAGTCACAAACCACAGAATATTTATTCTTCCCTGTGGCATATGAATTAAGTAAATTTTGCAAAGGTGAATAAATATATATAATATATGAAAAATGTTGTGTTCTGCGGCACAGCACAGATGCAAAAAAGAAATCTAACCTTTGGATTGGATTCATACTAAGCCTTGTTTAGTTAGAAGGAAAGGTGATGCAATTACCTTGTGGCCCTGAATAATAAGTCTCTACTAGTTGTGGCTAGAGAGAGGCACCAAAGTACTTTAAAACAAAAAGACAAGAATGTGAATATAACCTAAATTTTATTGAGGATAGGGAATTGAAATATATATTTTTCAGTGATACCACAAAAAAATACATGTCAGTAGGATCACTTGCCACAAGCATGAGTGGGGCAATTGAGCTGCGCAGAATCAAGAAACCAAACAGTTGGATTTCCCATTTTGGAAATAGAACCATTTTGAGGAACAAAAGCAAAAGCAAGGGATTTGCCCCTGAAATAACCCAAAAAGGCAAAATTGATAAATCATGAATATTGGCATTCACAACAACAAAGAACTAATAGCTATTGTCCACTGCTTAATGAAGTGGTTTTGCTATTTGGAAGGTGCACAAACATCCAAAGTGCTAACCAACTACAAGTCACTGGTATTCTTTAAAACACAAAACACCTATCAAGAAGACAAGCTGAATGGATAAGCCTTATACAGAGGTACCCCATGCAAATTGAATACAAGCCAGGCAAGGAAATGCTTACTTCAGACACCCTATCAAGGCTATAGAATAAAAATGTTCTACACACTGATGGGGACCCTGATTGGCCCATGTTAATCATAGGGAATCTCCAAGAAGGGTTCCCACCTGGCACACCAATGGACATCCAAGAAAAAGTCCTCAAGAGCAAACATATTTTCAAAAATTTATATGGTACCCTTCACTGAATACTTCCAAATGGTGACACTGTACCCTACGTCCTGTTGACACAAAAGATTAACACATTTATCTGATACCACAGAGATCTGGGACACACTTGTAGCAGGAACTTGCATGAATATCTCAAGACGCGCTACTGGTGGCTCAACATGCTGGATGACATCAAAGAGGTACTGAAGCAATGCAAAGTCTGTGAGAAATACACCCAAACCAAAGCACCACCCAAGTCAGTAGTACCTGTATTCATCATACAACCATTCAAGGTATGGTTGTTGGATATTGTGGGACCAATTCCTGGTGAGAACAAAGGCAAAAAAGTAATCATAACAGCTATCAACTATACAGCCAGATGTCCTGTGGCACAAGCCACATAGGAACATAAAGGAAATGATGCATGACAATCTATTGGCAAAGAGGTCATAGTCAAGTCTGGAAACCCTGAACTCAGAATTACTGGTGAATGAACAGAACTCACTGCCATCAATACCAACATCTACCTTGCTAAAAATGAAATAAAGCATACAATTGCCAGTCCTTATCACCCACAATCTAATGGGAGGGTGAAAAGACCAGAAGGTTCCCTTATAGAGGCACTCAGTAAACTGTCTGCCAACAACCCACATCTTTGGGCTGACATGCTCCCTACAACACTATGGTATGTTGAACTCAAGTAAATCACAATAAAGGTAAAAGCTCATATGAACTCATCTATGGACACAAACCAGCCATTTTCAGTACTACATTAGGACCCTGATTACCTTTACCTAAGTAAGTATCAGCTGACAATGACCCCAACATACAACATGCCAGAAAGAACCAAGAGACAAAAGAAAAAGAAAGATAGAGAGAGAAACAATCCCCATCAACAGGAAAAATTCCAATATGGAGACAATGTTTGGGGTTTCAACCACAACTTACACAAGCTGGAACCAGGACTAAGAGGACCAGGGGTTATTATGGAGGTAAACTGTGACTGTATGACAGTCACTATTGAGTATTTAGCCAAATAAATGCTCTGAAATATAAAGTTATCTCTGTTTTTCTTATTATTGCATGTAGATAGGTTGGATTGGAAGTCTTAAGGTTAAGATTCCTGAAAACTGGATATCTAGGTTTAATAAAAGAAAAGAAGGCAAGATGGGCTGAGTCAATCTGGGAGACAGGATGTCTCAAAAACAGTTTAATTAATTGGGAAGATTAATTAATAAATACACAGGAATATAGTTAATGAGGATTTAATTATATTGGTTAAATTGCCTTGACTGTGTCAAGAAGTTTGGTTAAAGTCAACCATAAGTAAACCCCCAAATTTTGGGTTAAAAGCGCCGCTTTGGCAAATTCATTGGGTTAAAAGCGCCGCCGCACCGCCTAATGGATTTGTGAAGCGCCAAGGCACCGCTATCAAATTTTTTCAGGCGCTGGGTTGCAGTGGCGCCGCATGGGAAAGTTCCTGGGAGCTGCAGTGGCGCCTGGTTCAAGTTTCAAAGCGTTTTAATGGGGTTTAAGGCAAAAAACCATTAAATGCAAAGATAACTAGATAAAGGCAAGGATGCCTAGGAATTCAGGGTTGATCAGCTAGTTCCCAGTTGGAACACCAATAGCTGAGTTTTGGGATGTTTAATCCACAGGGTTTTGGCGCCAGGAGCTGAGGAAGCTCCATGCTGAATTGATACATTGGGATGGAGTCAGGTGACTTCTTCCCATTGTAGGATGATTCTCATAGGTTGAGAAATATTGGTGATCTTTTAGGTAAAGATCTAGGTTTGGATGACTCAAACAACATAGATCACATGAGATGAATCATAGGTTGATTCAGGAACCAGAGGGGTTTTCAGCCAAATATGCCCCAAATAGTATTTAAGCAAAAACAGCTAAACTTTAATAAAGATATATTGTCAATTTCAACGCTTTCCCCTCAACTACTTTTCAATTATTATGTCTGCTTTGTTAAATTTTGAAAGGGCCAAATTTGGAGTACTTTGCGTGGAAACTGCTGCTGCCAGGAAAGAGGTTCCTACAAGTTTGTTGGAGGAAGCTTGGGCAAGCTTGGAGGTCACCAAGACTGTGCCTGAGGAGTCCTTGGTGGAAGTAAAGGCTGCGTTTAAAGAGTTATATTCCAATTACTTTGCAAAAGAAGGTACTCCTGCCCAAGGAAAACAAATCTATGTGTGGGATTCCTGGAACCTGTTAGTAGGATGGGACAAAGTCTTACAGCAAGTGAAATCAAAGGTGAATCGTGAAATTGAGGCTTTAAGGGCAAGGGAGGAAAAGAACATTGAGATCATGGCCTGTTGGTGGGATGATAACAAAGTGTTGTCCCATAAAATTGCCTCTCTTAAGATAAAGCTCTTTGAAGCTTTATCAAAGGAAGGTAATAGGAATAAGAGTCAAGGGCAGGATAATGGCGGGATGGACTGGTTGGACCTGGATCCGCCACATAAACCCAACAATACCTGCCTTGTCAAAGGGATTGGTGCCCCACCAGTTTACAATGTATGCACTATGGCTGGCTCTACCTATGTAAGGCTAGAACTGCACAACACAATCCACAACTACCTGTCCCTGCTGTATTTAATGCAGCTCGGGGAGCTGAAATTCTACAATAGTTAGTAAGATAATCTTTAATCTTAACACTATACATGTTGTTGGTATAGCTGCAGCCTAATTTAGGGCAGAAGAATAAAGATATTATGACAAAACTATTTTATTGGTTATAACTTTTGAAGGTTCTATAAAGGGGGAAGATGGCTGATGTTTGGCTGGGGCATGAATATGGTCAGCTGTTCCTTGGAAAAATATGATGGCACAGAAATTATGGGGCAAAAAAAATGTCCGGTTCCATGTGGCTTCCCATTTAAGAGAATCTACGCAAACTAGCCACTGTGAGAACCAAAACTTGAACTTACTTTATGGGACTGTGTATGTAACCAGTTGAGAGTTTGCTTACTGCATTTGTAGCCTCAGTTTAGTTAACAATTAGGATAGGAATTAGAACACACCAGAACAATTGTGCAATTTTACTATTGTTATGTTGCTTTATCCCTGATGAGCAGCCTATTTTCTTGTCTGTCTAGGGGCTGCAACAGCTCCCAACGCAAAACTGGATCAATACCAAGCCTTAATCCCCAACACTATTAAGAAAATTCCTAAGGCTCCACCTTTTAGCACCCCGGGGGGAGATGTTGCAACATCTACAATTACTCCCCTTTGGAAAGTAATTCTTAACTAATTCCCCAACTAATTGTGAAGTTGATGGCACTCTTATCAGCCGCCTGTCTTATACAGGAATCAACCCTTTTGAATTCTCAATGAGACATTGCTTGGATAATCCCCATAACTACTTTCATGTACTTGGGTGCAGCCAAGGGGCACAACAGGAAATCCTAACGGTAGGATTGGATTTGTACTAAGCCAAGGGCTAGTCTTCAGGGATATATAAGGGCTTTACCTTAAGGCTCTGGGAATGATAGTTATCAGAAATATCCTCTAGTTAAAACTAGGGAGATGGTGCCTAATTCCAATAAAAATCACAAAGAGAAAATGTGGATAGAAGGTAAACTTTATTGTATGAATGTAATTGATTCTTATATAGCAGTTGTTTACTACAAAATTGTAGACAGACAGATAGATCACTGGCCACTCTCATAAGTGGGTTGAGGATTGCTCATGCCATCAGTTGGAATTTAAATGAGTCCTTCACCTGATTTGGAGCAAACCCCATTTGAGTTAGGAAAGAGAGCTGAAGGATTTCACACTCAAAATGCAACTGCTCTAAAGGCAAAATCAAAAGAGCATGAATATTGTGGTTCATGACAACTACCATGACATACCTAGACAGTATATGGCTTCTCGTGATACTATATAACCATCTATATTCATATCAAATAAAGTATCATTCTCTTCTTAAATTTCCCTTTATTCCGTTTGTTATACTTCTCAGAAGTATATACTTGACACTCCCAATTGTATACCTTGATTTGGATGTACGGGTAACAGTATGACGACTTCCTTTTTATATCTGATATCTTTGTTGGTTATTTCAGCTGCTATAAGGGGTTTGGGGTGGATTGAGATTTTCGCTTCAGTGCCTGGGTTCGTTTCCCCTGAACTTAATAGACAGGGTAGCTTTGGAGTACAACCGAAGTGATTGCATTCGTGTGATTGTTCAAGCTGTTGTTTTTTCTAAATAAGGTTGTTTGTACTGTGCATAATTTGTTGTATGTCTGGACATCTTTGCCATTAACACCCTTCTGTCTGGGAAATTAGCGTTTACCTTTACTAAAAAGTTGGTGTCTGTTCTGGACGGAACTGGTTTTGCTTTGGCTAGCATGTCTTTTTTTAGCTGAGCAGGTTATAAAGCTACTGTATTGACCGTTTTTACTTGCTCTCGCCGCTTTTATTGTCAGGTTACAAACTATAATTTATTGGTTACTTCGATAAATTTAATTATATGGAAATAACATAAATTATTTTTCGAGCTATGGCTTTTATTACAAAGTAAAGCTTCAAGTAGAACATAAAATTATAACTTGTATCTACACCGCCACTAGAAGTTGGCTTGGATATATTCTCGTATAGACATTGGCTTTAAACCAACCACTAATGAAGCATCGTTGCCCTTGTTGATAACTCCACCATTCTCTATCTCTAGACGTAGAAGGTTGAGTGCTTTAGTCATCCCATCGGTAGATCCATCATCAAGGATTGCTTGGGCCTTTTCAGCTGGGATGTGTTCGATTTCAAAAGGTTTGGCTTTGATCTTGGCAGCATCGTTGGCGATATCAAGGAGAGTTGATTCATCTCCAGTAATGTTCAACTTGCTGTTTTTAGCCTGGGGTAGGTTGATGGTTTCAACAACAAACTTGGCCACGTCGTTCAAGGATGTGACACTGACTTTTGTTTCGCCCTTTCCTACGATGGATACTTTGCAGTTTGGGATGTCAAACCCGAATATTGGCAAGAGAAGATGGTCAATGAAAAATCCAGTGTTGTAGTAAGTATACTCTAGGCCCGAAGATTCCAAGGCCTGGCGTGTCTTGACTTTAGGGGCAAAGAAGGGATTTGTGTTTCTACAACGTTAGACATATAAATATGACATCATACCCTTCAACATCTATGCCAAATTCCGAGGGAACAAACCTAACAACGCCTGCTTCTTTGGCTGCGTTAATGAAGCGCTCCTGGTTTTCGAACAGGTCGTAAGAACCAAGGGCGGAGATAACTACGTGAGTGTTCTGCAGCGCAGATTTGATGCTTGCCTGATCTTTGTAATCCACTTGTACGATATCAGCGCCCTTTTGGCGGAATTCCTCATGTAGCTCAGTTGCTTTAGACTCCACTCTAGTCAGCACTTTAACTTTAAACGTTCCCTGAGAAAGAAATTCTCTTGTCAAGTACTGACCAAGCTGACCAGTGCCGCCAATGATAGTTACGTTTTGATAATTGGTGGCCATTTAGTTATTGTCTTCAATAATACATCTTCACATATACCTGCCCTTTTATACACAAGTATCACATCTGATTTGTCATCCGATCATTAGAATCTCCTGTGATATGATTGGTTAACTGTAACGTGCTTGAGGAAATCATGTTAGAGCAGGTCTCCTAAAAAATCTCCGATTTTCCATAGCCTCTAGACTAAAGTACACCTTTTCTAAATAAATACGGCGATTTTTCAGGGGCTCAACGTCATGGCCGCTGCCAACGGAAAGGGCTTAAGAGAAATGTCGACATTATATATATTAAATAATACAAATTTTTCCGAGGTAACTTCATATTTCATCAGGCCCACCAGCCTGTCGCATTAAAAGGCCACGAGGATTTTTAGCTCTCTGTGTTTGAGTTTGTATCAGGTCTCATAAAAATGCCATGTTCTTGAAATTTTAACTTTAAATGCTGTCCTTAAACCAATGTAAATGAAATCCTTTGGTGTTCTAGAGTTTAATTTAAATTCAGAAAAATAATTTCTTGCTGTTGGTTGCCAAGCTCTATTAGAAGCTACCTTAAGCTTTTACTAAATATTGTCCCTAATAAAAGTTATCAAGAATGTATGGCTGTATGAATTTTAAATAGATATTGGCTCGAATAAACTTCGACAAATAAAAATCACTTTTAATCCAAGTTTGTCTAGTTTAGATGCCTCCAAAAAGGTAGGTTGTGACATTAATGATTTAGTTGGTCCAATTAGTATCTTTTCAATTTTCCCTTGCCCTGTCTAAATATATTTGGGCGGGGGAACGCAAGTTTATTAGGGTTCAAGGGCGGCGTTTCTTGCCCTGTCTGAATAGATGAGTGCTTTTTATTGTCCCCATCATTGTTAGGTCTCCTTCAGAATTCGATTGCGTTCACATCCTTTCTAAATCTACAATATTTCCTCTATATGATATGGTTTCATCACTCCAGTTAAAATTTCCTGCCTTGTTTAATAAATAACAATTTTTATAACTCTATTTTTATTTTCATCAGGCGGATTGATATATTGCTTGTGATCCATCATCATGTTACACTAGCAGTTATGCCAGGATTTCAGTTTTGCATTGCTATTATGGGAAGTTTAATCTTCTCACATTACCCGCAGAAACACATACTTCCTTTCTTAAAAGTTTAAATTTAAAAATTCAAACTTCCGTTTAAAACGGATCCCTTTCTTTGCGTTAAGTTAACACTTAACGAACCCCCACTTTCTTTTGCTCCGAACTCTAACCCTAATATAAAAGGCTAGTTTAAGTTTTGTTCAGACTTACTTATTCGCTCTTCCGGCTCAAGTTCCAATCTCTTTTATTTTTTTGGACTTCGGGTCAGTTTTCCCTAGGGTTTCTTGCTCTTCCACCTCCGTCCCTCGCTCGTCTTCACCTTTGGGGCTCCCCCTTACCGCCTGATGTTTACTTCGGGTTACCACCCAAATAAGGAACAACTTCTTTTGGTTAGTTCTTAGGTCTCCGCCCCGAAAATTTGTCAACCTCGATTTTTCTTGAAAAAGCTAAATCTTCTCCCCATCGTTTATACCAAACACTGCAAGGAATAAATCCCTTGAGCCATCACTCTCAGCATCAAGCTGGGATTGTTTGACTTGCACTTCAAATAAGTACTTGTTAGGTCCTGGTGTACATTATTTTAAGCTTGCTTTTGCCTCTTGCGCTTCCCCTCGTTTAGTTAGCTTGCCTATCTGAGCCATGATGCCAGGATCCACCCTGGCATGCTAAATAACATCCCCCTGTTACAACCGAGTTTCCAGACTCGCCTGCCAACGTATCTTACGATACACAGGGGGCGTGCAATGAGTCCCCCCTGATGTGTATAACAACATGAACCACTCTGATGACAATGTCAAACTGCAGGCACTTTCTCCTAATTAGGAGTGTTATTAATTTGACCTGCTGATCCCACATGATTTATTCCTTGGCTCCAAACCTTACATGGAACATGCCACCCCCTTGTTGCCTGGTGGCTTTTCCCATATAGTATATTAATCACAGTATTCTATAATAAACAACACCTTATTCTTATTATTTCTGTCCTTTCTATTGGACTGTTGTCTTCCCCAATTCAAATACTGTTTCCTCATTGGTTCAGTTGCAACAGTGGTAGCAGTAGTAGGTTCACAACCTACCTAAAGAGAAAATTCCCCCCAAGAAAGGACAGAGTACGGGCCGTATGGCTACTCCCCATCAAAAAACCTTCCTGCCAATTCCCGAGGGAGACATCCCCAACGGGTACATCATTTATCAATATCAACTGGTACTTACAAGTGTGTATAACTGGCTCTGCCTTGGGCAGCGTGACACTAGTGTCACCCCGCCCCAGTTGGACCTCTCTCAGTGCATGCTCAACCTTCAGCTGGAATCCTTTTCAGGTGGGGTCAAAGGAGCTGACATTGTCAGTTGGCTCCACTCCACTGAAATCCCCCTCTGTGTATGTCAGGTACCTGAGCCTATGTGGGTTGCCACTGCTTCAGGCTGCCTTACAGGGCTTGCTTCAGTCTGGTTCACCAACTGGGCTAGCCAAGAAATAGAGATTACCTGGGCGTTGTTCAGGGATGCTGTGAAGTCCCACTACAGTGAAACATTTTCACCCATTGTAGTGGGAAATCCCCCCTGGACATTAAATAGACTGGGTCTGTTCCTGAATATCTTGCTTCCTGGCAGAAAGCTCTTGCCGCCGCCCCTGAAGCCATGACCAATGGAAACACCATGCTTCTGACCTTGATAGTCAATGGGATCACGCCCTATATCTTTAAGTGGCTCCCTGTAGGTTGCTGCACCTCCATTGAGGACCAGGGAAAAGCCTGGGGGTTATAGTTACAAGAGGTTCTACAACCCCACCTGACCCCCACTCTCAATCCCTCCTTGCAAAGAATCCCTGCAACTACAGTGTACACAAAGTTGAAACCCTCAGCATCTTCCAAGCTCATAGCAACAACCCCATACTTCAAGCCAGTCACTCTCCAAATAAAGTAACTTGATTGGCCTATCTCTTTTGTTTTTGTGGGAACACCCACATACTATTGATAGATACTGGGGCCAATCATACTATGGTTGACCAGTTGTTTGCAGACGCTCAACAACTAGACCAAATACCAAGCAGGTTCAGGGCATTATGGGTGGCTGACTCCCGTAGAGTAGCAATTACCCATGAGACAGTACCCTTCTCTGTGATAATATGGAACATCTAGGTTGAGCTTGAGTGACAAATCATGGCAGGGCTTAGCCACGACGTAATTGCTGGCCTCAACTGGCTTTGGCACAACCATCCCTACATTGACTGAGATACATCTGTTATCACCCTTAATAGAAATGGGGTGGGCTTTCATATCTACCCTATGGAAATGAGCAAGTTACTCCACAATACTGTGATTGTTAGGATAACAGAGACAGGCTTGTACAACTTCAAGGGGGGAACTAGACTTCAACCAATGCTCAGTCAAAGTTATCTGCGCAGAACCACCTGCGGCCCTCCCCTTGACCACTTCACCCCCACCATTGCTTGATGCACTCCTCAAGGAGTACAAGGACGTCTTCAGAAAAACACTGGACCAACTACCTCCCCCTCAAGAGATCCAGCATGCTGTACAACTCCAAGGGTCACTACCTAAGGCACACCCCTTGTATTATCTTACGCCCAAAGAAGATGAGACCCTCCGCCAGCACCTCGTGGTTGCGCTTGACAAGGGCTTCATTTGCCCCTTGCTCTCTACATACAGGGCAGCTGTCTTCTTTGTAGCCAAGAAGGATGGATCCCTTTTCCTGGTCACAGACTATCACACCTTAAATGAGGTGACTGTTAAGAATAAGTACCCCCTGCTGTTGATTGACAACCTGTTTGACACACTTGCAGGTGCAAAGGTCTTTAGCAATATTGATCTCACCGCGGGGTACAACTAGGTCCGCATTGTACCAGGGGATGAGGCAAAAACTACCTTCCGCACACGCTATGGGTTGTTTGAGTGCCAGGTCATAAACTTTGGAATGACCAACGCTCCTTCTACCTTTGCCATGTTGATAAACAAAGCATTTGAGGAATTGATTGGGAAGTGTGTTGTTGTGTACCTTGATGACATTATGGTCTTCAATCAAGATCAAACTACGCATCTCCAACACCTCCATGCTGTCCTTGGCACCCTTTGGAAAAATCAGCTAAAAGCTAAACCTCCAAATGTGAATTCCTCAAGTCAGAGCTATTGTTCCTTGGGCGCATTATCTCTGCCCAAGGGATAAAGCCTGATACTGCCAAGATCAAGGCAATCACAAGCATGTTGCCTCCTGTGGCTGTACAACAGTCACTGTTAAGTATTTAGCCAAATAAATACTCTAAAATATAAAGTTGCTCTGTTTTTTCTGTTTGTTTTGTGTAGATAGGTTTGGCTGGAATTCTTCAGATAAAGATTCCTGGAAACTTAGTATCTATATTATGACTGTACTAAAGTCACATTGGGCTGTGGTTTCACAAAGAGGTTAAATTGTGATGAATTTCATAGGTTGAAATTCAAAGCAATAGGATTGGCCTTGGAGATATTTTACAGCGTAGTAATGGATTACCCAGGAATCAATTAGGCTGTCCTAATTGAGGGCCGTACTGAATAATCTGAACAATTCAGATTATGAGACTAGGTGTCTCAAACTGTCTAATTGTAAGGAATTCCATACCTTAAACAAATATAATATCAAACTCAAGAACTCTGGATAAATCTCAAGGACTGAAAACTGCATTTTTAAATGCAGATTTAAAAACTAAGGATGTTAACAAAACAATTAATTCAATTGTTTTGAAAACACATTCAAAATTGATAAACAAATGTGTTTTAAGCAAAAACAAACACAAAAACAAAAGCAAGCATAAAAACCAAGAAAAGCACATGAATTCTACTTCAAAATTGGAATTTAAGGTTTCATACAACTATTACAACTACAATAATGATTCAGCATTTAATTTCGGCTCCAATAATTACAATACAGCCAATCAATATAAAAATAAATGCAAAAACTGTCCAAACCAGATATTCAGGGACCCAGGAAGCCAATCAAACCCAGCAAACCACCCAAGCCAAAGAAATACTTCACATCCAGCCCCAGATACCATCCCCAACCATAGTGAGGTACAATACTGCAATGCAATATTCCAACCTGCCTCTTCTTGCATTGCAGGCTGCAGTCCTGCAAGGCAATCCTTCTCAAAATCACTCTTGAGTATAACCTGGTAACCACAATGTTCCCTTCCTCACTTAAGATCAGTATTTAAACTGGCAAATTCTTCCCTTCCAAATTGCTCTAACAATTTATCCTATTCCTATCAATCAATAAATCTATATTTTCAACTTCTAAACACTTGATTAGTAGATTCTAAAGGTTCCCCCTCCAACAGCTTAAAGTTCATCTTCCTTGTATGGACTTTTTGTGATTTAGTCAGTTATGGGCAAGCCAATGTGAACTTCAAAACTCCCAAATCAACTTCAACTGACAAATCAGAAGACTCAATTTGGTATTGTTTTGGACCATGTTGACGCCATGCCCTTTACGTAGAAACAGCACAATTCCCACCTATTATCTACCCCAAGGACCCCTGGTTGGTCTTGGGATACACCAGCGTCTATTATCTCCTAAACCACTTCACTCCTTTATTGGGAAGATTCCATCTATTTGGTCACCTTATACACATGTTAATGATAGGGATTCCAGTAGGGTCCACTCTAGTCAAATTCAACTTGAAGCTCTCCTTTATTCAATTGGAGAGAGACTTCCCAATGAGTGGATCCCTGACAGTTTGTTGGAGCCCCTAATGAACCACCTTATGGGTGGTCCAGGTTGACATTTTACCTATGAATTTTTCTTCTACATTGCCCTCATCAAATGTCTTGCCCTCATAATTGTTACCTTCACCATAAGCTTCACCGCATACAAGATTCTGTCCCTCTTTTGAAAACCAACTACCTCAGAACCAATTGTCTTCAGAACCAGCAACCAGGTCCAAACAGTAGTCCTGAACACTATTTACGCCATTGCCCCAGGAGATGATGAAAAAACGAGATCCTGATGCTCCTGGCCTTCTCCAAGTCCCTGTTTAAAACCTCACCGGAAAAATTCACCACTGCCGCTCAGAAAGTGCACCATGTGGCAGAAAAGCTTACTGGTAAGTCTTTCCTTTGGTATACCAAGGCAACCCTCCAAGTAGAGGATCTCTTCAACAACTATGACCAGTTTTGTGATGCCCTCCTAGCTACAGTATCCCCTGCTCCAAACCCTGACCAGTTAAGAGACCAAATCTCTGCACTCTACCAAGGAAGAATGTCAGCCCAAGATTATAACAAAGAATTTAATTACCTCAAGAATGCCATTGGAATTAGCAACAATAAATCCTTCTACCTGTTCCATAAAAAACTCTCCTTTGAACTAAAGAATTTTCTTGCCCATCATGAGTTGCCAATTGACTTTGACTCCATGGTCAAGGAAGTGATCAAGTGGTCCGCCAAGATTAAGCAGCTCCCATCTTGGGCCAAACCCTAGAATCCTGTTTCCTCTTCCGCAGTTGTTATTAAGGAAAACAGAAATTCCCCATCAAAGGTTCAAGGAGAGATACCAAAGGACTGATCCCCAAGGAGGGTGGGGGATACCAACTCTCAACAGAGGAGAAACAACATTAAACACAACTTGGACTCTGTATGTATTGTGGGAAGGCTGGACACTCAGCCAAGGACTGCCAAGCCTTGGCCAAGGTACAATCTCCTACTGCTCTTCTAGCTAGTTCTTTAAATAAAGAACCCTATTAATCTTATGCCCTATTACCAGTCAAGCTAGGTTCTGCTAAAACCTCGCAGGAAGTAAAAGCCTTATTGGACACAGACGCCATGGGGAACTTCATAGATAGCTCCTTGGCCCAACAATTGGGACTCCAGAAAGGACCTTCTTCTTGGGTGACCCTTGCCAATAAGTCATGCACCAAAATAACTATAATTGATGGGAATCTAGGGCTCAAGGTAGGGAATAACCAATTTAGCATCAGGGTGGCCTCCTTGTTAAATTTTGCTTTTCCAGTGATTCTGGGTTTCCCTTGGGCCAAGACTGCCAAGGTTGTATTAAATCTGGACTCAATGATACTCTCCACTCAGAAAGAAGGGGTTACTTCTTCTATTCCCTTCAACCAAACGGGACATGAAGGGATCTTGACTCCAGAAGATACCATCAATGTTCTTGCCACCTTGAAGGAAATATCCTAAGCTCATATCCTACCAGAGCTTCAAGACCTGGCAGAAGCCTTTAGTGAATCTTCCTGCTACCAGTTACCCAGTTGCAGAGAGTTGGACTTACGTATCAACTTATTACCAGGATCAGTACCCACCTGGGGTAAGCTCTATCCAGTCAACTGCACCCAGAGTTTAGCCATGAAAACATAACTAGATGAAAATATAGCAAAAGGATTCATGTGCCGCTCAAACTCCCCCTGCTCTTCTCCTATGTTCTTTATCAGTAAACCAGATGAATCCCTAAGACCTGTGGTGGACTACTCAAATCTCAACAGCATCACAATCAAGAATCAAAAGCCTATTCCCTCTGCTGAAACCCTCATCAATTGACTAACAGGGACAAAAGTTTTCTCTAAACTTGACCTTCACAACACTTACCATCAAATTTTTATAGCTGAAGGCCATGAATGGAAGATTTCTGTGAGAACCCTGTTTGGATTATATAAATACCTGGTAATGCCTTTCGGCCCAAGTAACGCCCTGGCAGCTTTCCAGGGGCTCATTAATGAAGTCCTCTTCCCATTTCTGGACACCTGCACAGTAGTATACCTTGATGATATCCTCATCTACTCTAAGGACCATGACTCTCACCTCACAATCTTTGAGAAGTCCTTCAGCCCTTAATCAAAGCTTGCTTGTTCTGTAAGCTGGAAAAATGTGAATTCTACAAGAAGAAAATTGAGTTCCTAGGCTACAAAATCTTGGAAGGAGGATCTCTGTTGCCCCATCCAAGGTCCAAGCTGTGGCAGATTGGCCCATCCCTACCTCCTGCACCAAGCTTTATGGGTTCCTGGGACTAGCTAATTTCTGTCACAAATTCATCAAAGACTTCTCAGCTATTGCCTTACCTCTCACACAACTCACCTCAGAAAAAAGTGCCCTTCTCATGGAATCCTGAAGCTCAGTCTGCCTTTGAAGCCTTGAAACACACTTTCTCTTCCGCCCCTGTCCTTCTACCCCCAGACCCTGAGCATCAATTTTTTATGGATACAGATGCCTCAGACTTTGAGCTGGGAGTGGTGTTCCTCCAGATTGGGGAAGATGGAGAACTTCACCCTTTTGTGTTCTACTCCTACAAGCTCCTGGATAGGGAGCGCAATTACCATATTTACAAAAAGGAATTATATGCCATAGTATGCACCTTGGACCACTGGAGAAGATACCTACAGGGAAGTAAATACCCAGTTCACATTTGCACAGACCATAAAAACCTCCTATAATTCACAGAAAAATGCAAGGTTTGCCCCTGCTTGACCTGTTGGGCTATTGACATGTTGACATATGACTTCTAAATTGAATACACTCCAGGTAAGAAGAATGTTGTCCCTAACTCCATTAGCTGCAGAGAAGACCTTGACAACCCTGACACCTCCTACCACACACACAACATCCAAAAATGGTTGGAACCCTCTCAATTCCTGAACCTCATTGCTACCGCTTCCTTGTACACCAATCTGGATAAAGAGATCCAAGAGGAACAACTTCTGAATCCTCCAACTAGTACTGCAGATCTAGAAATAAGAAACAACATCTGGTACCATGACAACTCCATGTTTGTTCCCCAAGGACCTCTTAGAAACTGGATTATCCAAGCCTTCCATGACACTCCTCTATCAGGCCATGGGGGTATTACTACGACCCTCAAAAGGATTTGCTGACAATACTGGTGGCCTTCAATGAAGAAGTTGGTGAGAAGCTACATAATCAAGTTCCTTGAGTGCTGTCAGAAAAAAACCTCCCACCAAAAGCCTCAAGGATTTCTGCAACTCTTACCTATCTCTCCCCAACCATGGTCTTCCATATCAATGGAATTCATTGTTGAACTACCCAAGAGTCAGGGAAATACAGGAATCCTAGTGGTGGTAGACTGCCTGACCAAGTATGGTATCTTCATCCCCTTCTCCACTGCCTCCTCAGAAGAGACTGCCCAGATGCTCCTCAAAAACGTGTTTGCCTACCATGGAATTCCAAACGACATTGTCTCTGACCAAGGAACCCAGTTCACCTTCAAGTTTCAGTCTAGCTTGATGAAAAGGTTGGGAGTTAAGACAAATCTCTCCACCTCATTCCATCCTCAGACCAACAGGCAGACTGAAAAGATTAATCAGGTATTGGAAGCTTATTTAAAAAACTATGTCAATGTCCAACAGAATAACTGGTCTGAGCTTCTGCCAGTAGCTCAACTAGCCTATAACACCAGCCATCACATATTCATTGGGATGTCTCTCTTTAAGCCAAACTATGGATATGACCCTGAAGAAATTCCTTCTCAGGCAGAGACAACCACAGTCCCACAGGTCAACAAGCACCTAGATGACCTCTCCATGATTCAAGCCAAGCTTAAGGAAATACTAAATAAATCCACTAAGTCATAAAAAAGTTTGCTGACAGACATTGCAGAGAGCCTGATGAATACTCCCCTGAATCCCTGATGTTTCTAGATGCTTGCAGCCTACACATCAAATGGCCATGTCAAAAAGTTAGGACCCAAGAAGATAGGCCCCTTGGAAGTAATACAAAAGATCTCCCCCTGACCTATCAAGTCCGTCTGCCAGAAGGATCCACAGCCCATGATTTTTTCAATGTCAGCCTTCTTAGCTGCTACCACAGATCAACAGATGATCTATCACAGGCCAAATGGAATCCCCCACCCCTGGTAATGAACCATCTCCCCAAATGGGAGGTGGAAGAGATCATTGATGACAGGATGATCCAGAACAAACCACACTACCTGATTAAATGGGTAGGTTATGGTATGGAATCAAACAGCTGGGAGCTCATTGATAATTTGACCAACTGCTGGGACCTTGTGGACCATTGCCATCAAGAAAAGGGAGGAGACAGGGCCTTAGGTGTCATGGTAGGTTCCATAATACAGGTATTGTCCATCCAAGTAAGAAGGCTTGGAAAGCCAGGAAACCTGTATCAAAATTAACCAGTTTAACAGATTTGAACCAAATGGTCGATTAAAATGGGTCACAGCTGCTCCAGTCTGCCAGCTGAAACCAGCTCCCCCTTTCAAACTGATGTTGATAAATCAACATAATTTGAGGGTCACCTGATATGAGCTTATTAATTGGCAGGGCCGTCAGAAACTGGTCATTCAAGGGTTCTTTGCAACCTGGACCAGGTACTTGCTGAACAATGTGGAAGGAATAGGAGGTCAAGATTCAGGTGGTATTGCTTAGTTGCTTTTTTTATATATATTGAATAATTTTCCCTGTTTTGACTCTAAGAGTTGAGTTCTCCTAAATTTACTCAATAAAAATCATTTACCCCAAGTTCTAATTTTGATTTTAAAAAAATACATCCTGTGATTGGGTTGTTGTGGTATATTCTGTACAATCTGATTCTGAACCAAATCATTTCTGAAAGATGGGGCCCTGCAACTGGAACTTTGTTGTCAGCGCCTCCCAATGTCAATTTCATACCAGCCAATTTTGCAGCTCGTCCCCCCATTCTTGAAACTGAAAATTGTGTTAATTCCCAATACCCAGAATTTTACGCTGAAGATGCATTGATGCTTTCCCAGGTCATTTATCTTGGACTACTTTGGTTAGGACTAATTGTTCTACTTAATCCTGGAGTTACAATTAGAAATTTCACAAAAAAATATCTGAAGCTGCGTTGGTGGTTAATCATCAATTATATATGGATTTGGGTGGTAATTCCTCATCACTTAGAAACAGCTTCATATTATCCATTAATTTCCTTCACATTACTCAACTCTTTGACTTCTGAGTTTTTGAAATCAGTTTTTCATTAATTTGTGTTTCTTTTCTCCTGCTCCGTCAAGATATCTGCGTTTACCATGTTTATTTGCATCAGTTCATTTCTGAGTTTTCAGTTTGGGCTTTTCTTTAATTTGTGGTTTCCATCTCCAGTTGCAGTTGTTGAGACTGAATCCTCTGTTTCCTATTTCCGTTGTGTCATGTCATTTTTGGTTTCCAGATTATTTTCCTGCTCCACCCACTGATGAAATTTCACGTGAAGTTTTGACAGCATTATCATTTTATTCTGGCTTGAGCCTTAGTCACAAATCCCAAGTTTTCCATGTGATGACAAAGGTTTCTGAAGATGCTTGTGAATGGTTGTTGTCCGCAGTGGAGCGCAATCCACGTGTTTTAACTGAGAGTGCATCTCTATACCCTTTGTTAAAAAATTTGGGTGTATCTATTGAAGGGCTCAAAGTATATTGCAAGCTGTACGCCTTTCATCAGGGTACAACTCTGCTTTTGGTATTCCTTCATCAGTTCCTTACCTACTGCTGTATGATTGATGTTCTTGAGGTGAATAAACTCTCAGCGTTGTGGTTAGCAGTTGACCAGACTGCCCAGGATTTGGCGGTTTGGGATTCCCTGTTAACCACAACTGAGGTCCTGGTAAGCCAAATTCTTTCTCTGGTCTCAAATCTGTCTACTTCCAAACAAGGTACGTTGGTAATTGAGGATAAACCCAATTCACGCTCCTGGTTCTCTGGTTCTTGCTCTGCAGTAGTCCCTTCCAATTAAATCCAAGATCATTCTCCCCCTGGCTCTTCTCAGCTACAATTGGCGGCAATGAAAAAACCCAGTGATGTGAAGGAGGACCCCATAGTGTCTGGTCCTGATAGTTCCTGACAATGCTTCAGCACGCTGTACCTGCAAAATCTTCCGTGATTACGTCCAAAGAGTTGCCCCTTGCTCCTATTGATTGTGATAACCTCATTCTTCCAGCTGCTGTCCAAGAAATGATTGAGTGTTACTTCCAGGATCATCCTGCTTCCTTAGCTGCCGTCTGTACTGCTGATGAAAAACAAGACCCTGCCAAGATTGCTACCTTTGCTGCAAATAAATCTACTTCTGGTCACTTCTGGTCACTTCTTGTTCTATGGTAGCATTGATAATGGTCAGACTATCTATCAGTCAGCTATTTTGTTAGATACAGGTGCTTCCAAAAATTCATGAGTGTGGAGACTACCAACTTGCTACAACTCAAGTACCACCCAGGAATGCTTGTTAGGGGTGGGAACTGTCAGACTTTTCCCTCTTTCCAGCTGAAGAAGCCAGTTATTTTTGTAGTTGCAGGTCAGTCTTTTACTGCAAGGTTTTCTGTTTGCTCTACCCTGATGTATCCTATCATTTTGGGAGTGATTTGGTGGAGAATCATAATTTATCAACCTTACTGGAGAAAAATGAGCTGCAGGTGGAACACTATTTGGGTATAACTATTCATATTCTGCTGTTGGATATGTCTAAATCGGAGCAATCATCACAGACCATACAATTGTTTCCTGTCCCTGTCCCCGTAAGTTCAGATTTACCGGCATGCTTGCAACCCTGGTCCACAGCATTTGACACCACCAGAGGCAAGGTCCTTCCCAAGCACACTTGGTTTGACTTTGACTTTAAGGTTACTGTTGATCTGATCAGAATTGTGTCTCCTATTTACCCTTTAACCTTGAAGGAAGACACATGTTTGGAAGAGTAGACTCACAACATGTTGGTAAAAGGCTACATTTTTAAGAAGGCTTTGTCAATCCGCTCCCTGTTATTGTTTGTTCAGAAGTCTGATGGGTCCCTTTGTCCTTGTGTTGACTACAGGAATTTGAATAACATTATGATTCCAGATCCTTACCCTTTACCCCTTGAAGCACATATCTTTAGGTGTGTTGAGAAGGCCAAGGTATTCTCAAAACTGGATCTGTTGAATGCTTTCAATCAAATCAGGATTGCAGAAGGAATGGAATGGTTAACATCATTCAGAACTAAGAAGGGTATCTTCCAGTTCCGTGTTATGCCTTTTGGATTGAAGAATGCTCTGGCTTGCTTTCAGCGGTTAATTGATTCAGTCCTGGGGGATCTCCTAGGTGTTTGTGCATTTGCATATATGGATGATATCTTGGTTTTTTTTCTGGATGAGGAGTCTCATAAGGCCCACTTGTTGGCAGCTGTAGAGCGCATTCTCCAATCAAACTTGATCATCAAAAGGAGTAAGTGTGAATTCTTTAAACTTAAGGTTACCTTTCTGGGTAATATTATCTTTGAGGATGGCCACACCATTGCCCCTGACAAGGAAGCTGCAGTTTGAGAGTAAGCTACGCCAGTGACAGTATCCCAACTTGGTAGTTTCTTGGGTACATGTACGTTCTTGAAGATATTCACCCCCCCCCACTTGTCTGAGATGACTGCCCCATTATATTTGGCTAGTGGAAAGATGACTTTGGTCTGGACGCCTGAGTGCGCAAGTGCCTTCTCAGCAGTCAAGGCTCTTTTGTTGCCCTCCCCAGTGTTAAGACATGTGGATCCTGAGCTTTCTTTTGTGGTTTCCACTGATGCATCTAAATACTCTGTGGCTGTTGTGCTGTCACAGACAGCTAGTGACAGGATTGAGAGACCTGTAGGGTATTTCTCCCAAAAGATGGAGGCTCAAGAACGCAACTACATGATTTACGACAAGGAATTGTTGGCTGTTGTGGAATTGTTAAAGCATTGGCATCACCATCGCATGTTGGCATGTCATCCATTTGTAGTAAGAACTGACCACAAAGCTCTTCTATATTATTGACAACCCAGGGTTTTGTCAGGTTGTCAATCCAGATGTCATGGTGACCTGACAAGATACAAGTTCTGCTACAAGTTTATTAAGGGATCAGACAATCACTTGGCCAATGCACTAATCAGGAATCCTTCCCATCTCCCAGATGCTAGTATGAACGTTGAGTTTAACACTCATACTATGATTCCAGACAAGGCAGCAATGCCTTATGTATTTCCTCTGCCGGCTATGTTGGCCACAATGTCCTTAGCTGAGGGTGCAGACCTGGACTTGTATTCTAAGGTTAAGTTTCTGCAACCTTTGTCCAAAGGCTATGATAGGCTATTAGAGCTAGCATGAATAAACCCAGTGGGTCAGCCTCAGGGTTATCATAAGATTGGTCCAGTCCTATATCATCAAGGTTGCTTGTGGGTTCCTAAGGGCACTATTTGGGATGAAATCATGGAGGCTAATCATACCTGTCTAACGGCTGATCATCCAGGGAAAAACAAAACAGTGGAACTAATCTGCTGCCAGTTTTCCTGGAAAGGTTTGACTGTGAAGGTAGCAGCTTTTGTTTGAGATTGCCTGGTATGTGTTTGATCCAAGGCCAGTTGTAATAAGACTACTGGTTTACTGGTTCCACTACAGCCTGCTGCAGGATCCTGGACGTCTGTGTTGGTGGATTTCATTGCTGAGCTTCCCAATTCCATTGGGTTTAACGCAATCATGGTGGTGGTCAATTGTTTCACAAAGATGACACACTTTGTACCTTGCTCAACCATGATTACTTTGGTGGAAACTGCTAGGTTATTTTTGAACAGAATTTTCTCCCTACATGGCATCCCAATGGAAATTTAAGTGACTGTGGGCCTCAATTTATTGCTCAGTTCTGGGAAGCCTTTACTGGAATCCTTGGTATCAAATTGTGCTGCTCTACTGCTTTCCACCCCAATCCAACAGACAAACAGAGAGGTTAAATCAAAGTTTTGAGGTCTACCTACATTTCTACACTAATGCGCAATAAGATGACTGGTGTGATAATTTACCTATGGCGGAGTTCACATATAATAACGCCCCTCACACATCAACTCAAGTATTGCCCTTCTATGCCAATGTGGGTTACAACCCTTCTTCTAATATGGGTCCTCATTTGGTTAGCAATGTGGAAGCCGCAGCTGATCAGGCTGCTGAATTGAAGCAGGTTTTGTAAAGTTACGCCTCCCCCTTAGGCCTCCACTTCAATTCCTGCCAAATGCTTGGGAATTTCTACCAAATTATGGTTGAATATTTATCTGAAAGGTTACTGAAAAATCCCAAGAAAGGCCATCAATTTAATATTTTAGAATTATTCTGAAGATGCCCCTGCCTAACCCACCCAAGAGACACCTCTGGTTAAATGTCATGTGCAAGAGCGGCCAGGAGCAGTGGTAATTGCATCCAAAGCATATTCCTGATGTTAGTTGGTTCAGTTTTCCTTTCAACTATGTCCATTCAAAATTTGTCAAGATCTCCCTGCCTCAAGAAATGCATTGTATCTGCTCATATCATTGGTCAATTGGTTTGTGATATTCAATCTACCACCCTAATCCTATCACATCACTTTAATGAATGCAAGTGTTGTAAAAGACCTTGCTTCATCATTCTCTACTCTAATAAAGTTTGAACTTTGTTAGTTTAATTTGGCCTTCTGGTTTTGCCTGTTGCTTTTGATGTTCAGTTGATTCCTTTGCCCCTTTGGCCTCCCAGGAATTGTTGGCAGCAATCTTTTGGTTGTTGCTGAAATCACAATTTTATTGTGGTTAAGAGCTTGGTTTTATTTCCTCTTAACCTGCTCCCCAATTCTAACAAGTTTATCAGGAGCTCCAGGTTACTCTCGCCGCTGCTGGGACAACTTACAAGGAATATGCAGATTGCAAGCGCCAGGAAGGTCCAACTTACAGGCCAGGTGATCTAGTCATGGTTGATGCTTGCAATATGAAACTCAGGGTTCCCTGTTGCAAATTAGGTCCCAAGCAAGTTGGTCCCTTCAAGGTAGAACATCAGATTGGTCCCTCTGCCTATTGGCTAGATTTACCTCCTACTTTCAAGATTTTCCATACCTTCCATGAATGTCTTCTTACTCCCTTCAAAGGAACGGAGACTCCCTCTTCCCAACCCATTCTTGTGGAAGGAGAACCTGAGTATGAGTTAAATTGTATTCTGGCTTCCTACAAGAATTGCCAGTGTTTGGAATATTTGGTGTCTTGGAAGGGTTATCCTGATTCTGAAAACTCCTGGGTTCCCCACTACAATTGTTCAAATTCCTCAGATCTGATCCATGAGTTCTAAAAGTGCAATCCCACTGTTATTGGTCACCCTGAACTTACCTTAGCCGCAATGAAACTCCCACCTACCCATAAGAATTTCTCCTTATCCCATCTCCCAGATGGTGGTATTGTGCCCAGGGCTAAAGCAGAGGGTAATGTCACGGTAGGTTTCATAATGCCAGGTATTGTCCGTCCAAGTAAGAAGGCTCGGAAAGCCAGGAAACCTGTATCAAAATTAACCAAGTTAATGGATTTTACCAAATGGTTGATCAAAAATGGGTCACAGCTGCTCCAGTCTGCCAGCTGAAACCAGCTCCCCCTTTCAAACTGATGTTGATAAATCAACGTAATTTGAGGGTCACCCAATATGAGCTTGTTAATTGGCAGGGTTATCAGAAACTGGTCATTCAAGGGTTCTTTGCAACCTGGACCAGGTACTTGCTGAACAATGTGGAAGGAATAGGAGGTCAAGATTCAGGTGGTATTGCTTAGTTGCTTTTTTTGATATATATTGAATAATTTTCCCTGTTTCAACTCTAAGAGTTGAGTCCTCCTAAATTTAATCAATAAAAATAATTTATCCCAAGTTCTAATTTCAATTTTAAAAAAATGCATCCTGTGATTGGGTTGTTGTGGTATATTCTGTACAATCTGATTCTGAACCAAATTATTTCTGAAAGATGGTGCCCTGCAACTGGAACTTTGTTGTCAGCGCCTCCCAATGTCAATTTCATGCCAGCCAATTTTGCAGCTCCTCCCCCCATTCTTGAAACTGAAAATTGTGCTAATTCCCAATGCCCAGAATTTTACGCTGAAGATGCATTGATGCTTTCCCAGGTCATTTATCTTGGACTACTTTGGTTAGGACTAATTTTTCTACTTAATCCTGGAGTTACAATTAGAAACTTCACAAAAAAATATCTGAAGCTGTGTTGGTGGTTAATCATCAATTATATATGGATTTGGGTGATAATTACCCATCACTTAGAAACAGCTTCATATTATCCAGTAATTTCTGTCACATTAGGAGAGGCTAGTGTAAGTAATTACATAACTTACACAAATATAAGATAAAACTCAAGAACTCTGAATAAATCTCAAGGACTGAAAACTGCATTTTTAAATTCAGATTAAAAAACTAAGGATTTTAACAAAACAATTAATTCAATTGTTTGAAAACACATTCAAAATTGATAAACAAACGTGTTTAGGGCAAAAACAAACACAAAAACAAAAGCAAGCGTAAAACCAAGAACAACACATAAATTCTACTTCAAAATTGGAATTTAAGGCTTCAGACAACTATTACAGCTACAATAACAATTCAGCATTTAATTTTGGCTCTGATAATTATAATACAGCCAATCAATCTGAAAATAAATGCAAAAACTGTCCAAACCATATATTCAGGGACTCAGGAAGCCAATCAAACCCAGCAAACCACCCAAGCTAAAGAAATACTTCACATCCAGCCTCAGATACCATCCCCAACCATAGTGAGGTACAATACTGCAATGCAATATTCCAACCTGCCTCTTCTTGCATTGCAGGCTGCAGTCCTGCAAGGCAATCCTTCTCAAAATCACTCTTGAGTATAACCTGGTAACCACAATGTTCCCTTCCTCACTTAAGATCAGTATTTAAACTGGCAAATTCTTCCCTTCCAAATTGCTCTAACAATTTATCCTATTCCTATCAATCAATAAATCTATATTTTCAACTTCTAAACACTTGATTAGTAGATTCTAAAGGTTCCCCCTCCAACAGCTTAAAGTTCATCTTCCTTGTATGGACTTTTTGTGATTTAGTCAGTTATGGGCAAGCCAATGTGAACTTCAAAACTCCCAAATCAACTTCAACTGACAAATCAGAAGACTCAATTTGGTATTGTTTTGGACCATGTTGACGCCATGCCCTTTACGTAGAAACAGCACAATTCCCACCTATTATCTACCCCAAGGACCCCTGGTTGGTCTTGGGATACACCAGCGTCTATTATCTCCTAAACCACTTCACTCCCTTATTGGGCAGATTCTGTCTATTTGGTCATCTTCTACACATGTTAATGATTGGGATTCCAGTAGGGTCCACTCTAGTCAAATTCACCTTGAAGCTCTCCTTCATTTGATTGGAGAGAGACTTCCCAATGAGTAGATCCCTGACACTAATTAACCATGGAGGTTAATTGATACCCAGTAATCAATTAGACTGTACTAATTGAGGGCCATACTGAATAATCTGAACAATTCAGATTAAGAGACTAGGTGTCTCAAACCGTCTAATTAACTATCAAGGTTAATTATTACCCAGGAATCAATTAGGCTTCACTAATTGAGGGCCAAAATGAATCATCTGAACAATTTAGATTTTGAGACTAGGTGTATCAAACTGTCTAATTAACCATGGAGGTTAATTGATACCCAGGAATTAATTAGGCTGTACTAATTGAGGGTGGAAAGGAATAATCTGTCAATTCAGATTATGAGGCTAGGTGTCTCAAACGCAATTTATTAACTTGGAAAGTTAATTAATTGATGCCCTTGAATATGATTAATGAGGATTTAATCATAGGGCCAAAATGGACTTGACTGTATCAAGTAAAGACTTGTTGTCTTCAAACAGATTAATTAACTGGGTAGGTTAATCTAATATATGCTGGGAATATAATTAATGAGGATTTAATTATTTTTTCTATTGCCTTGACTTTTTCAAGAAATTTGGTTAAGGTTAGCCAAAAATAAGCCCCCAAATTGTGGGTTAAAAGCGCTGTTTTGGCAAATTATTTAGGTTAGAAGTGCCGCCTAATTGATTTGTACAGCGCCGCCCAGTGAATGTTTCAGGCGCCAGCTGGGAAAGTTCCTGGGCGCTGTGGTGGCGCCTGGTTTGAGTTTCAAAGCGTTTTAATGGGTTTTAATGAAAAAAAACATTAAATGCAAAGATAAATAAATGTAGACAATAATGTCTAAGCATTCAGGATTGATTAGCTGGTTCCCAGTTGGAACATTGATAGCTGAGTTTTGTTATGTGTATATTCCACAGGGCTTTTGATGCTGGGAGCTGAGGAAGCTCCATGCCAAATTGTATATTGAGATGAATGGCGTCAGGTGACTCCTTCTCATTGTAGGTAAATTCTCATAGGCTGAGAATTAAAGGAGATCTTTTAGGTAAAGATCTAGGTTTGGATGACTTAAATTTCATAGACCAAGTGATATGAATCATAGTTTGATTCAAGAACCGGAGGGGGTTTCAGCCAAATATGCCCTGAATGGTATATAAGCAAAAACAGCTAAATTTTAATAGAGATATATTGTCAATTCTGACGCTTTCCCCTCAAACTACTTTTAATTATCATGTCTTCTTTACTATCATTTGAAAGAGCAGAATTTGGGGTGCTTTGTGTAGAAACTGCTGCTGCTAGGAAGGAAGTTCCTACCAGTTCACTTGAGGAGGCTTGGGCAAGTTTGGAGGTCTCTAAGATAGCACCTAAGGAATCTTTGGTAGAAGTGAAAGCAGCTTTTGAAGAACTATATTCCAACTATTCTTCCAAAGAGGGAACCCCTGCACAAGGAAATAAAGTTTATGCATGGGACCTGCAACTTGCTGTTAGGGTTCAATGAAATTTTACAACAGGTGAAGGACAGAGCCAATTGTGAAATTGAGGCATTAAGAAGTAGAGAGGAGAAGAGTGTCAAAATTATGGCTTGTTGGCGGGATAACAATAAAGTGTTGTCTCATAAAATTGCCTCCCTGGAGTCAAAGCTCTTTGAAGCTTTGTCACAGGAATGTAACAGTAATAAGAGTCAAGGGCAAGATAATGGTAAGTTTGACTGGTTGGACCTGGATCCATCACACCTCCCATCAATGTGGGCCAGATACATACCTTCTTAGGAATGATGGCCTACATCTGCAAGTTTATCTCCAATTGCAGAGAACTAATTGTGCCCCTCACTGAACTCCTAAACACTAAGCAGCGCTTTCATTGGACCCATGCCAGAGATCAAGCCTTTGAGATTTTGAAGCAAAGGCTTACAACTGCACCTGTATTGCAGTTTCCCAATTGGAACCATCAGTACAAACTCAAGACTGACGCCTCTGACAGAGCCATAGGGGGTGTTTTACATGTAAAAACTGACAAGGACGCTTTCCTTCCCATAGTATACAAATACAGGAAGCTCACTGGCTCAGAACAATATTACCCCATATATGATAAATAATTAGCAGCAATCATGCACTGCGTCAAGAAATGGCACTGTACCTGGGAGGGGCCATTATTCACCCTGTTGTAAAAGTTGCAGCAAAGGCTTGCTAGTTTCTACAAACAGTTAGTCAGTGACCTAATTCTTAATACTATACCTGTTGATGGTATAGTGATAGCTTATGAAAGACAGAAGAATAATAAGGTGTATAGACAAAACTGGTATTTATTTAGATAGTATTGCACTTATATAGTGTGAGGCGGGGGAATTGCCACCAGAGGCAGGGAGGCACAGACAGAAGAACTTCCCAAATGGAGGAGAGTGGATTGACACAGCTAAAAGTCCCACATGAGAGAACAACCGCTTCCTCGCGGCTTTCCTTAAGGAGGTAGATATAAATAACTTTGTTGTTCTATTTATAATCCCAGAAGTGAAGCCTGTGCCTTGTGCGCGTTTGAAAGGCTAATCAAACACCTGTTTTAGGGGCGTTTTAAACGTCTTTATCACTAGTAGAATCAGGATGCAATAGCGCGACCACGTGCTTGTTCCATTGCTTAATCCCTAGATGGACAACTTTACGTCTAATCCATTCAGGATCTGCAACATTTCCCTCCACTGGATCAGACAACAGGTTTAAAAATGGCTGGCGCCTCAAGGTGACGGTAATGGTGAACAGTCCCTCTAGAAGAGTCACAAGAAGAGTCTTGAAGAAGGTGCAAGTGGTAATTCCAAGGAGGCGCAAGCATACCAGGCCAGTGGAGGTGGTGAAGGCAGCAGAGAAGCAAGTAGTCCTGCATGATGTGAACGGCAGCTATCTGGACTTGGGAGTTCACTTAGATCAGCTACTGGTGCCTCAGCTGGCCTTAGAGGGGACATACCCATTGTTTGCTGCGCTGTTCCTAGCTTTGAGTGAGCCCAGGGAGGTGACAGGAACTGGGTTGCAAAAGGGTAACAGTATCCATTGGCAGTTCTCCATGCGGGCGGCAGAAGAATACTTAAAGGCTCAGCTGAAGGAATTCCAATTTGAGGGTCAAGGTCTTTTAGTCTTGTAACAGGAGACGGTATCCAACATAGTGAAGTCAGTCCTTTGCGCTTGGGCAACACATGGGGTTACTGATGCTCAACCAGTCAGTTGGAAAACCTCTGACAACTTTGAGCAACAACTTTGGCAAGCCTTCCAGGAAGTGTTGAAGTCATACACAGTGGAGGGGACTGCCCATCTGGTGCCAATGGTGATGGATGGCAACCTTGTTCTTTGAGGAACCAACCGCTGTGATACCAAGCAGGAGGAGAACATGGGGGTCTTCCTTGAGTGGGCCGTATCCTTATTCTATGGGGTGGGCGGTCAGGTCCCAGTAGAGTATGCCCATTGCGAGAGTCTTCTGTGGGACTGTATCTTCTTGGGGGTCACTTTTCCTGTGGACATTGGGGTCAATTGTGTGTCTCATTAGGTGGGGGTTTGTTGCCCAATCCTTAGTCATTGGCTTTGTGGATCTGTAGGCAACCAGTTGTGTTTCTTGGCTGTCATTCAGGTAGTAGAACAGTTGGTGCAGTACTGGAAGAGTCTTGTCAGTCTCCAATAAACACCTTGTTCTTTTATTCTTATTCCTCATACTTAGGTGAAACACTATTGCAAACAGGACAACAACCCATGGAATTTTTTAATTAGGGTTTTGTTTTTTTGGGTTATTGTCCTCATTGGGGCTTACTCTTGGTCACTTGGAGCAGCACACATATACTGAGCGTGTACTCTAGTGATCAATTGCCCATAATGGGGCTCCTTAAGGGTGTAGGAGTTGGGACCGGTCTTCTGGATAACTTGAACTGGACCTTGTCAAAGGGAGGCAAGTTTGGATTTGCGGCTGTACCCTCTATTGCTGAAGAAGTAGACTGAGTCTCCTACCAGGTAAGTGGGTAAGGCAGGGTGTTTGGATGCAGCTCGTTTTAGGTCCTGCAACTTATGGTTTAAGTTTACGGTGTAGGCCTCTGATTGCAAGCAAATAAGAGTTTGAACCAGCTTGTTGAGGTACGCCTCTGAGGACACAGCCAGGCGGGGCTTTACCAAGGAACATAGTAAAGGGGGAAGTCCTGGTTGCCAGCCGTAGAGCAGTTAGAAGGGCGGCTTTCCAGTGGCCCAATGTTGTATGCAAAGGTGGCCTGTGGTGCTCAAGGGTTGGAGAGATGGTTTGAAAGTAGCTGAGCAACTGGAAACACAACAGGACTATTATCTTCTTACTCAACAGAACCTCTATTTTTGGGCTCTGCAAGTAGTCTAAGATGTGTAAGTCAATTGTTGTGTATGTGTATAATTTCTTGTTTATTAGGGACCCCAGGGGGTCTTTTTATACTTGATGAGGAGGAGGGAAAAGAAAGGATAAGTCATGCTGACTAGGGTCTAGACTGTCAGGCAATGAGCTTATTCTTGGAGGACTGAAACATACTGGGGAATATTCAAAAGGAAATGGGTTGGATTGGGCAGGAAGTGAACATTTGGGCATGTGATCTGAGGTCAGGTGGTTGCAGTACATAGTAGGGCCATCTCTGGGGAATAGAGGGTAGAATAAGGTTTCAGACTACTCTATTTCAGGGTTCCCTTTTGGCAAAAAGAGGGGCAGAAGATCACTATACCAATTTACATAGTGGGCACAAGCAATGGGTTGATAATCAATGCATCTGCAACTAGCCACAGATGCGTCAATGGGTCATTAATTGTCATATATAAACCTCTTTTTGATGGGTTGCCAATTGATGCATCTGCGGCTAGCTGCAGATGCTCCAATTGGTCACTATTTGCCATAGGAAAACCCATTCTGATGAGTTGCTCTCTAACGCATCTGTGGCTAGCCGCAGGTTTGTCAATTGGCCTGTAATTGGAGACAACGCTATGTAATTTGGAGGGTTACCTTCCAATAATAATAACAAAAAAGGGCAGCAGTTCCCCTTATATTTGTCCAAATAAGATGGCATTCCACATAAGGCACTACTAGGGAGTGGCACCCAGCACCACATACCCCCGGATCAGGATGGGGCTCCATCCAAAAAAGGATATTTGAGGCCCTCATAATGGTAAGTGGATGCACACCTGAAACCAATTTAAAACAGCCAATCAAACGTCAAGTGACCTAATGATGTTTGGTGAATAGACTTAGAGAGGTGAGTCATGATGAATCACCCAATGATCATCAAGCTGAATTAATTGGGTAAAATCAGGTATAAATAGAGGCATACTGAATGGTTTTCCTTAGTTAAAAAATGTCATTATATTCTGCTGCCCGCCACATCTGTGAATTGTCTGCCTCACTACAGGCCGCTTTATCTGCTCTTTGTCAATCCAAGCTTGAGGCCCTTGAACAGGGAGTGAGCTCCTCAATAGAACGGGAAGAACACATATTAGAGGACCTCCCAGAGGAGGACCGCGAAATTGTACGGGCCCCATTGACATCTGTGGCATTTGCCATTGCGCCCAGTTGGGTGCACGCTGTTAAGGGGCATTGCTACCTTCAACTGAACGAGGAGGATGACCAGTTCAAAACTGCCAAGACCAACACGCCCAAGCCTTCAGGGCCTGAGGATTAGGAGGGATCAAGTTCACAGCTTGACCCTAGGGATTGCAGCCCCCCAAGTCACCCTGCTTCCCCAGCCACTCAGCGCAAACGTCTTTGCACATGGTCCGCGGGGCAGAGGCATCCCTAACAACCAACAATGAGCAAACTTTGCGGGATGTAATGGCCCAGGCTGCTTGTGACGCAGCTGCTGTGCAGGCAGCTTCCAAGGCTCTTGTTGATGAGCAGCGGCGTGCAGCTCTGGAGGCGGCTGATTGTTTGGGTGCAGAAAACCTGTTGAAGACACCCTGGTCCCTCAGGTGGCCATCAAAGAAACTTTTGCTGATATGGGGCTGGATAATGTGACTATCATCCATCATGCACCTGATTGCTCCAAGTGAGTACTTGGTCCCTACAGCCAGATGGCTATCAATGCGGTCTGTCTGGACAAACAGTCTGAAAACAACTACCGGGAGGTTAGGGCCACCCTTCAGGTCAAGCCCATGGCACAGATCTTGGAGCTAGTCCAAAACAAGGATTCAGCGTGGTTCTGGAACTCCTCAGTGAATGCCTACACGTGTGTGCCTCCAGTGGGACGCCTCCCTTCCTTGTCAAACCTTATTGACATTGCCTTGCTTGGGCTGGGATGTCAGGTGGCTAGGCCTGTTACTGCCTGGGTAGGTCACTTGATGGAGAACGCTATGGCTGTTGACACCCGACATGCCCTTTCTTTCACCTTGACCAAATTCACCCAACTGATTGCAACTTGTCCCTGCAAAATGGCAGACGTCACCTTTGCCCAAAACGCCCTGATCTTGGTGGTGGAGACATGGGGTGTCAAACAGGTTGTTTGCCCCATCCTTTTTGTACCACAGGTTTGATGGGGCTTCTCAGAGCCGGCGGTATCACCTGTTTGCCAACCAGATTAGGGAGCTGGACCTTAACTTGTATCACCAGTGGGTACAAGAGCTCATTACTCTGGGCCTATCCTTTAACCTATCAAATTGCGTAAACCTGTTGCGCAAGAAGATGGCCACTGCCATCAACAGCATGCGCACCCAGCTGTCTACGGGTTGCCTGGCAAAGGGGTTCAAATCATACAAGTATATGATTCAAGATGCACTTATCTTGGCAGCCACCTACACCAGCCACCATCCTCCTGAGAAAGCTGCATGTATAATTGGATGCTACAGGCTCCAATCAGCAACCGCGTAGCAGCCTATGACAACAATCACATGTTCCTTTTCTTTATGGCCGCTAAGGTCACTAACCTCTATATGGGGTTCATGACCCCTCATCCACTGCAATAATAAACCCTTTTGCTTCTTCCATATTTACTTTACATATATATATATTTTCTGGGATAAATCCCTTTTTTATTTATGCAGGCTATACCAGCAATTGGTCTCTTCAGCCTAATCCTATGAAGGAGTAGTAGGATACCTTGCTTCATCATTTTTCTATATTCCTATGTATTGTTTCCTCTGCTTCTCTATATAGAAGAGATAATAGCAAGGCCGGCAGAGGTTATGTAGGACCGCATGGCCTTACTGAGGGGTGCCCATGTAGGCAGAAGTTGACAAGGGGCAAGGGGACTCCTTGTCAACTACAGGGGCTGCTTTCATAAACTTGGTGTGCACTCTCTGGTAAGTTCAACTGGAGCCAATATGTTGAACTGTGTATGCATCAAAACTAATTTTCTCAATTACCACAAATGGGCCTGAGAATATAGGAATGAGCTTGTGGGGACGTCCAGAAGTGCAAGCCCTGGAGACAAGTACGTGTTGACCAATCTCAAAAGATGATAGCTTGGGACAATGCTTTATGCTGTGGGTGAACCAGCACACTGATTTTTCCCCATAGTGTTATATGCTTAATGATGAAGAGTTATCAATCCTTTGGTGAGGGCTCTTAAATGGTCATCAGGGGATCTGCCTGGATCTAACTGATAAGTTGCCAGGAGACCTGGTAGGGAGGGTTGTTGCCCATAAACCATCTAGAAAGGGGAACAACCAGTAGCAGTATGATTAGTTACTTGGTACGCCATAAGTGCCAAAGGGACTAAAGTATCCCAAGACAAGACTGAATCTAACATAAGTTTTTTGAGGATAGTCTTAAGGGTGCCGTTGACTTGTTAAACAGAGCCATTTGTCTCTGGATGATACAGAGTAGATTTTGCGTCCTTATTTCCCATGATCTTGTTTAATTCAGACAGAAGTTTGCTGGTGAAGTTGGTTCCATTATCTGTCAAAATGATGTGTGGACAGCCATGATTGGCAATGATATGTGATAGAACAAATTGGGCAGTGTGCTTGGCCATAGGGGCAGGAATAGCCTTGGCTTCAACCCATTTGGTGAAATGGTCAATGGCTACAATAAGATATCTATTCCCATGACTAGTCTTATTTGGGCCTACTGGTCCTACCACATCAATGCTAACCGTGTGAAACATGTGGGTAGGGGGATGCAGTCTATAGCTAGTGGCCTTGGGTAGGGGGCAATACTTGGAGAAAGTCATGCAGCTTCAACAATATTCTAATACATCAGTGTACATACCTTCCCAATAGCAATATGATGCAAGTGTTGTCATCATGCGTTTTTTGCCTGTGAGCCCGGTGGCTAGGTTATGAAATTGTTGTAATATAGCTAGCAGTTGAGAAGGGCAAATATATGGCAGTTAATGTCCCTTGACTTCCTTATATAGACAGCCGTCTCTAATCATGGTGTTATGAGCAAGCTTGGCTAGGGTTTTCTGAGCCTCAGGAGGGATATTGTCCCATTTGGAAGGAAAAGGAATGAGATCAAACAGGGCGTCTCCTTTGAGGACAAGGGCTTCTACTAGTGGAAGTCTAGATAATCCATCAGCATTGGCGTGCTTGGCTCCAGGGCAATGTACAAGTTCATAGTTTTATGCCTGCAATCTTACTGCCCAACAAGCCAATCTCCCTTTGGGGTCCTTTAAGTTAGCTAGCCACTTCAGGGAGGAATGATCAGTTACAACTTTGAAGTGGGACCCATACAGGTAGGGGAAGCACTCTTCAATACCATACAGGACTGCTAGGCACTCTTGTTCAGTTACTGAGTAGTTTTGTTTGTGGACATTCAGGGTTCTAGAGAAATATCCAACAGGGTGATCATGGCCTTCATCATCAAGTTGCGTGAGGACCACTCCTACGGCTACTAAGCTGGCATCTGTGTACAGAATGAACTCCTTAGAGAAGTTGGGATATGCCAAGACTGGGGATTCTATCAAAGCTTGCTTGAGCGCTTCAAACCCAATTTGGCAATCATGGTCTCATACAAATTCTACATCCTTTTTTAGGAGGCAAAAAAGGGGTTGGACCAGATTGGCAAATGCTTCTATAAAACGGTGATAGTAACCAACCATGCCAAGGAAGTATTATAGGTCTTTGACAGTGGTGGGGGCAGCAAGCTTGGAGATAGCTGTTACCTTGGCTGGGATAGGGGCAATGCCTTTCTTATTGATGACATGACCTAGGAACTTAAGGTTTTCCTTAAAGAATTGACACTTCTTTGGCTTGAGTTTCATCCCTATTTTGTCTAGCCTGGTGAAGACCTGCTCTAGGTCTCTAAGATGATCCTCAAAGCTTTTTAAATACACGTTGATGTCATCCAAATATACAAGGACACAGATGGACTTTAGGTTGCGGAAGGTGGTGTCCATAAGCCTTTGAAAGGTGGCCGGGGCGTTGGCTAGCCCTTGCAGCATCTGGGTTGGTTGGTACAGACCATCTGCAGTCACAATGGCACATTTCTCCTGGTATTCAACTTCCATAGGTATCTGCCAGTAGCCTGATACAAGATCTATGGCTGAGAAGAACTGCGCGCCTCCAGCTTGTCCAGGGTGTCATCAATCTGAGGTAAGGGATATCTGTCTTTCTTGGAGATGGTGTTCAACTTCCTGTAGTCAATTACCACTCAATTGGTCCCATCTTTCTTTTTACCAGGAGCAAAGGGCTGGCCCAGGGACTATTGGATGGTACTAAGAGACCTCCTTCTAATAGTTTATCAACTTCCTGTTGGATTATCCAATTAGCCACAGGGGATTTTTGGTACGCAGTCTGGAATAGGGGCTGTGCTTCCCCTTTGTTGACTTTATGGAAGCAGTTATTGGCACAGCCCAGCTTGGCGTTGGAGTTGGCAAAAAGGTGCTTGTACTTCTTGATGATCTCCAGAAACTGTTCCTTCTGTTGTGAGTCTATGTCCCCAATTTGTTTGTCTTGTAGGATGGGTGTTATTAGGCCATGACCAGGGTCTGGTAATCCTAGCTCATACAGTGATCCGATGGAATAGGCAGAGGAGATAGATTTATTTGAGGCAATTTTTAAGAGGGCTACCCCAGAGTTGCAACCAATTTCTAGGGTAGAGAAGTGAGGGTTGGTCACCAGGATAGTGAGCTCATCAGTAGTCTCACCTGGGATAAGGTGGGTCGCAACCGTGGGCAACCCAGGACGTGGGAAACCTAGTGCCAATATTTCCCCATGCAACCCTTTAGGTATGCGTAGCTTGATACCTGTTCCTATGATGGCTTGGGATTTAGGAGGGATACTTACACTGTCCTTTGACTGAATCAGTATAGGGTTGTTATAGCAAACAGTGGTTGGTAACTTGCTTATTTGAGTTGAGGTGGTTTCATAGGGGACCCCTATCATCCCAGATGGACAGGTCAGCAGGATGCATCCTCTAGGGTTCATGCCTTTGGGAGGGACTCTAGGCCTGCCATCTGGTGTCAGGAGGGGGGATTTCTGGCCTAGGAGGTGAAACGTACCAGTCTTATTATTTATAGTGGTCCCAAATTGGTCCATAAAGGAGGAACCAATCAATACGTTATAGTTCTTGGCTTCCAGGACTATGGCCGGGCAGGTGACTACGGTATCCCCAAACTTCAAAGGGACTGATGAGTACGCGCCTTTGGATCTGGCAGGATTGTTGCCTGCTGTACCAAAGGTTCTACTGCACTCAACGTCTGGGGGGAAGCAAAGCCTACAGGTTAATTGGGAGGATATTATTAAGGTCAGTGCACCACTATCCAGGACGGCACAAATTGGGATGCCAAATACCTCAGTTTGCACCCATGTGCTTGAACCAACCAAGAGGCCATTTCCGCCTTCTACCCAACAGACCAGGGGGATCCCATTTCTAGCTTGTTGATGGCTCTCTGTAGGGTGGGAAGGATGTGGATAATATCACTCAACGGAGTAGTGATCACAGTTTTTGAAAGGGCTTTGGTTATATTGCTGATGATAGAGTGAGTTTTCTGGAGGTTCTGGGCCTGAAAGATGTATGGCAAGGGGGGGATCAACCTTCAAGAAGTTTATTTCATGGGGGGTACTTCCTTGTGGGTTGAGGCTTATGTGTGTGTGATTGGCCACGGCCATTATTAATGAGTTGGGGCTATGGAGATTGGGAGGGACTTTTTTACTAGGGAGAGACACACTGGTCCTGTGTGCTCTTCTTAGTAGTTTTTTGGCCCTTCCAAGGCACTATCCTCTTGCAATGTGTTGGGCAAGGCGTGCACACTGGATTTTGAGTCAGTAGGCTCTTCTTTCACGTCTAGTTGGCGGTGTGGGCAGTTCCTTGCAAAGTGTCCTTTCTGTCCACACTTAAAACATTCTTGTTCTTCCATGGGGCGTCTTTCTGCATAGAGGACTCCGTCATTGTCCTCTTCATAATCCTCCACCATATTCATTATCTGGCAGGATGGGTACACGGGGCGTGGATCCTGGAATAAGGTATGTTGTTAGAGAGAGGCAGCTATGCAAAGCACTGCTTGGGTTGAAGTAGGTGTCAAAAGCTGTGGATGAAAGACAGACAAGTGTGGGAAGTGGCATATTACATGTAGAAGAGCTGTTGCTGCTTCTCAGGGGGTCAGGAAGTTGATAGACATTAGGGTTTGAGCCTCAACCAGAAATCTTCTACCAAATTCTGGAAGCAACTTGTCTTTCTTCAGTGAGATTGTCAAGAAATTGGCCTTCTTGTCCTCTAGATGTTTGGGGGAACCATAGGTATCTTCAAGGATATTTTTAATTTCCTTGTAGAACCCCTCCCCTCCACTAAGAGAGGCAACCATGATGGAGAAGGCAGTTTTGTCCAGGCTATTTAATAGTTTAGCGCGGGCAACTGGTTCTGGGCTGTCCCTGGTCATAAGCTTGAACCCTTTGAGAAAGACATGAATATTGATGGGTCCTCCTGGTTTGAACTTGGTGTTTAGCTTGAGACTAGGGCCAGAGCTCGCACAAGAGTCCCATAAAAGTGGGCCTGGGTCAGAAGAAGCTGGTCCTGGAGGCCTGTAGGGTGGTCCTAGAGGGCCAGGCGGCAGCCCTGGTGGTCCTGAGGGTCGGCCTGGTGGGGGTCCTCCAGAGAAAGTTCTGGGATAGCCTTGAGGTGGAAGCGGCGTCCCAGTGGGGGTGTAAACCCCATATGAGTAACCCAATTGGAAGAAAGACCCCTCTTGTGAATATGATTGCGGGTTAGGGCCTGAGTACCTGAAAGGGGGAAGCCACCAAGGGTATTGCTGGGGATGTGAGTGTCCAGGGTTTGGGGGGGGGGTCTCCCAGCGTGCGGCTGCAGGGTCTGCCCTAGGATCATTAGCAGGGGCTGGTGATGGAGTGTCTGGGAGATGTTCCCTGGGAGTTTGATTGGCGGCAGTTGGTACTGAGGTGGGGCCGGGAGTCAAGATGTCCGGGATGGGCAGGAAGACGGTTGGCATTGGGGCAGATACCCCTTGGGTAGCCCGGGGGAAACTTTGATATGTCTCTCCAGCCAGGTGAGTACTGAACAAGGCTGTTGTGGTTTCTACTGACTTGAGAACAGAACACACTACTTCTTCCGAGGCAGAGGCAGAGGCAGATGTTGGGCTTGGTTGTTTGCTACCTGATCCTCCTAGGTTCATTGAGTCAAATCTCTTGGTCAGGTTGGAGATCAGCAACTGTAGGCTAGTGTCTTTCTCTTTAAGAGAGGAGAGTTTCTTGTTGTAAGTGGAGGCATGGGTTTCCTGCTTCTGATTCAGGATGGTCAGCTCCTGTTGGACGCGCTTAAGTTGGGTTGTCAATTGTTGGATGAGGCCAAGGTGCTTGGTTTGGTTGGCCTCAGTTTCTGTCTTGAAGGCGACCTGGTCCACCTGTAGCGCTTCTACCTTAGCATAGGTTGTGTCACCATCAGTTCCCACAACTTCCAGGTCTTCTTGTGTTTGCAAAAGATCACTTTGAAGTAGGTCAAAGTCAGTCTTCAGGGCCTCTAGGTCATCCTGAGCCTGGTTGACTCTAGACGCAGTATTCCTAGCCCACCGGTTGCAAGCCTCTCAGATATCCGTAAGCTGAGCTTGTATATCACTGATGTCTATGTCATGTTGGTTGGAGTGACCTTTAAGGTTGGCCACTTCTTCAACCAAGGGTTGAACTACTTGCTGTTGGAGGGCAGGAGTGGTCTTTGGTTATCTGCCAAGCAATGGTCATGGTGTCTGAGTGCATGGCTCCCAGAACCTCATGCTTGTGTCTGATCTGGTGAAGACAGTCTTGAAGAGGGTTTACCGCTGACTCAGTATAGTCCCTTAGTTGGTTCAAAGCAGCAATGGTTTGTTCACTGCTGATATGTTGCTGCTCCAGCCAATTCACCAGTGCAGTCACCATAGGGTGGTTGAATTGGATCAGATATGCCTTGATCCTTTGGGTGTTGTCTATGGCAGTGGAGATGAGAACATCCCTGTTCTTTCTCAGGAACCGGCAGACATGTTCCATATCAGATATGGTGGGGTCATCAGAGGGGCCAGGGTGAGCAACTTGGTGCATTGGCAGAGGGGGAGCACTAGGGACAGACTGGTAGGATGGAGGGGCAGTAGGGACAAGAAGAGGCTCTATACGTGAGACAAACGGGGCACAGGAGCTAGTTTGCTTGAGGGTTTGCTGTCTTTGGGGAGGGGGCGCAGGATTTCCGGACAGAGCCCTAGGATGACGGTGGTCTCCACTTGATGTAGATGACCAGGAAGGAGTCCAAGGGTGATTGGTGGGAGGTTCCTCATCCACCTCAAAGAAGTCCTCTACAGGATCCTCATCTGAGGCAGGGGAGGGGCTTCGTGGGCAGACTGAGGTAGGGCGCTGTCTTATTGACTCAACAGTTTGGGGAATAGAGGCAGACGGGCAAGGTCTAGGTTGGACTTGTAAAGGAAGGTCAGAGACCAGGGCAGCAAGTTCCTCAACCTCTATAGGCTTTTGGGGAGATCCTGTGCTAGGGGCGGCCTGACCCTCAGGGTGGGGGACTTTGGTGAGGGTTGAAACTTGCTCAGCGTTGCGGGGCCAACCCTGGCCTCTGCGTACCAGAGGTGAGCGGACAGGGCGCGGTGGGCTAGTGTTGCGTTGAGCGTAGTTGGCAGTGGAACGGCGTGGGCAGTCCATGGTTTCAGGGTCACAGGTTTGGTCCCTGGACTAGAGGTCTCTGACAGCGGTGCAACAGGCAGTGGCGGATACCCCTGTAGCAAGCACCAGAAAATGCGGTGCTCAAGGGTTGGAGAGATGGTTTGAAAGTAGCTGAGCAACTGGAAACACAACAGGACTATTATCTTCTTACTCAACAGAACCTCTATTTTTGGGCTCTGCAAGTAGTCTAAGATGTGTAAGTCAATTGTTGTGTATGTGTATAATTTCTTGTTTATTAGGGACCCCAGGGGGTCTTTTTATACTTGATGAGGAGGAGGGAAAAGAAAGGGTGAGTCATGCTGACTAGGGTCTAGACTGTCAGGCAATGAGCTTATTATTGGAGGACTGAAACATACTGGGGAATATTCAGAAGAAAATGGGTTGGATTGGGCAGGAAGTGAACATTTGGGCATGTGATCTGAGGTCAGGTGGTTGCAGTACATAGTAGGGCCATCTCTGGGGAATAGAGGGTAGAATAAGGTTTCATAATACTCTCTTTTAGGGTTCCCACTTTAGCAAAAAAGAGGGGCAGAAGATCACTATACCAATTTACATAGTGGGCACAAGCAATGGGTCATTAATTGTCATATATAAACCTCTTTTTAATGGGTTGCCAATTGGCATCTGCGGCTAGCCGCAGATGCTCCAATTGGTCACTAATTGCCATAGAAAAACCCATTCCAATGGGTCGCTCTCCAACGTATCTGCGGCTAGCTGCAGGTGCGTTGATTGTCCTGTAATTGGAGACAACACTATGTAATTTGGAGGGTTACCTTCTGATGATAATAACAAAAAAGGGCAGCAGTTCCCCTTATATTTGTCCAAATAAGATGGCATTCCACATAAGGCACTACTAGGAAGTGGCACCCAGCACCACATGGCCGCAGGCAGGAAGGTATCCCATTCAGTCTCATGTTGGTGACTGAGCTTCTGGAGTATCTGGACCAGGCTCCCATTAGTGCGCTCTACTATGCCATTTGTCTGTGGGTGATAAGGAGTGGATAGTGTCCCACAAGTTCCCATCAGTTGGTTGAGGCGGGTTGATATAACTGGTGAAGTTGGTACCATTGTCTGTCAGCAGAATCTGGGGGCAACCATATTTGTATATGATATTCTCCAGGATGAACGTAGCTGTCACCAGTGCAGATTGGTTGGGAATTTCCGTGGCCTCTACCCATTTAGTCAGATGGTCAACTGCCACAATGATGAACTTGTTGCAACTGTTGGTAGCTGGCAGGGGGCCCACTACATCAATGGCTACAGTGTGAAAGACAAACCCAGGGCGTACAAGTCTGTGTTAAAACTTGGCAGCCTTAGGCTTATCAATGTTGCAGTCATGACAGTTGGCTAGTGGATCTACTACGTCATTGTGCATTCCTTCCCAGAAGCAGTGCTGCTGTAACAGAGCTAACGTCTTCTGTATGCCACCATGGCCAGTAGTCTTGTGAGCGGCTACCACTGAGTCCATGTGTAGGGATGGGCATATGTAGGGTAGTTGAGAGTCTCCACAAAGCTTCAGGAGTTGTCTCTTAGAGACCTTGGTATCAACAGCTAACTTCTTGAGAGCCATCTGTATCTCTACTAGCTTCTCTTCCCACAAAGAAGGATCCTCCATAAGCTTGTCATAGAGAATGTCAGCCATGGGGGATACTAAGGCAACAGTGGGAAGGCAGGAGAGACAGTCAGCATTCTAGTAGGCTGCCCTGGCTCAATGAATGATCTCGTAGTTATAAGCCTGAAGTTTAATGGCCCAATGCGCCAGACGTCCTTTGGGGTCCTTGAGGGTCTTTAGCCATTGCAAGGAGGCATGATCTGTTACAACTGTGAAATGTACCCCATGGAGATAGACTCTGAACTGTTGGTAGGAGTATATCACAGCCAGACACTCTTGTTTGGTGATAGTGTAGTTCCTCTCATGAACATTAAGCGTACATGAGCAGTATCCAACAGGGTGTTCAAGTCTGTTGGAGTCCAGTTGGGAGAGAACACCCCCAATTACAGTCAGACTAGCATCTGTATGAACCACAAATAGCTTGGCAAAGTCAGGGTAGGCCAGCACAGGGGCTGCAGTCAGTGTTCCTTTGAGATGATTGAAGGCAGATTGGCACGCTGGGCTCCAGAAGAATTCCTTATCAGCTCAGAGAAGCTGAAAAAGAGGGTCACCCAGGGATGAAAAGTTAGGGATGAAGCGGCAGTAGTACCCCATCATCCCCAGGAAGACCTGCATGTCTTGCTTATTGGCCAGGATCTGCATTTGCTCAATGGCTTCCACTTTCAGAGGTACAGGGCAGAGTCCATCTTGGCTAATGATGAACCCCAAGAACTCAAGGTGTTCCTTGAAGAAGTTGCTTGTGTGGCTTGAGCTTGAGATTAGCTGCAAGTAACATCTGGAAGACTTCCTCCAAGTGTCATAGGTGATCATTAAAGGTTCAGGAGAACACATTAATGCCATCCAGGTAGACCAAGACACTGGTGAGTTTGAGGTCGCCCATCACTGCATCCATGGCCCGTTGAAAGGTAGCTAGGGCATTGGACAGACCTTGAGGCATCCTTGTGGGTTGGAATAGCCCTTGGTCAGTGATGATTGCACATTTTTCTTGATCAGATGGGGGTAGGTCAATCTGCCAGTACCCACTGATAAGGTCCATGACACTGAAGAACTTGGCGCCACCCAGTTGGTCCAAGGTATTGTGAATAGAGGGAGGGGATATGAATCCTTCTTGGTAACAGCATTCAGTTGACAGTAGTCAATCACCACACGGTTACTGCCATCCTTCTTTTTGACAATCAGGAGATGGGAATCCCAAGGGCTTTTACTGGGGACCAGTAAGCCAGATCCCAATAGCTTCTGAAGCTCTTTGTTAGTCACGGCATGATTAGCTTGACTGCGCCGTATAGGTCTGGAGCAGATAGATGGACTGCCTTGGGTGTCAATATGATGAACAACATCTGCAGCCTTGGTCAGGTCATAATCATCATTGGCAAACACATCTTTATACTGGGCAAAGAGATCCATAGCTTGATCCTTCTGCTCTTCAGAGAGGCTGGATAGAGAGTTGCAGCTTATGACCAATAGCACCAGTGGAAAACAGGGTAGACCCAACTCAGAGAAGTCCGCAAAGGGGGCAGTCTCCTGCAGGTTGTCATGCTCTTCCAGCCGTATATAAGCCAGCAGTTGGTGTTTGGAGATAACCATAGCTTCATGACTCATGTTGGCCAAGAGTATGAGTACCTCCTTCTCACTTGGCATGAGGATGCCTGGTGCAACTCATGGTTCTAGTCTGGAGGCATTAGGGATGCCAAACATTTCTCCATGAGTGTCAGCTGGTAGAGCCAGAGAGAGGCCTGTATTGTGGATCACCTGGGCGCCAGGTGGGATAGTCACATTACAGGAGGCGCAGACTGGGATACCCTTGGCTTCACCAATGGAGAGAGATAGCACCTTGACCTTTTTACTACGCAGTGTATAAGCAACTGGAAGCTCTTTGTTGGCGTACTCCAGATTGATGTAGTGCAGACGTTGTAAGGGCAGGTCAGACGGGCAATCACCATGATAGAACATGGGTATGGAATGGCCCAATATTCCAAATGTATGGTCTCCATGGCTAGTCATAGTGCCATACTGAACCATGAAGCTAGTCCCAATAAGAATGTCATAGCTGTTGTTTTCCAGAACTATATCAGGAGCAGTGACCATTAGCTTCCCAAAGCAAAGAGGGAGAGAGGAGTAGGATCCTTTTGCTCTAGTAGTAAGTGGCCCAGCAGTACCAAACTCTTCATGGTAGGCCAAGTGCGGTGCCAGCTTAGGCTTCTTAACCAGCCGAGAGGATATAATGTTTCCAGGGGCACCAGTATCCAGTATGGCCTGGACATGAGTCTTGTTCACTACCAGGTTGATATAGGTGCAATCCTGGCAGTCCTCTCTGATCTCCACAATCTTTGAGACCTGGTGTACGCTTAGTCCTTTGAACTTCTCCAGGAAGGTAGTCATGGCAGCTCCCACAGCTGGGCTTACTTCCTTGAGGGATTCTAGCATTGCTGAGACGTTTACTGTGCAGAGCAGCTTGGCCAGTCGTTTAGCACTATCCTCCTCATGAGGACTCCAACCCCTGGTTAAGCCAGTTGTTCATCATAAGGTAAGGACACTGTTCTCTGAGCTATTTGGGGGATAACCACCTCAGGGCGAAGTGTAGTCCAATGAGTTTGTGTGTTAACAGTGAGGACTCAATGGAGGAGGTCCTCTTGAACTCCGTCAGAATCCACATCCTCATGTATTGGTTGGGATTTGAAGTCAATCAGAGAGGGTTCATCCTTAGGGTTGATCCCAGAGGATATCAAGTCAGCAGGCCTCTGATCTGGTTTTTCAGGAGGCAGTGGTATGGGGGAGATGAGGGTGTCAAAATTACAAAGGCAGCCAAGGATTTCTCCTTGTCCTGGCTGCTTAGTAGTTTTTTGACTGGTCCTCATTGTCCTCCTCAATATCAGCGTCCTTGGTGTAGTCCTCCTCAATGTCTTCCATGCCTACATGATGGATTTTTTGGCATGGATTCCTACATTCCCAAGAGAAGTGGCCAGCCATACCACATTTGAAGCAAGTACGGGGGCCATTGTTGACTGGAGCAGGCCCAACCTTGTCAGAAGGCTTGGGCATCTCAACAGTCACGCAGGATCTATGCTCAGATTGCTGGCAAGGGCGGCCTTCAGGAATAGGGACTTCAAACTCCTCCTTATAGGTGCGTAGGAGGCAGATCAGATCTGGTACGGTGTAAGTGTTGTAAATGCCTGATTTAAGAGGCAGAGATAGTTCCTGGTTGACACATACAGCATTAAGGAAGTCTGACTGCACATCAATAAACTGCACCACACTCATAGACAACACAGTTTGAGCTTCAAGGTAGAACCTAGAAGTGAAGTCTTCTAGGGTTTCCCCCACCTTTCACTTGGTGTCAGCAAAGTCCATCTTACAACTAAGGAGTGCTTCTTGGCTACCAAATTCTTCTGTCAAGGCTCTGGAGATGTTGGCAAAAAGTCCAGACATTCTCAGGGAGACGTGGCGAGATAATGGTTTGAGTCTCAGCATCCAGACAGTTGATGATTGTGGAGTCCCTCATGGCATTGTCTGCGCCATACATGGAGTTCTGGTACAGACATAAGAACATGGCCACATTGCTCTTGCGGTCAAACTTGGGTAGATTGACGGGCTTGAAGTTGTTGGAGCCATGTAGGAGGGAAGCAGGTGTGATCCTCATGGGAGAGCGGGTGAGACAGGAACAACTGAGAGTGGAGGAAGCAAACCTAGCCTCAGAGGCGCGGCGACAATTTTCCTCTTGTTGGGCTTTGCGTTCACCTTCTCTGTCTTGAGCAGCTCCAGAAGCTTCAGGGGTGGCCAGGACTTCATCCTCAGACTCCAGTACTGGCTCTAATACTTGTACAGCGTTAGGAGCCAACTGAGTGTGGTCCTCATTGCTTTTATAGCTATGATAGAACTCAGGACTAGAGGACCTCAGTGTACTGTGGTGACTCTTGGAGTTGATGGACATAGCCTGTAAGTTAACGGCCATAATCTTACTCTCCATCTTATCCAATTGGCTCTGGAAGGCGTCCAGGAGAAGTCGTTGCTTGTCCAGCTCATCTTGGTAGACCTTGTTCTCCTGACAGGTGATATCCAAGTCATCTTCCACAGAGGTGATGTGCTTTTTGTGGGTGGCAAGCTCAGCTTGGAGCAAGGCTATTACTTCCTTGTCCTTCCTGACTTGGGTCTGGCTGTTGGCTCTGTCATGTGATTGGCAAAGTTTGAGACAATCCTAAAGTTCTGACACAGTGTGGTAGCCATCAAACAGGAAGGCAAGATTGGCACTCTCCTGGACCAATTCCGTCTGCATCTTCTTGTAGTGATCAAAGAGCTCAAGGATGTCTCAACCAAGAAGGGTGCTGGAAGGGAGTTGTTGGCGGCGTCAGACGTGGGGGTAAACAAGGGGATGGTGGCAAGGCGGCAGGCTAAGACTTCCACCTCATGAGTCAGGCTTTGAACCATGGGGCCAGTCTTCAGCACATGGTTTGTAACCACACTAATCCAATTGGCGTCTATACCAGATGGGTGAGGGTCTGTACCACATGCACTGGAACTAGCTTAGCTATACCCTCTTTGATGGCATCAACCCAGTGGAGCATGGTGTTCTGGGTGTTGATGACTTTGGCAAGATACTGATTGACAGTGGTGAAAGTATTGCCAAGCTCAGAGTAAAGGACCTGGAGGAACGTCTGTTGGTTAGATATCAGTATTCCCTGGTCATGCACTAGGCTTTGGATGTGGCCCAGACGCATTTGGTTGTGGTATACAGCAGGATGGGTGAATTGTTGTAGGTAGTCCTTGATATGTTCTTTAGTACGGAGGTCACAGCAGAGCTGGTCAGGGTTGAACTGGGAGAGATTCTGAAAGCAACCCAAGGCATTTTCAGCAGAAGTCTGCTGAATGGCCAGGTGTTCAGAGCAAGAACCATGCCAGCAGCACCAGCATCCATGGTGTGTATGGCATTACAGATGGCGTCCTTAGAAGGTGAAGAGTTGGCGTCTATCTCCAAGGGGGCAGGGGCTTATAGGAGCAGTGGTTGACCAAAAACAATAGCCTGGGGGTGTTGATGTTCTGGCATGAATTGGCTTAGGTTGGGCAGGCCATAGAGAGCGCCTGCTCTTTCCCCAGCATGGGCATTAGCAGGAGTAAAGGCTGGTGCCTGATGGTAAGGAGAAGCAGTGGCAGGAGACTGGGCCAGGGGCATTCCTCCCTCCTCATTGACAGGACCGCGGGGGTGGGGGCTGTTGGTGTTGTAAGACATGAGTGCCAATGTTATAAAAGTTGCAGCAAAGGGTTGCTAGTTTCTACAAACAGTTAGTCAGTGACCTAATTCTTAGTACTATACCTGTTGATGGTATAGTGACAGCCTATGAAGGACAGAAAAATAATAAGGTGTATAGAAAAAACTGGTATTTATTTAGATATTATTGCACTTATATAGTGTGAGGCGGGGGAATTGCCACCAGAGGCATGGAGGCACAGACAGAAGAACTTCCCAAATGGAGGAGAGTGGATTGACACAGCTAAAAGTCCCGCGTGAGAGAACAACCGCTTCCTCGCGGCTTTCCTTAAGGAGGTAGATATAAATAACTTTGTTGTTCTATTTATAATCCCAGAAGTGAAGCCTGTGCCTTGTACGCGTTCAAAAGGCAAATCAAACACCCGTTTTAGGGGCGTTTTAAACAGTTTTATCACTAGTAGAATCAGGATGCAATAGCGCGACCGCGTGCTTGTTCCATTGCTTAATCTCTAGATGGATAACTTTATGTCTAATCCATTCAGGATCTGCAACACACCCCATGTCCTGACAGATTACAAGTTGCTCCAGTACTTCAACACACAGTTGCACTTGACACACCACCAGGCAGGCTGGGTTGAGTGTCTATCCCTCTATCATTTGTGCATCAAGTACAAGCCTGGGAAGGAACTTGTCACAGCTGACACCCTCTCAAGGCTCTATGTAGCATCCATCACTGGGGACAACGGCCTGGATCTAGACTGGCCCATACTTTACCTCTGTCCTGAAGCAACTTGTTATGAAGGCCTTAATTTGGTAATCATCTCCAAGCTAAAGGACAACAAAATTCAGTTCACCACCAATGCTGGCAACGTCTGCTTCCAGGCAGAGACAGGTGAAAAGATGCCCTACATTCCCATCACACAACAAGGCAACATCATACTACATTTCCACCGCACCTTGGGTCACATCAGAGGATGCAACCTCTTCAAGATCATGAAACATAAGGTTTGGTGGCCACGTATGCGTCAAGGCATCTTGGATATCCGCAAAACATGTGTAATGTGCAAGAAGAACACATCCAAACCTGCACCTCCCAAGTCTGTCCTGCCCATTAAGGCCATGTAACCCTTTGAAAAGTGGGCCCTCAATATTGTTGGGCCCCTCCCCAAAGACAGACTGGAGAAGAAGTACATCATAGCAGCCATTGATTACTTCACCTGCTGGCCTGTTGCATGGGCAACCACCAATCACATTGCCACCACAATCAATCACTTCATTGGCAAGGAAATTTTGGCCCGCTTTGGGCGCCCCAAATGTCTTATCATAGATGGTGGTCCCAAGCTTGTTGGATAGTTATGAAGGCGTACTACGCCAAGAATGCCCTCCAACAAATATTCACCACCCCCTATCATCTGCAAGCCAATGAGCGTGTAGAGCAATTGAACGGCTTGCTGGTTCAACTGTTTGCCAAGCTCTCACAGGAACATCCCAATACTGCGTGGACTGAACACCTCCCCACCGCCCTACTCATCTTACAAGCGCAAATCAACAGAGGCACTGGGTTCAGCCCCAGAGCTTTGGCCTTTGGAACGTCTGACAGCTTGATAAAAGTAGAACAAGGGAAGTTATGGTCCACAGTTCCTGGATAAAACCCCTTGTTGACAACTTCATCCCTGAGCCAGTGGCATGTCAAAGCCCAAGGAATTAAACACAAGCAAATTGAGGGAGGGACAAAGCACCTTGAGGCCAGGTATGCTGTAGGTGACCCTGTCTACACCCTCAACCCCAAATCAGCCAAATTGGAACCCAATCACCTAGGGCCCTTCAAGATAGCTGTGGTTTATGACAATCACACCTATCAGCTTGAAGATGCCCAAGGAAACACCAAGAAAATTCACCACAATTGCTTGTGCCCCTGTTGTGCCATCCCTACCCAAAAGTTGTTTGTGCGGACCTTCCCAGATCTTCTACAGGCTCTGATCCTGGTGTCTGACAACAAGCAGGGGGCAAGGGGGTGTTGCAACTGAGTTTCCAGACTTGCCTGCCAATGTATCTTACAATACACAGGGGGCGCTTGATGAGTTGCCCCTTGATGTATCTAATGACATGAACCAATCTGATGGCAATGTCAAACTGCGGGCACTTTCTCCTAGTTAAGAGCACTATAAATTTGACCTGCTGATCCCCGCACAAGTTATTTCTTGGCTTTGAACCCTACATGCCACCATGCCACCCCTTTGTGTCCTTGTGGCTCTCCTCATATAGTATACTAATCACAACATTCTACAATAAATCATACCTTATTGATTTATTCTTGTCCTTTCTATTGGAATGTTGTCTTTCCTAATCCAAATACTGAACTCTCATTGGTTCAGTTGCAACACCAGGATCACACCTATTGTGTACATGGCCTTCCAGGCCTGGCCTACCTCTCCTGTGAGAGTGCAGCCAGACTCTGGTATGGGCTGTGACAGATATAAACATATTGGGCCTTAAGGCTTTAGTCTATAACCATCTTCCCAAGAGCTTCCAGCCTTACAGGTTGCAATGTTTATAATAAATGATTCCTTTGAGGTATATACCTGGTATGGGAAGTACCTGCAAGATATACCCTGAAGTTTCTTTACCGGAAACATTTAAAGCTTTGCTTTTCTAAGCCTTATACTATTATAGCCTACTAATTAAATTTTAATCACTATTAAGTTTAGAGGGGATCAATTCCAAGTTAATTTGTATAGTAGAAGTGCTAGGATGCATGCTGGTGGGTCATTTCTACACTATAGTGAACTTGTGACCAGTCCCATTGTTGTAACATCCTTGATAACCTCCTCTTTGAAAATAGTTTCCCCAATAGACAACTTGATCTACAAGTATGGGTGGCCATGTCACAAGATCCAGATATTGCACTAGGATCAAACATCCAGGTTCCAAAGGAATCAGGATCTTTCAAAGCCCTATTACTGCCATGGTCTACTGGACAACATGTGGCTTCCCTCGATATTGTATAATTTCGTATCTTCTTAATCAAATAAAGTATAAATCTCTTATTAATCCTCCTCTTTATCTTGTTTCGCATACTTCCAAGAAGTATATACTTGACGCTCCCGTGAATTAAAGGGAAATTTTGGTTCTGGTCTAAAATTGGACCTTCAGCTTAACTACACCTCCTGAATCCCCATCTTGCCGTTATGCCCCAGTCTCGTGGCAACCCTAACCTATCCCCATATTCTCCGATATCAACCACTAGCTGATGGGATATGTTTTGCTATATTTCATAATTCTAATTTCGGCCCTTCAGACGATATGAACAATATCCATATTATGCACTGCAATCCCATCATGACAAGGCCTATCCAGAAGATCTTTACCTCTGTCTTTACGAACCCACTGGACCTGTAAAAGCCCACTTTTCAAGTGTTGTCTTACAGTGGCTTTCAGGCTTCAATGTACTTCGGTTCAAATCCAACTTTTTAATTGGAGGGTTATGTTGGATGAAGCTTGGGGATTTCCTTAAACTGTGCCATAATATGATTGGTTAGTATGCATGTGGCATAGCAGGAATGTTATGTGATTCAGACTTTTGATGACTAAACTCCAATTTATATCGCTAATGCTTCTCTGGGTGAGACTTAATGGAAACCTTGGGTCGAGCTTAGGGCTGCTTCGGCCTAGCCCGGGCAGCCGCGGCCAGTTTCTAGCTCTGAGTTGCTCGTGTCAAAGGTTTATTCTAAATTTTTATTAAATATTAAGTGTTTCCGTTCTGGCTTCAGCGGCCCGGAGCCGAAAGCTAGCCGGGGCTGAGCCGAAGCATCCCTAGTCGAGCTTCAAACCGATTGCGATATATGCTGGGATGGTTGGATCGATTATCGAAACAGTGGTTGTATGGAATGTTCTCATACATTGAGCCTAGCATATAAACAGCTAAGCAGGGTATGCATTTTCTCAATGTGGATACAGACTTCGCTAAGGGATCCGAGATAGTATCATCTCTTATCTGACATTTGGCGATAAATCACTAGCGCCACAGCGGTACCCCTGGGAAGGATGGTATAAATTAAAGGAGTATGGATGCAGATATCAAGATGACAACCAACTATCGGAATGTGGCTATCGCTGGTGGAGCTGGCAAGCTTGGTCAGTACTTGACAAGAGAATTTCTTTCTCAAGGAACGTTTAAAGTTAAAGTGCTGACTAGAGTGGAGTCTAAAGCAACTGAGCTACATGAGGAATTCCGCCAAAGGGGCGCTGAGATCGTACAAGTGAATTACAAAGATCAGGCAAGCATCAAATCTGCGCTACAGAACATTCACGTAGTTATCTCGGCCCTTGGTTCTTACGACCTGTTCGAAAACCAGGGACTCTTGATCAATGCAGCAAAAGAATCAGGCGTTGTTAGGTTTGTTCCCTCTGAGTTCAGTATTGATGTTGAAGGGTAATATATCAAATTCTCGATAGCACTTATCTTTTAGGAGCACTAAACCCTTCCTAGCATCTAAAGTCAAGACACGCGAGGTCTTGGAGTCTTCAGGCATGGGGTATACTTATTACATCACTGGGTTTTTCATTGAGCGTCTTATGATGCCACACTTGGGCTTTGACATCCCAAACTGCAAAGTATCCATCGTAGGAAAGGGCGAAACAAAAGTCAGTGTCACATCCTTGAACGACGTGGCCAAGTTTGTTGTTGGAACCATCAACCTACCCCAGGCTAAAAATAGCAAGCTGTTTATTACTGGAGAAGAAACAACTCTCCTTGGTATCGCCAAGGATGCTGCTGAAATCAAAGCCAAACCTTTTGAAATCGAACACATTCCAATTGAAAAGGCCCAATCAATTCTTGGTGATGAATCTACAGATGGACTGACTAAAGCTGTGAACCTTCTACGTCTAGAGATCGAGAATGGTGGAGTTATCAACAAGGGCAACGATGCTTCATTAGTGGTTGGTTTAAAGCCAATGTCTATACGAGAATACATCCAAGCCCAAATCTAGCTAATTCTAATACATTGCAGATACAGACATCCCCAATAAAAAACAATCCATCTCCAGCTTTAAATTGAAATACGTTTTAATTTTTGAGATGAAATGATTGGTCTGATCTTCCAAAAAGGAAATTTATACTACAGAACCCAAGCGATCAAAAATAAAAAGCTGTACTGTGGCTGTCCAACAGTCCTTTTAGTATTTAGCCAAATAAATACTCCAAAATATAAATATGTTCTGTTTTTGTTGTTTATTTTATATAGATAGGGTTGACAGGGATTCTTCCTATAAAGATTCCTGGAAACCAGGTATCTATATTTAGTAAAATGATAGAATATGGGTTGTCAGTTAGGCTGTACTAACTAGCAAAATTGAGACAAGATCGGCCAAGTCAATCTTGGGGACTAGGTGTCTTGCAAACGTTTTAATTAACTCTGAAGGTTAGTTAAATATACCTGCAGATATGATTAATGAGGATTTAATCATTGGGCCAAAATGGACTTTCCTGTGTCAAGTGAAGACTAGGTGTCTTTAAACCAAGTTGATTGATCATGTAGGTTAATCAATTTAATTGACAGGGTGTCAATTAACTGGCAAAAACTGAATACATGCAAAGAGGCATGAGTATTCAGGTTTGATCAGCTGGGTCCCAGTTGGAACATTGATAGCTGAGTTTTGGGATGTGTATGTTCTACAGGGATCTGGCGCCGGGAGCTGGGGAAGCTCCATGCAAAATCAATACATTGAGGCAAAAGGTGCCATGTGACTTCTTCCCATTGTAGGTTGATTCTCATAGGTTGAGAAATATTGGAGATCTTTTAGGTAAAGATCTAGGTTTGGATGACTCAAATAGTCATAGATCACATGAGATGAATCATAGGTTGATTCAGGAACCAGAGGGGTTTTCAGCCAAATATGCCCCAAATGGTATATAAGCAAAAACAGCTAAATTTTAATAGAGATATATTGTCAATTTTGATGCTTTCCCACAATTATTTTTTCAATTATTATGTTGCCTTTGTTATCTTTGAAAGAGCAAGATTTGGAATACTTTTTGTGGAAACAGCTGCTGCCAGGAAGTAAGTTCCCTCAAGTTCTTCCAAGGAAGCTTGAGGAAGTCTGGAGGTGACAAAGACTGTACCCCAGGAGTCTTTGATAGAAGTGAAAGCTTCATATAAAGAATTATATTCCAATTAATTTGGAAAAAAGCAACTCCTGTTTAAGGAAATCAAATCTATGTGTGGGATTCATGAAACCTGTTAGTAGGATTTGACAAAAATTTATAACAGGTGAAAGTCAAGGCAAACTGTGATATTGGGGCCCTAAGAGCAAGAGAGGAAAAGAGTGTCAAGATAATGGCTAGATGGCAGGATGACATTAAAGCATTTTCCCATAAAATTGCCTCCCTGGAGGCAAAGCTCTTTGAAGCTTTGTCACAGAAAGGTAATGACAATAAGAGTCAAGGGCAAGATAATGATAAGTTAGACTGGTTGGACCTGGATCCATCATAGACCTAAGCATAAGACAAAGGTGCAGGAGTCCAAGATAACGGAGCTGGAGCTGTAGATAAAAGAGCTAGAGCTGAAGCAGAGTGAAGGAGCCCAAGACTCAAGTGCAGGAGTCCAAGACCAAGGTGAAAGAGCCCAAGACCAAATACAAGGAGTATAAGATATTGTTGGAGGACTTCAAGGTATTGGTAAACTCCTATTGTTTCCTAGACCCCCAGGCAATAAATCAGAAGGTTTCTAAGGGGATCTTCCTTCTGGCCGTGAATAAAGACCTATTTTGACCCCTGCCCAAAATTAAAAGTAGTACAAATAACCCTCATGAGTGAAATGCTCCGTATATTTTACCCTGGCCAAGGGGGAGAGGATATCTATTGTCAAAGTTGTAGAAGGTTTTCTACTAGTAAGACCTCCCAGAAAGAGTGAGAGAGATTGATTAGACACCTTGAAATGGCAGAAAGAGGGCAGGAGTTTATTAGGAATGAGTTTACTAGGTTACTGAAGGACTGGTTGTCAGGATCACTCCTGACATAGCTCTGAATGGGGATCAAAGCAAAAAATAAGCACATTCTAGTGCAAAAGGAGAAGAATCACAAAATGCTGGATTGGGATGCCATTGCTTCATTAAGCATGACAACATGGTTGTATAGATGATTTAATTTATGAAATCATATCTCAGCTTTTAATCAAAGGATATCAATTCCCAAAGACGCATTCAAAAGCTCTTGACAGCGCCTACAATTTATTTTAATGAATTAAGTCAGGTCAAAAAGACCAATCAAGAGCTAAATCAAGCAAAAGCAATCCCCCTTGCATGAACTCCTGTTGCATAAAATGATGTCATCCATGCAAGTGTATCTCAGCAAATACAAAAGCAAAATGATTGATCAACCACTAATTTTAAAGCTCTTCATATTTTAAGCATTATTTACTAATGAATAAGTACCCGTTAAGAGTCCACCTTGCGCGTAAAACCAATTGGAACCCAAAACCTTGGAAGGAACCAATCAGATAAGTCCCAGAATTAGGGGATAAAAATAAAAGCAAGTCATGCAGTCCTTGAAAAATTCAGGAATAAAATCCAAACCCTGGCCATCAATCATGGCACCAACCAATGGGGATCTGGGACCCAGACCACTTGGTTTATGCCAGACTCTTGCCAAACTTTACTATCCAGTCTAAAATTAGACCTTGAAGAAGACTTAGGCCCATTTCTCCTACTGATAGTAAGCCATTGGCTACAACCAAGAATTGAAAATCCAGACCCAGATAGTAGAAGAACAAAGGTTTGACTATATTCCAAATGCCTGATTTCAATCTTCATCACCCAGTCTTTTGATATTCTCCATTCCCTGCTTGCACTCCCACTTTCAAAACTTTGCACAGTGGGAAATACTATAAATAAACACCCTTTGAATATATGATAGCTAAGCTATCATTGAAGTTCAACCCAATCTTGATATATATTTTTATCTTTAATTATAGAAAGTAAGTTCTGCTGTGTCTATACAGCTGGTCTTTTCAAAATGATAGCTTCACCACTGGAGCTGTCCACCTTTGCCCCAGGAAGGTTGCTGCTGCTACATGTCCTTGTTGCCTGTAAATTCACCTCTGTGTCCTTGGCTGTGACCTGCTAGCTTCACCACTGGGATTATCCACTCTTGTCCCAGAAATGCCACTACCGCTATATGTCTTACCACCTTCAAGTTCATCTTTGAGTCCTTGGCTGCAACCTACTAGCTATGTACCACCAAATAATAGCTTCACCGCTGGGGCTGTTCACCTTGCCCCAGAAGGATCACTGTCACCAAATGTCTTTGGCACCTTCACATTCATATTTGAGTCCTTGGCAGCAATCTGCAATTACGCATTTAAATCCAGGTCAAAAATACACTACTATCAATTACTGAAAGATAATTAAATACCAACCTATCACAAAGATCAAGACTAAGCACAACTATAGTCTAAGAGACAGACCTGTGTAGCTATGAAGCCAACTGCCTCCTGTGTAGTATATACATAGTCTAAGAGACAGACTTACTAGCCCCCACCTGGTTGACTGCCTCCTGTAGTTTGCCAATTCAAACTATCTTTATCCTTAACCTTGTCTTGTTCCCTTTAGCAGTGATCTGCTATCCATCACATATAATGTTGGTTCAACTATTCACAATTGCTCAATTACCCAATGCATACCACTAATGTAGTTTACTAAGCCTCAGCCTGAAGATAGTCTAAGAGACAAACCTGAAAAGCTTAATTTTCCTGCCTCCTGTGTATTTATCAAAAATAATTACACAGTCTAAGAGACAGACTTAGTACCATGGTTGATGGCCTCCTGTTGTTTCTGCTGAATATCAAACTTACTTCTACCATCCTGTCTTTCAATATGCGCAAGAAATGATGTTACCACTCCTTTATATGACCTCAGTGGAATCCCAGTACACTAACTGCCACTACATTTGTACCCTGTCCCCAACCCTGTGCCTCAAGTTGTCCCTCCAAGTTTGCTATTACTACCAATTAAGTATCACATGAGTACCATCAATCCCAAGTGCATCTTAATACTGTCATGCTATTGTTAATCCAAAGGGGGCCTTAGGAGGGGCAAATGCCAGGATTATCCTGACATAAATTACCTGGCCAATAGAAATTGGGAATCATCCAATATCTGGGCCAGGTAACAGTAAAATTGCAATTTAAACAAAGATGGGTATTCATGCATTTTGCATGAATAGATTAATGCATGAATTTTCTTATTTATGCAAGCGTAACTCATTGAGTACAGAATAAAAATCGATGCTTAAACTTGCATTCAAAAGGTCTTGCCAAGCCTGACAGCTTTCTTTAAGCAATAGCGACTTGTCGAGAACCCCAATCACAAGCAAAATCAAGATGAAACAAACTTCTGGCATAAGTAACTGGTTGCATGAAAATGATGTAATGTCATGCATGCAACTGTATATCAGCAAATATAAATTGGACCTACATTTCCAAACCCACATTCAAAAGCCCTTGTCATTTCAAATATTTATTGTTAAGTAGTGAGCACTTGTTGAGAACCCATATTGCAAGCAAATTTGAGTAGAGTACGGGACTATGAAAGTAACAAGTGACAACTTCATTTGACATGCATCAAATGCACTTTCTGCACCCACTATTCCTACACAATCTCCCCTCACTACCTTTTACCTATATATAAATGAAATTCAACTAGTTGATAGCTAAGCTATCATTGAAGTTCAACCCAATCTTGCTATCTATTTTTCTCTTTAATTATAGAAAGTAAGTTCTGCTGTGTCTATACAGCTGGGCTTTATACTGGTACAGGCCTACAGAAGGTTTAGCACCAGCGGAAGTACAAGTGCATGATGGGAATGCTCACCTAGTATTAGTAAAAGTATTGAAAGAGTTTGCATTGATGCAGGCTCAGTATAAACTTCTAGCTAGCCAATACTCTCTACTAGTAAATGATGACTCCTCCAAGACAGTCCCTGACTATGACCCAGCTCACACTTTGTGGACTGGTGACCAGGAACCCCACTGTCACAGCCCATACTGGAGTCCGGCTGGGCCTGGAAGGCCATGTACACAACAGGTGTGATCCTGACCAGATAGTTGACTGCAGTAGCTAAGGGATGCCAACTCCCAGTATGGGGCACAACTTGGTCAGCCAGCCCCAATACTGTGATGTAGACAACCCCCAACTTGCTGAAGTCCTGAGCAGGAGGCGCATTGGGCAAGGGGGAAGCAGCAGAAATCTTCTTCATAGTAGGTGGGTGATCCAGATAATGGGGGTGATAATACTCCAAGTCAAGAGTGAGGTGTGGATTGATTAAAGGGACAGAAGCTGAACCAGGTGGGAATGAATAGATGTGTTTATAATGTGTAGTGAATTCACAATTAGATGCAGACAGAATAATTATATTAGAGAAAAAATAGATAATTCCTGCAAGAAAATAATGGGTTCTGGGCATGTAAATTGTTGATTTCAAGATATCAACAGTGAGAAAGGCTTTTTTTCCTCACTTCTTATGCTTACTGGTAATTTTGTGGCCTTTTGTACCACCAGAGATCTGATGGCATCAATTTCAGTTAAACTTACAATTTTGACCATAATTTGTGTACTTGGGCCTGGAGATGAATGATAATTGGTTGGTATAACTGGAACCTTGCTTGGGCAGCAGTAAACCAAGGTGTGACTGCTATTTATAGAAGCCACAAGCAATTGAGCACCCAGTTGCACAATGGAACAATTGCTCTCCTGATGTATCATTTCCTGATAATTAAGAGGGCTATATTTGTTAATAAAATTGAAGCCAGGAATTTGAGGCTTGTGTACCTCTCAAGTCACGGGCCATTCATTAATCAGAAAGGGGGTTTTCTTGCTCTGGGAGACAATTGGTAAAGGTTTCCAGGCTGCGGGTTGTTTGGCCTCTAAGAAGGCCAGTTGATTGTCCAGTGTATTCTTGGCCCTGACAATGAGCTTTTAAAGGGGACAAGTAGCCTTAGTTAAACTAGCCTCCTAATTTTAGCATCTAGTGCAGTATCAGAGGCACAAGAACGTTGTATGAGACAGAGGCTTATAGGGTGTTTTTCATTTGTGTTAATGTGATGAAGCGTGCTAAGTGCACACCCCAGATTGAAGTTGTTCTTAGCAAATATTTCCTTGTAATTCTCAAACAGTGCAAGAGCCACATATTGTTGAGCTATAGTGAGTCCTTGCAGTTGCTCACACAGAATAATTGTGCAAACAGCGGGTGGTATCTCTTCTTCTGAAGTGAATCCAAACTTGTCCAGGATACCAAAGTTGTTATCCTATCACCTCTTCTACTGTTAATAGATGTAAATACACCACTATATGATGGCGCTTTACATCAACAGGAAAATGATTAAGGTTGGCAAGCAGTACTCTTATGGGCCCATGATTGGGGAGTACAATTTCAGTTGCAGCCAGGGGGTCTCTATTTCATTGTAAAGTCCTTGGAAAATCTGTAAATCCAGTCTGATGTCTACTAGCACCTGGTGGCACGCCAGGATAGTAATAGAAGAGTTGGTGCACAGTGGTAAACCTTTATATTTTTCAACATGAGTTGAAAGGTGTTTAACCTGGTGTTTCAATTTACATTACTTGAATGGGACAACATTTTTATAGTATGCAAGGTTAACACGGGAAGTGGGACAACTACCTTTCTCTGGGCTCAAGCGGTTGTAGTACAAGGGTATTGATTGTCTCAATATTTCAATAATATCATTCTCAAGGTCAGTTTTTACTGTGTACTGTTGCATAAACAAAGTTTCAATTAGAATGTTGTAATTTTTGTTGAGTAGCACTATAGCTGGGGCTGAGACTGCTAAGAAACTAAAGCGTAAGGGAAGTGCACTATAAACACCTTGTGCAGTAGTTCAATCTAACCTAGCATTACTGTAATGCTTCCTATGATCAATTTCAGGAGCAACCCTATTTGCTGTACTAACTTAGAGGACACTATGTTTATAGGGGGCCCAGTGTCAATAATGGCTCACACTTTGAGCTTATTCACAAAAATATTGGCATAAGTGCACTCAGAATAAGAAAAACCAACTTTGTTTACTAAATAGATATCTAAATTGTTGGCAGTGAAAAGGAACTTGACAATGCTATTGCATAGTTCTGGATGATGTTCCTTTATTGTTTACATTGGAATAGCCACATTGACACCTCTAAGAGGGGTGGCGTCACCTGAACGCTGGGGCTCTGCATCAGAAGCGTTATCTAACAGCTGTTAGGCATGGGGCTTGGATACTTCCTTGGTGGCCTCTTGAGAGGCTCAAACTTTGGAATGGGTCTGTACCATGTGCATGTCATCTATAAGGACTTGATGAAGTGCATTCCCTAAGAACCCAGCGTCAGACGTAAAGAGAAGGTCAGGTGGAACATTGATAGGTTGTATAGAAGTAGAGAGTTCCTCCTCTATTTCACATTGGCTTTTCCCTGAAAGTTGGATTCCAAGGTAGGCAGCGCAGGAATGCCAGTCTTTGAGTTTCAGTTGGAAGTGTAATGGTCCTTATGATTGCAGCAATGACATATCATCTTAGTGATGTCAGTCTTAGGCACAAACTTGTTAGTGCTAGGGGCGGCCTCCAAGCGTCCTGAAAAATTAGCAGCAGGGTGAGGCTTAGTTCTGACATTGGGAGGACCAAACATGTTGCCACACTGGTGCAAGCAATGTACCATACCGTCCAGGGTGCATTTATCCTGGAAAGCAGGCATGAGAGTGCGGTATAGCGCCTTATAAGACTTTACTGCCACATGTAGGGCTATGTGTGCGGCATGTACTGTCAGGGATCCTGAGCTCATAAGGATCTGGGCCTTGTGATAGAACTGGTCTGCAAAATCAGTGATAGTCTTGTCTTTCTTGAAGCTGATCATTAGGAATTTGTTTTTTCACTCAGTAACCCAAGCAATGCTTCTGAACTCATAAAATACTCACTCTTGGCTGCGGTGTATGACCAGTCATGCTCAGGCATGTAGAGGATAATAAGATCTGTGCTTGCCGCATCCAATTGAGTGAGGAAGGTGGGAGCCTTATCCTGGCTGTTAGCCTCATAAATTGACATCTCAAAAAGGCAGATGAAGGTGTGAACGTTGCCCTTGGGATTGAACTTTGGGAGATTCATTGCTTTGAAGTGTGCAGTGGCTTTGTCTTAAGGGCGGCAGCGGGGAGGGGACTCCTCGCAGCAACTACAGTTGAAGAAGTTTGTCCAAGAACTCCCAGCTGGGCAATTCTCTCTAGATGCCCAGGGGGTCTCAGCTGGTGTAGGGAGAACAGCAAAGACTCATGGTAGGCTCTGGTGGCCTGAAAAAGAGGAAGTGGCCCCTGCCATCATATACTGAGCTAAAAGTGGGCTGTATGGTAGCACTTTCTCCAGAAAGCATATTAGGGAGACCAGACTCTCTTGACTCCTGATTGGTACAGCACCATCTAGAGCCCATAATTTTGGCCCAAAGATCAGCTATCTTCATCTCTGCACTTTTTAGAGACAAGCAGATGCGCTCAATCAGCCACGCACATTGAACTATCTCTTTGTGAAAGTCTTTCAGGGATGCACTCTGAGAAATAGACCGCTCATTATGCCCCTTTATCTCAGCCCATAATTTTTTAATATCAGCCTTAAGGAAAGAAATACTCTGCCCTCCCTGGTCACTCACTTGTTTCACTTCTTGGAACATGACATTATTTGAAGCCGCAATATTCTCCACCTGATATTATATCTCATCAAGTTCAGAACAAATGTGCTCCTTGATGGCTTGGTTGTTGGTAAGCTTGTTAGAGAGTTGTGACAGGAATTCCTGTCATAGTTGTGAGGGCTACTCTCAAATTATGTCTTTAATGTGATCATTGTATTGAGCAAAGTTGTCTCAAAGCGCCAGAACTTCATCCTTAGCAGCATTGGCAACATTGCTTTCCTCCTTAGCCTCTTGCCAGACAAGGCACCATACTTCATCAATGTTGTCTTTGTTGTTGGCAATTTTTTCACCCAGGTTGTGCAACTAAACCCTTGTTGATCCAAAGAGGCGCCATGCTTTGTGAGAAGGTCATCCAGGATACTCTTGGCTGTGTTGGCACTTGTTGCATACTTTTTGATGGTTATAACATGGTGGGTGATGTCCTGCATCCATACATGCCCCAGACTAAAGTTTTTTATAATAGACTTCATCACATGGACCAAGCAGTTGTTCAGTTGATAGGCAAGGTCCGCCACCTGACAGGCTAACAATGCCTGATTGTCCTTATTGACCTGAGTGTAGGCTCTGACTTCCTAGAACCCGTAATCTAGTTGCTACACCAATTATTCCTTATAATGATGCTGGTTTTCAGCATGTGTTACCAGGTCCCAGATTTTCATGTGATGCTGCACTTGTACACTCAATAGCTGATGCAGCGCAGGATGAAAAGTCTTTAAAGATAGTCAACTGTTTTTTGACTGTTAGGAAGCCTGTCATGAATGAATTTCAATACTTGTATTGAAAACCCAAGAGTTGAACCACAGTTCCCTGAAGGCGGATCAAACCCTCCAGGATAGTCCAGGACCCTCCAATCCATTAAGCCACAAGCTCAAATTGTTAAATTACTCTGCAACCTGCCGGCCTACTATGGAGGATTCCGTGAATAGTTGCCAGCCTGCCGCTGAACTGGTGCCAATGAAGACCCATACCCACAAAGGAAATGTAACCTGGCTAACAGAGGGTGGGGAAGCACATACTGTCAACCTTCCAAGAGCCAATACTGGAGTTTCAAAATCAACATCAGAAACCCTGGAATCAAACCCTGACCCTCCAAAGACTACTCAAGTCACACAAAGTGGACGGGAACCCGCCCACTCACTAAATTGTAAACCTGAGTTGACAAGTTACTCCAAGACCTGCCAGTCTCCCAAGGACAATTCCCCAAATGGTTGCCAGATTGATGCCAACCTTGAGCCACCAAAGATCTGAACCTATGCAGAAGTTACAGCTTGCCTTAAGGAGGTTAAAACAAAACCTATTTTTAACTCTGCCAATGACCACCAGCAACTGCCAGCCTTCCGTCCAGAAGGAGTAGTACAGTTGAACTACTCAGGTGACATATTGAACAGTGGCAGAGGAACAAAGCATTGCCACTTCTATTTGCCAGAGCAGGCACAACCTGGATCTGCCGCCCTCAAGACTCTAAACCAAGATCCATGCCCCGCCAGTGCCTTGTCTGCAAACCTGAACCCTGCAAAAATCAAAGAAGCAAAGTCCCATGGTATAAAAACCCCGGTGGTATGGTGATGACCACATTGTCATCTTTGATAATAAAAGTTTATGAACCTTTGGTTTGAGCAAATTCTACCCTACCTAGTCTTAGTGATCTTCCATCTTAATTCCAGCCAAGGAGACAATCAGGTTGCCGCCCCCTCTAGAGACCAACCTACTGACCCGCCCCAGGCATTATACTGTCCCCCAGGAGCCCCCTTTGGACCTATGCACTTTACTGAATACCCGCCTAACCCGGCCTACTTAGAGTACAACTTGGAAACCATCCTCATTGCCAACCCATTGGCAAGGAATAGAAGCACCAAATACATAGGATGCAAAGGAAAGAGGATCAAGATACTGCCCTTATTGTTCAAGGACAAGTACAACTACCTACCGGTGTACTTTGTTTCCATGACTCTACCATTAACCCCAAGACCAGACCACCCACTGGAACCTACCGCTGCAGCCAAGACCACCTCTACCTAACTTTCTGGAGTACTCTATATTACTTTAAAAGGATTGGTGGATTCCATGGTCCCCAGCTCCGGACCCTGGTCCTTACTTGGGCAATCTGTATCTTACATTATCAAGTTAGCACCCATTCTATGGTGGGTCTTACCTGCCAGCTTGGCCACACCTCACCCCAAGCTGCCCAATGCCTCTACCTATGACTGGCTTCCTGACAAAGCCTCTAAATTTTCAGCTTCAGTTGTCAAATAGCTCTGAAACACGGACATAAGTTGTTGGTCTTGAGGATGCCAGTAGAAGAGGGACAACTGAACATTTGTAAGTTCTTAACTGAGCCGGTATCCAAGAATGAGCCCAAAGGCCGCCAAGACTATATTCTGGTAACTGACCTGGGTAGATGTATCAAGAATACTATAGGAGCTTTGGTGTAGAGACAGGAGAGGAGAACAAGCAAGTTTTTCACATTAATGACCTCTTCCTATTGGCAGAAAAATTTATCTCTCTTAATATTGCTGGTATTTATGACCAAATAGTTTTTCTTAAATATAGTTAGGTCTTTGGGGATAAAGAGCAGTGTGTCTGAGTTGGAGAACACTGGCTGGTCAAAGTGTGGAATGCCCCTGTAGTGAGCATCATTTTTTTAAATTTGTCATACACTAGCAGCTTCAACAGAATTATTAGTACTGAGAGGCGCACACTTACAAGATATTACTGGGTGTGAGATTTTTATAAACATTGACCAGATATAAATTTTGATAGAATGTATCAGAATGTATCTTTTTGAATTATATACTAGTAGAAAAATGACAATAACTCCTCTCTTGATGCCTACTTTTAGCATCTTATATATGAGGCTTTTTTTACTTATTAAGAGTCACTATCAATGTCTTATAGAACATTTTAGCACCCTGTGATAGCTCTATAAAATGATAAATAAAGAGAAAAATTCACTTATCTGATTATATGTGCAATAAGCTTTACCTAGCATAAAGGAGTCTTCTGCAAGCAAGTCAAGTTAAAATTTTATATAATATGTAATTAACTCTTATATTTGATCTAGAGAATATGAATTCCGGTTCCTAAATTTAGTTTCCCAAGGTGAGTTTATTGCTGATAATTGTGGCACATCAGTTAATTTTGATTGAAATTTTTACTTATAAAAAACAATAATTTGAATCAAATCTGGTGCCTCAGCATCATTAAGATTATTTGCTGGAGCTTTGACACTAAAAATAATTGTGCTGACAGCTCAGTGCTTAAAGTTAAGTGTGCTGGCACCTTGGACTTAGGATTAAATGTGTTGACGCTTCAGCACACAATTATGAGCTTCTAGCATCTCAGTGCCAATAATCTTTAGTGCTCGTGTCATGACACTTTAATTGCACACATAATTTAATACACAATCAATTATATTGATTATTGAGACTAGTTAAATTTCATAAAGTTAATCATATTAGTTGATATGAATTACCTGATAAATTAAGCTCTTCACAACTCTGGTCAACAATTCTTCACAAAGGCATTTCATAGCTTCAAACTTACAAACAGTGAGACTGCTTCACACTGCTAAAAGGTACCCTATTTAAAGAATATCATATTATAATTTCCAGTTTGATATTTTTAAGCCTTTAAAGGTCTCTTATTAATTGTTTCTTACTATTTAGACAAAAGTTAACTATAAAGACAATAATAATTTTTACCTGATTGCTTATAACCATACACATGCTGAAATTCAAGCAATGGCTGAATTTCTCCAAACATAAAAGTGTAGATTGTGGATTAAAGTTTTGTTCCACCTCCAACTGGCCTTAGCAGCCACTGGTATCATTTTCAACTTACAAATTTATGTATTTTCAAGTTTATACTTCTGGGAAGTATAATAAACAGAAAAAGGGGAAGATTTAAGAAGAGAATGATACTTTATTTGATATGAATATGGAATAGTATATAGTATCATGACAAGCCACATGCTGTTCATGTACGTCATGGGGACCATGGGGCTTATCTGTCAGGGCCCAGAGTTCCCTGGACAGTCAGCTGGCCTCCTTAGAGGTGATAAAACATGCAGTTTGGAAACTCCCACAAAGCACTTTCCAGGGTGAAATACCCCCCTTTTGACTAGCAAATGGCCCAGGATTTGAGAGGCACACAAGCCTCAAATCCCTGGCATTGAGCCTGTTATCAAATTTGGGCCATCTATCTATCAGGAAATGGCACATTGGGAGCATGATCATTCAATCATGTGATTGGACAATCAATTCAGTGTGGGAGCTAAAAATAACTGTAGTAACTTTCCATGCTGCAAATTCCAAAAGGTTCATGTTATAGCAGCCAAAGAGATCTCACCCTCTTGGCCAAGCACACAAATTCCGGTTAAAATCACAAATCCAACTCCAAATGATGCCATCAGTTCTCTGGTGGCACAAAAGGCCACAGAATCATCAGTAAGTATAAGTAGTGAGGGGGAGAAGCCCTCCTCACTGTTGATATCTTAATAAAGCAAGTTTATGCCTAGAAATTATTATCTTATTGCAGGAATTGTCTATTTTTGCTCAAATTTAATTATTCTCTTTGCATATATTTGTGAATCTACTACTCAATACAAATTTGCATACCCATATCTTCCCAGCCACACTCCTGTTGTCCTTGCCAAACTGCCCCGCGCCCTTGACCTATAGTATTTCCATCCCCATCACCTGGATTTACCACCAGTAATGAAGGATATTCCAACTGCCCCTCCTCTCCCCAACGCGCCTCCCACCCAGGACTTCAGCAAGCTGGGGTTTGTATACATAACAGTATTGGGGCTGGCTGACCAAGTTGTGCCCCATACTGGGAGTTGGTGCCCCCTAGCCACTGCTCTAAACTACCTGGTCTGCATAGTGCCTATTGTGTACATGGCCTTTCAGGCCCGGCCTGCCTCCCCTGTGTGAGTCCAGCCAGACTCTAGTATGGGCCGTGACATTATCTAAGTGATGTTCCTCATGGGTCACAAGGCTTACTCAAGTTGTGTTCCATTTAGGATCTGGATTGGGAGATCCCCGTCATAGATGACTTGACTGATAATGGTGCCACCAGTTTACTGGCTGGCTGGTGAACCATTCAGTGATCTGCCTGGGGCCTTAATTCCCCAAGAGGAAGTAATCAAAGATGTTGCAACATTTCCCCCTGGGTTACTGGAAGGTGGAGCCTTGGGGATTTTCTTAAGAGTGTTGGGGATGTGTGTTTGGTATTGATCCAGTTTGGCATTAGGAACAGGGAGCCTGGAGTCTCTTTGGGCTGTTCTTGCTTTGCACAGGCAGAGGCGGTTGTGGTGCATACGTTTTAGTTCAGTCTAAGCTCCAATTCCTTTGATGAGGTAGGTGTTATTGGGATAATTTTCATGATAATGCCTGGTCCACACAATCCTGGGTCCAATTTGTGTTAGTCGTGATTGAAAACACAGATTTTGTCCCCAACTTGGAATCTCTCTTGTTGTAATGGAATTTTTTCCCTTTTGGCCCTTTGGTGTTCCATCTCCTCTTGGTCTCTTCTAGCATGTTGTACGTTAGGGTCACTGTTGTCTGACACCTTTTTGGGCAGAGGTAATTTTGCTCCTGTGGATGTACTAATGAGAGCGGACTTTTGTCCATAGACAAGTTCATAAGGGCTTTTGCTCGTATTGTGGTTAACTCTTGTTTTACAGACCATGAGCGCAGTTGGTAGCATATTGACCCAGGCTTTTGGATTGTTGGCAGATAACTTACTGAGGGCTTCCACTAGAGAGCCGTTTAGTTGTTCTACGCATCCATTTGCTTTTGGGTGATATGGGCTGGCTGTGACGTGTTTTATTCTGTTCTTGGCAAGATAGATGTTGGTGTCAATAGCTTTAAGTTCAGTGCCTCCATCTGTGATCAGGAAGTCAGGTTTGCCAAACTTGGCTATGATCTCTTTCACAGTGAATTGTCTCACGTCATTGCCCTTGTGTTCTTTAGTGGCTTGCACCATGGGCCATCTGGTTGCATAGTCAATAGCTGTGATGATGTACTTATTGCCCTTGTTCTTGCCAGACATGAGTCTCACAATATCCAGTGACCATACCTTGAAGGGTTGTGTGATGAATATAGGTACTACTGAATTGGGTGGTGCTTTGGTCTGGGCATACTTCTCACAGACTTTGCATTATTCCAGTACCTCTATGATATCATCTAGAATGTTAGGCCACCAGTAGTGTGTCTTAAGGTATTCATGCAAGTTTCTACTGCAGGTGTGTCCAAGGTCTCTGTGATATTGGAGGATTGTGTCAATCTTTTGAGTTGATGGGATATAGGGTACAGTGTCACCATTTGGAAGTATTTGGTGTAGCATGCCATATACGTTTTTTTGAACAGATTTTTGTTATTAAGGACCTTCTCTTGGATGTCCATTGGTGTGCCAGGTGAGAACCCTTCCTGGAGATTCATCATGATTAACATGGACCAGTTGGGGTCGCCATCAGAGCAGAGGACATGTTTGCTGTATATCCTTAACAGGACATCTGCAGTAAGCATTTCCTTGCCTGGCTTATATTTGATTTGCATGGGGTATCTCTGTATGAGACTCATCTACTTGGCTTATCTTCTTGACAAGTGTTGTTGTGTTTTGAAAAATATCAGCAACTTGTGATTGGTGAGTACTTTAAACGTTTGGGCTCCTTCCAGATAGCATCACCACTTCATGAGGCAGTGTATGATGGCTACCAACTTCTTGTTGCGTATGGGGTATCTTTGTTTGCTATCAGATAGCTTCCTTGACTCATATGCCACGGGGAGGAAGTCTTTTTCTGCCGTTTGGATACGGAGTACTCCTCCTATGACATAGTCAGAAGCATTGGTTTCTAGTTCATATATTCCCTCACAATTCAGATATTGGAGGATAGGGGCGGTGACCATGTGTTCCTTCAGTTGGCGGAAGTGTTGATCACATAGTGGTGTCCAGACATTCTTGGTTATTTTGCCTGTGATAGCAGACAGGGGGGCTGTTAGGGCACCCCAACCAGGGATAAACCTTCTTACATAGGCTATCATTCCAAGGAAGGTGCAGAGTTCACTCTTATTTCTTGGAGCTGGAATGTTGGTTATGACATGCATCTTTTCTGGATATGGTTTGATTCTGTCTTTGCTGATAATGTGACCAAGAAATAGGATTTCCGTTGAGAAGAATTCACACTTTGACGGTTTTGCAACCAGTTGGTTTTCTTCAAGGGTACAGAGGATCAGGCAGACGTCTTTCCAGTGTTGCTCCAGGTTAGGGCTGTAAATGATGATGTTGTCCAGGTAGATGATTGCTTGTTTTCCAATGTGTTCCTTGAAAACTTTGTTCATGAAGGTCACAAAGATACTGGGAGCGTTTGTCATGCCAAAGTTGAGAACAACACATTCAAAGAATCTGTATTTAGTTCTAAATGCAGTCTTTGGAATGTCTTCAGGTTTCACACAAGTTTGGTGGTAACCTGCTGTCAAATCAATTTTTGTGAAGATTTGGGACCCTCCCAGGGAGTCAAAAAGGTTATCAATTAGGGGTAGGGGATACCTGTTCTTAATTGTGACCTTGTTGAGCGCTCTGTAGTCAGTGACAAGGCAGATCCTCCATCTTTCTTGGCCACAAAGAAGACAGCAGCGCTGAAAGGTGACTTTGATGGTTGTATGAGTCATTTTTCAAGGGCTTTGTCAAAGTAAGCCTTTAGGGTGTTGTCTTCTTGTGGTGTGAGGCAATAGATAAGCCATGCTTTGGGTACACTACCTTTGAGGTCAATTTTGTGTTGTATGCCACGGTCAGGAGGTAGTCCTGGCAGTGTTTCTTGGAAAACAGTGGGGAATTTGTTAACTAGCTGATCTCGGATGGGGTTCTTTTTATATCAAGTCTCCATATTCTTAAAGTGGATGGCCTTGTATGTGCAGGTACTCCAATCAATTTTGCTAGGGTTGACTTCCTTTTCTGTTTCTGTGATTTTCACAAATACATGGTCTCTCATAAGTGTGTCAAGGTGAGTTGGATAAACATGATGGTGTAATTCTCCTTGTTGTATGGTGAGGGTAGAATTGTCCCAGCCAATGTGAGGTTTAGTCTTTCTCATCCAATCTAGGCCAAGTATAACATCATACTTGGGCATTGGTATGATTGGGCCGCTGAGTGTGGTTTGCATGTCTCCAATTTGGACGCAGAAAGGTTTTGCCTCTTGAGTGACTGGTGTGCTTCTGTTGTCCACCATGGTAACTCTCCTGATATTACTTCAAGTGGTTGGTAGATTCACGTGGTCGGCAAATTTCTTGTCGAATAGGGATTGGTCTGCTCCAGTGTCAAATAGTGTAGTGCCCTGATATCTGCAAAAACAGAAAGGATAGGTGAGGAGTTTATTTCCATTTTAGGTGGCAAACAGTAGAGGGTTGCTGGAGGGTACTTGGATCATGGTGATTGAATCCATGTCCTGGTCCCTGTACAAGTCTTGTAGGTTGGGGGAGGGTGGCTTGCCTAAGCACTCCCCTGAGCTTTTTCCTCCTTGTTGATATCTTTGGTGCTTGCCTGGTTGGCTTGTGCAGTTTGATTCCCAGTTTGAGGATGGGTGTTATTGGCTCAGTTGCTTTGCTTATTGGGCCGAGGATCCTTCTTGGCTGAAGGACTCTCTTTGCACTTGTTGGTTGTGTGTAGATTGTCAGATTTTTGGGCCGCGTGTTTGCCTTCCAAGAATACTTCTTCAAGGTTCTTGCAGCAGGTCATATCAAACTGAGGTCTAATGTGTGTGGGAAGACCATTATAGAAGTCCAAGCATGGTCCAGGCTCATCAAAGTTGATGGTGTTGGGAGCACGGTCATGTAGGTCTTTTTACACAGCAATGTATTCCTTGATTGTTTCTATCTTTTTAAACGTTCTGAGTTTAGTCATGATTACAATGTTGGAGTCCTTCATGAAGAACTTTTTGATGAATGTGGCTTTGAATACCTCCCAGTTTTCCTTCTGGTTGGGGTGTTGGGCTAGCCACTTGCTTAAAAAATGTGATGTGGTTCCTGTGACACAAAGGGCAATCTCACTGACCCAGAGTCTGCAGGGGTAGTCCACTTGTTCAAATTTTCTTTGTGTACTGTTGATCCAGAGGGAGGCATTTTCTTGGCATAATCCCGTGAAGGCACCAATTTCAGCTGTGCGCAGGCGCTGGAATACGATATTGGATATCTCAGGCTGCTGTGGTACTGTTGTAGTTGGGGCTGTGGGTAACAGTCTTCAGGCTTTGAGAGTGTTGTATTGTTCAATGGGTACAAGAATGTTGTCGTAAATAACGAGGCCTGCGGGAAGGGCTATTTTCTGGTTCTTTTTCTTAGGAGGAATTTTTCCTTTGAGTTGGGTAGGTATGGATAACCTACTTGTGCTACCACTGTCATGTATATACTTCTGGGAAGTATAATAAACGGAAAAATGGGAAGATTTAAGAAGAGAATGAAACTTTATTGGATATGAATATGGAATAATATATAGTATCATGACAAGCCACATGCCGTCCATGTACATCATGGGGCTTATCTAAGTGATGTTCCTCATGGGTCACGAGGCTTACTCAAGTTGTGTTCCATTTAGGATCTGGATTGGGAGATCCCTGTCATAGATGGTTTGACTGATAATGGTGCCACCAGTTTACTGGCCGGCTGATGAACTATTTGGTGATCTGCTTGGGGCATTAATTCCCCGAGAGGGAGTAATCGAAGATGTTGTGACAGTATTGATCGGGCTTGGACCCTTTGCTGCTTTTTTTTAAGGATCTGGTAGACGGATTTTTTCCTGATTAAAATTTAGGCATTTTGTGTAGGGCTCCGTATTTTTTTTCTCGTCAGCTCATTAAATCAGGAGCCCTAAACATAAGGAAGCACGTCAAAGTGAGTATACAGCTTCCGTCCATAACACGCTTTCTCTTAAAATCAAACGTGGTTTTGAATGATGAATCAAGTATATAAACGGAAATTGCTAACCGTAGAACTCGTACCACAACATTAGCGCATGGTTAGAAATGTTTTTTGATATACCGGCTTGAAGCCAATGAAAAGCATATCAAAACTTTCAAAACAAAAAAAGACAAAGCAATCTGAAGCTTATGAGATGCTTATACTCAAATACCTTTATTTTCAGGGGCGGCCAAATAAAAAGTCATATGTAGGTAATTTTATATTAGCAATTGCTAAGAATATCGGTGAATTTTTTTGGTTTTTAAAGAACGAAACGTTAGTTGAACAGTTTATCAAGTAAAGCAGCTTCATCAGAAGCACGAAGTTTTTTTAAAAAAATGACCTCAAGATTAGGTATAGATAGTCTAAATATGATAGAAAAGATTATCTATATTCACTTAAGTATTTGAGGTAAACATTTAAATACTCAGCTATAAATTAATTATTAACAAAGCACTGTAAAGGCTTAATACGACTTTTTAATTAGTCAAATAATCATATAAGTGGTTAAAAAGATTAAAACACATCTTTGGAGGAAAGTAGAGTGTAAGCAAAATTTTCATTTGGTAATGAATACTGATGCTAGCCAAAAAAATAAATCAAGTTGAACGAGAGGGTATGCGTCAATAAGAAAATATACAACCTAAATAGGACCTCTCCATTCTTCCATATGTTCGACTGTCGCATGCTCAGCCATACTTTCGTGTGACGGTATTTCGCTAATGTTTGCCTTTTTAGCTCTGGCATTTTCTTTTTGGACTAAAAAATAATTAAAACGATTTCATGGAAGAGCAAATGCCAATTAATTAACCATAATTATATATAAAAGCCAAGTACAGAGAATGAGGATAGGAAGGCGGGGGAAACTTACTGTCCAGATACTCTTTCAAAGGCGATACTAACTCAGGAAAACCAATTGATTCCAAAGCAGAATATATATCCATGGGAGTTACTTGTTTACGCTTTGTCTTTGAAGAAAAAATCTTGCGCACTAAAAGCGTTTAAAATGAATTATTTCAGGCTCTACTGTAACTTAAGTCACTTACGTTGCACTAAGGTAGCTAATAAAAACAGTTGCTGCTCTACCGAGAGCATGCTTAGAATCCTTTAGAAACTTAATGTTTTCAGGGAGCTAATAGGAAATCAGAACCAAAATAGCATATATTGACTACCACTTCTTTGGCCGTTTTAAAGGCTAAAAGTGAAGAAATTTCTATATCGTCAAGAAGAATTCCAACTTCTTCTTGGAGAGAAATTTCTTGCTTATCTGCAGGTTTGTGTTTCTCGGGGTTATTATCCTCGGGTTCGTTCTCTCCAATTTGAATCATTTCGGGATGTTTCCCATCATAAACGATCTCTTGCAGATTACTTTTTGTCATGTAGGCGTCTAGAAAAAATTAACTATTTGATACTACAATGAGAAGTTTTTATATGAAAATCATAAGTAACAAAGACAATAATTAAAAGTACTGACGAGTAATTGTTATGTGGGGATTGTTTTCGCTGGAAGACATAACAAGCCCAAAATCCAGGATATTCGAAAACTTTAGATCAAGTGTTTTTTTTCGGTATCTTACTTTACACGATTGAATCCGCCCAACTTGCTTTTTCATCTACATGAAATATGCGAGAAATTAGCGAATCCTCCAGATCAGACTATCTTCTCTACGACGGGAAAATCCGCCAGCTCATAGCTGTCAGTGGGGCTGCTTCGGCCAAGCCCCAGGCAGCCCAGTTTCTGGCTCCAGACCACTCGATTCAAAGATTTATTTAGAAAGATTAAATATTAAGTAATTCCGCTCTGGTGGTAGCGGCCCAAAGCCGGAAACTAGCTGGTGCTGAGCCGAAGCATCCCTAGCTGTGAGGAGGCAAGGGTTCAACCAAATCTATTGGATATGCATGTATCAGCTCACAATTCTGCAAATAGGATGTAAAGTATTCCACAGATAAATCTAAGTTCTAATTGTACAGCCCAATTTCACAGAAATTTTTAAAGAGGAATTTGTCATTTTTGAGCATTTACAGGATTTAATTTAGACACAAAACACTTAAATATAACAATGGGCTAGATTTTTTGGATTTTTTCATGGCCATAGTTTTCCTGGGTGTGGTGTGGCCAAAGCGCCACCTGCTTACGGCAATCATAGCTTTAAATCTAACGATTGATTGCAAGTGGGTGGTGGCACAGAAAATTGGGTCCAAGTGAGGCGCAGATGCCCTGCACCCAATTTTCCCTTCTCTGACCTGTTGGTCACAAAATCCTGACCTCCAAGAAGGTCAGGTAACAGCTTACAGAACCACTATTGGTGGTATCTGTAAGCTGATCAAATATTGTGTACAAGAAGGCCACTTCATCAAGATGCACCTAAAGGCTTTAAGTAACAATTGTCCCCACCAAACTACCTTAGTAGTTTGATATTGTAATACCCAGTTACGGTAGGTACCACTTGCAGGATGTAGGGCAGCAGGTTGGTGAACTGGAACCCAATCAAGGCGGTAACAATAGGATACACAGTCATTAGCCAGCGGAAGACCTTTGCATGTATGTTATATCTCCCAAAACTCCCGGCAAAGTAGGTTAAGATGTAGTACATGGACATGTACATTGCGATAGAGAGTGTCGAATGTGGAGACACCAAGGGAGGCCAGAGTCCAGTTTGAGATGAGTTCAGCTGACCAGGGTTGTAGTGGGGTTCATGACCTGGTCCATCAGTGGAGGGTCCAAAGAACTCTGAACCTGGTTGGTAGCCTCCAATCCCAAGGCAAGCTGTGAGCATAGCTGTGAAGATGAGGTGGTTCATCTTCCATGGATTGGAGGGTTGGCAGGGACTGATTGGTAGTTTTAACTTTTAGTGGTAAGTTGAATTTCACTTTTATTGAGGGTATTAATCTCAATAATAGCACAAGCTATTACTGAGAGGAGATCCTTTATTTATAGTGTTCTCCCACTTGCAAAATTTTGCAAGTGGGAGTAAAAGCAAGGGACTGGAGACCCCAGAAGTTTGGTCAAGGGAATTGGGAATTGGTGTTTGAAAGGATGGCCAAACCCTTGTTCCTGGGCAATTGTCAGGAATATTCCTGACAACACTGTGGCTTAAAATAATATTTTGTGTAAAATTAATTGTAAAAAACAAAATAAAAAATGGCAGCAGTTCCCCCTAATTGGGGAAACTGCCACGGGAAGCCAAGGCCAGAAAACACAAACTAAAAATAAAGTTTTTAATTTGGACGGGTTTTATACCCCATCCGCGGGCCGCGTGGCCGGCCGGCTGCCCACCACCACCAGCCAGTCCCCCACCCAGGCTGCCAAATGGGGAAATTTCCAAAAGGGGAAACCCAAAAAGGCAATTTCCCCAAACCCAAATGAAGGGGGAACTGCTGCCCAAATTTGGAATTTAAAAAATTGGGAGGGGGTTGACAAGCAACCCAGCACTACAATTAATGCATCAACTGCAAAAGTTGAATTGAACTGCATAAATGTGCCTGAAGATGCCCTAACTCCATGTAATGCCAAGGACAGCAATTCATTGCCTGCCAAACCGCTCTCATCCCAATCCAAAATGGGAATCCCAGACAACACCAAGTGTTTGGGGTTACCTATCCATTGCTTTGTACTATTCATGCCCCACTAAGGATGATAGTATATAATAAATCTCAATCACTTGATGGTAGTTTGTGCTATCATTGAGTGAAATTACCCCTCAATAGTATCACATAAATCAAAACCAGAACTTTTACTCTACAGAAAGTTAAGACACTAAGCTTTGTCTGCCCTTTCCCAGGACCAGAAGATGAACCACTTGATCTTCTCAGCTGTATTCACAGCTTGCCTTGGCATTGGGGGCCACCAATACACCCACCAGCATGGGCCCTACAATAAACCGCCCGACAAGTACTTCTACGAGGAGCCCACACAGCTAAACTCCTCTGAGACGTACCCCTGGCCCACGCTGGTGTCACCCCGCTCCACCCAGCACGTAGCAATATACACCCTTGTATTCTACGTGCTTACGTACTTTGCCGGTAATTTCGGAAGATTTAACGTACACGCCAAGGTCTTCAGATGGATGATGACGGTCTACCCCATTGTGACGGCGCTCACAGGGTTCCAAGTTGCCAACTTGGTACCCTACCTTGCTAAAATACTCCCTCATTTTCTGGGGCTTTACAGCAATCTGCTGAGGTTTTAGACAATTCTGCTTGGAGCCAATAATTTTCTCTGGGCATGTGGTCAGGTGGTGGTTACAACTCTTGGGACTTCCCAAATCTATTTTTGGGTTGGGGAGTCCAGCTTGGCTGGGGTCTAGGCTTAGGTAGGTGCTGTGGTCCTTTAAATCCCATTGGTTGGGGGTCACATTATTTTTAGCCTTTGAAACCAGATTTGCCCTTTCTTCTGAAGGTTTAGAATTGGGATTGGTTCTTAAATTTTGGGTTTCTCCTTCTTCCTCAAGGGAGGAATTATTCCCAATATTTTCCCTTTTCATCAGGGACTTTTCTGATTAGTTGTCAGGGATGGTGGCTCCTTATTGGCTGGGGAATGGGGCTGGGGGTCTAGGTGGGTGGCTGGCCATCAGCTGGGGCCCAGGGAGCAAGCAGGTGGCCGGCAGGGAGGCAGGCGGGGAGCGAGTGAGCGGGGAAGCGGGTGGCTGGCTGACTGTGCCGCGGGGGCTTGGTGGGCAAGCAGGGGGTCAGCAGAGGGCTTGCTGGCGGCTGGCTGGGTGCAGGAAGGCTGGTGGTGGGTGCTGGCAGGTGGGGCGGGCGTCTGCGCGGTGGCAGCGGGCGCCTGTTCAGATGATAAATTATTCTGGTTTTCACCAAAATCTGTTTTTCCCGATAATTGATTTTTCTTTTCCCCTGATAATGGAGAAATTCTTTATCAAATTTTGCCCCCTTATTTGAGCATATATTATTTGTTTCCAGCATTTTTCTTCAGTTAGAATCTGGTTTATGTCAGGAATATTCCTGACAGATATTTTCCCAAATAAAATATCTTCACTCATGATTCACTTATTTTAATATTTTCTAATCAGATTTTCAATAACCATATTACTAGATTCTGCCTTCTCACATTTGCAATCTCCTGGGAATCTTCCTCTTCCTGACAAAACAATCCCCAAAATTCCTGAAATTAAATAAAAACCTATCTATGTTGCTGATTCCTTGACTCTGAGTCAAATTAAGGTCTTTTTATTTGTAAAGTTTTGAGTGATCCCACTAGCCCTGGAAAGGAATATATTTCTCAGAGCCACAAAAAGGCAGGCCACATCCAGGTAAAGTCTCTCCACAACCTGGAGGATCTTGTCCACACTGTGGATGAGCGTTTTTTGCTGGCCTTAACAACCAAAACTTCTCTCCTTACTAAGAGTTTCCTCTCACTACAGAGAAGACATTAATTCAGTTGGATTGTTTGTTATTCTAGTGCTGTCCTGCCTTAAATAACTGGTAGGACAACAAAAAAATGTGGCTCTTATTTTACTGGATTTGTCTGGCTTGAGGCCCAGGAAATTTGGGGATAGATTTCAAATATATTGGAATCCCAGTTGAGCAATTCTTCTGGCCCAGATGTCCCTTGAGCTGAAGAAAATAATTCTAGGTTATTATGGCTGTGATATCAAAGACAAGCATCAATGGTAATGTTGTGCCTGAGCCCTTGGGATGTATCTAGCCAACCAGGCTGCTATCTTCTGCATCCCAGCCTGTTGCTTCTATTTCTTGGGCCCAGGTCATAGGTATATTAGGCTGACGCTTCTAACTGGTCCTCTCTTGTTGCTTCTAAAACCCTCTCTTATAATGCCCCTAGTACATTATCTCTATCATGCATATAATAGAAGCAAGGGTCATTAGGTCTCTTGCTTACCAATTCTGATTATTGAGTAAAACTTCTGATTTTTGAAATTTTATTTTGTATTTTGTGGTTTTAATTCAATAACGCAGACTACTGTCCTGACTTCTGACACTGTCCCCTCATCTTGCTTTCCTTTGGTCTGCCTGCACTGCTGTTTACCTGCCTGTGTTTTTTTTGTTGGGATCTAATCCAAGAAAATTCAAACCCTGTTTGGACCCTTGAAAGCCTCTCAGTTTTTGCGGCTATCCTGGAGTTTTTTTGTTAAAGCATATTATAATGAATGTTGCCTCCTTTCTTTAAGTCATTTATGATAATCATGGTATCTGTCTTCCTGTTTCTATAGACTGCAACCTCAAAAATTTAGGATATACTCTTATCAGCTGCAAAACACTATGTACCTAATTCTGGCTTGCTCTCAAATCCCCATTTTGCATCTGACCCAGTTTCTCATCATCCTCAACACATTTGTCAAGTCATCCTGGATAAATCTCTATTCTGAGAACCTCTCATCTTTTTTAGTAGTCAGACATTGATGAATCTCTTTCCACAGATCAGAACAACACTGAACTTATGCCAGTTTCAAATCACTTTCTCTCCTCCTTGCAGCAACTTCCTCCTATTAATCTGGATTCCCATCCCACCCAGGATTGTTCTTTATGATTGTTGTTGGGTGACTTGATTATGGGCTTAAATGTCTATTTCCCACTCTTTTCCTAACCTGCCTCTCCCTGAAGGCCTCTTAGAGAGGTCATTTCAGTCATGCACTGGATGGCATCCTGGTGGGTGGTTCCACCAGGATAAAAGCCAGACTTTGTTAATCTAGCTTCTCTCTCATACTGCTGTACCTGTGCATAATCTTATGTTGCATCTTTTCATATTCACTCTTCAAATTTTATCATTTTCAAGTAAATACACACTGTTTCCTCTGTATTGATAATGTCATTCTAATTTGGGTTTACATTCTTAATTTAATTGACTATGACAAGCTTTCACTCTATTTCACCTTACATTATCAAACTACTCTGATTTTGATATATTGTACAGCTATAATACCCAGACATTGCTGGTACTACTTGAAGAAGATATGGCTGGAGATTGGAAAACTGGAACCCAGTTAAGGCGGTGACAATTGGGTAAATAGTCATCAACCACTGTAATACTTTGGTGTGGATTTTGTATCTTCCAAAGCTTCCTGCAAAGTAGATCAGCACGTATTACAGGGAGATATACACTGCAATGGACATGGTAGAGTGTGGTGATACAAGAGAAAGCCAAGAACCAGTGTGTGAAGAGTTGAGCTGCCCAGGGTCATAGTGGTAGTTATGGCTTAACCCTTCTGGCAAAAGCCCAAAGGTCCCTGGTTCCTGTTGATATCCTCTAATCCTAAGGCAAGCTATAAGTACAGCTGTGAAGACAAGATGGTTCATCTTCCCTGGATTGGAGGTTGTAGATGGGGATAATCTAACTAAGAGTTGACCTTGGAGATTAATATTTGAACACTAGCTCTATTGAGAGTATTGAACTCAATAATAGCACAAGCTATTACTGAGAAGGGATCCTTTATTTATAGTGCTTCACACTGTGCAAAGTTTTGCAAGTGGGAGTGAAAACAGAAAATGAGATATCCCAAAATTTTAGAGGATGAGAATGGGATTTGGGGTTTGGGAAGATGGCCAAACCCTTGTTCTTTGGCAGTCTGTTGTTGATTTGGCCATTTTTGACTGGAACTAATGATTTTTTCTGGACATGGGGTCAGGTGGTGATGAAGACTCATGGAGCTTCCAAAATCTATTTTTGTTTTGAAAGGCATGGTTTGGTTGGGGTCTGGATTCAACTATGTGATTTGAGGTTCAGAATTTCATTGTTTGTGAGTAGAATTGTTGCTAAAACCTGAGGCTTGGGTTTGAATTTCTTCTGGAGGGCAGAGATTATTTTCTAAATCAGGCCCTAAAATCAGGTACTTTTCTGATTGGCTGTGATATATGGGGTTTTGATTGGCTGAGGACTGGGGACTGGATGGGTGGCTGGCAGTTGACTGGGACCCAGGGAGCAAGCAGAGGGCTGGCAGGTGGGTCAGAGACTGTCAGGAGGCCCGCTGGCAACTGGCTGGGTGGCAGTAGGCTGACAGCAGGCCTGCTGGTGGCTGGCTGGGAGGCTGGCAGAGGGTGCTGGCGGGCGTGGCAGGCACCTACCCAGATGATAAATTATTCCAGGACAGGCCAAGTCCTGTTTTGACCTTAATTTTAATTTTATTTTCCCCAATTAATGGGGGGAATCCAAATCAAATTGTGCATTTCTTGGCTTGGCATTTTCTATATTTTCCCAACTTAGTCATTTGACAGAAATTTGGTTAGTGTCAGGAATATTCCTGACAACAGCCTGTGGATCTTTGTTATTAGATCATTCTCTTACATCATAAATATTTCAGTTGTGACTTCTACAATGCTTATTACTTCAATCTGAATTATTTTTGCAATGGTTTTCTTTTCTTTATTGTACCCATCTTTTACAAGAATCAGGATCACACAACCCTTTTGTACCTTCTTCTCACACCTCAAATTCTGGTTGTCTACTCCTAGTCTTCCATCCCTCTTGATGACCACTGCAAGAGAAATCTTGTCTCTAACTGAGGAATGAACTCAGCATAGTTTTCCTTAGAAACTTCTCGGTTTTTTACTGAAACAAGCAGAACCTGAATCCTGTGGGTGGTTTTTGTCTATTCTCAAACAAGCACCTAACTCCTTTGATGATGAGTCAACTATAGTTTCTTTAGTGACATGCCAAGCTCTAGCAACTTTCTCTTTGCTTGAATATGTCATGAATGCTGCTATTCACACTGTTTTAAATTTGCCTTTGTGTGGTTATTTCAAAGATGAATCTCTCTCTTTTGCTTTTGCCCCTCAAAATGAGTCTGTATCTGAACTGGGAAATTCAATTGTTCAGTTTTCTGATTCTGTGCAACTCACTTGCCCCACTCATGCTTGTGGCAAGTGATCCTACCGTCCTGGCAGTGTTTTTTGGTATTGTCAACCACTATATATTAAATTTCTTATTCACCAATAAAAATTAATTTCAAATTCACATTTTTGTCTTTGTGTCTCTAAGTACTTTGGCGCCTCTCTCTAGCCACACCTAGTAGAGATTATTCAATCAGGGCCACAAGATAAACCAATAGCCTTCCCTGTAACTAACCAAGACTTAGTACAAATCTAATCCTAAGGTTAGGATTCCCCGTTGTGTTTCTGTGCTGTGCCTCAAAACACAAAAGAAATGGTGCTCACTACAGGGGCTGTAATCCCCTTGGTTATCTCTTTTACAGCTGCATTTTCAGGACCCTTGCCTCCTCCTATACAAGAGCCAACTTCACCTGAAATCACCAGCTCTCCTATCAAGAAAGACATCACAGACCCATCTATTGTCCCCATGTATTGAATCTTGGAAGTGATCCCTGCCTATTAGCATATCCCATGGGAACCCCTGACCTAGAACAAGTCATGGTCATTGCCCTTAAAATAGCCCGTGATGGGGCCATCCTTTGCCTCTAGTTACAGTTCAATTGAGCAGAGTACTACAAGTTGATTGCTGCTCTGCAGTTTTCACAACATCTTCTCACAGTGGCTGGTTTTTCTGAACACCTATTGTCATCCTTTGTGCAGCCTCCCTTAGTGTCAGGAATATTCCTGACATAAATCAAGTTATTGCTGAAGAACAATGTTGGAAAAGAAAAGGAGATTTTTCAGTCAAAGAGGCAAAATTTAATGAGGACTTCCCCCTTTAAATGGGGGAAATAAAAATCAAACAAAGGAAAAAACAGAATTAAATAGTCACCAGAATAATTTATCATCCAGGCAGGCGCCCACCACGCCTGCCAGCACCCTCTGCCAGCCTCCCAGCCAGCGGGCCTCCTGCCAACCCTCTGCTTGCCCACCAACCCCCCCCACCTCCCACTGCCCTGCCAGCCGCCTGCCAGCCCGCTTGTTCCCTGGGTCCCAGGCCCCAACCCACAGCCAATCAGAAGCCCTCATTACCTACAGCCAATCAGAAAATTCCCTGTTTTTGCAAGGGAAAATATTGATTAATTCCTGCCCTTCAGAAGAAGGGCAAATCCAGGGTTCAGATTCTGTAAAATATTCTGATTCCCCAGAAGATGGGAAAATTCAGGTTTCAAAATTTAAGAACAATTCAACTCCAAACCAATGGGATCCAGAGGATCAAACCACATGCTTGAGTCCAGACCCCAGCCAAACTAAGCCTCCTAAAACAAAAATAGATTTTGGAAATTCCATGAGTCTCCAACATCACCTGACTCCACTCCCAGGGAAAATTATTGGCTCTAGTAAAACATGGCCAAACCCCCAACAGGTTGTCAAGGAACAAGAGTTTGGCCACCTTCTCAAACCCAATTCCCAATCACCTTGTCCAAACTTTTGGGATCTCCAATCCCTTGCTTTTATTCCCACTTGCAAAGTTTTGCAAGTGGGAAGCACTATAAATAAAGGACCCCTCCTCAGTAATAGCTTGTGCTATTATTGAGTTTATTACCCTCAATAAAGCTAAAATTCACTTAAAACCTACATCAACTTTAAATAGTTAGCCCCAGCCAACCCCTCCAATCCAAGAAAGATGAATCATCTCATCTTCACAGCTGTACTCATAGCTTGCCTTGGGATTAAGGCTACCAACAGGGATCAGAGTTCTTTGGACCCTCACCAGGAAGGCTAGGTCATGATCCACACTATGACCCTGGACAACTTAACTACTCTGACACTGGTTCCTGGCCTTCCCTGGTATCTCCTCACTCCACATTGTCCATTGCAGCGTACACCTCCATGAAATATGTGTTAACCTACTTTGCCAGGAGCTTTGGGAGATATAATGTCCATGATAAGGTCTTCCATTGGTTAATGACCATATGTCCTATCATCACTGCCCTGACTGGATTCCAATTTGCCAACCTCCTACCATACCTGCTGCAATTAGTACTTACTGTATCTGGGTATTCCACTTAGACCACCACCAAATGGTGTTAGGGTTTCACATCCAAGAAATCTTGGCCTTGCAAGCTGCCGTCACTCATCACTGGGACCAGTTTGCTGCTTACCAGAAGTGGATTCACTCCCTGTTTTCCTTGGTATTTTATAACCAGTGTGAATTTATCATGTCACAGGCTTGCTTGGTTACTTATATAGAGCAAATGTGCCAGTTCATCCCCAAGTATGTTAGGGAATGTTTACATGAGTTTCACCATTTAGAACAGCCTTGGAAAGCCCAAGTAGACTCCACCCTAAATGCCTATTTCTCCAACTTCAAACGTCTTGTGCAACAACTTAATGTGTTTAGTACCTATTCCTTTGACCAATTAGAGCAAGTAGCAAATCACGCTGCTAGGGGTCTCTGCAATCTCAATGAAGAGTTTGATCAAGAAAGGACTATCATGGCTGCTGCCATTGCCAAACTTCAATCTCAAGTGAAAAAGTTGTCTATGCCCAAGCTCTATGTTCCTCCTTCTCCCCTGTCTGATGATCTGATAGACAGAGAGAAGAAACTATGGGACTCCATTCAAGAACTATGTGTGTCTACTTTTAGCCAAAGGCATCCAGCAGACCTGCCATAACAAGACCCTCAGGTGCTTGCGTTAACTGCCCAAGTTGCTGAGCTGCAACAAGAGGTTGCCGCTCTGTGTGAGATTGTGACAACTGCTGCTAGCCCAGTTGAGGTTGTTGATGGAGATGACTGCTGCCCTGGCCTGCCAGGAAACCCCAAATCTAATATGCTAGAGAGTTGATTGATTTAGCTAATGAGATGGACCACTTGAAGCAGGATCACTCTTCTCTTGACAGGGATGTTCAGTAAATGAGTGAGTTAATTGATTTGGTAAACAACAGGTTTTCTTCCTGCCTCTTGGTGTGTCAGGGACCCACTTGAGAGGGAACAAGTTCCCAATCTGATGATCCAAGGCCCAAAAAGTTAAGCCCTGCAATAACCAAACCAATAGGAACTGTAACCATAGCCAGGTGACCAAAGTGTCCTAGAAATGCAAACCAACCCATCATTGAACTGAATCTTCCCAGAAATTAATAGCCTACCAGATAGGACAATAGGTAGAAGGAGGCGTTTGGCCTCACCAAGGGAGGTTCAGTCAATGGAGGTGGAGTTGTGGACTGGCTGTACTGGAACTTTCTTCCCCAGTGGCCTGAGGGATATTTTAACCAATCATTTGCCAGGGACTCCTTCTGGTGGAAGTCATCAGTAGAAGAATTATGCCAGTCTGTGGTGGGAGTGGTATTTTTAAGGGCCAGAACTACAGAAAGGAGAAGAACTAGAAACCAGAACAGGAATTGACTTCCTTTAATGGTTTCAAAAAGAGGGTACAAGAAATAATTGTAGAAAAATTTAGGATAGAAGTAATAGCTTTATTGTTGGAACAAGTAGGAATGATAAAGATAGCTCACTTAAATACCCTCAAAATGGAGGCTGGAACATTTAAGTGGATATTGGGGAATAAGAGGGATTTACATGAAACTTATGATCAAAAATAATACCTTTTTCATATGCTAATCAAGCTGAAGCTTAATAAACTGAATATCAACATATTGAAAATAGAGGCACCAGGAGTAAGCCACAATGTTGATCATAATTAAGCAGTTATTATGCAGAATATCACTAAAATTTAAATACAGAGCTTGAACTAAAGATAGGTAGAGCAGATCCCAAAGCGTCAGGCATAGTTTGCTCAGCCAATCAGAATTGCAGCAGTAAATGACGTTACTTATTAAACTACTAACCTTTTCAAAGTTGAATTGAAGTTTGAAAACAAAAACCAAATAAATTGGCTTAACATAAATAGGTAATGTATGTATACTATTTGAGTTTTGACTAACATTAACCTTGTCCTTAGGTTTCTGTGTTTGATTCCCGTCTGGTTTAACCCCAGAGTAAAAATTGGTGTCTAAAACTTGGTTGCTTGTTTCCTTTGCTTTGATATTTTGAAAAGAGGTCTCCAAATAATTAATGGAGTCAGGAGAGAATTTCCTGATACAGTGGGACCTTCTCTGACTTCCTGGTTGGCTGAGCTCTCTACTGTGGTAACCACACATGACCAACACCTAGATGTTACTGAGCAACAAACCACCTTAGCTAATACTATGAGTGCCCGCACTGCTGAGACCTTGACTACTCTTGAAGAGAGTGTTTGTCAGCTGTGGGCATAAAAGCCCCCTACGGAATCTGAAGCTGAGTTTTCCTCTTGTATAAATGTTCTTGATAGCAAAAATAGTGGCCCAAACCCCAAAATACACTTCAAACCTACCTTTAAGCAAGTCTTTGATCCTAAAACCTCAACCATTGCAGCTTTCATGCCCATCTATGAAACAGCCATGCAACAGGCCTCTGATGAGGTTAAGAAAGAGCATATTCTAACTTGCTTGCACCCAACCTGCCAGGAGGGGGTAGTTTCAGAGCTGCCCACAATTGAGAATTGGGAAGAGATGAAACAGCTGTTGATTGAAAATTTTGGTGGTGACCTTAGTTTGGAAGTGAAAAAGGATGCTTTCATGCACATTGCCTCCAAGCCCAAAGAGATGCTAGCTGAATTTGCAGACAGATTTTACATGAAAGGACAGCAGTTGATAACTAGTAGACAGTTGACCACACATGAAGTGTGCATGGCCTGTGCTCAAGCCCTCAAAGTTAATCAGCTTCTGTGCCTCCATTTCAAAGCTCACAAGGCTATGCTCTCATCCATAAAAAACATAAAGACGCTGTTGCAGGATATGCACCTTACCCATTCTGGAGAGGTTGTACGGGAGAATTGTATCACCTCTAATTCTGGTTTGTCTTCCTGTGGCCCTTGCATCCTTACAATGAACTTGCAAAATCCTCCTAGACGCCAAGGTTGCCACAACTGTGGCCAGATAGTTCACCATTCTCAAGTCTGCACCAATTCTTGGGTTGAAGGAGCTGATCTCAAGGAGCAGGTGGGAAAAGAACAGTCAACCAAGAGGCAGAGACACTCTTGGTTAACAATTCTTCCAAGTCTCCTTCAATTCCCCTTCCATAGCTGACTCTGAGCCTGCTGACACTGAGGCTCCTTCCATCCTGCTTTTATTCCACAACATCTCTAACAGCTCTGACATGGATGATTTGGACGTTCATGATCCTGACGCCTATGGGTATTCAGTTCTTGCTGTCCCCAAAGCCATTGGGGTCCCTTATAAGTTACGCTCTGGGAAAACTATGACAACTGCTAAGCCTTTGTCTGAAGTCAAGGAGGTTGTCTCTTGTCCATACCTCACACAAGCTAAGAGGTCTCATGTACTTGTAGAATTCTCTGAAAAAGCGGCTGAAGTAGCTGACGCTGATTTCAAAAATGTTTCAGTATCACTTCCTTTTCAGACTGTCTACAAGGAGTTTCCAGGCTTGAAATGCATTATTGAGAAGTGGGACAAGGAGCTATCTGAATCCCAAGACATCCTAGCTGCCATCCCACCCTTTGATTGTACTACTACTTGTGTAGATATATCCATCCAAAAGGTGAATATTAAGGCTGTCTTGGATATGGGCTCTCCTGTTAATGTCATCTCCTCAAAGCTTTTTAAGAAGCTTAAACTTGCCCCCAACCTCAATTATCATCAGTCTTATTATACAGCTGGGTTGTCTATGAATTGTGCTATAGGAGCTTACTCTGCTCTCCCTGTGTGGTTTGGCAAGCTTCTCTTAGCTGCGCCTGCTGTGGTCCTGGAGAATAAGAGCTACAATCTTCTAGTTGGTACTCAATTCCTTAGGGAATATAATTAAATCATCAACTTAAAAGACAGCTACTTCTTCATTTTAGGGTATGAAGTCCCTCTAATCTCTGAAGATCCTGTCAAAGTTCCTGGAAAGCGTCTCAAGATGTGTGCCTTGGAGTACCCCACTGGTGTCTTCACACTAAAATACTGTACCCATTTGTCTAACATGAAGTGTCCTCCTATGGCTTGCCCTGCGTCTGAAGGGATTCCACTTCTTGCCACTTCTGCTATGACCATTCCTCCTGGCTCTCAAGCCATCTTGGACTCTCAGATATCATATTAGTTACCTGAATTTACCTTCTTAGAGCTTTACTCTTCTCCTTCACTATGCTGCAACAAACCCTACCTCTGCCCAGGGATCTTGGATGTCTCTCACAAAAATCCTGTCCAGCTGTTGGTAGCCAATTTAACCGCTCTTCCCATAAATATGTCTAGAGGTCAGTTTGTTAGCTATATCAAGTTGCTGAACGCTCCTGTTGTGCTATCCCTACATCCCTTTGATACCTTTTGGGATTTCAACTTACCTGAAGACAAGCCACAGTTCTTATCTCTGTTCACTTCTCAGGACTTCCTGCAACTATCCCCTGTCCAACAGAAAGAGGTTCTTGACCTGCTAGACCAGTTTTCAGATATCTTTGCTAAAGATAGAACTGACTATGGTCTAGTTAAAAGAGTCATTCATCAAATTGATGCTGGTAATGCTCCCTCTTCCAAGCTAAACCTTATTGATGTAGTCAAGTGAAAGATGCTCAGGTGTCTAAAGAACTCAAGCAACTATTAGATGCTGGGTTACTTGCTTTTTCCCAAAGTCCATAGACCTCCCCCTTGCTCATACTGAAAAATAAAGATTGAGGTCACTTCATGGTGATGGACTATTGACAGTTGAATTCCTTAACCAAGAAGGATTCTTACCCCTTGCCATGTATTGACTACGCACTCTTCTGCCTTAGAGGTTCCAAGTTCTTCTCAGGTATGGATTTGGCCTCTGGTTACTGGCAAGTTAACCTATCTCCAGAAGATAGACAAGAATCTGCACTTATTACTTCTTAAGGACTGTTTGAGCCTACCTTTATACCTCAGGGGTTATGCAATGCCCCTGCTACCTTTCAGCGGGCCATGGACTCCATCCTTTGTGATCTGAAGCTCTCATATGTCCTGGTGTACTTGGATGATATAGCAGTCTTCAGCACTACCTTCATCAATCACTTAGCCCATTCAAAGGAAGTCTTCCTTAAGATTTTAGAAGCTGGCCTCAAGTTGAAGCTGTCTAAATGTGTTTTCTTCAAGGAACACCTTGAATTTTTAGGTCATGAAGTAACTGTGGGGTTCCTGGTCACCAGTCCCCAAAGTATGTCCTGGGTTGTAGCCAGGGACCAGTTTGGAGGAGCCGTCATTCTCCAACAGTGGTGAATGATTGGTTAGGAGCTTATACTTGGCCTGCATAAGAGAAAACTCCTCCAGTACCTTTCCAATCACTAGGCAAGCGTCTCCACCATACACTTGTACTTCAGCAGGTACCAGCCCTTCTGTAGGCTGATACCAATCCTGTAACAGTCTCAAACTCTCTCACAATAAACTCTCTTCCTCTATTTGTCATTTCCAGATACCTAGTCACCTTCACCCACTCCTCCTGAGAAGACTTACTAGAGGCAAACTTCCTGCACCCTAGGCAATAGGATTCCTTGTCCCCTGGGCTAGAATAGAAAATGTGGGGTAATTGACTCATAGGACTTATTCCTTTCTTAACGCGGGAAATTTAGATAGGGGCCATAATAGGCACTTTATTCACAGTCATAAGGAAGATCCCTATAGAAACCTTCTGATATATGTCCTTGGGATAGGGAATAATGAGGGGTTTGTGCCAATACTTGGAGTCCTTTAACAATCTCTTGGACTCCTTGTACTTGGTCTTGGGCTCCTGTGTTCTAATCTTGGGCTCCTGCGGTCTGTTCCAGCTCTGGCTTCCTATTATTGGTCTCTGGCTCCTTCTATAGCTTTTGTGGTCTTTGTAATCCACTTGATCCAGTCCCTGAAGAGTCTCAGATAGCTCCCCCTTTTATAGCCCCTTGTTTTAGACCAAAAACCTCTCTTAGAACTCTGGTTCTTCAAAGCTTAAACTATCCTGTTTTTCTTCTTCTATAATATATTAAACCTTTAAACTTACTTCATCCAATTAAAGCCCTGAATTTCTGCTTCTGCTCCTCATTTTTTAGGCTTTAACTCTTAAGTTAAAGCCCTTAAAACACTGATCAAATAGACTCTGGCTTGCAGTCAATCACACGCTTTGATTCAATGGTTTTGCAAAAAAGGTTTCCCCAGATGACCTGTCCTTGACACTGGTTTGAACTCAAGGCTGTCTTGCTCCGGGTAACCAACTGCTCTGCATTTCAAACGGTTTTGCTGTAATTCCCGTCACGTTTCCCTGGCAAATCTTGAGCACTTCCACACATGTTTTACTTAGGCAAATTTTGACCCCTCAATTTTTCAACGTTTCTCTGTGTTTCTTTCAACGTTTTGCAACTTCAAACCTTCTTGCAACTTGTTCTTTTGCCTCTCCTAGTTGTTCTTGGCAAAATTAGCTCTTTTTTCCTTACAGTTTCTCCATTCTTCTTCCAGCTTCTTTCTGGCTTATTTCCTCTTCAATTCTTCTTTTTAAAATAACATATAGTTCTAACAAACTATAGGTTATTTTTTCTTCTCTTTCTTTTTAATTACATGATTTTTAATCCTTTTTTAATCATAATCAGGCAGTATTTAATTATTCTTTAACTTCTTTTTTTATCTATATTTCCTCTCGAAAGTCACTAAAATCAGCTCTTCCAGCCTCTGCATCCAGTCTAGCTAGTTCATCCTCTCAGCTCTTCGGGTCTTTAATACCAACTTCTGGTCCTTTGGCCATCCTGTTTTTTGATCAGCTAGTCCTGCATCCAAAATCTTCCTGTCCTTCAACTTCTCCTCAACCAGTTCCTCAACAAATCCTCACTAGGAACCTCCTTTGTTCCTCCTACACACTGAACCATATTGGTTCCCACAATTCAATATGAATTAACAGTCCATCAACTAGCCTTCACTGTGACCAAACAGTCCCTCCTTCTATTTTTCTCTGTTAATTCTGTGAACCACCTTGGTTCTTTATCTCAGTCCCCATTACCAGAACTTGTAGACCCAGGCATGAGTCTACATTGAACTGGTGTTTGACTAGGCCCTTACAAGTGGCAATCCACTTAGGCCATTCAACCATAGATCAATGTCTATGTGTTGTCTTTACTCACCCAGGTGATTAAGTCTGGGCTTTCAGTTGCAGAGTAATCAGCTCTACTTCCCAGAGGCCTGATCACACCAAGTTCTGCAGCTTGCTTCCCCAAGCAAGCCGCCTTGGTGACACCTCTGAGCAAATCTATGCCCTCCAATGCTCACTTTGGGTTCCCCCAAAGCTCCCTTTGGGGCATAAACAAGGATACCCTACCAGTCTGTTAGGGAGGGTGCTTGCTCACAGACCTCCTGTAAGTGTATTAGGGTATGTAGAGCTCTCAAAGCTCTTCCCCTCCCTGGCAGCCCGCGTTACCCAACAGGGGTCCAAAACTTACTCCCCCCAGACAGACAAAGTTCCCTTCTTGCTATTTCAGTCTTCACCCTTCCACAGCCACAGTTCCCTGCGAGGTGAAGCACTATAGCCCAAAGCAGCCAATTCCTTCTATTGGGTGGAGGCAACATCTTCCCCTGGTAGTCCTATGTTATTTACCAGGCAGGCCTTACTTACCCTAGTAGACCATGTTACCTACTAGGCTCACCCTACTTACCCCTAGTAGCCCTATGTTACCTACTAGCTTACAGTGTCACCAGCCAACCACACATTGTCACTCTTCAGCATATTTTCTTTATTTGAAGCCAAATTAACCCTTGCCTGCAAAACAGCACACATGTGGATCACCACAGTAACTCAAACTGGGATCTAACCTATGACCAAGAAAGTTGAGGCCATTGACAAAATGCTTCCACCTACCAACCTATGTGAATTACAAGTCTTTTTGGGCATGATGGGCTATTATAGGCAGTTTATCCCTGACTTTGCTAACACTAGTGAACCTCTAGTCCAGTTGTTGCACAATGTCCCCTTTCAAATAGACCAGCATTCAACAGCAAGCTTTTGAGACTCTTAAACAAAAGCTCAAAGAGGCTCTCATCCTGGTGTATCCCAACTATAATAAGGAGCTCATCTTCTACACATATGCTAGTAATCTAACTATTGGGTCCATCTTTGTCCAACTAGACAATGAAGGAGTATATCACCCTGTAGCATATATGTATTGTGTCCTCAATAAGCATGAGAAAAACTATAATGTCACTGAGAAAGAGTGCCTTGTTGTACTACATGCTGTTAAAAAATTATGTCATTATGTTTACAGCACTCATTTCACTGTGGTCACAAATCACACTTTGCTTAAGTGGTTACAACAGCTCAAGGAACCTGAAGGGCAATTAGCTAGATGGGCCCTTTGTCTTCAAGGGTATGATTTGGCTGTGTTACATTACCCCAGAATCCATCATCAGAATGCAGATGGGTTATCTCAAATGCCTATCCTTGCTCTATATCCTACAGAGGCAGACCAATTGTATGAACTGATTGGTTATCCTTCCTCCTGGGAAAACAAGACTGATAAAATTTGATCAGCCCTTACTAAGCTATCTGATAACACCCTCATTTGTGACAATCAGCTCTTTAAAAAAGTGTGCAACCAATATCTACCCTATTTATGCCCCAGTCTTTGCCTTTTGGTAGTGCTCCAAGTCCACAAAGAGACTAGACATGGAGGCATTGCCAATATCTATTACTGGCTCCAGAAGAACTATTACTGAGAGCCTCTGTCTGTCAATCCCTGATGCCATTGTTAGTTGTCACAGCTGTTAGCTACTGTGTTCCCAAGATGCATCCCATTAGTTTAAATTGATCTCTTCACAGCACACCTTTCATACAGTCAGTATTGACGCTTTAGGGCCACTTCCTTATTCACACTCAGGCTGTTGCTTCATCTTGATTACTTTCAATCATTTCAGTAAATAGGTAGAATCTTGTCCTACCAAGGGCATCACGTCTAAAACCACTATCACCTTCTTACTGCAGTATATGTTTTATTGTCATGGTTGCCCCCAAGTGCTTTTGTCATATAGTGAATTTAACTTCAATGCAAAGTTAGTAACTTCTGTCATAGGAGCTTTGGGATCTCATCAATCCTTCTCAGCTTACTATAGCCCCTCCACTAAAGAGGCTGTGAAACGTGCTAACTCAATCTTAGTTCTCATCATGCAGAAACTAACCTACTCTGATGCTGAAAATTATTATCTATACAGTAGTTTTAAAAGCTATGACAACAACCAAAAATACCTCAGATTTAAACAAAATGATTTCAGATTTAAGTAAATTCCAACTATCAGGTTAAAATATACGCTCTGTTAACAGGGTTTATTGGCGTTAATGGGCAAAATGAGTCAATACAGCAACAAAGGGCTCACGTGCAAAGCAAAACTATTCAAAATACATTGATTCACAAACAAAATGATGTGAGTTTACTTTTGGTGTACATATGTTTACTATGTGAATTTGTGACAAAATACACCCAGGCGCAGTGAGTCAAAACTCAACCCAAAACCAAAACCAAAACACAATAGCAACTCACTATTAAACAAAATCACTCAAATGTTGTGTGCAATGGAATGTAATCAAGAATTATACCAAGGTATCTAAAATAGGGCACAAATCTGAAACAAAAATTTTAAAATAATTGTGTTGGGTGCTTAATTTGTTGTAAAATCTGGGAAATGGGTGGAAATTATTTTGGATATTCTAAAATGGGTGTGGTAAAACCAAAACAACTAATTAAGAAATAAAAAAATCTATAATCAGGATGTTGGGTGGGAAAAAATATTAATTAAATATCCATCTTCAGATAAAAGCAAAAATTAAAATTAGGAAGTAACTTAATTGAAATTTATTTAGTAATTTATTAAACTCTCAAAATTGAAGGAACACAATAACAAAGTACCAATGCACCTGTTGTGCGCTGTGGTTGTGGCTGCCCCTGCGGGTCAAAGAACAGATTTAGTGCAACCCAAGTGCCTACTCAGGAAGGAGGTGGGAGAGGAGAGTTCAATAGTGATGTTGCACTGATACAGCTGGTTCAAGGAGCACAAGCTGCTAGGGTGCAGAGCATCAACTCTTGAGTCCCCAAGCTGACCTGGAAGCCCACCAAAGTCACTCCTACCAAAACAGTTAGAAACAAGGAGGTAGAACTTACTTTGTATGTGTTTGACGCTGTGTACCACCAAGAGTTGGTCCTGTCAACCATGATGGAGAAGGTTAAGCCTGTGCTTGACACTAGCTAAAGGCCTTACGTCAGTGATGGCAACCAGGAAGAGAACAAGGAGCTTGAGTTCTACTGAACTGATGAGGAACAGTTGGTGTTAAAAAAGGTTGCAGCCTTCTACAACAAGGTACCCATTCCTTGAAAGCCTGTCATAATCAGGATCCTGGCTTGTCTGAACCCACAAAGCCCTCTCAGAAGTGCATTCCTGAAATAAAGCGCATCATCTTGCTCAGGCTTATGTGGGAATCTGGTGACTACAAGGCAGCTGTGGCTCTTGTTGGGGTGGATCCCAAGTACGCCTTGAAAACCTTCAACAAGTTCATCAATACTGGACATGTCTTTGCCGCAGAAAAATCCCTGTGTGTGTCCACTATGCTCACCAAGAGCACAAATAGGCAATCTGCCAGTGAATAACCTGAGATTGCCATCCTGAAATGGCAAATATACAGGCCATGGTTAAATCTACTTTTGGGGTCAAGGCCTCAATTTCCTTTTACTATCATCTGGTGAAGGGAATGTGCTTTTCCTGGAAAAAGCTTGGGGTATCTTCCTATAACAGAAACAGCCCAACCAATGTTGAGACCCGTAAAAAATACACTGAGGCATACACTGCCCTCAAAAACAAGGGGACAGTCAAATTTTACTATATTGATGAATTGGCATTTGCCTCATCTATGCACAATACATATGAGTATGTCCCAAAAGGCTTCAATGACGGTGTAGCTTGGCGTGCTGCAGTCTGCGCCACAACCTATTCAATGGTGGCTCTCCTCAGTCCAAAGGGGATTGGGCTGTATCAAATGATAATTGGGTTCTCACAATAGCCATACCTTTCTATCATTCCTCTGATTGGTCCAGGAGCACCTGAGGCGCACAAGTCTAGGCTTCACCAATGTAATTGTGCTGGATAATGTTGGTCTCTATAGTGTGGCAGATATTCTTGAAGAATTTCCATCAATTGACACCAGCATTGCAGTGGGCCCCCAGCAATTGGCCACGGCAAATTCATGTCTTCTCTTCCTCCCTATCTATTTGCCCTTCCTGAATCCCATCAAGGAAGTTTTTGGATATCTTAAGCAAGTCATCAAGCAAGGGACCCCAACTGGGGCCAAGGACCTCTTTGATTTTCTGCAGGCCAGGATCTACACCCTCCCAGCTGAGACTGTGGCCAAATTCTATGGTCACACTGATCTGTTCATCCCTGTGTGCCTTGCCAAACTGTCATGGCCAGAGGCTGTCATGTACCAAGGAATTGAAGGGGGGCTTAATCCATCCAGATAACGGGTAACAAAGGCCCAGTAGAGGAATGGAGCTTAACAGGTTAGGTAAAGCAATCCAGTAGCTAAGGGGCGGTAGGCACCAAGGTTGGGAAGGACAACTTTGGCCAGACTTAGGATGGTCAGGATGATCATCCCAGCTCTACTGTGGTTGTAGGGATGAGGGATAGGTGGAGCAGGGGAGTCATAGAGAATGTCAGTCATTCCAGGATCTGGACCTGGCTGGTAGTCCATGGGTGTAGGTCTAGGGTGTTACTCTAGTCTTCTGGTTTGACTTCTGCTCAAGTGGTGTATAACTTGAAATTCTAATAAAGCAAATCAGAACTGAAAGATTCATTCACTTTATTTGATATTGTCTGCACTTGAATTAAGTGTGAGGAAGTGAGTTTTATACCACTTGTCTGGTCTACCTTAGAAAATACTACTGCCTACTTTTGATGAGCTTTTGGTGCCCCAACTCTTGGGTACTGGCTTCTGAGAAGTAGTGAAATGTGGCTTGGGAAGTGTGGATTGAAATTGGGGTAACTTGGTCTGGGCAGGGGAATTCTGTTGGTGGCTGATGGATAATTGGCTGACATCTTCAGTCTGGGATCTTATTTGGTTGGGTGATGAGGCAATTTCTTCCTCAAGTTTGGCTTTGGCTTCAGAACTTTTTGAATTTTGCAGCTCAATTGAGGTACTTTTCACAACCAATTTATTAGTTGTGTTAACAGCAGCACCAGTAGCTGCAAGATTCTCAACTAACACCTCAGTGCAGCTGGGGTGATTGGGGGTGGCAGGAACTGTGGTATTTTTAACTGCAGATGCAGCAGCAGAAATCTGGATTTTTTTAGATCTGCTGGTTACATTCTGCAGCAGATCCGCTTGATAACAGATCTGCTGCAGAACCCAGCAGATCTGATTCAGAACGGCATTGGGTGCACCCAGCCCAATTTTAGCATTGGGACTGGGTGACCCAATGCCTGTGGGAGTCGCAAGCTCCCCAGGGCCTGCGTTAAAACTGGCCCCAGGAACAGACCTGACTTCAGGCCAATTTGAACTTCCCAAATAGGCCAGGGCAGTTTGAATTGGCCCTTGCCTGCCCTGGTGGGTGATTGGGGGTTTAAATCCCCCAGCGGGCTTTTGTGGCTGCCCTCGCTTTTGCTTGGCAGCTGGGTGTAGGGGTTCAAACCCCATTCCCATCTTAGGCAGGCTGGCCCTTACACAAACAGCCAATCAATTAAAGGCTTTGTGTGTCTGCCTTTTTTATATTCTCTAATTTACTATTTAGGATTTATTAATTATCATTTTATATTTAGAAGCTTCTAAGCCCACAATCACATTCAGCGGGACCATCAATGAAGGTTTGTAATTTATCTATTTTATATTAATCTTTTATTATGGCATCTGAGGCTATCCCAAACACTCAATACTGGATTACGTGAATATATTTATATCACTTTTTTCAAATAAATATAAAAATCAAATTAAAAAATTAAATGTAAAATGTACAATTATAAGTAAATTTTATTAAAGTAAATCTATTTATGCTTTTATAAAGACCTTCTCTGGAATTTGTTTTGTAAAACTTGTTTGCTAAAATAAAAATTGTAAAAATTATTATAAAATAAAAATAATCTAAAATGTAAATACATTTATTAAAAGAGAGGATTTATTAAGAGCACCTGTAATGGGTTTGGCAGTATGTACCCACCCTGCAATGGAGGTGGTGCACAACCTCCACTGCCACACTGTAGATGTTAGATACACCCTGATTGAAATACTCCTGCCTGCCAGTGAAAGGCATTAGGGTCAGGTGGGAGTGAAGCAGCAGCTTTTCAGGTGGGGCTACAGCCCGTAAATTCCTGCCAGGACCAAGGCGTCTTAGATTACGTGGTTGACCAATCTGTACCTGGGGGGAACTTCTTCCTGTCTAATGAGAGCTGGGCCTTTTCAATACCAAGAAGGACCCTGTACAGGTCCTTGAAGTTTGCATCATCCTTAAGTAAAAGAGGAACCCCAAGTAAACCACAAGGTGAAGCCTTTGCTGGGCAAAGGCTTTGGTAAACTCACACAGATTATTGAACATGATACTAATCTTCTTCTCATGTTTTGTTTTAGCAAAGTTGAGATCCATTGACAAGGGACCCCTGTCTCTTCAGCACTCCATGCCATCCTGAAGTCAGAAAGGAGGATTTTGGTCTTCTTGATGGCTGTTGCGTCTGCAACAGCCAATTTTCCCACCTTGCGCCCTAAGTTCTCCAGCAGGTAAGAGAGTGTGTGCTTCACCAGGAAGCAGAAGCAAGCAGTAGCATGGGCCCAGCCATTCTCTGGTATGTTCTTGAATGAGAGCGTTGCCAGGATGTCCCAAATAAGCTCAATGAAGTTTACATATTAAACTCCACTGAGGGATACCAGGTCCAGGAAGACCAGTTGGGCATCCTTATAGGCAGTAACTGCCCACTCAGATGCCCCCTTGGCATGTGTTAGCTCAGCCAATGCCTCCTGTGACACTTTAAAGGACTTGTGGACTCTAGTACTCCAGCTTGCACAAGACAGGAGGGGACAGAAACAGCAGCCTTATCACATGATTGGCGTAGTTGGCATAAAACATGGCAGGGACAAAGAGGACCAGGGCCTGGCAGATTTCACTGCCTATGTTTTCTAAAAAAAGGTGAGAATTTTGGTATTTTATTAATTTTGTTTTCTGGTTACCTTTGTGTGTTTCTTTCTTGATGGCGGCTTCAGCTAGCTTATCTATTCTTGGTGCAAGCAATTGCGCTGGCAGTTCAGTGTCCTCTTTCTTGGCGTGCTTTGGTGGCTTGCTTTGCATACATCTTGGGGTCGTCAACCCAGACAGACTGTGCAGAAAGATTGTACACCTTAAACTAGAGGCCCTCAACCACTGTCTTTTTAATGTTAAGAAGACAATCAATTGTCTTCCCAGGGGTGTCTGGTATTTTGTTCATAAGAGCCTTTCTGGACAACTTGTCTATTTTGTCCCCTTCAAGGATGGCAGATTTAACTCTTGCTTTGACCTTGCAGCCAATTTCTTTGATCTCTGCAATTGCAGAGTCAAGATCTGTCAGGGCCCAGAAAGCCCTGAACAACCAGCTTTCCATCCTAGAGGCAAACCCCTCACAGCTTGGGAACTCCTACCAAGTATTCCCCAGGGCCAGAAAACCTACCTTTTGACTTATAAATGGCCCAGGATTTGAGAGGCACACAAGCCTCAAATCCCTGGCTTCAATTCTATTAACAAATTTGAGCCTCTCAACTATTGGGAAATAGAACATCAGGAGCGTGATTTTTCAATTGTGCATTTGGGTGCTTGATTAAGTGTGGGAACTATAAATAACTGTGACGCCTTGGCATGCTGCAATTCAAGAAAAGTTCATATTATAGCAGCTAGTGAGCTCTCACCCCTTGCCCAAGTACGCAAATTCCAGAGAAAATTGTAAGTTTAACTGCAAATGATGCCACCAGTCCTCTGGTGACACAAAAAAATACATAATCTCCAGTAAGTATAAGTAGTGAGGGGGAGAAGTCCTCCTCACTGTTGACATCTTAATAAAGCAAGTTTATGCCCAGAAATCATTATTTTATTGCAGAAATTGTCTATTTTTGCTCAAATTTAATTATTCTCTTTGCATCCATTTGTGAATCCACAACACAATACAAACTTGCATATCCTTATCCTCTTGGCTACACTCCTGCTGCTCCAGTCAAACCACCCTGTGCTCTTGACTTGGGGTACTTCCACCCCCACTATCTGGATCTGCCACCTACTATGAAGAAGATTTCTACTGCACCTTCCCTTCCCAATGCGCCTCCTGCCCAGGACTTCAGTAAGTTGGGGTTTGTCTAAATCACAGTATTGGGGCTGGCCAACCAAGTTGTGCCCCATACTGGGAGTTGGTGCCCCCTAGCCGCTGCTCCCAACTACCTGGCTTATATTGCGCCTATTGTGCACATGGCCTTCCAGGCCCAGCCTGCCTCCCCTGTTAGAGTCCAGTTGGACTCTGGTATGGGCTGTGACAGTATGCCAACCATATCTAAACTAGTAACTCTGGGCCCCTATTCTTCTTTGATTATAGGGGCATCTTGTATACTTTTATTTTTGACCTCAGCTTACTACCTAAGACAGTATTTGATCAAGAAACCAGAAAAGAACAAATGCTAAGAAGAAATTGTTGCCAAGTCATCCCAGGTCCAGACTGAGACCATCTCCACCTCAAACCAGAATACTGCTGGCCCCACAATCTTTCCTGACCTTCCAAAAATGGATTTGGCTGGCTTCAGAAAAGGAATAATCATGATAAATGCCTTGTTCCATTCCCACCCTGAGAGCTTCAGAGATGATTCTCAGAAGGTTATGATGGTGGCCGCCCAACTGAAGGATGATGCCAGAGAAACCTTCCTGACCAGCCTTGAGGAAGACCCAGACCTCATACTCTCCTACAATCAATTCCTGGGGAGAATGAACTCTGCAACTACCTCCTCTGGGGCCAAGATCTAAGCCTAAATGGGTATCATCTGCCTGACTCAAGGAAGGGACAACCTGGAGACCTACATACAACAATTCCTAGGCCTGGCAGAGGCAGCTGAGATTTCTAACAGCATATCAGGTCTACATTTCAGAAACGGTTTGAACCTGCACCACGCCAGCCTAATGAGACACCACTGATGCAACCTCCCCAAAGACAAGCTCCTGGCTATTGCCAGAGGCATGGACTTCAGCCAACCACAAGGATTCTATACTGGCCAACCCCGGGACAACCAAACCCCTGATACAAGTAGGCCCTGTTTGAACATGACCCCTGAAGAGTACCAACACCACGTCAGAAGTGGGCTATGCTTCTATTGTCACCAGAGTGGCCACTTATCCAAAGATTGCACTAGCTGCTCCAACAGAACCCAAGAAGCCACCATCTCAGCAATAAACAACGCTTCCCAGTCTTATCCTATCATTAACACTGCTTTATGTTATCATGACCAGGAGGTGAACACTGTAGCCCTTCTAGACAGTGGGGCAACCCTCAATTACATGGAATGTAGTCTAGCTGAGAAACTGGATGTATCAATCCAGGGAAACTCTAAATGGTAACCTTGGGTAACAAGACAACAGACCTGCCCCACAAATGCAAAGAGTCTGTCTCCCTGAAGATAAGTGGGAAACTCCTGCCCGCCAGATTCCATGTCATGGAGAAGCTTCCCAAACCTGTAGTGATAGATTTTTGTTGTGATCTGAGGCGCGGCACAGAGTCACAACGGGAAATCCTAACCTTAGTATTGGATTTGTACTAAGTCTTGGTTATAATGGCAGGGAAGGCTATATGATTACCTTGTGGCCCTGATTGAATAATATCTGCTAGACATGGTTAGAGAGGCACCAAATTACGTGGAGACACAAAGACAAATATGTGAATAGAACTTAAATTTTATTGGGTATAAAGAATGGGGTTATATACTGTGTAGCTTTACCATAAAACAGTACATGGATGGTAGGATCACTTGCCACAAGCATGAGTGGGGCAAGTGAGTTGTGCAGAATCAGGAAGTCAAACAATTGAATTTCCCAATTTGGAGCTAGCCTCATTTTGAGGGGCAAAAGCAAAAGAGAGGGATTTGTCCTCAAAATAACCCATCAAAGGCAAAATCAAAACATGGTGAGGGCAGCATTCACATCATTGCCCCCCTCTAGATTAGCCTTAGGGGGGTGGTACTTGTGGAGGAACTTGGTGTGCACACAAGCAAACAGTCAACCACTAGAGAGGAGTTTCACAGTATACTCTGACCCTTGCTTGAAGGTCACTTCCAAGGGCCCAATCCACAACAAGTCTAGCTTATGAGTGTGTCTGTAAAGCCCCAGAAAATGAGGGAGTATTTTAGCAAGATAGGGTACCAAGTTGGCAATTTGGAACCCTGTGAGCGCCGTCACAATGGGGTAGACTGTCATCATCCATCTAAAGACCTTGGCGTGTACGTTAAATCTTCCAAAATTACTGGCAAAGTACGTAAGTACGTAGAATACAAAGGTGTATATTGCTACATGCTGGGTGGAGCAGGGCAACACCAGCGTGGGCCAGGGGTACGTCTCAGAGGAGTTTAGCTGTGCAGGCTCCTCATAGAAGTACTTGTTGGGCAGTTTATTGTAGGGCCTATGCTGGTGGGTGTACTGGTGGCCCCCAATGCCAAGGCAAGCTGTGAATACAGCTGAGAAGATCAAGTGGTTCATCTTCTGGTCCTGGGAAAGGGCAGACAAAGCTTAGTGTCTTAACTTTCTGTAGAGTAAAAGTTCTGGTTTTGATTTATGTGATACTATTGAGGGGTAATTTCACTCAATGATAGCATAAACTATCATCAAGTGATTGAGATTTATTATATACTATCATCCTTAGTGGGGCATGAATAGTACAAAGCAATGGATAGGGAACCCCAAACACTTGGTGTTGTCTGGGATTCCCATTTTGGATTGGGATGGAAGTGGTTTGGAAGGCAATGAATTGCTGTCCTTGGCATTACATGGAGTTGGGGCATCTTCAGGCACATTTATGCAGTTCAATTCAACTTTTGCAGTTGATGCATTAATTGTAGTGCTGGGTTGCTTGTCAACCCCCTCCCAATTTTTTAAATTCCAAATTTGGGCAGCAGTTCCCCCTTCATTTGGGTTTGGGGAAATTTCTTTTTGGGTTTCCCCTTTTGGCAATTTCCTCATTCAGCAGCCTGGGTGGGAGACTGGCTGGTGGTGGTGGGCAGGCAGGGGCTGGCTGGCTGGCTGGCGGGTAGCGGCCGCGCCCGGGATAGCTGGCTGGCGGCAGGCGCGCGCAGGCAAGCCGCCAGGCCCAGCGTGCAGCCAGCAGATGGCTGGCAGCTGGCCGTGCAGCCCGCGGACGGGGTATAAAACCTGTCCAAATTAAAAACTTTATTTTTAATTTGTGTTTTCTGGCCTTGGCTTCCTGTGGCAGTTTCCCAATTAGGGGGAACTGCTGCCATTTTTAATTTTGTTTTAACAATTAATTGTACTCAAAATATTATTCTGAGCCACAGTGATGTCAGGAATATTCCTGGCAGTTGCTTCTCCTTTCCTTCTTGGCAAACCTGTCCGTTGGCAATACTGGGCAATAAGTTCAGGAGCGTTGGCGAGGTTCTTTACTGGTTCCCATGAGTTTGATTCTGGCGGGTAACCTACCCATGAAACTAGGTACTGGACCTGGTTGCAAACTTTCCTGTATCCTAGTATGGCCTCCACTTCCCACTCTGGGGTGTGTTGTAGGATTGTTGGCGGGGGGTTGCTGTCTTTAGTCTGATGAGCGTGGGGACTTCCTCTTTCTGCCTCTAGTTTGGATACATGGAAGACGTTGTGGGCACTGGAGCGGTCAGGGAGCTGTACTCTGTACGTTGTGTCAGAGATTTTCTGGAGTACTTTGAGGGTACAAATGTGGCAGGGTCCTAGCTTTCTGCCTACTTGGTTAATCTTGAGGTTCTTGGTGTCAAGATACACATTGGAGCCTACTTCAAACTCTGGATTGGCACGTCAGTGTTTGTTGGCTTGGACCTTGTACTTTTGTTGGGGCTCCCTGAGGTTGCTCTGTAGATGTTTCTGTGTATCCCTTAGATTTTTTAAGTACTTGTTGACTTGAGGTTAGGTCCCTGGGCAGCCTTTAGTGGGAATTCCTTGCAGAGAGAAACCGTAGTTGGCCGTGAATGGGGACATCTTGGCTCACAAGTGATAAGACCTGTTGTAGCTAAACTGGGCCAAGGGTAGTAGTTCCTCCCAATTATACTGCTTAGTGTTGACGTAGGTGCAGAGATAAGTTTCCAGTATCTGGTTAACTTGCTCTGTTTGACCATTGGTTTGAGGGTGGAAGGCTGTTGACAGGTTGAGTTTTACTTGGAGTTGTCGCATTATTTTGCCCCAGAATTTGGAAGTGAACTGGGTTCCTCTGTCTGAGACAATGTCTTTGGGTAGACTGTGATGGCAGTAAATGTGGTTGAGGAATAATTGAGCTGTGGAGGTGGCCAACATTCCTGATGAACAAGCAATAAACTCTGCAGCTTTGGTGAGGCGGTCCACAATAACCAGAATCCCTGGGAACCCTTGACTGGGAGGTAGGTCTGTAATGAAATCCATGGAGATAGATTCCCATGGCATGGATGAGATTGGGAGGGTTTGAAGCAAACCCTGTGGCTTCTGTGTGGATTGTTTGTTCCTCATAAATGAGACACATTGTGAGATGTAGTTCTTTACTTGGGGAAATATGGATAGCCACCAGAAGCTGATTTGAAGATGCGCCATAGTTTTCTTGATTCCTCTGTGACCACTTAGCAGGGCGTCATGTAACTCCTGTAGGACCTGATTCTGAATGACTCCTGGGGGTACCACCAATCTATCAAGTCTTTAAAGGAAGCCCTTGTGGATAGAGAAGTGTGGTTGGGTTTTGCAGAGCTCATTTTGGCAATTAGGCCCTGGATGAGTGGAGAGTCCTTCTGGGCGTTCTTAACCACCTCCTCCTCCAAGGATGAGAGTGGTTGGGAGGCCCCAAGGACGGCCAGCAAAAACTGATTGGTGTCTAGGACTGTTCAGGTGTTGAAGTGGCTGTAGGACTGGTCTCTGTCATTGTGGTCTTCTTGTCTGCTCAGGGAGTCTGGTGCGTTGTTGGTGTGCCCTGGGATGTAACTGATTTTGAAGTCGTAGGAGGACAAATCCAGAGCCCATCTGGCAAGTTGTTGGCAGATCTTTCTCTTTTCTGTGAAGTATAGAAGGTTCCTGTGGTCAGTGCGGACAATGACAGTGTTCTTGGCTTCCTCTAAGTATCATCTCCAGTGTTTGAAAGCTTTAACTATGGCCATGAGTTCTTTTTTGTATACATTGTAGTTTTGTTCACAATCCAGCAGCTTCTTAGAGAAGTATGCCACAGGGTGGTATACTCCAGGCTCCCCTTCCTGAAGCAAGACTGCACCTAAGGCAAATTCTGAAGCGTCAGTCTCCAAAAAAAAAATTAGAACTCAGGGTCAGGTTGTTGGAGTACCAGGGCTGTTGTGAAGGCGGTTTTGAGGGTCTCAAATGATTTCTGTGCCTCCTCTGTCCAAATGTAAGGAACACTTTTGGCAGTCAAGGATGTGAGAGGTTCTGCTATCTTTTCAAAATTCTTGATGAACTTACGGCAGAAGTTAGCCAACCTCAGGAACCCTCTCAATTTTGATTGGGTGTCTGGGGTCTGCCATTCAATTACTGCTGCAATTTTGGATGGCGTAATGGCAAAGCCGCCTTTCTGAATTGTGTACCCCAGGAATTCTACCTCTTGTTTGAGGAAGTCACATTTCTCCCTTTTACAGTATAGCTTGGCCTGGTGTAAGCGTTCCAGGACCTTCTTTATGTCACAGAGGTGTGAGGCTTTATCCTTGGAGTACACTAAAATGTTGTCTAGGTAAACCACTACACAGACATCCAAGAGGTCAAAGAGAATTTTGTTCATCAGGGCTTGGAAGGCAGAGGGTGCATTGCAGAGTCCAAAGGGCATGACCAGGTACTTGTAAAAGCCAAAGACTGTTCTGACAGCTGTCTTCCACTTGTCCCCTTCTGCAATTTGGACCTGATTGTAGGCATTGCAGAGGTCAAGTTTGGAAAAGACGTAAGCTCCTGTCAGGCAATCTGTTAGTTGCTCTGCGGAGGGAACTGGATAGTGATCCTTCACTGTGATGGCGTTGAGCGGACTGTAGTCTACACATGGGCGTAGTCCTCCATCCCCTTTCTTAACAAAGAAGATTAGTGAAGAGCAGGAGGATTTAGAACGTCTCATGTGTCCTTTGGCCATTAGGTCAGAGATGTATTCCTTTAGTACCAGACCTTGCGCATGTGTGGTGGGATAAACCTTTCCCTATTTTGGGGTTTCACTGGGTAGAAGGTCAATCCTGAGATCACTTGCTCTCCACTCTGGGAGACCTTGCATTGGGACTTTGCTAAAGATGTTGGTGTACTCTTCTAACATCTCATCTAGGTGGGGAATCATTGATATGGGCATGACTGTGCTGGTGGGCGTGGAGTTACTCCCCAGTGGTGCCGTGCTGGTCTGTCCCTGACTGGAGATGTTGACCTGATGTGTGTCCCAATTGATGTTGCATCTGGCTTCCTGCCACCAAGGCATTCCTAGTATGACAGGGAAGGCAAGGTTCTCTAGGGAGGAGAAGTTTAGTTTAAACCTCATCCCCCTGATTTCCACGGCAGTTGGTTCCATGACCTGGTACACTGGGGGAGTGCTCCCATCAGCCAGCTTGGCAGTTCCCCCTGGTATGGCCTGCTTGCCAAGATCTTTTACCAGGAGGTGGTTGATGAAATTCCCCATGGCTCCTGTGTCAAGGAGGGTGGTAGTGTGTATTTTCTGGGTATTGGAAGCCAGGGTGATGGGGACAGTGGAGTAGAGAGAATTAGTTGCTATATTACCTTCTTCCTCAGCTGCCATAAGGGGCTGGGGATTTGAGGGGGGTTTAAAAGGGTTGGGACAGGCAGTGGAACAATTCATCACTGTGTGACCTGCAAGCCTGCAGTACAGATAGAGACCTTGTACCACACAGCGGGCCTTCTCTTCATTGGATAGCATAAAGCCCCCCCCAGGTCTAGGGATCACCCCAAGACAGGGAACTTTAGCGTTGGCGGGAGGTCCAGCAACCTCAACTTGAACAGAGTTGAGGTGGGTGGCCTTGGTGGGGAGGGTATTTTCATACCGTGCTCCCCAAGTTTGAACGTCTTGGATGACCTTGTTGTAAGCCTCTGGAAGCTTATGGTGGAGGAGGAACTCCTGGACTTGGGGTGAGAGCCCTGCATAATACAAGTAGCAGGCTTCATCACTATCCAGGTTGAGAGCCCCCTTGATCTTTGAGAACTGTTTGGTGTAGTGGGTAGTGGTAGATGTTCCTTGTCTCAGAGAGTACAGTTTCCAACAGGTATCATTTAGATCCTCAGGGGAGCTGACTGAGTCTAACAACTTCTGGCTGAAGGAGTTAAAGTCATGGCGTAACCCCGTCTCTTTTAGTACAATGGCAGCAAACCAGTCTTTCTATTGACCGGCAAGTTGATTTGCCACATGAAGAACTTTTTGGACATTGGTGGTAAAGCGGGCTGGCTCTGCTTCAAAAAAGGTGTGCAAGAAGAAGAGTAGGGTAAATATTGCTTGTTTCTCAGAGGAATGGATTGTGGATTTAGAAAGTTGACTGAGGATAACATTCTGAACCTGGTGGGTACTGATGAGTTGTGTGGCCTCTCCTCTAGATTGGAGAGCCAGAAAGCAGCAAAGACAAGTATAACATACAAGTAGGAGGGAAATCAGGAATGAAAGGCATATCAAGGTAAGATATCCAAACATTGTTGAGCCTGAGGCTGTTGGTGTAAGCCCCAGTGGTGGTGCTATCATACTGTAAAGCCCCAGAAAATGAGGGAGTATTTTAGCAAGGTAGGGTACCAAGTTGGCAATTTGGAACCTTGTGAGCGCTGTCACAATGGGGTAGACTGTCATCATCCATCTAAAGACCTTGGTGTGTACGTTAAATCTTCCAAAATTACCAGCAAAGTACGTAAGCACGTAGAATACAAAGGTGTATATTGCTACGTGCTGGGTGGAGCAGGGCAACACCAGTGTGGGCCAGGGGTACGTCTTGGAGGAGTTTACCTGTGTGGGCTCCTTGTAGAAGTACTCGTCTGGCAGTCAGGTGTGCAGCCGGCCGCGCAGCCCGCGGACGGGGTATAAAACCCGTCCAAATTAAAAACTTTATTTTTAATTTGTGTTTTCTGACCTTGGCATCCTGCAGCAGTTTCCCCAATTAGGGGGATTGCTGCCATTTTTTATTTTGTTTTTTTACAATTAATTATACACAAAATATTATTCTGAGCCACAGTGTTGTCAGGAATATTCCTGACAGTGTCCTCCTACTCTGTATTGATAGTACAGAAAGTGATCCCCAATGTTGAACTCAGGCAGGGGAGATTGTCCAGCATTGTCAGGAGAGAGCTCAAGCATCTTGGTCTTATATGCAGACGTGTAGGCAGAAGCCTGAATATCAATGATTTGATTAACTAGATCTTTGATACACTCATCAGGGTTCAGGGCCTTATCAGAGGAGAGTAGGGGGGCCCCAAGAGCAACAGAGTAGTAGCTTCACAATTATACAACATAGCAAAAGGGGAATACTGGTGAAACAATGTTTGCTAAGGTAATAGGCAAAGAGAGCAGCAGGTACGTATAGATCCCAGTTGGCAGCGTCAGAATAAGTGATTTTCCTCATGATAGAAACCAGAGTTGAGTTTGCGCGCTCAACCACCCCATTGGTGGAAGGATTATAGGGGGCAGAGAAAGACTGGTGAGACCCCAAGGCTTCAACAACAGAGGTTACTAACTTGGCGCTGAAGTTAGTCCCATTTTCAGACAACAACACTTGAGGACAGCCGTAGCAAAAGAATACATCTTGCAGCAGAAAGGTGGCGGTTGTCTTGGCAGTGATATCTTTAGTAGGGTGCGCTTCTACCCACTTGCTAAAATGATCAACAGCAATTAGGATAAAGCGGCAACCAGAGCAGGAGCAAGGGAGAGGTCCTACAGCGTCAATACTGACAGTGTGAAATGAGTGTTGAGGTGGGACTAGCTTGAACTCATGGGCGGCAGCTCAAGGTTGTTGGAGCTGGCAATCATGGCAACTAGCAATAATATCTGGGATCAGCAGGCAAAAAATTCCAGAAGTAGTTTTTCTGGAGCCAGGAATAAGTCTCAGCAATTCCTCTGTGCCCTGTCTCCATATGAGCTTGAAGTACCACTTAAAGGCAAAGACTAGGCCTTACATAAGGCAAGTAGTGGTCTTTTTCTTTCTTGAAAAGCTGATTGTCACAAATGAGTGTGTCTTTGGATAATTTAGAAAGGGTAACTTGGACTTTTTCTGTCTTGTTCTCCCACAAAGAAGGATATCCTATTAGTTTGTATAACCTGTCAGCCTCATCAGGGTGAAGAGCAAGGATAGGCATTCTGGACAGCCCATCAGCATTCTGATGTTGAATCCTGGGACAATGCAGCACATTGAAGTTGTATCCTTGCAGGCAAGAGCACATCTAGCTAGTCGTCCTTCTGGTTCCTTGAGTTGTTGTAACCATTTGAGAAATGCGTGGTCAGTAACCACAGTGAAATGGGTGTCATACACATAATGCTTGAACTGCTTGAAGGCATGCAGCATAGCAAAGCACTCTTTCTCTGTGACACTTTAATTCTTCTCATGCTTTTTTAGGACACAAGAAGTATAAGCTACAGGGTGATCCACACTCTCATCATCTAGTTGAGCCAAGATGGCTCCAATGGCCAGGTCAGTAGCATCAGTATATAGGATGACTTCCTTATTGTAGTCAGGATATACTAAGATAGGGGCCTCCTTAAGCTTTTTCTAGAGGGTCTCAAAGGCTTGTTGCTGGCTGGTGGTCCATTCAAAAGGGACATTATGTAGCAGCTGGACCAAGGGTTTGCTAGTGTTAGAAAAATCAGGGATAAATTGTCTGTAGTATCCCATCATACCCAGAAAGACTTGAACTTCTTGTAGGTTGGTGGGCAGAAGCATTTTATTGATGGCCTCAACTTTCTTATTCATGGGGGAAATTCCAGTCTGAGTCACCTCATGCCCCAAGAATTCAAGGCGCTCCTTGAAGAAGGCACACTTAGATGGTTTTAACTTAAAACCAGCTTCTTGAATCTTTATGAACACTTCCTTGAGATGGGCCAGGTGGTTGGTAAAGGTAGCACTAAAGATAGCTATATCATCTAAGTACACTAGGACACATGAGAGCTTCAAATCACAGAGAATGGAGACCATGGCTTGCTGGAAAGTAGCTGGAGCATTGCAGAGTCCTTGCAGTATTTGTGTAGGATCAAACAACCCCTCAGAAGTAATTAGGGCAGCCTTCTGTCTATCCTTGGGGGAGAGATCAACTTGCCAGTACCCAGAGGCTAGGTCCATAGCAGAGAAGAACTTGGAGCCCTCAAGGTGGAAGAGAGCATCATCAATGCAAGGTAAGGGGTAGGAATCCTTTTTGGTTAAGAAATTCAGTTGTCGGTAGCCCATCACAATACAATGACCTCCATCCTTCTTTTTCAGTATGAGCAAGGGAGAGGCCCATGGACTTTGGGAAGGGGCAAGCAGTCCAGCGTCTAGAAGTTGTTTGAGCTCTTTAGACACCTGAGCATCCTCTACACGGCTGCGGCAATAAGGTTTAGCGCAAAAGGGGGGAGCGTCACCAGTATCAATATGGTGAATGACACCTTTGGCTAGACCATAATCAGTGCTACCCTTAGCAAAGATATCCAAAAACTGATCCAGTAGGTCAATCACTTCTTTCTGTTGAACCAGAGATAGCTGCAGAAAGTCTTGAGCAGTGAACAAAGATAGGACTTGAGGTTTGTCTTCAGGTAAATTAAAGTCCTGTAACGTACCAAAGGGATGTAGTGATAGGATGTCAGGAGAATTCAGCAACTTGCCATAGCCAATGACCTGCTCTTGAGACACATGTATAGGGAGATAAGTTAAGTTGGTGACCAGCAATTGACAGGGTCTTTATGAGAGACATCCAAGATTCCTGGACAGAGATAGGGTTTGTTGTGTCCTAGCAAGGGAGGAGAGTATAACTCTAGGAACGTACGCTTGGGTAGCTCATATGATATTTTGGAGTCTAGGATATCCTGAGATCCAGGGGGAATGGTTACAGTATTTTAGAGAGAAAACACCAGTGGGATATTCTAAGGCACATGTCTTGAGGTGCTTCCTGGGAACTTTAACTGGCTCTTCAAAGATCAGAGGGACTTTGTACCCTAGGATGGAGAGGTAAAAATCCTTCAAGTTGATAATCCCATTGTATCCCCTAAGGAATTGAGTACCAACTAGGAGGTTGTAGCTCTCATTCTCCAAGACAACAGCAGGTGCGTCCAAGAGTAGTTTGCCAAACTGCATGGGAAGAGCAGAATAAGCTCCTATAGCACAAGTCATGGATAGCCTAGCTGTGCCATACAACTGGTGATAGTTAAGGTTGGGGGTAAGTTTGAGCTTCTTGACAAGCTTTGAGGAGACAACATTAAAAGGAGATACAGTGTCTAAGACAGCCTTAATTTTCATCTTTTGGATGGATATTTTCACACAAGGGGTAGTACAATCAAAGGGAGGGAGGACAGCCAAAATTTCTTGAGATTCTGCTAGTTCTTTGTCCCACTTTTTGATCATGCATTTTAGGCCCGGGAATTCCTTATAGACTGTCTGGAGAGGGAGAAAGACTGAGACATTTTTAAACACAGCATCAGCAACCTCAGCAGCTTCCTCAGAAGATTTTACAAGCATAAGGGATCTCTTGGCTTGGGTGAGGTATGGGCAAGCAACAACCTCTTTGGCTTCAGGCAGAGGCTTGGCAGTTATTGTAGTCTTCCCAGAACTTAGCTTATAAGGGACTTCAATAGTTTCAGGGACAGTCAGGACTGAATACCCATAGGCATCAGGATCTTCCATATCAGAACTGTTCATGTCAAAGTCATCAGATATGTTGTGAAGCAGCAGCAGAATGGGAGGAGCCTTGGTATCAGCAAGCTCAGAGTCAGCAATGGAGGGGGGAATTGAAGGAGACTGGGAAGAATTGTTAACTGAGAGTATCTCCGCCTCTAGATTGACTGTTCCTTTCCTGTCTGTTCTTTGGTATCAGCCCCTTCAACTCAAGGATTAGTACATACTCTGGAATGGTGACCTATCTGTCCATAGTTATGGCAACCATGATGTCAAGGAGGATTCTTCAAGTTCATGGTGAGGATATGTGGGCTACGTGAAGACAAACCAGAGGTAGAAGCGGCACAATTCTCCTGCACAACTGCCCCATAATGGGTAAGGTGCATATCCTGCAACAGTGTCTTTATGCTCTTCATGGAAGAAAGCATGGCTTTATGGGCCTTGAAGTGAAGACACAGGAGCTGGTTAACCTTGAGGGCTTGAGCGCAAGCCATGCACACTTCATGTGTGGTCAACTGGAAGCTTGTGATCAGTTGTTGTCCTTCCATGTAGAATCTATCTGAAAATTTAGTTAGGTTCTCCTTTGGCTTGAAAGCAATGTGCATGAAGGTGTCCTTCTTCACTTCCAAACTAAGGTCACCACCAAATCTGTCAATCAGAAGTTGCTTCATATATTCCCAAGTCTCAATGGTGGGCAGCTCTGGCACTGCTACCTCTTGACAGGTTGGATGCAGACAGGTTAGAATGTGTTCCTTCTTGACCTTGTCCAAGGCTCTTCTCATGGCAGTTTTGTAGATAGTTAGGAAAGCTGCAATTGTCAAGGTTTTGGGGTCAAAGGCTTGCTTAAAGATAGGCTTGAGATGTGCTTCTGTGGTTGGGCCACCATTGTTGCTATTGAGTGCATTTATGTGTGGGGATAATTCTGCTTTGGATTCAGTGGGGGGCTGTCTATCCCATAGCTGACAAACACTCTCTTCAAGGGCAGTCATGGTCTCAACAGTGCAGGCACCTGTATTGGTAGCTTGAGTGGTCTGTTGTGCAGTAGCATCTAAGCGTTGACCTTGGGTGGTCACTATTGTGGAGAGCTCATCTAGTTGAGAAGTAAGGGATGGCCCCACCAAAAGACAAGGGGCAAACCTGACATTCACTGAATCAATTAACTCACTCATTTCTTGTACATCTTTATCAAGCTCAGAGTGGTCTTGTTTCAAATGATCCACCTCATTAGCTAGAGCTATCAACTCTCTAGTATAGTGAATGTGGGGAGCTCCTGACAAGCCAGGACAACAGCCATCTTCACCAGCAACCCCAGTTGGAATAACAACAGACACTAACATCTCACGCAAGGTAGCAACCTCTTGATGTAAGTCAGCAACCTGAGTCGTCAGAGCAAGCACTTGAGGATCAGGCTGAGAAGCTTTGGTAGAGCAATCCTTACTGTGGGTGGACGCTCTTAACTCTCAAATGGCATCCCATAGTCTCTGTTCTCTATCTTCTAACTCATCAGATGGAGGAGAAGGCAGGGCATCTGGTTTGGTGGTAGACAGTTCATTTACTTGGGTCTGGAGTTTAGCAATGGTAGTAGCAGTAGCAGCCCTTTCTTGATTGAATTCCTTGCCAAGTTTGTGGAGGCCCTTTGCAGCATGGACAGCTACTTGCTATAATTGTTCAAAGGAGTAAGCACTGAACTTTTTGAGTTGCTGCACAGGTTGTTCAAAATCAGTGAGATAGGCGTTTGGAGTGAAATTTACTTGGGTGCGCCAGGGCTGTTCCAACTGGTGAAACCCATGTAGACGCTCTCTGACATACTTGGGGATAGACTGGAAAAAAATTTTGATTTAATTGACCAAGCAGAATTTGGAAGTGACAGAATTGTGCTGATTGTCTGATACTAAGGAAAACAGGGAGTGAATCCACTGTTGATAGGCCGCAAATTGATCCCAGTGATGAGTGACAGCAACTTGTAGAGATGAAATCTCCTGAACGTGGAGCCATAATACCATTTGATGATGGGCTAAGGCAGTTTTTACAAAGGATGACAATAATTGTTCAGCAGAGCCAGCTTCTGAGAGGAGACGCTATGGAAATTGTGGAGCTACAATCAATTTGTAGTATTCTGCTTGGCTGAACTGAAGCTGGAGGCAAGGAATAGCTCCATCACAGGCTATCCCAAGGGCTACTGCCATGACTTGTTCTAAGCCAGAGGTACCCAAAGGGTAGGCCACTAGGCGGGGACCACTCCTGAGGTTCAGCACAGTAGAGATAATAGGTGAGTCAGTGATGTCTTTCTCAATAGAAGGACTGGTAATTTCAGGCAAAGTTGGCTCTTGTATGGGAGGAGACAAAGGTTCTGAAAAACGTGATTGTGTCATGAATACTGCTATTCACCATGTATAAATTTTGCCTTTGGTGGGCCATTTCAAAGACAAATCTCTCACTTTTTCTTTTGCCTCTCAAAATGAGTTGATTACTGAATCAAGAAATATAATTGTTTGGTTTCTTGATCCTGCACAACTCACTTGCCCTACTCATGCTGGTGGCAAGTAATCCTACTGTCCTGGTAGTATTTTGTGGCATTCCTAACCACTATATATTCCATTTTGTATTCACCAATAAAATCTAAGTTCTATTCACATTTTTGTCTTTGTGTCTTCAGTACTTCTGTGCCTCTCTCTAGCCACAACTAGTGGAGATTATTCTTCCTGGGCCGCAAGGTAATCACATAGCCTTCCCTATCATCTAACTGAGACTTAGTAAAAATCCAATCCTAAGGTTAGGATTTCCCATTGTGTTTCTATGCTGTGCCTCAGAACACAACAAAAATGGTGCTCACTACAGGGGCTGTAAGCTCCTTGGTTATCCCTTTTGCATCCATGTTTTCAGGTCCTTTGCCTCCGCCTATACAAGAGCTGACTTCACCTGAAATTACTAGCCCTCCTATTGAGGAAGATATTGCCAACCCACCTATTACCCCTACTATACTGAACCTTGGAAATGATCCCTGTCTAGTTGCTTACCCCATGGGCACCCCTGACTTAGAACAAGTCATGGCAGTAGCCCTTGGGATAGCCTGTGAAGGAGCCATCTCTTGCCTTCAGCTTCAGTTCAGTCAAGTGGAATACTATGAATTGATTGTGGCTCCTAAAATTCCATAGCATCTCCTCTCAGCGGCTGGCTCTGCTGAGCACTTACTATTGTCCTTTGTGCAGCCTTCCTTGGCCCACCATCAAATGGTGTTGGGGCTCCACATCCAAGAAATCTCGTCTCTACAAACAGCGGTTACTCATCACTGGGACCAGTTTGCTGCCTACCAATAGTGGATCCATTCCCTTTTTTCCTTGGTATCTGACAATCAGCGCAACTCTGTTATCTCCCAGACCTGTTTGGTTAATTCTATCAAACAAATGTGCCAGTTCATCCCCAAATATGTGAGAGAGCGTCTACACAAGTTTCATCAGCTAGAACAACCCTGGAAAACTCAAGTAGATTCCACTTTAAACGCTTATCTCACTGACTTCAAACAACTTGTACAGTAGCTTAATATATTCAGCACGTATTCATTTGAGCAACTGCAGCAGGTAGCAGACTTTGCTGCTAACAGCCTTAATGAACTCAGTGCGGTGTTTGATCAAGAAAGAGCTGTCACCGCTGCTACTATAGCCAAACTCCAGAGTCAAGTGAATGAATTAGCTATGCCCAAGCCAGATGTTCTGTCCTCTCCCCCTTATGATGACTTGGCAGATTGAGAGAAGAGAATATGGGATGCTATTTGAGAGCTATGTCCAACTACTTGCAGTCAAGGACGTCCTGCTGAGGCGCCTAAATATGACCCCCAGGTGCTTGAGTTGACTTCTCAAGTTGCAGAGCTACAGCAAGAACTTGACACCCTACGTGAGATGATGGCAACTGCTGCTAGTTCAGTTGGGTTTGTTGACAAAGATGGTTGCTGCCCTGACTTACCAGGAGCCCCTCAAATCCAATGTGCTATGAAACTAATTGCCCTAGCTAACAAGGTGGATCAATTGAAGCGGGACCATACTGAACTGGATAGAGACGTACAAGAGATGAATGACTTGATCAACTCTGTGAACAACAGGTTTGCCCCTTGTCTCTCAGTGGGGCCATCCCTTACTTCTCAACTAGCTGAGCTCTCCACAATAGTGACCACCCAAGGTCAACGCTTAGATGCTACTGCACAACAGACCACTCAAGCTGCCAATACGGGTGCCCGCGCTGCTGAGACCCTGACTACCCTTGAAGAGAGTGTTTTTCAGCTATGGGCTAGACAGCCCCCCTCTGAATCCAAAGAAGAGTTTTCTCTGTGTATAAATGTACTCAATAGCAACAATGATGGTCCAACTCCTGAAGCACACTTCAAGCCTACCTTTCAGCAAGTCTTTAACCCCAGAACCTTGACCATTGCAGCTTTCCTAACTATCTACAAAACTGCCATGAGACAAGCATCAGACAAAGTTAAGAAAGAACATATTCTGACCTGTTTACATCCAACTTTCCAGGAGGTGGTGGTGCCTGAACTACCCATTATTGAGACGTGTGAAGATATGAAGCAGCTACTGATTGACAAGTCTGGTGGTGACCTTAGCCTGGAAGTAAAAAAGGACACTTTTATGCATATTGCTTTAAAGCCTAAAGAGATGCTAGCTTAGTTTGCCAACAGATTCTACATGGAAGGACAGCAACTGATAACGAGCAGACAATTGATAGCCCATGAAGCTTACATGACTTGCGCTCAAGCTCTCAAAGTTAACCAGCTTCTGTGCCTTCACTTCAAAGCTCATAAGGCTATGCTTTCTTCTATGAAGAGCATAAAGACGCTGTTGCAGGACAGGCACCTTACCTATTCTGGAGCAGTTGTTAGGGAAAGTTGAGCTGTTTCTAACTCTGGTTTGTCTTCCCATGGTCCTTGCATTCTTACCATGAACTTGCAAAATCCTCCTTGACACCAAGGTTGCCACAACTGTGGTCAGATAGGTCACCATTCTCAAGTCTGCACCAACCCCTGGGTTGAATGAACTGATCCAAAAGAGCAGGCAGGAAAAGAACAGTCAACCTAGAGGCAGAGACACTCTCAGTTGACAATTCTTCCCAGTCTCTTTCAATCCCTCCCACTATATCTGACTCCAAGCCTGCTGAAAATGAGGCTCCTCCTATCCTCCTTTTTTCCATGATATCTCTGATGACTCTGACCTGGATAACTCTGATACGGACAACGCCAATGTGTATGGGTACTCTGTTCTTGCTGTTCCAGAAACCATTACAGTCCCCTATAAATTACACTCAGGAAAGACTACAACTACTGCTAAGCCTTTGACTGAAGCCAAAGAAGTTGTCTCTTGCCCTTACCTCACTCAAGCTAAGAGGTCTCTTGTGCTAGTGGAGTTGTTAGAAGAAGCTGCCAAGGTTGCTGACGCTGTCTTCAAGAATGTATCTATTTTGCTCCCTCTCCAAAATGTTTATAAGGAGTTCCCAGGATTAAGATGCATGATTGAGAAGTGGGATAAGGAACTAGCAGAGGCTCAAGATATTTTGGCTGTCCTTCCACCCTTTGGTTGCACTACCACTTGAGTAGAGATATCCATTCAAAAAGTGAAGATCAAGGCCGTTTTAGATACTGGCTTGCCAGTCAACGTTGCCTCCTCCAAGCTTGTGAAGAAACTCAAAATTGCCCCTGACCTTAATTATCACAAGTTGTATGGCACAGCTGGACTGTCTATGACCCGCACCATAGGGGCGTACTCTGCTCTACCCATGTGGTGTTTGGCAAGCTTCTCCTAGCTGCGCCAGCAGTTGTCTTGGAAAACAAGAGCTATAATCTCTTAGTTGGCACTAAATTCCTTAGGGAATATAATGGGATAATCAACTTAAAAGATGATTACCTCTCTATTCTGGGATACAAAGTTCCTCTGATCTTTGAAGAGCCAGTTAAAGTTCCTGGGAAACGTCTCAAGACATGTGCCTTGGAATATCTCACTGGGGTTTTCACCCTCAAATATTGCACCCACTCTTCAAACATGAAATTTACACCCATGGCTTGTCCTGCGTCTGAAGGGATCCCTCTCCTAGCCATGTCCTCTGTCACCATCCCACCTGGCTCCCAGGCCATCCTAGACTCCCAGATATCATATGAACTACCTTAACAAACCTTCTTGGAGTTGTAATCTCACCCCTCTTTAGGGTGCAATGAACCTTATCTCTGTCCTGGAATCCTAGATCTCTCCCATAAGGACCCTGTTCAATTGTTGGTAGCCAACCTGACTGCACTCCCCATGACCGTTTCTAGGGGGCAGGTTGTTAGATATGTCAATTTGTTGAGCACTCCTGATGTCCTGTCTCTTCATCCCTTTGGCACATTCCAAGATTTTAATCTACCTGAGGATGAACCCCAAGTCCTATCCTTGTTCACTGTGCAAGACTTTCCACAGCTATCCCCAGTTCAACAGAAAGAGGTGCTTGACCTACTAGACCAGTTTTTAGATATCTTTACTAAAGACAGTACAGATTATGGGTTGGCCAAGGGCATTATTCACCAGATTGATACTGGTGATGCTCCTCCCTTCTGTGCTAAACCATATTGCTGCAGCCGTGTAGAGGACACCCAGGTATTTAAAGAGCTCAAACAACTGTTAGACGCTGGGCTGCTGGCACCTTCCCAAAGTCCTTGGGCATCCCCACTACTCATCTTAAAGAAGAAAGATGGAGGTCATTGTATTGTGATGGACTACTGCCAATTGAACTCTTTGACCAAGAAGGACTTGTACCCCTTGCCGTGTATCAATTATGCTCTCTGTTGTCTTGGAGGCTCTAAGTTTTTCTCTGAAATGGATCTGGCATCTGGATACTGGCAAGTTGATCTGTTGCCCAAGGATTTCCAAAAAGCCGCGCTCATTACATCTGAAGGGCTTTTTGAGCCTACTTGCATGCCGCAGGGACTCTGTAACACCCTGGCCACCTTCCAAAGGGCCATGGACTCCATCCTCTGCAACTTGAAGTTGTTGTGCATCCTAGTATACTTGGATTATATAACGGTTTTTAGTGCTACCTTCACCAACCACCTGGCTCATCTCAAAGAGGTGTTTCTAAAGATTTGAGAAGCTGGTCTCAAACTAAAACCTTCCAAGTGTGCCTTCTTCAAAGAGTGTCTTGAATTCTTGAGCCATGAAGTAACCCAGACAGGGATTTGCCCAATGACTAAAAAGGTTGAGGCCATTGATAAAATGCTTCCGCCCACCAACCTGTGAGAGGTACAAGTCTTTCTAGGGATGATGGGCTACTACAGACAGTTTATTCCTGACTTTGCCAATACTAGTGAACCTCTAGTTCAGCTGTTATGTAATGTTCCTTTTGAATGGACTGCTAGTCAACAACAAGCCTTTTAACCCCTTAAGCAAAAACTCAAAGAGGCGCCAATCCTAGTGTATCCCAACTATGATAAGGAGTCCATCCTATACACTGACGCTAGTGATCTTGCTATTGGAGCTATTCTGGCCCAACTAGACAACAAGGGTGTAGACCATCCTGTGGCTTACACTTCCTGCGTGCTAAACAAGCATGAGAAGAATTATAGTGTCACAGAGAAGGAGTGTCTTGCCGTGTTGCATACAGTCAAACAGTTCTGCCACTACGTGTATGGTACCCATTTCACAGTTATCACTAACCACGCTTTGCTTAAATAGTTACAACAACTTAAGGAGCCAGAAGGGAGCTTAGCTAGATGGGCCCTACGTCTGCAAGGTTACAACTTCACTATGCTCCATTGCCCTGGGATTCAACATCAGAACGCTGATGAGCTATCCAGAATGCCCATTCTTGCTTTACATCCTGCAGAGGCTGACCAGTTGTACAAACTTCTTGGATACCCTTTTTCTTGGGAGAGTGAAACAGAAGAGGTCCAACTGGCCTTGTCCAACCTATCCAAAGATACCCTCTTACGCAAGAATCAACTCTTCAAAAAGGTACAAGATCAGTATCTGCCCTATGTACGACCCAGTCTTTGCCTCTTGTTAGTGTCACAAGCTCATAAAAAGACTGGGTATGGAGGCATTGCTAAGACTTTTGACTGGCTTCAGAAGAATCACTTCTGTGAAAACCTTTTCCTGCTAATCCCATATGCCATATCTAGTTGCCACAACTGCCAGCTGCAGAGGCCTCAAGCTGTTGCCCATGAGTTCAAATTAGTTCCCCCTCAACATGCTTTTTGTTGCAACCAAGTTTCCAGACTTGCCTGCTAATGTATCTTACAATACACAGGGGGTGCTTGATGAGCTGCCCCTTGACGTATCTAACGTTATGGATTAATCTGATGGCAATATCAAATGGCGGGTACTTCATCCTAATTAGGAGCACTGCCAATTTGACTTACTGATTCCTGCACAAGTTATTCCTCAGCTCCAAACCTTACATGGAACTTTCTACTATGCCACCCCCTTATGGCCTTGTGGCTTTTACCATATAGTATATTACTCACAATACTCTACAATAAACAATACCTTATTCTTATTATTCTGTCCTTTCTATTGGACTGTTGTCTTCCCCAATTCCAAATACTGAATCCTTATTGGTTCAGTTGCAACATTTTCATACTGTCAGCATTGACGTGGTAGGTCCTCTCCCTTGCTCCTGCTCTGGCTGCCACTTTATCCTAATTTCTGTTGATCATTTTAGCAAGTGGGTGGAAGCTTGCCCTACTAAAGACATCACTGCCAAGACTACTGCCGCCTTTCTTCTGAAAGATGTATTCTTCCGCCATGGTTGCCCTCAGGTGTTGTTGTCTGACAATGGGACTAACTTCAACGCCAAGTTAGTGACCTCTGTTGTTGAAGCCTTGGGGTCTCACAAGTCTTTCTCTGCCCCCTATAATCCTTCTACTAATGGGGCCGTCAAGCATGCAAATTCAACACTGGTCTCCAACATAAGAAAGCTCACCTACTCTGATGCTTCTTATTGGGACCTATACTTACCTGCTGTTCTATTTGTGTATTGCCTTAGCAAACATTGTGACATTGGGTACTCCCCCTTTTCTATGCTGTATGGGCAAGAGGCTACTACCCAATTTCTCTTGGGGGCCCCCTTCTTTCCCCTGATAAGGCCATGAATCCTGACAACCACATCAAGAATCTAGTCAACCGCATAATTGATATACAGGCCATTGCCTACACTTCTGCATACAAGACTAAGATGCTTGAACTTTCTCCCAATAATGCTGGATGCTCCCCCTTGCCTGAATTTGATGTTGGCAACCATGTTCTTTACTACCAACATAGAGTAGGTGGGCACTCCCATAAGCTGGACACTCTGTGGATCAGCCCTTTAGAAGTGACCTTCAAATGAGGGTCTGAATACACTGTGAAGCTCCTCTCCAGTGGTTGTCCTTTTTCTCAAGTGCATGCCAAATTCCTCTGCACGTACCACCCCCCTAAGGCCAATCTAGAGGAGGGCAATGTTGTGAATACCGCTATTCACCATGTATCAATTTTGCCTTTGGTGGGCCATTTCAAAGACAAACCTCTTGCTTTTGCTTTTGCCTCTTGAAATGAGTTGATGACTGAATTAGGAAATAAAATTGTTTGGTTTCTTGATCCTGCGCAACTCACTTGCCCCACTCATGCTGGTGGCAAGTAATCCTACTGTCCTGGTAGTGTTTTGTGGTATTTCTAACCACTATATATTTCATTTCATATTCACCAATAAAAATTAAGTTCTATTCACATTTTTGTCTTTGTGTCTTCAGTACTTCTGCGCCTCTCTCTAGCCACAACTAGTAGAGATTATTCTTCCAGGGCTGCAAGGTAATTGCATAGCCTTCCCTGTCATCTAACTGAGACTTAGTACAAATCCAATCCTAAGGTTAGGATTTCCTGTTGTGTGTCTGTGCCGCGCCTCAAAACACAACAGGTTGCAAAAGGGATAACCAAGGGGCTTACAGCCCCTGTAGTGAGCACAATTTTTGTTGTGATATGAGGCGCAGCACAGAGTCACAACAGGAAATCCTAACCTTAGGATTATATTTGTAATAAGTCTTGGTTATAATGGCAGGGAAGGCTATGTGATTACCTTGTGGCCCTGATTGAATAATATCTGCTAGGCGTGGTTAGAGAGGCACCAAATTACATGGAGACACAAAGACAAATATTTGAATAGAACTTAAATTTTATTGGGTATAAAGAATTGGATTATATACTGTGTAGCTTTACCACAAAACAGTACATGGACGGTAGGATCACTTGCCACAGACATGAGTGGGGCAAGTGAGTTGTGCAGAATCAGGAAGCCAACCAATTTAATTTCCCAGTTTGGAGCCAGCCTCATTTTGAGGGGCAAAAGCAAAAGAGAGAGATTTGTCCTCAAAATAACCCATCAAAGGCAAAATCAAAACATGGTTAATGGCGGCATTCACAACAGTAATGAATAATATATAGGTTCACAATACCCTGGAGGTGAAAAAATTATCAGGGGAATTGGATAATCAGGGAAATTGTTGAGATGTCCTTAGGAAATCCTAAACCATAATTATGAACAATTTAACAATCCCTTGAGAATAACTAATGATGTCAGGAATTAGTTCCTGACAGTAGTAAACCCAAAGTAGAAGTGAACAATAGATGGGGGTAAAAATTTATCTTTATTTAATGTGTTTACAAAAGTTTTCAAACCTGTTGAGATAAATGTATATTATTCAGTTTATAACGCATGAACTCAGTCTAAAAAAACAAAGTGGATCCAAATCTATTGTAATTTAATATAAATTCCTTGATTTTTGATTTTTTTAGGCTGAGTTCATGTGTTCTATACTGAATAATATATGTTTATCTCAACAGGTTTGAAAACTACTGTACCAAGTATATATAGTAGGGTGAGAAATTGGGAGAGGGAGAATTGGTGGGATGGAGAACCAGGAAAATAGGCCAGGCTTGGCATCAATACAATTATTAGTATCAATACCAATATTGGCTATTGATTTTTCACCCAGAAGTAGAGATCAATTGAGTGATAAGATTGTTGACATCACCTTCATCTAGGGTTCTGAACTTAGGCACCAAGTATGAGCTTTAATTCTAGAATCAAATGCTTTGTTTGCTGCCCTTATTTGCAACCTTCAAAATACCTGATTCCTAAGGAAATTTGATCAGAATCCAGAATGCTCTGGTGTTCACAAGTTCTTGATCAATTGATTGTGTGATGTCTAATGTGTAATTGATTCTGGATCTGACTTTAAACTTAATGTTCATCAAATCTATTATTTATTAGCACATTTTCAACACTCACAAAACTCTGTGATGCAGTCAAGCATCCGTATCCTGGCAGGTTGACATCAACTTTGCCAACAGGAAAGTTATCAAATGGTTGCGGGCTGTCAAGCTTTCAGTCTTCTAAACTGGCGGCTCACAAAGGGTTTTGTTCAGGATTCAGGTACAAAAAAATTGTCATTTCTGACAATGAAACTGAAGTAAAGATGATAAAATACTAAAACTAGCCAAGGTAAAATTTGTGTGAACCAAATTTTCATTTAAGTTTTACTATCATAATGACAATACTGTCATTATCAACATAGCTGGGGTTTTTATACTATCAATTTTAATGTCTCTAAAATTTGCTGGCTTTAGGCCCACAGACATTTTTCCAATGTGACTTTGGCATTTGGTGGACTTTATGGGCAGCTAATTTTGGGTTGTCTGGTGTTGTGAATAAAAAGACAACACTCTATATTTCTGCCGCTATTTTCTACATCACACAGCCTGGCCAAATACATAATTAATTTTTTGTGCTGGAGACTGATATTTATGGATGCTTATTAGATAGTTTATTTTTAAGTTTTGCCTTAACCTTCTTTAGGAAAGTGGCCTCTTCTGTATAGGTTTATACCTTTGATGGTGTGTGTCTGGGAACCAATTGTGGATGGCTGGCCTGTTGTTCTCAGGGATAACTTGGGCCAGGTTTTTTGTGGGCAGAGCCCACCACAAGAGAGGTGCTAACTTGAAAAGGTAGGAAAAGGACTTTCCCACCCAAGACCACGGGCCGGCAGCCAGGATTATAGTGTCAATCACCCCAGTGAGGGTGATGTACACAATTCCAAACATCTTACCTGTGTGGTCAGTTGTCAGGGATCCAACCTATGGGGGGTTCCTGAGAGCTTGTGGGCTGACAGCCTGCAGGCCCAGCAGGGAGAGCCCATCACAAGATTGGGGCTAACTTTACAATATAAGATCATGATTTCCCAAAGACTGCCCAAGGTCCACTTACAGGCATCATATAATCAATCAGTCCAGTGAGGGTGATATACATTACCCCAAATATCTGGGTGGAAGTGGATTCATTAGGGGCAACAGATTCTTGCGGGTGGTTGGGCCGCAGGGTGAGAGGCAGTGTCATTGAAACCAAATATACAGGCAGGAAATTATACTTGCCGCAGAATAGCAGAGGGGGCCAGATAATTTTGGTGCCTTTTCTGTAAAGGACTTCTGTCTCTCTAGTTCTAGCTTCAGGGTTGTGAATTAGGATTTCCTCTAGAGTAAACTCCAAATATGCCGGGTTAGGTGGGTAATTGGTGAAATGTACTGGGCTAAAGAGAGCTCCTGGTGGACAGTAAAGTTGGGCGGCTGGTCTGTGGTTTCTTGGGGTAGGTGAGCGTGGGGTGCTGAACTGCAAGATGTAGGCTGTAAATGAAGTAGAACTAATAACAAATAAGGTATGATCTGGTTGAACCAAAGGTTCATGTCACTTTATTGCAAGAATGGTGATGGGCATCTTCCTGGCGGTTCAGGGCATAAGTATGCCCATCTGTCATGGTAAAACTTTCACAAATTCTCTTGGCCCGGGTTTTCTTATTCACTAGGTCTTCCCAGTCCTTGGTGGCATTTATTGCAGGAGTTATTTCATTGGCTGGCTTGAACTGAGAATGCTCAAATTTCCTAGTTGGGTTGTGGGATTGGTTGTCTCTGGGTGGCCTGCGTTCTATGGGAAGGTTCTCTGTTTCCCCTTCTGCGTGAGCCCAAGTTATTTTGGGATCTATGGCTGGACCCGCCTGCTGATTGGTCAAGTTAACAGGAACCTTTAGCATGGAAAGTGTTGATGTAGGTGAATTTGATTCATCAAGCTTCAAAGGATTTTCCAAAGTCAAATCCTGCTCTAGTTTGAGCCCAAAAAACTGTGGGCGGCTGGCCCTGTGGACTGGCGGCCCGCGGGGTGTCGGGGTTCAAATCCTGTAGTTGAGGCTTTTCAATAAGCATAGTCAATAGGAGTTTGTCACTTGTGACATCAGTAGAAAGATCCAGGGAGTGAGCAGGAATAGGTTTTGGGGTCATGAGCGGCTCCATGTGGACATTGTAAGTGGGAAGGTAGTTGAATCTTCCTCTAAACAGCTTGGGAGTTGAGAAATTCCACGGGCCTTGGCAGTTGTATCTGACAGCTGATTGTATCTGGGCCAGGGGGTCAAGTTTGAGTATTCTTTCTGGGGTATAGTCCTTGTATTTGGGCTTCAGAGGATATTTTGTGAAATAGACTGGGCCAAAGAGAGCACCTGAAGGACAGAAATTGACATGCAGTGGGACAGGAGGACTGAAAGATCTGGAGCTGATTTGGTAGATGGCAAATACAGTTAACAGTAATAGCTGTGTGAGCCAAAATAACATAATATTTATTTAAAAATGGCAATAAGGTTTGAGCGCAGAATCTATAGGCATATATAGAATCCTGCCTCCAAACTTAGTATTTCTCATGATGGTTTCATCAAAATATCAGAAAAATACAGGCAGGTGACCAGGAGGCCCGGGTGTGGGAGCGGCAAAATGGCATCTCAGTTGGGTGCTCTCTCATTGGTCAGACTGTCCAAATTGGTCACTTGATTTTCTTGATTTTTGGCTGTGGTCACAGGGTCGGGCCTAAAGCCTGTGATTTCTCTTGGAAGAGGAATTTGATTGGTCATCTGAGAGAACTTCAGATTCATGAAGTTCACAGAGAAACTTTCTCTGCCTCCATTAGGCAATTTGAGAAGCTCCTCCTCTGGTACCATCATAATTGAACCTGCTCTGGTATTCTGGCTTTGGAACTTAGCAGGGGCTTCAGCTTGCAGAGACTCAATCTCAGAAAAACATGGGCAGGCGGGCCCTTGGTCCATGGGGCTGGCGGCCTGCAGGAATTCAGATTCAGGGTTCAAATCCCACCCTTGGGACCGGGTTTTCAGGGGTAAAAAATTGTCAATCCTGACAGTGTGCATTATACTGAGGACAATGTTTGTTTTAGAAAATCTCCTTGGGTTTATGAGCAGGTCATCAAACAGTCTTTGGATTCAAGCCTGAAAAAAACATGGATGGTCGGCCTTTTGGCTCTCTTGGCCTGTGAGCCATGTTTTCTGAGAACCAGGGTTCAATTCTTGGTTTTGACTTGTGCTTAATACTAGAATCAAATGTCATTCATGACATCGTTGGTAACTTTATGCTAATGTCTTTCTTCTCTTATGCATCTGTAGTCTGGGCTTAAGAGGATTTAATCCTGAAAAATGTGGACGGCCAGCCCCCTGGTCATCTGGGCTGATAGCCGTGGGTGGTCGTGACCAGGATTCAAAGCCCACTTCATATCTTGGGTTTTGAGAAGGGAAAACTGACATTTATGACAATCACAGAACAATCCTTAAAACAAAAAGAGTGTTGGGATTGGCAAATCTGACAATCTAAATATAAAGATTACATAATTGTCACCCTTTCTGAACTCACCTTACTTTCAGAATGCCTTTCAGAAAATCTCTTGTGCATCTGAAAATACATTGATCCCTTTTCTGTTTCACAATTACCTTAAAGGCAATTTACAATATTCAATAAAATTATTTTTTCTTTTTTATTTATTTCTTTCTCATAGCCACACTTCATCACTAGCTCTACATATATAAATGTAGCTCATTTTCTGAAAATAGTGTCTCATAAAGTAGATATGTCTATCTATTTCTCAGGCTAATTTAAACATTATATAATTTCTTCTTTCAAAATAAAGATATTATCTATTTTAATATTATTCTCCCCTTTTTGATAACTCTGCTAAAACAACACAATTATGAAACTACTATATGAGGCTCAACAAAACTTGAAATATATATTTCATCTTTCTCAACCATTTATTTCTGATTGAAATCCAGCTAGTTTATAAACATTGTAGCCACATTTCTAGTATATATTGTACAACAAGATCAGAAAAAATGGCTAACTGGCTTTTAAATAACAATGTGATCTAGAAATAATCATAAAAATCTCACTCTCACATTTTTAGCCAGAGTTTAAACAGCCATTATAAACCATGCTTTTAGACAGGCTAAATTGATAAATATATTAAATTCAGAGTTTGAGTTTAACTCTTTACCAAACCAATTTATAACAATATCAAAGAATCATAATAAAAAGTAGGATTTATTATATACCTGTTATTTAAAAATTATAATAGTAAATACTAACATATTTATCAGTGGATAAATAAACTCATAACTTTAGTATATAATATAATTTCAAGCTACTAATTAAGTACTAGACAATATTTTTTATAAAAAATTTTTACCTGGAAATTAATACTGAACAATAAAGACAAAAAATTGATTAAAAGAAACATGAATATATTTACTTTTATAAAATATGTATCGCCAATCGATAAACAGACATAGAGCTACTCAAATTCAGTATATTATCCTTTGTTATAACTTTATGGGTGAAAATAAAATCTATTCCTAGATGAAAAATCACTTTTTTATTTTTATCCAAACTAGCAGAACGTAGAGGGACGTTGAGCAATAAAGAGAGAGCGATGCTTCTTGAGAGCAGGCTTGAGGGAACGGTGAGGCAGGGGGAAACGAAGTTTGGGCTTCTGCTTAGTGTTAGATAGGGCATTAGTAGCAAACTTACGAGAAGTTGCTGGATGTATGCACGACGAACATCTGCAGCCTTAACTTCAGCTACGCGAATGATTTGAACGGATCTAAAGCGAGCGCGGTGACGGGCAGCCATGTCAAGGTCTAAAATTTAGGATCAACACATTAAAAAATATTACAGCAAGCTTCAACGGCGGCAGCACGGGTCATCTCACGGTACTCTTTATACATGTTGTGAGTTCCGGAGCGGGAATCGTAACGAAGCCAAATTCCGAAATTCTTGACAACAAGAGGCTTTTTTTCGTGAACCTAAATTTGTTTAGAAGTAATTCAGATGGATAAAGTACCTGCTTGATAGAGACGATCTCACCTGAAGCCTTCTTGACCTTGGAAACTTTTTTAAGGAAGTACCAGTAACGAGACTTGGCAACAGTCTCATTAGGAGCAAAAAGACTCATGCGGAAGAGTTTGGGGATGGGCTCTCTCTCAGTTGGGAGCTTGCGCCCGATCACTTGGTACTCATTAAACTAATTTTTGTGTTAATATTGCAAGTGTTTATTTTTTTTTACATACCTTACCCATGCCGTTAGATAAGAGTCAAAGGATGATTCCTCTAGTAAAGAGGGGGTAATAAGAGAGTCGATAGAATTTATGATGGCTGTTAGGGCTGCTTCGGCCAAGCTCCGGGCAGCCGCGGCTCGCTTCTGGCGCTGGGCCTCGGAATACAAATACCTATTTTAAATTAAATTATGATACGCACGTTCTGATATAAGCGGCCTAAGGCCGGATGCTAGCCGAGGCCGGGTCGAAGCATCCCAATCAGTAATATTTTCACATTTTATTGAACTATGGCTCTCATTTTCCACCACGTCAAATATAAATGCTAAACTAAATTTGACTTTTTATAGTTTGCAATTAAAACTATAGTGCCATACTGAATGATTATTTAAGCTTTTTCTGGCAGCTTATCATGTTGTCTCCAAAGGGCTTTTTCACCAATTAATTTGTTAGTATAAAGAGTTATGATGTAATAATATCTCGGTTCGATCTTAGAGTCCGCGGCAGTGAGAAAATACTCCAAAAACATTCTGGATCATAAAATCAATCCTTATGTCACAATCTAGGCTTCAAAATCAAAAATAAAGCTTTAAGTGAACCAATATTACCAGAGTATAGCACCAGGGTTGGTAAGGCTATATTTTTAGATAAAACTAAAATAATTCAAAACTAAAATAATTCAAATCTAAATTTAAATGAAAAATGTGACCAAAGCGTATCCTACACATTAGCAACCTTTAACTGAACAAAATTCAGGCTAAGAAAAATTTTATATTTAAAATAATACAGTAGGTTTGACAGCTGTGAGGATGAATAAAATTAATTCATCTGTAACCAAAATAAACTCAAACTTAAGTGAAGCATAACTCAGACAAGTTACAGATTGCAAATAATTTGAAAGTAACTTATAAACTGATAGAATGTCAAATAAATAACACAACAATTGTCAGGGCCCAGAATTTCCTAGACAATCAGCTAGCCTGTCTAGAGATAAAACAACCAACAGCATGAGAAGCATTGTCAGCTGCCTTCCTGGGAGGAAACACCTCTTTCTGATCATGAATGACCTGGGGTTTGTGAGGCTCACATGCTGCAAAACCCTGACATTGAGCCTAAACACAAATTCAGATACAATTACTATAGGAAAATAGTAAATTGGGAGGACAATTGTTTGATTGTGCAATCAGGCGCTCAATTGCTTGTGGGATCTAATAATAGCTGTGACACCTCAGCATGCTGCAGCTCAAGCAAGGTTTTTGTTATGCTGACCAATAATCATCCATCCCAAAGTTCAAGTACACAATTTTTGGTCAAAATTGCCAGTTTGACTGAAAATGATGTCATCATATCCCTGGTGGCACAAAAGGCTGCACTTTTGCCAGTAAGTATAAGTAGTGAGGAGGAAAAGCTCTCCTCACTATTGGCATCATAAAATAAACAACTTTATGCCCAGGACCTATTATTTTCTTACAGGAACTATCTATTTTTGCTCTAATATAATTATTCTGTTTATATCTATTTGTAAATTTACTACACACTATAACCATGCCTATTCATTTCCTCCTGGATCAGCTCTCATCACTTTGGTCAAACTATCTAGAGTTCTTGACTTGTAGTTCTTCCATCCTCACCATCTGGATCTCCCTCCTGGTCACCCTAGAATGTTCATTCTGCCTACCATGAAGGGAATTCCTCTCACTCCCCCCCTGCCCAATGTTCCTCCTGCCCAGGGCTTCAGCAAGTTGGAGGTTGTTTACATCACAGTATTTGTCAGAAATATTCCTGACAAAACCAACCAAAGAAATAATATTTTTGTCACCATTGGACCCAAAAGTCAAAAAAAACATTTGCAGCAGTTTTCCCTGATTGGGAAAACTGCTGCAAAACAGAAAACCAAATAAAAAGAAAATAAAAAACAATTTTTGGACTTCAGGTTTTTATAGGCCAACCACAGGCCGCGCGGCTGGTCACCAGCTGTCTGCAGACAGCATGGCCAACCGCCAGGCACCTGCCAGCCACCCACCTAGCCAGCCAGCCAGCTACCCAGCCCGCTCCCACCAGCAAGCAGCGGGCGGCATGCCTCCCACAGCAGAACCATTCACCCCTGTTGGATGGGAAAATTGTCAAAACAGGAAAACAAAAAAGGCAATGGCCCCAACACCAAATTTGGGGGAAACTGCTGCACAAATTTGAAATCTACATAATTTGGATGAGGCTTACAAGCAGCCCTGCCAAACAATTATTGCAGCAGCTTCAAAGATTGAACTGAGGCGCATGAAGCATCCAAATGTTTCCCAGTACAATGTAAAACATGGATTAATAATTCATTAGCTGCAAACCCATCCCACTCTCATTCTCAAAAGGGAATTCCAGACAAATCCAAGTGTTTGGGGTTTCCTCTTCAATATTTTTCACTATTCATGCCCCATCAAGGATGATAGTATATAATAAAGCCAATTCACTAGATGATAGTTTGTGCTATCATTGAGTGAAATTACCTCAATAGTATCACATAAATCAAACAGACTTAAACCATAAGAAGTCAAGACACTAAGTTTTGTCAACTCTTTCCCAGGAATAAAGGAGATTAATCACCTGATCTTCTCGGCTGTCCTCACAGCCTGCCTTGGGATTGGGGGCCATCAACATTATCAACCACATGGGACATTTCAAGATTCTACCACAGAGCACTTTTACAAGGATCCAGCACAGCTCAACTCCTCTGATCAGTACTCTTGGCCCACACTGGTTTTGCCCCAATCAACTCAGTTCATAGCCATCTACACCATGTTTTACTATGTACTTACATATTTTGCTGGTAATTTTGGTCAATTTAACATTCATACTAAAGTGTTCCAATGGCTAATGACAGTTTACCCCATCATAACATCACTCACTTGGTTCCAAGTTGCAAACTTGGGCCCGTATCTTGCTAGAATACTTCCCCAATTGTTGGGTCTTTACAGTATTAGGGCTGGCCAATCAGGTTGTTTCCCATACTGAAAGTTGGCATCCTTTGGCTACAGCTGTGAATTAACTTGTCAGTGTAGCACTAATTGTGTACAGGCCCTTTCTGCCTTATCTGTAGGAGTCCAGCCGGACTCTGGTATGAGCCATGACAACCATACTCAGATAAACTATGAAATTTTATCAGGATACCAAGAGTACTGTGATGCCTCTTCAGGTGAGTGAGGGGCAGATGCAGGTATGGGCATGACCTACCAGATGATGAGACCTAAATTTACCAGGTAGGAGAGGGCTTGCCCAGCCATGGCCCAGGGTTCAGCTGCTGGCAAGATAGACTCAATCAACCCTGTGAGTACCAGGTATAGCACTCCTAGGAATTGACTACTCTGGCCAGTGGTATCAGAAGTGTGGGGAGGGTTGAGACAGTTGGTTTGGGATTTAAGGATTGTTGAAAATTGCACCATTAATGTTAGTTTGATATGAAATTCAAATAGTGATATGTGCAAAGATTTGGTTGGTTTTGCTTTTGAATTTGAGAATTCCTTACCTTCCTTAAATAAGTCAACACCAATGTTCACCCATTCCAGAATATCCTAACTGTCTTTGACTGATCCTGGTATGAGTTCAGCTCAATGTGACCTCATCTGCCACTCTGTCTGCCTATTGAGTGATCATCAACCCTTGTCTATTATTTAATTAGAATTAATTCTCCTAATAAAGACAAGTTTATCCACATTTGTGTTGGCTTTTGTATTCTTCAAGCCTTTTCCTTTTTTTGTCAAAAGGAAATCATCTTCTTGCATTTTAGCAGATTAAGGTATGTGCTGTCATGCCCTGCCCCAAAGGGCAGGCTCTTTAAGTTATTTTATATTAATTTTTTTTGCTTGGTTTAATCTTCTATATTTTTAAATATTGGAATTTTAAATTAAGAGTTAATATTTAAGTATTTTAATTTAATTTACCTTGTTTTTGCGCTATTTGCATTTGAATTGTTGTTGTTGTCACTCTGTCTTCCTACTCTATATTACTATATATTTCTACTTTAAGTTAGAAAGTTTTCATTTCTCTTGACCTTTTAAAGCTCTTGCTCACGTTGTTGCCGCTCTCCAGCTTTTACGTTGCTGATCTGCAACTGCTGTTGGGCTTGGTAGTTCTTCTCCTCCAGGTTCTTGTCTAAAATTTTCCAGTTGCTCCTGTCCTTGTCTGCTTTTCTCCTTGCTCATCAAATTACCAACTGGAAAGACTTTAGTATAAATAAAGAGCTTGTGAAGAGTAGGCTTTAAGCCAAAATTCTAAGTGATTTCTACCCTTCAATATTTATCAAATTTAAACTTGAAATCTTAATTTTTAGAAATTTATACATTTTTATTAAATTTGTTTTTAAGTTTAGCCTTTTCTTTTCTTGAACAAATGTAACTTGTAAAACAACAAGCCTTAGGCTTGTTGTATCCATTGTTTTCCCTTAAGGAGTCTTTCAATAGTTATATGTATCAATTTGCCAATGGAGAATATCCAAATATTGACATTCCTTTAGTTATAAATTGTTCACTATTGAACACCTTATTCTATCTTCTTTGCTTAGGGTTCTTAAACTCTATCACTCCTTTTGTAACTCAGTATAGGTTTTTAGCAAGATTCTGTAAGATTATTTTGCAGACAGTTCCAACCTTTTTATACCTTTTAAATCTGAATCCTAATGCCTTACACAGTCTGGTTTATAACCTTGCACCACTATGGGCAAGACCTTACATGTGCCCTTAATTTTGCCCTGAAGGCTAACCCAAGTCTTGCTTCAAATCTCAAACCTTTTTTTATAAAGGTTTTATTCTGTGTCCTCCTGAATGTTGTCCCCAGGAGCCAAACACAAAAAAATGGTGCTCACTACAGGAGCTGGCATTCCCTTGGTTACTCTGTTCCCCCACACATTCTCTGGTTCTTTTTCCTTTGTTATTAAAGTACCTGAGCCTCCCAAAGTTTTGAGTCCCCCTCTTGAAGAGGATATTACCAACTCCCCCAATACACCTATGATAATGGTGTTGTTGCCTGTGCCTTTGTGGGCTCCCCTCCCAGCTTTCTCTCTTAACTATGAGCAAGCTCACACTGCCGTGCACTCCCTCCTCTATGCTGGTACATGGGCATGCATACAATTTCTGGTCTCTGACCTGGTTACGCCTCCAAAAACCTGTACTTCTTCCTGTTGGATTTTGGCCTCCCCCTTCTTTAATGAAATCTATGGAAACCATTGGTGTACTGGTAAATCAATTCATCCAGCCTGCCTTGGTCCACCATCAACTAGCATTGTGATCCTAAAACCAACTCCTGCCTGATGTGATGTCCGCGGTAACCAACAACCACACAAAAAACATGACTTACCAGGAATGGACACATAGTCTCTTTGCCTGAATTTCAAAAAACCAACAGGATTCACTGGCTTTCCAAAAATACCTGATTTCATTGTTAAAACACTTTGCTCCTCTCTTCCAGGATACATTAGAGATTGGCTGTTGTCAAAACAGCAGGCTCAACCTGCTAACAAGGATCCAAATAAGCGGGTTTGTGACCTGCAACCCAACTGCCCAGTGACTCAAAGCCAAACTAGGAAGTTGATTTGAATTTTCAAATCCAACAACATGAACAAATGATGATCCTTTACAGTGGATACCTCAATTTGGCGCTTAACTCATTATCAGGATCAAGCCACCCCCTTCATCATCCAACAAAGTGATTAGCACAACCATGTTTCTGTTATCCATGATTCACACTGACTATATAATAATTATCTCTCAATAAATAATATCATCTAGTTTCTAAATATTTTTCCCTTTGTAACTCTGCTAAAACAGCACATTTACAACATTGGTAGCAGAATTAGGTTTCCCCATCCTAATTTTTATCCCTCAAAATTCTGCCTGTACCTGCTGTGGTCAACAAATCTTTGACAGAAGCATGTCCAGCCTCTCACTAGACTGGGCGCCATACACATCTAGTACCAAAATACCCAATGGTTTTTCCTGTACCAGAGTATGGTGATCACGCTCTCTGCCTTTAATGCCTTGTTGGAACAGGGGTTCTTTCAGACACCTACCACTATCTCTCAAGCCACAGAAGAAAGCATCATGCTAACTCATGTAGCCCAAAGACTTTGGAGCATTGCCTTGGAACCATTCTCTGGAGCCAATGACAACAACACCACAGCATGGATTCAATCTGCCCAGAGTAAACTGGCACAAATGAAGTGCCCATAACACTTCTGGATTGCAGAAATCTCCATCCAACTTACTCACAACACTAGCACCTGGTGCAACAAGTGGCACAAGGACCACACAGAAAAGGATTGAGACACCTTAAAGCATGACTTATTGGCAAGATTTGTGCTGAAGAACACCACACTCATGATTATATGCCAAGTAAAGAATCTAACCCAAACATGTATGTTTAAGGAGCTCACTTGAGCATATGAGAAACTCTGCCTGTTTGCCCCTTGGATATTGCCTTTGACACTCCAGCTACCCATCTCATGTACTACAGCACCCTCAAGTTGCACATGATGAGACACATCAACCTGGGTCAAGTGACCAACCTGCAGAGCCTTTACTGTGAGGCAGAGAAAGCAGAGCAAACACCCAATGCCCTTCACAAGGAGAAGACTGGAAAAAGAGAGCAACCCAAGGACTCTCACCCAGCTGGATGTTCTAACTGCCCTCCTCCTGGGAATAATCATGACAACAATAATTCAAACCACAAACCCGCTGGCTCTAATGGTCACAGAAATGGGAACAATGAACAGTCAAATTATACCCACTTCTGTGTCACTGCCACACAAGAAAATCAGGACAAGGGAAAAGCCCAGGGAGAGCAATAAGCAAGCCAAGCTCTTCCCACACAGTTTCCAACTTGCCCAATGATGAGTACAAACCCAAGGATGTAGATCAGTGTCCAATGATCCAGGTGCCCTTGAAAGATCCAGTACTTTACACCATTGCCAGACATCCCAATTAATTGATGTCCCATCCTTTCCATTTTTGCAGTTACACGGGTTCAGCGCTCCTGGACTCAGGCGCAGATTGAACACTCATCAACAGCAACTTTATAGAAAATTTCAGGTTAACCACTAATCCTTTGCAGATTAAGAACATAGTTTTAGCTGATGAACATCACATTGCTGTAACATGAGAGACTGCCCCTTTCTCCATTATGCTTGAGAATCTACACTCCACCATCCAGGGACCCGTCATTGACTTGCCTAAGTTCAACATTGTGCTTCAACTGGAATGGCTACAAAAGAAAAATCCCCACATAGAATGTGGGACCTCTGTATTGACCATCAAGTGTGAAGGAGTCAACCACCAGATCTACCCTGACTCAGTGGACCAACTCTTATGTGACCACATCTTTGTGTGCATCACAGAAACCCTTGATGAAAATGAGAACCTCAAGACAGTTGATTGGGACTCCTGCCAGTACAAGATCATACGCTTCAAGGACCACTAAGATATTGCTACACCTCAGGATTGCAAAATTGTGGCCTGCTATCCAGAAATCTTCAAAGAGGCTATACCAGGGTTGCCACCAGAGAAACACATACAACACTATATCCAGCTCAAGAAAGCCTTACACAAGGCATAACCTATCTACTGACTCACCCCAAATGAGGATAACACACTATGCGCTTACTCAAAGAGACGTTAGAAAAAGGACTTATCCACCCCTTACAGTATCCCTTTGGTGCTGCTGTATTCTTTGTGGCAAAGAAAGATGTCACTCTTTGACTGGTTACAGACTATTGAGCCCTAAACAAAGTTACTATAAAGAATTGTTACCCACTCTCACTCATTGATGGCCTCTTTGATGCCTCGGGCAGAGCAAATGTCTTCTCCAAGATTGACCTGACATCAGGCTACAACCATATTTTTATCAAGGAGGAAGAAATATTCAAGTTGGCCTTCTGCACCAAGTATGGGTTATACAAGTGTGTTGTGCTCAACTTTGGGAGGACCAACAATCCATCAACGTTTGTTACCTTTATGAACAAGGTGTTTGCCCCCCATATTGGCAAGCACACTTTAGTGTACCTAGACAACATTATTGTCTACAGCCCCTTGATGGAGTAGCACCACAAGGATTTGGAGGCAGTTTTTGCCACCCTGGCACAACACAAACTGCTGGCCAAACCCTCCAAGTGTCAGTTCTTCTGAAAGCAGTTATCTTTCTTGGGACACATAGTTTTGAGGGACGGCATCAAAACTGACAATCAAAAGATTCAGGCCATCTGCAAGATGTCATCACCCAAGGACAATTCAGAACTTTGTACATTCTTAGGGATGGTTGCTTACATACAAAGATTTATCCCCAACTGTTGTGTTCTGACAGCACCTTTATTGGCCATAACTGGCGTAAAATCCAAGCTTGTGTGGACCCCCATGTGATCTTTGTTTCCAATGTCTAAAGGAAAAACTCATGACCACGCCCACCCTACAGTATCCTAAGCAAGATGGAGAATACCAGATAAAAACAGATGCCTCTGATGCGTCCATTGGGGGAGTACTACAAATCAAGAACACCAGCATCAACTTCCTGCCTATAGCCTATGAGTTGCGCAAACTGACAGACAGTGAATATTGCTACCCCATTGTCAGGGCCCAGAGTGCCCTGGACAGTGAGCTGGTCTCTTTAGAGGTGATTAAACATGCAGCTTGGAAGCCCCCACAAAGCACTTTCCAGGGCAAAATCCCCCCTTTCAACTAACTAATGGCCCAGGATTTGAGAAGCACACAATCCTCAAATCCCTGGCATCAAGCCTGTTAACAAATCTGGGCCATCTACCTATCAGGAAATGGCACATCAGGAGCACAACTGTTCAATCACGCAATTGGGCAATCAATTCATTGCAGAAGCTAAAAATAACTGTAGCAACTTGCCATGCTGCAAATTTCAAAAGGTTCATAGTATAGCAGCCAATGAGAGCTCAACCTCTTGGCCAAACACGCAAATTCCAGGTAAAATCACAAATCCACCTCCAAATGATGCCATCAGTTCTCTAGTGGCACAAAAGGCCATAGAATCATCAGTAAGTATAAGTAGTGAGAGAGAGAAGCCCTCCTCACTGTTGACATCTTAATAAAGCAAGTTTATGCCTAGAAATTATTATCTTATTGCAGGAATTGTCTATTTTTGCTCAAATTTAATTATTCTCTTTGCATCTATTTGTGAATCCACTACCCAATACAAGCTTGCATACCCATATCCTCTTGGTCATACTCCTGTTGTCCTTGCCAAACTGCCCCGCATCCTTGACCTGGAGTACTTCCATCCCCATCACCTGGATCTACCATCAGTAATGCAGGATATACCAACTGCCCCTCCTCTCCCTGACGCGCCTCCTGCCCAAGGCTTCAGCAAACTGGGGTTTGTCTACATAACAGTATTGAGGCTGGCCAACCAAGTTGTGCCCCATACTGGGAGTTGGCGCCCCCTAGCCACTGCTCTGAACTACCTGGTCCGCATAGCGTCTATTGTGTACATGGCCTTTCAGGCCTGGCCTGCCTCCCCTGTGGGAGTCCAGCCGGACTCTAGTATGGGCTGTGACACCCATTCACAACATGGAACAATTGGCAATTTTACACTGTCTTGTCAAGTGGTGCTGCTACTTGGAACGCCAGAAAGAATTCACCGCCCTAACTGATTATAAGTCCCTTATTTACTTCAAAACACAAGCCAACCTGTCTAGACGCCAAGAAAACTAGATGGAGCTTCCTAAAAGGCTTAACATGATCATCCAATATTATTCAGGACCCAAACTTGCCATGGTAGATGTACTCTCTCACATATATGTTAGAGCCACAATAGTGAAAAACAGTCTCAATCCAGAGTGGCCCCTCCTGGTACTCTAAACTAAAGACAAAGGCTTCTCCCCTGGCACCACTGACATCACAAAAGAAACAGTCATTAAAAATAAGCACCTCTTCATGGATGTATACAGGATGCTACACAGCAAGATGAATGATGAGAGCACCATCCTGTATATCTCTACACACCAATAAGTCAACACCATTCTACGCTATCACAGAGACTTAGGACACACCAAGAGCCACAACCTTTATGAATTTCTCAAGCACAAGGAATGGTGGTCAACTCTATATTGGGACGTCCAAGAAGTTCTCAACCAATGTGAAGTGTGTGAAAAGTTTGCAAAAAGCAATACCCGCCTAATTTTGTATTGTCTATTTATTCACAACTGCCCTTCAAGGTATGGGCCCTTGAAATTGTGGGACCCATGCCAGGAAAACACAATGACAAGAAGTAAATCATCACTTCTATCAACTTTGCCACTCACTGGCCAGTGGCGCAAGCAGTGAAGACCCACACAGGCAATGAAATTTGACAATTAATAGAAAAAGAAATCATCAGCAAGTTTGGAAAGCCAGAACTCCTGATAACAGATGAGGGCAAGGAACTGACCTCCAAGAACACCAATGTATACCTCACCAAGAATGGGGTCCAGAACATGGTGACAGCCCCTTACCATCCTCAGGCCAATAGACAAGTGGAGCAGCTTAATGCTAGCTTAGTGCAGACCCTAGCCAAACTCACTGCTGGGAGACCTGAGGACTGGTATATTCAGCTATTGACTGCACTTCTTGTATGCTGTACTTGCGTGAACAGATCCACAGGAAAAGCCCCTTTGAGCTCTTCTACAGCACACAACCCAATATTATCCAGGCACTCTCAGGACCCAAGCTGGAAATGCCCAGCAAGGTTCCCCCTTGTTCAGCACCACAAATCATACAAGCCAACAGAGACCAGTTGAAAAAAGAAGAAAAACATATGCAAAACATGTTCATTCTCATCCAAAACTGACACAAAGTTGGTGACAAGGTCTGGGTCATGAATAATGACAAGAGTAAATTACAGCCAGAAAAAGTGGGTTCCTCAATCATCTTAAAGCTAAACAAAAACAACACTTACCTTGTGCAAGGGCTTGGCAAACACAAGCAAGATAAAATCCTCCATCATAACCAATTAAGACCTTGTAAAGCAAGACAAAAACAATGAGAAACCGCCCTATCAGCCACTGAACAACAATTAGTTCAATACAGTGACCAGGCTCCTGAAGACCTTCCTGACAACCTGCCCCCAGAGGGGGCCAACCTTCAGCTGGGGGGTTTGAAACAGCAGGCTTGAACTGTCAACAAGGTTCCAAGTAAGTGGGTTTGTGACCTGTAACCCAACTGCCCAGTGACTCAAAGCCAAACTAGGAAGTCAACTCAAATTTTTCAAATCCAACAACATGAACAAAAGCTGACCTCTTACAGTGGACACCTTGTTTTGCGCTTGAGTCATTAACAGGATCAGGCCACCCCCTTCACTATCAAACCAATTGATCAACACAATCATGTTACTGTTATCCACAATTCACACTAACTATATAACAATTATATAACAATAAAGAACATTATCTAGTTTCCAAATAATTTTCCCCTTGTAACTCTGCTAAACAGCACAGTTACAACAGTACAAGCTTACATGGGGCTCCTCTGACTGGCCCAAGGAAGATATGATATAGAAACCTACATAAAACACTCCTAAAGACTAGTAGCTGCTTCAGAGATCCCTGATGACATCTCTAGCCTACACTTCAGAAATGAGATGAACTCTAACCATGCCAACTTGATGCACCAACACTGTTGTGACCTCCCTAAAGATGATTTTCTTGCTCTTGTCTGCAGAATGAACTTCAGCTAGCCCCAACAGTATGAGGGAGGATATATAAGCTTTCAGCCACCTGAGACTGCCATCAACGTCTGTCCTTGACTAAACATGTCTCATGAGAAATAGCAACATCATTTCAGAGCAGGATTATGCTTCTACTGCCACTATAATGGCCACCTGTCCAAAGACTGTCCCACCTGCAGGACCACTATTCAGGCGCCTTTTATTTCTGCAATAAACAGCTCCTCTCAGTCTTATCCTATTGTTGAAGCTACTATGAAATACTTGACTAAGGAAGCCAACACTCCTGCCCTCTTGAATAGTGGAGCAACCCACAACTACATTGAGAGAAGCTTTGCTGAAAAGCTAACCCTACCCATGGAACATGAACCCACCCTGGTGATCCTAGACAATAAGACAACTGACATGTCCTTTGAGGATAAAGGTAGTGTCACTGTGAGCCTGGGCCCTGCTCAGATGCAAGTTGAGTTCCTGATAATAGAGAAGCTACTGCAACCTGTGGTACTAGGTTTTGAGTGGTGGGTGGAACATGAGCTCAACATCAACTACATCAATCAGAAAATCTAGTTTGTATGAGAGGGAATGACCCACATGTTGCCATATTTAACCACCCTTACTTCCCCTTTTGCTGAATAGCATGAGTGTTGCCCCCTGAAAAGGAGAGATACCTGACTGCCTGAAGGACTGGGCACCAGTTTTCTCCAAAACAATGGCAACTGCCCTTCTTCAACACACTAGATTTGACCACACCATTGACTTAATCCCTGGAACCCAACCCAAGCATAGACCTATCTATGGATGTAGCATGAAGGAACAAGCAGAACTATGAGAATAACTAGTCACCATGTTAAGAAAGGGATAAATACAAGTATCCAAGTCTCCCTGTTCCTCCACCTTACTGTTTATCAAAAAGAAGGGTGGTGACCTACATCCTTGCGTGAACTACCAGGACCTAAACAGCATCACTGTGAAAAACAGATATCCTGTACCCAATGCTGAAGACCTTTCAGATCAGCTTTTAGAAGCCAATGTCTTCTAAAAGGTTGATCTGAGGGATGCCCTTAACCAGATCTGTATTAAGCCTGGAGATTAGTGAAAGACTGCCTTCAAAACCAGGCAAAGATTGTTTAAATATCTGGTCATGCCTTTTGGACTCTGTAACACACCCAGTACCTTCCAAACTATTGTGGATGCTGTCTTGGGAGATCTTAAGGATTAATGCTGTGTAGCCTACCTAGATGACATTCTCATCTATAGCAAAACCCCCAAGAAACACATAAAGCACTTACAGTTAGTAATTCAGAAACTTCAGGACCACAGACTGTATGTAAAGTTACCTAAGTGTGAGTTCTTTCAAGAGGAGGTTGAATTACTGGGTTAAAGCATTTTGAAGAGAGGATTTGCGATGTCACCCAATAAGATAGAGGATTTAACGTCATGAACAGAATCAAAGAACCATAAAGATGTAAGAAGCTTCTTAGGCCTTGCAAACTTTTGCAGGGAATTTGTTCAAAAAACTTCTTCCATCTGCCTTTCCTTGACCCGCCTCACATCTGAGAAGAATGCCTTTGTATGGAACAAATAAGCTGTATTGCCTTTGAAACCCTCAAGAAAGCTTTTATCTCTGCCCCTGTCCTTGCCATGCCCAACTAATCCAAGCCTTTTTTAGTTGAGACTGATGCTTCTGACTTTGCCTTGGGGGGTGCTGCTTCAGGAGGGACATGATAGTAAGCTCCACCCTGTAGCTTACTACTCCAGGAAGTTTTCTGCACCTGAGTTAAACTACCCAATATTTGGCAAAGAGATGCTTGTCATCATCCAATCCCTGAAACATTAGCAAGGATACCTTTGTGATGCCGCCCATCCTATGAGAATTGTGATGGACCAGAAGAACCTGATATACTTCTTCAATCCACAACAACTCAACCAACGCCAGGAAAGATGGGCCT